>CM056693.1:7577500-8827500 GCA_029849275.1 Papilio elwesi | reverse complement strand
GTCATTTTATTTAAACTAAATTAAGAGGAGATATGGGAGGAAAAATTGTACATACACAGAATTTTGATAAATGCTAAAATCATCACCCGATTTTAAACTCAATTTTTTTTTGTAGGACATGTCTTTCTTATTATCGGGGACAATAAAACTCTAGATCAGGGATGAAAGTTTGTATATATATATAATATTGATCCAATGTAAGCCGACTTCAGATCTATATAATCTACTACCTGTTGCCCGCGACTTAGTCCGCGTGGTATCAAATAAAACATGTTAGCAACTTCGCAGAATAAAAATTTATAATCGTATTTTTTACATTAATTGTTTTTACCGTACAAAATTAAACATAAAACCAGTTCCAACTAATATTACTGCTTAAGACAACCTTTGCGACATTGCAGATAGCGGGAGGCGCTTTCGATACGGCGACGCGTAATTTCTTTCACAATTTCGAGGGTTTTTAACTTGTTGCGCGGAACCCTAATAATTATGCTTACACTAAATTAGCTCCTTACAATATTACCTACCTTCCAGAAATAGTCCCACCCAATCAGTTCAGTCTTTTCGGAGATTACCCGGAATAACCGAACAGACGTACAGACAGGCAGATAGGCAACATTTTTAAAAAATTGAATTTTTGGTTTAAGCACCGTATATATATATCATATTTATCGAGTGTAGAAATTTTATTTTGATATTTCATACAGACACTTCAATGTCTCAACGACACCTTGCTCGGAGAATGGATGGGTGATGGCGCCGAAAGGTCCTAGAATGGCGGCAACAACAACAAGTCGACGCAGTGTATGTAGGCCCCATAAGATGGACCGGCTATCTGGTCAAGGTTGCAGGAGTCCACTGGATGAGAGCGGTAGGGCAGCGATCTTTGTGGTGACTAATGCTATGCCCAACAGTGGTCAAAGAGACGATTAATTAAAAATAATAATGTCAAACATACAAATAATATTCAATGAAACTAACAAGTATTTTATTTAAAAAAAACTCGACGATACATTTGTATAACATTGGTTAACCAATGATCTCCGAACAGCCCATATAATGTCATATCATTAGCCGATATAGTAAATTACTTATGGATATGATTTGCACAAAATCCGTTCTTAACGGGTGACGACCTCTGAACCTGTGCGAGAACTAACTCTGTGGTAGAGTCCACAGCAACAACATCTATTACTCGAATGGGCCGGCTCGACCGGTTAAACTACCACTACCTCACAGAAAACAGGCGCGAAGAAGAAGAAGTGAAGAGTATTCTGCGTTTCGTCTGATGAGTGAGGTGAAGGAGGCCTAATTTAAGTCGTCTTCCCTTTCCGACCCTTTTCTCTTACGGATAGGATGGGAACGAGAAGAGGATTGGATCGGAAGGGGGTGGGCGGAAAAGGAAATATCCTTTTTCCTGTCTATGCCCTCTTCTGTCCCTTAAGTTAGGCAACGCATCTGCAGCACATTTGCTTGTTGCGGGTGTCTATGGGTAGCGGTCACCTAAAATCAAGTGATCCGCTTGCTCGTTTGCCACATTCTTCCATAAAAAAACACTACCGAACCGGATTTAATAAATCTAACATTAAGAAGAAGCAGAAGTAACGTAGCATTAAATAATAATTCAGTTGCAAATATTTATTATAGAAAAAGTGTAAATTACTTAAAGTCGTAAATATTTCCACTGGCATCGTAAATAATCATAGTGCTGAGATATCAAGTGTAATAGATTTATTCGATTAATTTTACACGCATTCGTTTAAACAATTAATAACCCATAAAATACAGTCACGAAATCACTATAATTATGTTAGTGCGTCACTAACGACATTAATGACACGAAATGTTTATTGACAATGTTATCAATATACTTGTTCCCATCTTTTATGTCTACAACTGAGAAGTCTATCAACGAGTATAGAAAACTTAAAGTAACATCAGTTTATGAATTATTGTTATTTGTAACAAAATGAAGAAAATATCAACTTTTGTCGTAACTTTAACCGTAATGATATACTTCGCAATGGATACTCTATCTGGTAAGTATTAACTTTTAATAATTAAAAATAGTAATACTAACATACTATCATTTTAACTAATTAAAGACAACAAGTTTTGTGACAATTTAAAGCCTATATATTATCTGTTTTTATTTTTTATTTTTATTTCAGCTCCCGCAAGTAAATTCACGTTTACCATTATTATGTCCTTTTTAATGTTACATAAATCCGTAGAAACTGTATCCAAAACGTATACATTACGGATTACATTCGTACGACGCCATATAAATAGGAAAATAGCAAGGAGATCATTGTTACATACATCAAGAGCGTAGTATCTCGATGTATGTAATTTACGGACACAGATCTCACAAATCCATAAATATGAATTTACCTATTGCTTCTGCTTGGACTATATAGACTATCTCAAAACCAATCTATCGATTTCTCTAGTGCTTGTTGAATATTTTTACAACCATTTTGTTTAAAAAAAGTGAAAATAAGTTTTTTGGAATAAAAAAAACAGAGCCTGCGATGTTTCAGAGTTGAGTTGGTTATTGAATGTGTACAGCGGCAATCACAGTGTTAGGTTATTCTAGCGATGCCCACACTAGGCAATGCCTGTTAAATATTTACGTATTTAACCGTCTGTTTTTTAATAGCCAAAGAATAATTAATATTTATATGTTATTTCATTTCAAGCCTTTGCCTTAAATTTAAGTTTGTTATGCAAATTTTAAATCATAATTATCAAAACAAAATCATAATTAACTTTGTATTTTTCCAGCGACGATTGAATTCCCCAGTAAGTTTCCCCAAAAGTTATGTTAACTCAATGAACATGATTATAATAATTGGCCATAAAAATCGACGACTGGGGTCTTAAATTTTTCTCTTACGAATTAACAAAAATAAACAGTTTGAAAAAAATGTGTAGCGTAATGCTATTTTACAAACAATATTTATGAAAACTTACAATTCATTTATAAAATCACAAATGGTCATTGTAGATTAAGAATTTAAACGAAGTAACACTACAAAATACCACTCATCGGATCGGAATAGAATGTAAAATTCACCAATCTGGAATAAGAACTATCGATTGCAATAATAATTTTCAAAATTGATTCATAAATGTAAAAATGTAGAGTGAAGAACAAAAAATCCAAGTTTATTGACTACCTCCACCTTTTTAAAAAGTCAGTTAACTGACAATCATTTTAAAATTTACTAACCGTGATTCTGCACTTAAGAAATCATTATCATCTGTCTTTCTCGTTAAAAAAAATTGAGATGACAGCATGGTCTATGTGAATGTGTCTACAATGCCAACTCACGGTTAGTAGCATGCGTTTGAATAAATTATTTTAACATGATTCGTAAACTTTGTACTATTTTTCAGCTCCCGAAAACCATAGTGAGTTATTTATTAACACATTATTTAAATATGTTGGAAGGATGAATGAAGAGAAAATAACAAAATAAATTTATGTTGCAAAAGAGAGTGGCAGTGTTGGTAGGGACGCCCTAGGAGAACTTATATCGAGCAGATTAATGACTTACTAAGAAAGGGCGATATAAGAAGCACCCATAACCGACGAGTATGCATGCGTAGATGTATGAATGTGGAAGAAGCGAGAGAGGTGTGCCAGGATCGCGGCAAATGGAAATCTATGATCTCTGCCTACCCATCTAGGTTACGGGCGTGAGCGCATATTTTTATTTATTTATTATTATTTTTATTATTTAAATATGCCACAATAATACTACGATTACTTCGAGATCCAACATTTGGCTTGATTGTGGTCAGTCACTGGTTACATTTATTGTAAAAACTGTAAGTAAAATACTGGTTACAACTATAGGCTTATTAGTATTAGTTTTAACGTAATAATACAAAACACAAGCAAAAACAGTTCACAATATTAAAATTTAACTCGGACAAAATGTTCAGAATACGTGAAATTGTAAATGGTTTGTTCAATTCACAATTTGGTTACAGTTCATAATATTAGTCCGATTGTGAACTGATGATAATTAGCAGATGAGAATGTTAAGTAAAAATATCATAAGTTATTCTGTATTTAAAAGCAAAATAACAAGCTTACCTTTTGTCTTGTATGTTGTTGTGAGATGTTATGAGGTTTAGTGTGATCAGCTTCTATTTTTATTATTACAAAATAAAAATATTATTTTAGACTCCAGCGAATTTCCAAGTAAGACAATTTATTACTTAATAATAACTTAAATAAATTAAGATAAATTATGTAAAAAATTGAGTTTTGATGAAATTAGAGTAACAATTGTACAACTTCAAAAATTTAATTAAATAAGTCTTAACCCGTTTGTCTAGCTTAAGTTGAAGCGGTTTACCGAATCACAATTATTTTTATTTCACTAGTAAAACAAAAACTATACATTTCAATTTTTAGTTCCTTTTCTACCAACAGGTAAGTTGCAATACATTGTTGTTGTTACTTCGAACTTAAGATTTTTGTATCAACAAAATGATGAACGAAAAATTGTACTGCTGGACGTAGGGCTTACCCAGTCAACATCCAATAAACACAACCAAACTTTAACCTCGACGTCAGATAACACTGAAGGAGGCTTCCAACAAACACCACCTCGTTATATTTCTAGAACCATCTAGGCCATCATTCTAGAACTTTTAGGCCCTATCTGCCGACCGTTTTAAGAGCAATGTCTCCTCTCTTAAGTAGTTCTGACGATAATTACGTTTATTTCACTTTGTATATATTTGCGAGATGCACAGGACATTCTAGGTGTTTTATTATGGTAACCGTGACGACAATGGATAGCTTTTTTTTGTAAATGCAAATGCTTTAATACAAACATGATTGCAGTGACTAGAGATAAATGCGGTCCGGTGAGTAATTATTTAAATGTATTTATATTTATAAATATTATGGTGGTAAATAGGTACAATTTAGGTGAAAACCGAAATTTTAACAAAAACTTCTTTAAAATAATAGAGCGTCAGGGATTTTTTTGGCCAACTTGTATTCTCCAAATGAGTCCCCGAACATGCCCACGTGGTTTGTCGGACCCCTACCAAACAACCTGTATATTTTAATATATCAGCGGAACAAAAGCTACATACTACATGTGCACAACATCATGAGTCTCGCAAGGAATGTGACGCACCCGCGGACTCACGTCTTACATCCCCGCTAGCGCCATTGATTCGCGCGAAAGGCTATTTATATATATTACTATTTCTGTTTTCCTCGTTACTTTATTTCACGCTGTAATGTTATCGAACTAAGGCCTCATGTTATTGTCAATGGGTACTAGTTATTGCGATAGTTATCTAAAATAACTTACATTATTTATGGAATATAGAATTACATATGTAAAAAATTCCATGCGAATCTGCCTGAATCGATTTTAGAGGAATTGATTCTGATTGTTGGTTTGTTTTATACCAATAATGTGTTCAATGTGAACCAATTAAATGGAGCCACTGGCACCTAAATTTTAACAGCTCATATATCGTTTTTTTCCAATCCAATAAGTTAATTATTAAGCTAATGACTTTTTAACCTCAAACATTCACTTTTTTATTTTAAATATTTTGTGAGTTTCGAAAATAGGTTTGAAATTTAATAAATTTTATAATTTAATTTGAACTATCCAACCATAATCTCATTAATTCTTTATTTTTATTTTTAGAGCATTAATATTTTAATTAATGTAGTGAGTATTACATTACATATACTGATTATGCTTTTTTTTAAAGATTTTTTAAGGAAAAGTTACATATATCTCTTTTTTAAATTTCAGAAATGTAAAAGTTAGATAGATGTAGATGACATGGAAACTAAAAGGATCAGTGAACTAAAAGGTCAGTCATACATACACGTAATTTGTAATGATACTAATAATCTCTCGTAAAAAAATATTTGTACAATAAAAATTAATTGTTTAGTTTAATTATTTTTAAAAATTTGACAATTATTAATGTACTACGCATATAATTCGTATGATGTTTATTTGTAAGTAGGGATAGCATTGTTTACGGCGGATATTTATTTCCTAAAAAAAATTGCTGTAATCTAACAATTTTAAAGCTTTACGTAAATTACTATTACGACGTAATAATATGATAACTTATTTTTTTAGGAACACAGCACGGCGACTATATTAATTAAAGTATCACTTATTAATAAAAACATATTAAATGAAGAACAAATATATTTATTTACAATAAAGCTAAGTGTAAACTGCTTAAATATATAGTAAATTGCCCCCTATATAAAGATATAATCCTGTAACCCCTTATTTTAAGTTAACCTTAGTCAGTAGTCAACATAAGTGGTACCCTAAAGAAATAATAGATACATGAGTTTTATTGCAGAGAATCGATATCCAATCGATTCGTCGACATCCTTAATAAAATCGATTTAATTTTAAGTGATTGTTTTATTTATTACGCAATACATAATACGGATCATATTGTACGCATGAAGTATGTCGACATATCGCAAAACGTGTTCAACATTATATTGGTATATAATGTTGTACTGGTGTACCAGAGAATGTAATATGTATGCAGAAGGTCGGGGCGGTTAAATGAAGCTCATTTCAGATTCGGCACACTTGTTTTAATTCTTTAAACATTTTTAAACTTTCAACACCAACACCGCCAATACATTGCCAGAGAGAACTCGATTGCCGGAAGCGCCACTAACTTCCGTCCACTTGCATATCGTTCGGAAACAATCAGTGATAGTTCCTATTATGTTATTTAAACAATTAAATATTACAAGTCAGCCATCCTACAGGAGTCATCCTCAGACACCATACTGCACAAAAATATTTAAGTAACCTAAAATGACTACCTGAAATATAAATTAATATTATAACTTGAAATAAAAATAAAATCAAGTAATATGCTTAAGTGAAGTTTCTCACTACAATTATTAATTAACAAACTTTTCATCTCATAGTAATAAATTGAGTAAATTAACACTATATTAGAAATTTAAACATTAAGCGAAACAACAAACTCTAAGAAAAAAACTTATGGTACAAAACTCATATCCTAAATTCATATATAACCTTAACCATAAATAAAAGCTGACAACAATTACAGAAATTTAAATAATCAAGTATTTATAACTCAACTTTCTTAACTAAATCAGTCGGTTGCACCACTAGAACCACCCATAGTTTCTAGAAGTACTTACATTTTTTTCGTCATTATACCTTTGCATCAAAATCAAATCCCATCTGAACAACATATTTATCTTTGCGATGCGATTGCTGTCGGCAGCTATGGAAACAATGTGGAAGATTAACAAGTTTGGCCGTCACTATACATAAGAAACCGTATGGCCGAGTACGCGTACAATGCGATGTCGTATGTTAGAAAATGTAGTCGCCAAGCCTCATCTTTGCATTACAGATACTTGTACATCCAAGGACTCGAAATCACTTCAATTGATAGACATGACAAGCAATGTAGAACTGAGTTTGCGACAAAGCTTTGTAAGGAATGTTATCTGTATTTATTTTTCAAGTACAAAATTACTAAAGTAATTTAAGTCATTTGTTCACAACCTAAACTTAAGCTGGACAGGATGCAACCAATATTATTGATATCATTGAATAATACTTGGAAAGATAAATAGGATTAATAATTGCTACGGAAGTGTTCAGAATCAAATCAATTTATTAAGGTGGTACGAACTTCACCTAGTCATTAATAATAGTAAATTCGGGGCCCCAGATGACAAGCTAGGCCACCGCTCGTACACGACTGAGTCCAGCAGTAGATTGAAAAAAGATGTCGTTTTTTGTTCAAAGCTGAAGGTGACAACTGTTTTAGCCAACTCAGCATGTTGCAAATATGATGCCTACCTTTAACAGGACAGAGGAAGGGATGAACAGAAAAAAAAATCCTGTCCATTTGATCCCCCGTCAAATCTTCTTCCTCTTTCTATCTTCCTCTAAAAAGGAAGGGAAATAAGGATTGTGTATGGGAAGATATCTCCTAGATGACTCAAACGTCAAAATAGTCTCCAAAATCTGCAGATGCAGTACCCATTACCAAGTGAATCGTTGCCATCCGTGGTTACCGTCAGCACCCCACAGGCTCATTCGTGCAGCAGATGTTATTTAAGTTAAGAGGAGCAAATGAACTAAAAACGATAATTTTCCGTTAGTGTGTTTAATTGACACGACCAAGTAATGAAGCCAAATGTAATGAACTTATTAAGTCACGACACGAAGATAATATATTTAACTATGTAGGTAAGTTGAATATCAAATGTTACATAAGTAAGAGCTGTTTGTACTGAACTTTTGTTGCCATATTAACAGTCCAACATGTGCACTTCACGAGTATTTGCCTTGTCCAATATAATATTTCTTACGATTCTAATGTTACTATTTTCATCTTTCGTAAGATGTGGTAAGCTACTTATAACTTATTAAATCACATTATGTATAATCTTCATTGAAGGATTTCAGTAATTTCATTATAAATCGTTTTTTCAGCTCCACTTGTCGGAGGTAAGCATGTCGAGAATAGAATTAATAAAAAGAAGATATGAATAAATATTTGATATCTGGAGACATGTGGCACTTGCTTTTATGAGTCGTAATGCTGAAGTGTAAATAGGGATCCGTCACGTCAGTATTCCCCTCCGTCGAGACAGGTCAGCCGTGTGCCGTTGCCTAGAGATACCAGTTGTAGCCAGCTCTGTCACACTTCTAGATGCAGAATTAGAAAATACACAAGACTTACATTTTATAAATTGGAATTATGTATGGGAAAGTTATATATCTCTCTGATGACTCAAACGTCAAAACAATCTTCAAATCTGCAGATGCAGTACCCATTACCGAGGAAGCTGTTGCCATCTGATCACGACTCTCAGTACTCAGATCACGATGACATTTTATGACAAAAAAATTCGGATCTAAGCGCATTACTGTATAAATTATAGAAAAATATAAAATATAGTGTTAATTTAATAGAAATGAATGTATGTAAGAATGACTTGACAGTAATTTAATTGATTACTTACAAAATAAATAATTAATTATGTTTCACTTTCCAGACGAATCACGTAAGAACAATTTATTTTAATGTCAAACTGAACAACGTACAAATCTTCGAAGATAACTAGTGATCCAACCCGGCTGTCACCTTGTAGCAGTAATTATGTTGTAAGGATCGCTACTAAAATACAGTGCATCAACCACTAGGTCAATCTAAACATTTCCTGACACTTTAAGCGAATCTAAATACTTCGGTCTAGCCCTTTCGGAGTATATAGGGAACATACATACATACCTACGTCGCCATACATACAGTTATATATATAATTGTAGTTTACTGTCATTGTGAGACTATTCGTAGTCTACAGAGGACTAAACCGCATTTGGTTATATCAACAAGTTGCTAATAACAGTTGTTTTTTGTCCATTTCAGTTACACAAGAGAAGTGTGGATTGGTAAGTAAACAAAAGTAAAAACTTAATTCTTATTATTTAACTTATATTCAAAGAACGATTTTGTGTAATACTAAGTGATGATTTATTTTATTATTACGCGAATACTATATATTACAATGAAACTAATTTTACAGATTTTATCGCGTTTATTTTACGTTTTTTAATTCCCGACGGTGGTTTGTGGTCATGTTTTAAACGGCCTGCGCCATTATGTAAAATTCGATAAACCACAAGTCCTCGCAAAAGAACACCGGATGATGATACGCGAGGCTATTAATTTTACAAAAACATCCTAATTTCAGTAGGAAAAATGGGAACTACCACCGGCTTGGGATCCCGTGATTAATAAAATTAAATCTCAAACCATACAGCTGCAAGACCTCAAGATACAGTAAGCTCATTCTGTATAGATCGGAGCAGATATAATAACTGAAAATAAGCGGGTACTTCGCCAGCAACTACAACAACATAAAATCCGTAAAATCAGTTTTATTCTAATATTGAGTGAGACAAGTCACAGAGAAGAGTTGCATATACTCTATTTATTACTCATTTCCAGAACTTCAACTGGCTCTCAATACAAGTAAGATTAAAAACATACTGTTAATATCATACGTTTACCTCACATTATATATATTACTAACTCATAAATACTTAAATCGTTAAAAGAAATTTATGCTATTTTTAAAAACACAAAAAACTCAAAATATATCTTTGGATAAGTTACATAAAAATTAATTAAAACCTTTATTATTTTCTCCTGATTATGAGATTAAAACGAAAAACAGACCTGATAATTTCATCATAAATCTTCAAAAAAATGTATAGCCATGAAAATATTTACGTATATGTAACATTTTACAGGGCTGCCAGGGATAATACTAAAAAGGTAAGTAATAAAGCATATTATGTTAAGATGTTTTAAGCTATACTCCGACGTGCTTGGATTTAGTGTTTTTGTTAACAACAGAAAACAAACTTACTAGAATTTTCTCTTAAACTTAAGAGAAAATTTTTCATGTATTTGTTTATAAGATCTACCAAGAAGATGCGAATAATATATCTATGTCTAATCTACTCATGTTATAACTGTTGCAGGAAGTCAAGCATTGAAAATAACTGCATCGGATGCTGAATAAATAAGCGATTTATTTACAAAAAATTGTTTCATTACCCTTATTTAAATATGTTATTAAATAAAACAAATTTAAGACTTTTTTTAATTTCCAACTAAAAGGAACTGTAAATGTGTGGCAATATTACGATGGGGAAGAAAAAACAGATAACCTACATTAATATAATTTAATAAAACTTAATAACAGGCTATTGACGTTCGCCGCGTTGCCGCAATAAATAAGTATTTCATTGGATAAACCTCTGGTTGTAAGGCTCACTGCCACTGTCTCCTAAATTGTTATGCATAAATAGATGAAATAAGTAAAAGTGACGTAGTTAAATGGTATTCAATTAAATCGATTATTCTATTTTTACTTTAAATGAGTAAAATACATAAAATATGAGTTGAAAGAAGACAAGCCAAAACAATGGTAGCTTTACGAATTTTTAATCCTATCCTAAGAACCAACCTCTCTTTTCATCATCTCCCTGCCCTGTTCCTACGTTATAAGGATATAGAGGTCGGCGCAACAGATTTACATCTTCCAAATCGATCTATCACCTATCATATCGGTAGTCAGTCCCTACTTAAATCAATTAATTTTTCACGAACGACTAATCTAAGCTAGTAATGAAAAATTATTTAAAAATTTAATGATATTTTCAGACAGTATGAAAAATCTTAATTTACTTTCAACGTCACATCACATTACAACCGACACTTTATCTAACTCGTTTTTCCCAATTCGTAATTGTCTTCATATTGGGTCATATATTGTGTCAAGGAGAGGATATTGTAAGATGTTATATTCAGACAATGGCACAAATTTCATCGGCGCAGACAGAGAATTAGGAGAAATGTTTGACCGAGCTAAGTCAAAATTACCTGATGAACTTCAGCATCTTCTAGCAAACGAGGGAACGACATGGAAGTATAGCCCACCACACGGACCTAACTTAAAAGAAAAATCGGAGATTCGACACTTACCTTTGAAGAGCTAATGACGGTCTTGACACAAATAGGAGCCTGTCTTAATTCGCGACCCCTATCTTACCTGAGTGACAATCCAGATGACCCCATGCCATTAACGCCTGGCCATTTCTTAATAGGAGAACCATTGCGAATAATATCGGACGAGAGTTATGAAGATTACAGTATTTCAAATTTGAGACGGTGGAAGTACTGCCAAAAAATGATTAACGATTTCTGGAAAAAATGGTCCAATGAATATTTAGTTACCTTGAATCAGAGATACAAATCGACCGTAAAGAAGAAGGAGCCTGAAATTGATGATATCGTTATAATAAGAGACAACAACATACCCCCAGCCAAGTGGTGGTTGGGCAGAATCATTGACAAGCACAGTGGAAAGGACAATATTACGCGAGTAGTATCTATTAAAACTAAAAATGGAATTTGTAAGAGACCGTGTAATAAGCTATGTTTTTTTGCCAAAAGTTGCGGAGTAGTGTAAATTATCAATTTTTATTTTGTGTTTATATATTTGCTTTAAATTTTCTTTCTTTATAGAGTCTAATTTTTCGTGATTTATATTCTAAAATTGTTATTGTTACTTAAGCATATGCATGGTGGGCGGTAGATTTCTTTTGATTTTGCTTATTAGAGATTTTGCCTTTGTATAGAGTTTTAAAGGACCATATGTCCTTTGGTGGGCGGGATGTTTAAGCGCTGTTAAGTGTAAGACTTGTTTTGATAATGTTAACGCTAATAGATGGCACCACTGGTAGGTTAGATCGCGCTTGCATTATTTTGGCGTCGGGGTATATAATGATTGAACGATGTAATGAGTTTTGGTTTTTAAGTCTTTTTGTTTTGGGGTTTTTAACTCTTTTGTTTTGGTGTTTTAAGTCTTTCGTTTTGGAGTTTAAGTTTTGTAGTTCTGTCGTTTGATATTTGTAAGGTTAAATAAAGAGTTAATGAGAAGTGTTGTCCCTTATTGAACAATCTCTTTTCTCAATTCTAGTCACAACATCCTCCTCTTTTTAAGACACGCTCTTCTCTTATAACCCCTTTTTTTGATCCTATTTAATGGCACGCCTATCATACATCATAAGGATTGCATTTTAACGGCATTACCTTTACTAGCATGCTTTTCCTGCCAAACCCAGCTCTCACTTCCATACATTAAAGAATTGTGTATTCCGACTCCTCACTACTGTACATGTAGCCCTATTCATTTTATTTTTGGCATTCACTCGTCGTCAACATCTTTAACACGTACTAAACATACTTACTAAACATACATCCTAAATACACAATGTTTTCCACCTGTACAACCTCTTTGCCGTTAACCTTTATATCAATGACTGTCCTACTTTGTTCTCTTTCAAGCACCATAACTTTCGTTTTGTCTACATTCATCTTCATACTTCAAATGAATGTCAAGTCAAGAAAAGTCCGCCGATGACGCAAACACGACCTGGTCATCGGCGTACAAGAGACATTTTACAACATGCTCACCCATTCTTAATCCACACAAAGGGATTGAACAGCCACGGGGATGCCACACAGCCCTGTTTTACACCTTTGTTGATGCTAAACCAGCTTGAGCAGGCTCCGTTAATCCTAACACAAGCAGTAGAATCTTTATAAAGAGATTTTAACGCTTGTATTAGGTCACTGTTCAATCCAAACATTAAAATAAATCCAAATATTTTATAAATCCAATTATACCTTGAAGCGATTTCTCCGAAGTGTTTTTCCAATTGCAAACTGACCTGCCTCATCATGTTTAACTATTATGACATATGGGGTGCGAGGGTCGGAAACCTCCACGATGGGTCGCCGCTTGGATTGCTCTGGGTGGAAGCGGTTGACCTGGTGCACCCTGGACGGCGGCAGATGGGTTCGTTTCCTCTGCGGGGGAAGGGAAGTCATCTGTCGCTGACCAATATCCGGCCAGCTGACCCATGTGAGGGGTTGTGGGATGGCGGACCTTCTGCCCAGTGCACGGTCGGGCTCTGTTAGCCCACCGGTGAACTGATGCAAACCGGCGTCGTCGCCGACTCAGTCGGCTTGGGAGACTTCTTCCGCAAGTCGGTCCTGTTGGACAGCGGTCTTCGGACGTAGTTTTGGCGGGAGTATTCCGCGGCGCGCCGGCCACCGGCCACAGCCGGAGCCTCTCACCCCACAACTCGGTGCGACTCGCCCCTGGTGCGAGAGAGGCAGCTGTCTCAGTCAGACAGCGGCAGCTGCATCTCCTTGGAGACTGTCGGGGAAGAGTCCGTGTTCTTCCATGGGCCTCGGACTAAGCCTCCCCGCGGTTATTCCATCGCGGTGAGCGGCACCCCCATTGCTGTCGGCGGAACCATGAGATATCTCGGTCTCGTCCTCGACAGCCGATGGGGGTTCGGTGAGTATTTTCGGATACTGGCGCCAAAGCTGGTGAAGGATGCGGGTATGCTCACCAGGCTGCTTCCCAACTGCGGGGGGGCAAGCGGTGCGTGCCGCCGCCTGTACGACGGTGTGGTGCGCTCTAAGGCGCTCTACGGAGCGCCCATATGGGCGACGAGGCCCCTGAGCAGGGAGAAAATGGCTCAGAGGGCCTCCAGGGCATACCGCACCGTGTCGTACGAGGCGGCGTGAGAAGAGCCCTGATGCGGCAGAGAGGCGAAGAACCCCTCCCGGAGGAGATCGTACGCTGGAGGAGAGAAGGTCGCGACGATCTCTTCCGGCGATGGGAGGAGAAATTGGCGGACGCCTCGGTAAGCAAGCGGCTTGTCGAGGCTGTCCGCCCCGTCCTGTGCCAGTGGGTGGAGGCGAGGCACCGGGAGCCGACTTACTTCCTGACGCAGCTTCTCACAGGGCACGGCTGTTTCGGCCGTTACCTGTGCGTGGTTGTGAGAATTGAGTCGGAACCCGGATGCCACCACTGTGCGACCGGCGACGTGGACACGGCCGAGCACACGCTCGCCGTGTGCACGGGCTGGGACGCCCAACGTGCCACGCTCACTGGCGCGATTGGGCGAGATTTGTCGCTGCCGGCCGTCATACGATCGATGGTCGGCAGCGAAAGGAGCTGGGCCGCCGTCGCCTCGTTTGCCCACGAGGTGATGGCGGCCAAAAGAGAGGCCCTGCGGGAACGCGAACGTGCCAGCGAAACCTTGCCTCCCCGCAGGGCCCCAACGAGGGGCCACCGGCGTGCGAGATACGCCGCGGCCATACAGCCGTAGCGCGACGGGTCGGGCTGAACGTGGCGAATGGCCCCCTTCTTGTGTTCCGAGGGGGGCAGCATCATAGGGTGATGGGAGGGGCTTAACATCTGACCCCTCCCTACACGAGTCGAGCCCCTACCAAGGGGCCCCCCCTAGCCGGGTCGTGGATAAACTTACGTATGCCACGGCCCGGTCGAGCGAAGGAGAACACCGCGGGGTTTAGTGGGTAGTCCGGCACAAATTTAAGGCCGGGAGTCCCACACGAAGTCATCCCTGCTGCCCCCGCAGCACGGACGGCGAAGTGCGTAAGTGCATTCCCCGCGTAAACAAAAAAAAACTATTATGACATATCACATACAACTGCATTGAACCGAGATCATTCGTCAGTACAGTTTACATCGTTACATACATATTTTTTATATCTCTATAAGACTCTGCCTCACCTGATAAATATTTCAATCTAAGGAATCTTAGGATCTTGTACCTAAATAGATTGTACAATAAACTACCAATCCGTAAACAAATTAACAACCATTATGAACCATTAACTTTCTACCCATCCGTTGCTGTGTGCATTTATTGCTCACTTAGTTAAAATGTACCGAATAAAATTGAAAACAGTTAAAATTAAAACTATTACGTTGTGAATAATTGCGATTTCTTTATCACATCGACACAACAACTAAAACTCTAATGATTCAAAACTTTTGTTACATCACTTACTAAAATTATCTCAACTGTACTCAGACCGGTGACGGTATCTAGGAATATCAGTAGTTGTTGTTGCACTGGAGGTACAGGGTACTTCCGAAATATAATCCACATACAGAATATATCCTCGTGTAAAATATCCAAAATAACTTATTTCAATTTTCTTTTCAATGTACTACCAGAGTAAATTTTCTTCAACAATATTTTAATATTGGCGGGAATGAGTAGATTAAGAGTTTTTAGCCATATTACGAGATTTGTGAAGCGCATTTAATCATTTTACCTGTCAAACGAGCATTAGCCTCTCCAACATTAATCGACATGCCCACATTGTCTACCGAGTGGATTGAATTCATGAACGATAAAACTATTTTGAATTACAATTGAAAATTCCTTAGCTGATTGATGAAAACGTAGTCGATCTAACCCAAGGAACCCTTTTACCATCTTCATTGCCGATACGGTACGGACGCTATTGCTGATACGGTAATGTTAATGAATTCAATACTTGTACGCAAAACGTATGACTTGCAAAAGTCTTTTGGCCAATAATACTATACCATTCAGTAACGAGTATACACTCGTTTTTCTTAAACCAGGTTATTTTAATTGAATTAAAGGTTCATAAATGTTTTACGCTAATCTGCTAGAAAACGTTTATAAAATTGTTCGAATACAGATTCTCAATTGAAACAACAGTTAGATAAACGATCCTTTACCATGTCATAACCGTGATTAAGTTTTTTTTTTAATTTTCTCTGTTCAGAACTTTTTTTATGTAAGCCCGCATTTTCGAAATTCTGTTTTTGCGTTCTTCACTTGTCTGTTTTGAAATGGTCCTGGAAGTAGATATCCTAATTTTAGATAGGCGTTCCGTCCTGTCTTCTTTTGTCACATTGAAACGACGCTGTCTCATATGGGCACCATTTAGTAGGTCAACCCATATCCTAACAAATAAAATAAGTTAATAAACTTTAGATTCACTAAAAATCGAGAAATAAACAATTTTTTTAACAAAAACAAAATCGACTTCAAAAAAACTATATTCAATAACAAATAATGCACTAAAAAGTATAAAATAATTTTACAAAAGTAAACATAAGAATCAATTCTTAATCATATTTATTTTTGGAGTCGGCTTAAGGTACTAGTATATTGGTATTACCGCTTGATATATGAGGGCAGCGTTCGTAATTTATTGTGTATAAAATAACGAAGATTTTTTGTGTGTGTCATAATATGTATGCATAATTATTTACGCTAAGTATTAATACATTAAATTGTTTTTCGTAGCAATGAAATAAATCATAATATATGCTACATGATATTTCAAAAATAAATACCGACATTAAAATAAAATATATCACTTATGATTAAATTTAAGTGTACACGAAGCATTAATGAGCTGTAAGAAAGTCACGATTAATAACTAATACAAATTTATTCAAACTGATATTATCCCACTCTTTAAATACACTGCTGCTGAAGCCCTAATAGCTACAATAAAAAATGTTTTCTACACAGGGCTGTTACATATCTGAGTTGGTGTTATTAGCTATTATTTTATTATACTTTTCATCAGCAGTTATGAGTGGTATGTCTTCTCACATTTATACTTCATTTTTTCAGTGTATAACACTTAAATCTTTCATTGCATGTAATTGTATTTCGATAAATCGCAATAATAAAAATTAATACATTTCCAAGACTATTGGTAAAGAAACAAATATTACATTATGTACATATGCACAGTAAATAGTAACAACACAAAAAAAACTCAAACAAGCATATATGCATATATAATAGATGACGCTTAAAAATACAACAACTAACAACTTCCTTTATAAAAAAAACATTGGAAATGTTCTTTTTATCACACTCTAAAGAGCAAGGAAAAGGTTGAATGGTTAACAAACGTGCCGAGAAGGTAATTTCAATCCATACACTGCAGCGCTATCATTTCTTTATCGTTGGTAATTTAAAAAAAACTCATTGCGCTCTTACAAATATTCCAGCTCCTCTCATTGGAGGTAAGTGGTTGTGATAATATTTATTAACTCGTTTAGTTAAAGTTATGCGTCCCAGGGATGTGTCTGAACATAATTCTAAGAAGAGCTAGAGTATATTTACTGTTTTTTGATTTATCATTTCCCAGGTGTCAAGATAAGTTTTTTTCTTGCAGTTTGATAAATATAATAAATCATCCAATGGTACTGAATCGAGGCTGCTCACTGCGAGCACCATTAGATGGTTCAAAATTAATCAAAGGGAAATGGAGTCCCTTTGCGAGGTCGGATCAGAAATGATGTGATCCGATCTTGCTGAAAGACACTGCCCGACGAATTTCAAACCTTATGTAGTAATGGGCTGGCCACATGGCTCTCACGACGTATGGCCGATAGTCGGCCTTATCGCTTAATCTAAAAGTTCCAAGAATAGCGGCCACGTCCAGGTTGGCACAGCGGTGATCGATGTTTGTGGCGATCAATGAGGGAGACCTACGTCCACCAGTGATCTGAAATCGGACCAACGAACGAAAAAATGCTCCCGTCCTTGGCTTTCTTAAGCAAGGATTTTATAATGGCTTAATTTATGTATAATGTACTTTAATTGCGAGATCACATTTTATATTCAATTTTATATAAATTACAAGCATTTACGCTTGGTTTCAGATTTAACTGGCAAGTATTTTTAATGACTATACTGTTAAAAGAACACATTTTATATAACATTCTTTGTAAATAACTATGTGCGTATCATATCGTTGCTTATTAATGTGACGTGGTATTCATAATTATTTAATTCAAAATTCTTACTTGCACGATTGTGATCACATTTTGTATTTACTTTACGAGAAACGCAAGATCAATTTTGGATTCAAGTAACATTTATTTTTTTATTGGGAAGATCAACAGCAAAATTTTTCTAATATTTCTAACAAGAAATAGAGTCAATAGATAGGTCCCCAAAAATATTTGGTATTGCAATGTAAGTAATGAATATTACTGTATGTCGAAACATGCAGTCTAAAAATAAATGATATAAGTTTTACAAAAGTTTTTTTAATTTTGCTTTTTAAAAAAAATTTGCTAGTAAACCAGCGCGCCACGTAAATGAATTCTGGCGTGATTAAGTTCGAGGATACCAATATATAATATATATTTTTTTTGGTCCTCCTTTTCCCTCAATCTTTCTCTGAATTATCAACTACAACATTTTTTGTTACATTAAATAATCAATAAACCACTTATTTCAGCCACTACAGAGGAATGCGGTCTGGTAATTAAAAAAATCTCATCAATTATGCAAAGCAAATATTGAGTATCGTATAGGTTTATGCAAATGTTTTTATTAGAAATTGATTAAAAAAACGTATAATTTTAAATATAATATTCCAATTTAGATTGAAATAAAAAATATGACAAAATGATACATAATAAACATAACATAATAACATAAACATAAAACTTGCTTGAATAAAATATTTCCAAAGATTTTAAAGCAGTCAATATAGTGTGTACACTATATTATGTAGTGAGAATATTGGGCTACAACTTGTGCGAGATATCATGCACATATTAAAATCTTGTAAAAAATAATAATATGACAAAGCCCTAAAATTATATTATTATTTTTCAGAACTTCAATTTTGCATCTATACAGGTACCAACTAATTTCTATATATTTATTAATATTGTATAAACGTATTTTTTTATCTGTGTTACCTTTACAAACTATTTGTTTATAGGCATGCAAAGGATAATAGTGTACCCTGGAAGTTAAATTAAAAATAATAAATAGTAAGTAACTTTGAATACATTACAAATTATCATCTCACATTTGTACATACTTTGTCGAAAAATCATCAACAATGGAATTGGGGGATTGGATGGGGAATTTTTTGGTATAAGATACCAAAATGTTCTCGGTACAGTCGACATTGTATATCCGAAAATTCATGATGATCGGTTGACTCGTTAACGCGTTAAATCGTTCCAAATAAATTTATAATTGCATTTTATAAAATTATTTACGATATACACTGAATCTAAAACAAACTGCGAAGTTAACATTTTATCTTTTATGAAAATACAATATTTAATTTATAAAAATCTTTTAGAATTTTCAGTGTTATCCCTAAAACAGAATACTGTTACTGTTGTTATGATACTTATCGTTTTCTTGCAGGACGTTGACGTTAAGCATGCGAATATAACAGTGTGAAAATGAAATAAATAATAAAACATAACTTCGTTTTGTTGTCTTCATTAAATTCATTAATTTCAAAAATGTGGCATAACCTCACACTATGGGCGTGAAGTAGATTCATACATTTGCGTTTGGTTCAATGAGCAAGGTCCCGCAAACCTACTTCTTTTCCTCCCTATATCCCTTCCTTTTTACCTAATCCTAACATTGACAAAGAAGACCAACCAACTAATCCGGCAATGGCAATAATATAAACATAGTAGCGATCCGAGCCTAGGCTCCCGAGGGAGCTGCGGTTTTTTTTTGCCACTGAAAGGTCACTGTTTGCCTAGAGGAGGCATTTACAGCTGCACCAGGCTCGAGGCGACAGGGCGCAGGGGGCACCCAACCTAAGCCTCTTTAAGAGTAACTTAGCTCGGGGGCTCCCTCCGTAGAGCCTCGGCTCGGGCCGTTGCTTTAGAATAATATCCGGATTGAGAGGCCGTCGAGCTCTTAGGTCGCTGCAGCGGACGCTTCATGGAGTGACTTGGGTTAAGGGCCTTTTTAACATTACCACCACTTCGGAAGGCATCAGCGCTGGGAGAAGTGGCAGACGAAACTCCAACAACGCTTCTATCATGAGTAGGGGAGAAAACTGCCGCCTATGTGGCCGTATCGGGAAGATGATGGCGTATGTGATTTGTTTGCGATGCTGTTTTATCCTAGCCTGAGCGATAGTTATTGCATTGTCTCTATAGTCGAGGACGAGCCTAGGACGTCTATAGTCGTGGCGGAAAGTACTGAGCACGATAGGTTTAGGCACCTACAAGTAAAAAACGGGGTGACACACGAACCACGGCGAGCCAGTGGCCCTGCGCAAGAATCGGTTTTGGATCAGCTGAAGTCGGTGTATTAATTTAGGGGATATGTGCGCGAAGACCGGGCTAGCATACGTCATAACGGGACGTACTACAGCATTATAGACTGTCACCTAGTGCCGGAGGGACATTTTGCTCTTGTTTCTTAATAACGGGGATAGGCGGCTTAGAACGAAAGCCGCCCGTTTCCTGACCCGGGTTACGTGAGCGGCGAAGTTAAGTTTATTGTCAAGGATGACACCTAGGTATTTCACCTTATCTTCCCAGGGAATTGGGCTGTCCATGAGGTTAATGGATGGGAGATGTGGGAGATGTACTTTCTTATGTCGGAAAAGAAAAGGGCCGCGCTTTTTGATGGATTTATTTCAATCCTCCATTTCCGGAACCACGCACCGAGACTGGTGGCTGTGGTCTGTAGGCGTCGACATATAGCGTCAGGCTAAAGGCCAGACGTGAAAATGGATGTCATCGGCAAATAGGGCTAGCTCTACACCGCGTACGCGCGGTATATCATTGGTGAAGACGGTAAAGAGGACTGGGCACCGACCCTTGAGGCACCCCGGCTCGAATGGGGTGTGCTTGAGAGCACGGTAGTGGAACGTTCGATTACTAAGGAAATCTCGTATTATACATACGAGACGATCGGGCACTCCGTACCTATACAGCTTGTATATGAGCCCGTTGTGCCAGAATTTATCGAACGCCTTCGCCACGTAGGAAAAGTGCTCTGGTGCTAGAGTCGCGTTGGCGTTTGGTAAGAATGTGCTCCGTGACGCGGTGTACTTGATGGGTACATGAATGTTAGGCACGAAATCCGAATTCTTCGCAAATTGCTAGTCCTTTGGTGATTCATAAGGGTACGAAGGCGGGCTAATATTAGGCGTTCATAAATCTTCCCAAACGTTTTGAGAAGACTTATGAGTCTATATGGGGTAGGGGTTGTGGCCAGCTTTGAGGGTTTAAGGAACTCTATGACCTCAGCGTCCTTCTACTCGCTGGGGAAGACGTCTTTGGTCGTTGCCGCGTTATAAATCTCAACAAGTAGCTGAATAATAGCAGCAGGAAAGAGTTTGGCCACCCTATTGGTGATACCGTCTAAGCCGGGAGCTTTGCGTGGACGCAAGTTTTTAATTAATTCTTTAACTTCGTCGAATGCTACCGGAGGAACGGAGTTGCGCAGCGGTTCGTGTTTCCTCCGACCGACCTAGCTGTCCACTATTCGGAGATAGGCAGGGTCGACCGGTAGGCTACTGGGAGAATACTGGGTTTCGAGGCTGTCAGCTTTACATTCGACTTTCTCTTCAACCAGCATAGGTGGGGTCATGTTCCGGAGTAAGCGCGGCGGCATAGTGGAATACGTCGCCTTTAAGTGATTCGGGAAGCCGCCAGAATGCTAAATGGGATGGTTTTAAATTATTTAGTGATGTATCCCACCTTTCGTTCCTGAGGGCGGCTATGCGTGCTTTTGATTCGCGCCGCAGTTTACGTAGCCGCTTTCGATGCGATTGGGAGCTGTCGAGCTTTTTCTTTAATGGAAAAAGGAGGGCATAGACGGGAAAAGGGATATTTCCTTTCCCGTTAACTCCCTCCCAGTCCAATCCTCCTCCCTTTTCCGTTCTATGCTTATGACGAAAGGGTGGGAATGGGGAATAGGACTAAAATTAGGCCTACGGCAACTCACTCATCGGACGAAACGAAGAGTACTTCTACTTCACGCCTGTTTTCTGTGAGGTCGTGGTATGTCACCGGTCGAGCCGGCCAATTCGTACAACAGATGTTGTTGTTGCGGGCTCTACCACTGTTAAACTACGAACTAAGCTAAGTGTCTCCTAACAAAGTTTAGGCTAAGCGCCTTCTGCGACCCGACAGTCAGTCAAATAAAATAAATGTCTTGATAGTTGCAGATGTTTATAGCGGTGGTTGTTTAACATCAGGCGACCAGGATGCTCCTTGCAGTTAAATTAAAATATTTCCCCATTTAACACCCATTCTATGCCATTTTTACATAAATAAAGATCCTAGCGGAACAATATTCGTGCAATAAATACATCGTTTAATGTTGCAGCCAGGCTTTTATTTATTTTTTAACCATTATTTAGCATTCACTCCTTTATTCCGCAATATTTCTATTCAATCATCGTGGGTACAGCAAAAGATTGCAACTATTAACAGTGGCAGAGCTCGCAATATCTGATGCACGAATAGGCCGGCTCGACCGGTGAAATACCACGACCTCAAAGAAAACAGGCGTGCAATAGAAGTACTCTGCGTTTCGTCTGATGAGTGAGGTGTTGGAGGCTTAAGGTTTCTTCGTAAGGATAGGATTGGAACTGGAAGAAGATTGGACGTGACAAGATCTATTAACCTATCCATTAAAGGCACGCAACGCATCTGCAACATATTTGCTTGTTGCGGATGTCAGGATGAATAGGCCTTAGCTAAACTAGTGCGTACCATGTTTCAGCCAAGTCACCATTTAACATCAAATGGGATCGTGGTCAAGTTTATTCAATATAAAGTGTCGTGACGTGTGACGTGACGAAACTACTTAATTAGGTACTAGATTAATTTTGAAATGCAGTTAATGGCAATCAAAAATACATATTTTAAATTGATAGCGTTTTAAGGTGTTCTACAAAAATTGTAGGCAATAAATTTATTATCTAAAAGTTTCTAGCACACTTTTCTTGAAAATCATGTATACGTTTAATGGGAGACATCCACTAAACTTTACTAGGCTGGTAGGTCATCCGTAAGTGTCATAATAAGCAACTAAACTGACTAATATGGTAGACGTGTAATATGTAGTTGTTTTTCACAGGTATGTATGTGTATCTATGTCAGATCCGAAGACGAGTCAACCCGATTTCACAAGCGAGTTTCTGGTTGTGTCGTAACATGATGTGATAAGTAACATAATGACATAGTAATTCGGGTTGTTTGATAAAAATTGTTAGTATGTAATGTACTGTATTGTTGCATAGAAATTATAAAAACAAAAGCAGCAAAAAGGTTCTGATTATTTTATCGTCGTATGTAATAAATAATACCTAGTTTTAGTGTGATGTCACGACTGTTTGATTACAAGTTATACAATTTATATTAACGGCTAAAATAGTCAGAACGATGCCGCTTAATTCAGTAGTTCAAAATGCATCATAAAATTAGTACTTTCCAGTATCTTCTATTACTTATTGCAGCTGTAATTTGTCTTCTGGAATTTGCATCATGCGGTATGTTTCTTCTTTTAATCTCACCACAAATCAATAAGATAATTATAAACACAAATGACGAAAAAAATTGAACTAAGTACTCGATTAAAAAAGAATATAACCATCGATGACATTACACAACATTTATATATTTTTATAAAAATACTAAAAAATATTAAGAAAATTTTAAAATTATTTCGTATTCTGTTTAATTTGATTGTTTATTTCACAGCACCTACGTTTGGATGTAAGTGAAAAGCTATTTTTTTGTAATAATATTAACCATGTAATATTTTTACTTGAAACAAAACACGAAATGCAAAAGCAAAGCTTAAAATTGCAACAATTGTACAAAATGAGTCGTTGCTGTACCAAATTGTGACAAACTAAATTGTAAGAATTCAAAAAAGCTTTATCCTATAAAAATTGTAACAATTCATTGCAGCGATGAGTTAGAGTGAAAGTTAATTAATTTAGAAAAAAATGTTTATAGGATATAAGTTCTGAATGCGTTTTGTACGATGCAAACGTATATACAAGTCATATAATCATGTTTTCCGTAATCCGTAAATTAAAAACTAAATTCATATGTTACCATACGATATCAGTGCGAAATTTTTAATTGAATAAAATGTAATATACACTTATAATTTATATTATAATATTATACTTAATAAACACATAACCAAATCATAATTCAGTTTCAGATTTAGACAGTAAGTATTAAGCTATACTGCTAGAGTTTTCCAGTATTTATAAAAATAGAATATTATGTTTAGTTGTAGATACATATAATAAAAATGTAACTCATCGCTGTCTATACATGGGAGACCTAATAACACCCAAAACAATGATTATTAGAATTTTTGTCTGTTTGTCTGTGTGTTAAACAGCTTCAGCTAGACACACCATGCATTGAGATATTCATAGCACATGCCCGTCTTTCGGCAACGCACAACGCTCCCTGGTAATTATGGTATTTACATGTATGTACACCATTTTATGTATTATAAATGATGTATGTATTGTTTTGTAATATGTTTTGTTAGGTTTGGTTAGTAGCTTATTATCCCCGAGGTAGGTTGGAGTTAGGCAGGCGGCCGCCCGTAAAAACTATAGCCAGAAACTATATAATATGCACTATGGTCACAGTTTAAACAATCATATGTGATTGTTAAGCTTTGCTACGGTCATGTCGATGTCTTCACATAAACGGGAAAAGGGCAGGGTGACGATGGTTAGGGTAGTATTTAAGTAGATAATATCATTTCGTTTAAGTAAATTTGCAGAGCGGGTAAATTTACTGCCGTATAAAATAAATAGCCAGTGTGCAAAGAAATATCTATAGCGCTACTTGATTTCACATGTTTTTCACGTGATAAAAGAATGCGCGCAATAATAGTGAGTTGGAGAACCATAATATACCAACAAAATACTGTTGTTTTAAATTTTGATTGAAAAATAAAACTACCCAACATCAGCCACAACTGTCAAGCGGTACTTTAAACTTTTAGTTTAACTTTAACGGAAATGTGTAAATGATAGGAAAAGAAGGGAGCCTCTGCACCTCCCTCATCAGACAAATCACACAGGCATAAATACTTCTACTAGACTTCTATGTTCAGTGAGGTCGTGTTGGAAAGGTTAAAAGAAATATTAGTAAATTAATATTTCACAAATGGACTTCGCACGGGTAGTTTCTCCGTACAAACGTTCATCACCTACTCAAGGTAATGGCGCCAACTATCAAACGGCTGACTGAATTATGTCCAAAAGCGCTAAGATTACCCACGTTAGAAACGTGAATACGGTCGTTTAGTTTTTTTAAATTTTCTTATTATATTACGCAACATTCATTTACAAACTACTAACACAAAAATAAGAATTAGAGAAATGAGAATTAATTTATATTAAATAGATATGTCCGAGCAGGGTTGGCGGGCGGCCCTAAGCACTATAGCCAAACACATTCGAAAATGATCTGAGAGATAAAATCATCAATGAGTTTCTTTAAAGAATAAACTTCTGTGTATGATGAAGATATCTTAGTGTTAAACAATATTTTAAAAAATGTATAATAATAATAACTAACAATAACGGTTCATTAAAATGTACTATAAAATGTGTTCCTGAATATAATGCGTTCATTTCAGTTACAGAAAAAGATTGCGGTCCGGTATGTTATATAGAATATTATAATCTCTAGCTTTCTAATGTTCACAAAATGTTATACATTCATTCTTCGTTGAATATTACCCAGAAATAAGAAAGAGGATGAAGACTGCAGACTAGTAATTTTCCGAATTTCATTCTCGGTAGGAAACCTAAACATAAATTCTATCCTGTTCCTGAAAACTGTTTAATATTAATAAAATTAAATATTAAGAATGTGTGTTTGTTTCGTTTTCAGAACCTTAACTACTTCTCGATACAGGTAAATTGGTGTTATTTTTCTGTTCACTGTTCAAACTGTTGACAATTTATATATATACTATTCATTTTTTTGACAACGACTTTATTGAAATCATAAAAGTATTATGTATTATGTAAAATTATTAACGAACAAAAAAAATTAATGAAAAAAACATTTATTAAAAATCTAAATCTAATCAGGGACAAGGCTACAAAAAAAGCATGAAAATTTCACAAACTGTTTCGACGCTCATATTTTTTTATGTATTAAAATGAAATTATCGTTTTACAGAGCTGTAACGGATGAAATATTCAAGTAGGTTTCATTTATAAAGTTGTTTTAAATTACATGTAATATTTAAATTTGTTGATTGTCATATTTACATTGTTAAAAGTTAGAAATAAGCTAAAATATTTTTTTCTTCTCTAGCAAAAACCTAGCGTCTGTAGGAATCGAGATGTGTCTTCTACCGATGCTGATTATTAAATAAATATCGTGTAAAAATGTTGTTTTATTTCTATAAATTATCAGAAAGTTGTTTAATAGAATAATATTAATATAACAAAAACAAAAATTAAGAGACAAACCATATTCAGATCGGAATAAAGTACCTAAGAATATTCAAAATGGCAGCTCTTTAGATGCAATATTCTTAGGGTTTGTTACGTACCCTAATAAGCTGTTACTTAAGTTAAATTAATGCTAGTGCCAACCACAATCCTACTTGATTCTAATTAAAGTTACAGTATCATTTAAGATAGAAAAACACACTAGCTAAGGGAATACTTATTTCTTATTCTACAACACTTACAGAGGTCATGGTGTTCACCACGGGATTGGCTATGTGAACTACTACTACTAGCTCAAGTGATATTTAGCATGTCCAAGTCAGATAAAAATTCACAGTCACATTAGATAATTATGATTAAACTATGCTCCAGACTGGATATGTTTTTTTTTTGTGACTGAAAGGTTTTGCTTTTACAGCTACACCGGCTCGAGGGGGGAGGGTGCGGAGGGTGCCTAGCCTAAGCCTCTTTAAGAGTAACTTAGCTCGAGGGCTCCCTCCGTAGAGGGAGCCTCGACTCGGGCCGTTAATTTATTATTATTACCGGATTGGGAGGCCGCCGAGCTCTTAGATCGCTTCGGTGGACGCTCCATGGAGCGACTCGGCTCAAAGACCCCCGAGAGGGGACCTCGGCTTGGCCTGTCACTCATTACGCGTTTAGCATTCCTATTCGAGGGTGCCCGAGAGGGCCAAACCTCGGCTTGATCGGTAGCTATTATCGGATTACATAAATTTCTAGAGCTAACATTACTACTGCTTCGGAGAGCGTTTGCGCTGGGAGAAGAAGTGGCGGAAAAAACTCCAGCAACGATTTATCGTTAATAGGTGAGGAAACCCCGCCAGCTATGTGGCCGTATCTAGAATAAGATGGCCGTCTTCGCCGGCGAGAACGATGTGTGATTTGACTACAAAGTTGTTTTATCCTAGCCCGTGCGATGGTTACTTGTGGATTAAGAATGGATGAGCTAGTTGTAAAATGTCTCTTGTACGCCGATGACCGGGTCGTGTTTGCGTCATCTGCGGAAGACTTACAAGTTATGCTGAATGTAGTGAATGATTCATTAGAAGGTAAAGGCATGAAGATGAATGTAGATAAGACGAAAGTAATGGTGTTTGAAAGAGAACAAAGTAAAACTATAATTGAAATAAATGTTAACGGCAAAGAAGTGGAACAGGTGGAAGAGTTCGTGTATTTGGGGTGCATGTTTAGTAGAGATGCCTAAGGCCTGTTATTGATTTTAAACGACGGGTGAATGCAGGAAATAAAATGAATGGAGCTATAGGTACAGTACTGAATAGTCATAATGTGTCTATGAACGCTCCTCTGGCAATACACAATGCTGTACCAGTCCCCACTTCAATATATGGGGAGTGAGAGCTGAGTTTAGCAAGAAGAGTAAGTTAGTACAGTTTATACAGTTAAAATGAGATCCTTAAGAAGTATGTTAAGCGTTAATTTGAATGATAAGATCAAAGATAGCATTATAAAGGAAAAGTGTGGCTTAAAAGACGATGCTGTGACTATAATTCAGAAAGGTATGTTTTGGTGATTTGGGCATGTTGAAAGAATGATTGAAAATCTAATCTTATAAATAATAGGTGATTTATTATCGTAATAAAGAATAATATCTTTACCACGACACTGTCATTAAGTCTATAGAAATCAATAAAATATAAAATCATGATAAAATCATAAAGTATTTATGTAAGTAATATTAATATGAGAATAAATACAAAAAAGAAACCAAACGTGAAAATAAGCGCGCAACACTTACGTTGGAGCGTCAACATGCGCCCGCCAGGACATTGCGGATGCAAAATACTATTAGCATTTCTAGTAATAGGGTCAGCAAAATTAATATATAGTGGTTAGTACATGAACATTTTTATAAGAAGCATTATAACTCTAGGTCGGAGTCCAATTAGTATGGTTTAACCCTATCATTTTGGAGTGTCAAAATCCTCAATGAATGCTATGTGTAGATATTTTGCAAAATCTTACCATCCATAAATACTTGTGTAAGGAGTACAAATTATGAATCATAAATTCAGAATAGCTTAGCTTTAGAGTTTTATATATGCTGTTAATAATATATTCTTGTTGAAGATGAATTAAATTAAAAATTATGATAGTTTTTAATGAAACCTAGTAATTGTTATAACATAATAAATAATTATTTATATTTCCCAACAGCACCAACAGCAACGGGTACGTTTGTTAAATTAATAAAGATAAAATATTTCTTAGGTATAATTTTTACTAAATTTTAATGACTAAAGAATTTTTACTCGGTGGATTATTTATCACCTTCTGCGTGCATAACTAATTTCAGTGTAGTGTGTTTACCCTGTGTTTCGAAATGTTTAACAGACTACTTATGTTATATTGCCGTCTAAGATTTAACCAAAGTAGACTTTTAAAAACGGTGAAGGAAAACACCGTGAGGAAACTGAGCATGACTTAGAACCACCAAATTCGAAGACATGTGACATCCAACAGCACGCACCGGGCCAGCATGGTGGATTAAAGCCCATTCCCTCTGTAGGAGTGGAGGCCTGTGGCCCTGCAGTGGGGAACATTCTAAAAAAGGATATAAAAAAATTATTAATATTTTATTAAGCTGAAGTGAAAAATTATGATTTAAATGTTCGTCATTAATTGTGTGATATTCGATTAATTTCAGTTGGATGTGGTAAGCACTTGATACACAGAATGGTTATTTTAGTCACCTATAAAAGTTTCATAAATTACTTCATTACATAAAATAGAGAATAATCATATCTACTGCTAAATTTCTTTGATCACAGTACATCAATACTATTTATTGCTGGTTTTAAGGATTCAAAGGCGAAAAATATATTTTAGTAAGAATATACTTAGACTTTCATGGTAAAAAAAGGTTTTATAATGGGAAAACAGTAAAGATGCCAATTTAGCATATTGAATCTAAATAGGACCCGAATAACTTAAAAAAAATAATTAATTAATATCTAATATGTTATAAAACATGTCTCCTAGTTGGCACCAATCTTGTAAAAGTTGAGTCTAGAAGATTGCAATACACAAGATTAAAAGAGATATTTTTTATTCAATCCATATTTGAAAGAACACGAGTACAATGCTAATAATAAAATATGTTTTTATGTAGTTCTACCACCAGGTTTGTATAAACTTTTTGTCCGTAAATTAAAGAAATAATTGTAGTAATAAGTGACTAGCAATAGCAAGATTAATAATGAAAATAATAATGATAATGTCCTTACATCTATTCTGTAAATAAAGTTAAAGCGCACATAAGTCGAAATAATATTTTGTCCGCAAGTCAGAATGGATGTAAGGCTGGGTCTCGTGGTACCAAAGATTGCCTCCTCATAGATATGGCTATTTGCCAACAGGTTAGATGAAGTAGAAGAATATTTCTATGGCCTGGATTGATTACAAGAAGGCTTATGAATCGGTGCCCCATGGATGGTTAAGTAAAGTGTTGGAAGTGTACAAAGTACATCCAACACTCCGCACGTTACTTGACTCATGCATGGGTCAATGGACCACATGCTTTCATCATCCAGGACGGGGTATCCTTCCTGCTTCCTCTGATCGAATTGGAATTCGGCGTGGAATTTTCCAAGGTAACAGTCTGAGTCCATTGTGGTTTTGCCTTGCTCTGAACCCTTTAAGCACACTATTAAAAAGTTCAGAGCCAGGTTGTCGACTCCGTAGAGGAGGAGAGATCATATTACACCTCCTGTATATGGATGACCTCATGTTGTTCGCATCTAAAAAAGTACTTAATAGCGTTGCTTAAAATAACCAACTATTTTAGCAAGGCCATTGGCATGACATTTGGTGTGGATAAGTGTGCAGTCATACATGTACAGAAGAGGAGGGTTTCAACTTCTGAAAATTTGAAGCTATTTCAGGATGTATCCCTCATACCTCTGTCGGAAGCTGAAAGCTACAAGTATCTTGGTATGTCAGAAGCAGTTGGCAATAATGATAAGTGCATGAAACAGCTAGAAAGGTTCTTCGGACGGCTGAAAAAAGTTCTGAAAAGTCTTTTATCAGGTGGAAACAAGAGCCGTGCATTTAATAGCTGGGTCGTGCCTATCTTAACCTATTCTTTTGGCGTACTGAGGTGGCCTCAAACAGAAAAGTTCGTCGATTGCTAACAGCATATCGGATGCATCATCCACGTTCGTCTTTCTCGATTGTATATCCCACGGAAATGTGCGGGTCGTGGCTGTTTTAATATCAAAAACCTACATAGCCGTGAGGTGTGTCATCTAAGGGAATACTTCCGTAAGGTGAACGTGGAGATGTATCGGGATGTTGTAGGAGTGGACAAAGTCACGCCGCTTTTCTTGGCTGCCACGAATTGGCGTAGGCTGCAGGTACTAAGTTTCGCGACCACATGAGTGTATGCAAGGGTAAGGAGCTACGCGGTAGGTTCTATCGCGCCCTGACAAGGCCTGATGTGGACCAATTATCCTCCGTAGCTTGGCTACACTTCAGTAACCTCTTTAGGGAAACTGAAGGTCTTGTCTTTGCGATTATGGACGAAGTCATCATAACGAACAACTACCGGAGGAATATTCTAAAGGACGGGACGATTGACATTCGTCGGGCATGTCGTCGTATCGGTGAATCTATTAGACATATTGTCTCCGGCTGTTCTCGTCTTGTGGATGGTGCATACTTGCATAGACATAACCAAGTAGCCAAGATCCATCAGCAACTTGGCCTTAAATATTCCCTTGTGGATACTGAGGTACCGTATTACCAATACCAGCCATCGCCAGTCCTGGAAAATAGCCATATCACGCTCTACTGGGATCGATCTATTATCACAGACAGGAATATTCTTGACAATAGACCTGATATTGTGATAATAGACCGATCTGAGAGTCGTGTAATGTTGGTCGATATCACTATCCCGCATGACGAAAATCTCGTGAAAGCTAAGGGAGAAAAATTGATGAAATACACCAGCCACGTGGGGTATGAAATCGACTACCATTATTCTGGTGGTCGTATCAGTAAACGGACTTTTAGCGAAAAGCTTCGACCAACATCTTAAGAAGCTCTCGCTAGACGGTTGGATTAAGAGTTTGATACAAAAAACGGTAATTTTAGAGTCTGCCCGCATTGTGAGAAAGTTTATCTCTCTGTACTTGACCTTGACCCTGACCAGTGGTCGCTTGAAAAAAAGGACTCCGCAGCCGGTGGAACACAATTTTTAGATAATATAATTTAGAATGTCTCTTATTTTGGTAGATTATTTAAAGTATATTAAAGAAAATATGTATACAAATAACTGACATGATAATGTAAGATTAAAAATCCTTGGCAACTTGACAGTGCGTAATTCCTTGATGTTTCGTGTATAAATGTCCGCTTCTTCTGCAAACACAGTAACAGTATTATATTTTGAATTCAGTTGGCCCCCCATCCTTACCACCTCCAGGTTTGTATACCTATATCTTGTAATCAAATAATACTTATTTCCAACATATCTTTACGCTGTTAAGATTTATAATAATATGTATTTATCACGTGAACCTGAAAGAAATAGATAATCGGAAAAACTATAATACTGCTACAAATTAACATCAGTAGGAGTAAGAGAAACAGCAAACTAGTCGGCGCATAACGCTAAGACTCCTAATAAACCTTTAATCGATGTCTCAGGCAAAACCTTATCACAAGAAACAACGATAATAGTACAAATACTGTTGATCAGTATGGCTATCGACCACTATTTACTAATTTCAATACAAATACAAAACGTCGTTAACGAAGAATAATAACAAAAATGAGAAGCAACATTTTGCAAAAGAAAAATGTACAGTCTGTAGTGTAAATTTTTAAAATATTTTCTGTGTAGTGCAATTTTTTTCTCTAAAGAAGGAAATGACTTTTTTTTTCATTCAGTTAAGGTTATACCGCCGCCGCCTCCGCCGCCCCCGCCTCCACCTCCGCCGCCCCCGCCTCCACCACCACCTCCGCCGCCCTCAAAGCCTCCGATAATAGTGGTACCAGAACCACCTTTACCAATACCATCACCAGGATGTACGTAATATATTTTAATGGCATTAACAAATTTATTTCTTTCAATATACCTCATACCTAATTATCTAAATACATAATCTTATGATTCCAGCACTATCAAGTAAGTTAAGTTTTCATAATCCAGCGGTCGTAATAAAACAGTCCAGGGACCAGACATAACAATTTTTTTGTCAAGTAACCTAGAGTAGGAGAATCTATACATATATGGTACATAAACCAATATAAGTGTATTGTCAATATAATTATGTTAGCGTATTGTATAAAACGAAAAACAAAAAATATACGTATTATTCGATACATACATAAATACAAAAGTAATATTAAAACCGTAGAAATAAAACATCTTATCTATATTTTTATAAGCACGATTTATTTTCTAATAAATAATAATTATTTGTATAATTTTGTTTTAGTCACCAAAGAGAACTGTTTTGGGGTATGTCAATGAATACATTTACCTTTCTTACACAATTTTATATACGAATATAAAACATAAAATATGTAGATTCTATCATTATATTCAATGTCTACTGTAACGGACTTCATCAACTAAACTGCGGTTAAAAACAACACAGACCTAATATTACATTATGGGAGACAGAGATGTCCCTGTGCAATTCTTTCGTATAACTAAATTAGGGTTCAACCTTGCAAGTTCATGTTTATGTTAAGGTATCGAGCTCCAGTCTCACGACACACAAGATATCCAGGATCCAATATTCAATGCCATACAAACTTGGAACCCCCTTGAAATTGTACCATTTCGAACAAAAACTATAAGCGAATTGAGAATCTTTCTCTCTTAACAGAATATTGATATGCAGGAAACATATCATTTTAATACGAAAATGATATTTTTGCGAACCATTGCGCTGTACTTAAAAAGGCGTGTAATTTCAAATCAAATACAATTTCAGAGATAGATTGTTTGAACTTCTAGCACCATTGTACTAAAACTAATTTATAAGCAGACAAATAATAATAATAATAATTTAAAAGGCTCGGAAATAGTTTGAATTATTTTTGTCATTTTGTAAAAAGTAATAATTTACATCTCTTTTGTATCGTTTCCTCATTTATTTATTTTAATTTTCGTAACAGAACTTCAATTTCCTCACTCGTCAGGTAAGTTTTTAATGAACTCATTGCGTAAAATATCTATATATCAAACGATGGGACATGTCCTTGATTAAATTGTATGTTTCTTATAACTAATGTTATCGCAATTGTGTATGTGTCATATACGGACCTTGTTATTGAAATTGCACCAAAACTGTGTTCTGACCTTGTGTGTCTTGAATTGCTTCTTGTGGAACTTAAATGTTAGCATTCTGTATATTAAAAGTGATTATTTACAATACTATAATATACCACGAAATAATAATATACTTAAAAATAAGAATAAAAATATACTTAACACTGTATATGAAAAAACCGTATCAATTTATCAATTAAAATAAATAGAATTAATTCCTAAATTTATTATCACAAATCTTTATCATAAATATTACAATCAATAAAAAACTATAAGCAATTCCTCTGTCGACAATAATGCTGTATTTTATTCTTTATCTTAGAAAGATATTACATCTTTTTAATAGGTTATTAATCCAAATAAAAATGATTTCAGAAATGCCAGGGTTAACGGTCGACGTGGTATGGTAACAAACATATCTTTCTAATAATTTTTTTTGTTATAAATTTGATGGTATGTAGCGAATTAATCAAATAAGATTAAAAACCCGCTAGATTTTGATCGCTGGAAGTCGCAAGCAAATATTATACACCAGCATATATACAAAGTACAAGAAAACCTAAAAAACTAAAGAGATTACATAGGAAAATAACATTTTAACTACAAATCAAAAATCTAACACAAATAGAGTATTTCCTTTGATGAACGACGTCAATCTGTGGACGTTGAACGTTGTATAGAAGGAATTTGTAGATGGAAAATTTAATTTTATATGTACATTAAATATTTATCACATTATTTTGTTGCAGGAATCACTGAGAATGAAACTAGATAAATTATGTAATATGATACAGTGAAATAAAATTACATGCACTTTACCTTTTAAGCGTTTTATTAAATAAATTTTAAATCACTTACAAACTCACAACCCTTTTAATATCGACCTTACACACATAATCAATTTTAGACCAACGTGGAGAAATAAACTGGACCACGCCTAGGCAGCATAACTAAGATAAGCTTATATCTTTATTCGAATAATTGCTACACTCGATGGTGCTGAAGTTAAAAGATGTACATACGACGGAGCCGAATCTTTAGGTTCAGCAACTCCGAAGGGAACATGGGCCGCCGAACTGTTCAATATTGCGGAAGTCCACAGGATGAAGATGGCAGGATAATACCTCCAACAGTGGACATCTGTTTTGTGATAGTAAAAAAAGATATTACAATACTATATATAACCAATTAAACAGATAAAAATCAATATTTGGGGAGACCTATGTACAATATTGACTGGTAATTATAATGATCTTTTTTTTCAAGAAGATTCCACGTAATTTCTTTAACAGCCAGACAGATTGCAAATATAATTTATTTTATAATAAATCACAGTAAAACGGTTAAAATAATCCCACTGAACGTCTTTTTTATTGAACCGTGATTAGGTTATATTTACAACATGAAATAAATAACGCCTAGATTATCCATATCACGTAAAGACTTTGCATTGGTAAGCTTTTGCAAATCTAGCTAGCACCGAAACAATCTCCGGATAGCCTTTACGTCCAAAGCCTTGGACGTTACTTATCATATATAATTAAATATATATAACAAAAGTCATACACTGATTATGATATAATTGCCGCTTGCTCCTTTGCCACTTTATAATATATAAAAAAATATTACATCATGCATCAACATAATGCAAAAGGAATCATATCAAACTTTAAGTAGCGGAAAGTACACGCAAACCTATACTTAACGAAACCATGCCTCTCAAATAGGTTGATGTAACTATCCTCATGTTTCAGATTGAATAACGTTTTCATTACAATGACGCCATGTCAGAATGAAGTTAGTAAATTGTCATCACTGTCAAACGATGTTTTATATTGTACTTAATTAAAATGTCTAAGCGTTAGCCAAGCATTAACTAACGTTATATATCTCTCTTCTCCAGAGACTTAAGTCCCGGGTCCTTCTTTTTGTACTTTTAATTGTTTGATTGAATGATAGCTTTTGGCTATGATATTTTACGGCTGGTCCTCCTCTTGCTATGTTAACTGGGAACTAGGATTCCATCGTCTATGGATGTCTAGCCCTCATCGGCATCAACCTTTAAAAGACGCGTTGCCCGAAACCGTTGTCCTTCAAGAACTAAGCAGGGTCAGAATTTTTTCCAGATGTCTGACGAACTTTTTAAAACTTTATTTTTTTATTACTGTACAAAATAAAATGATTAAATATCAATGACTTATAATAAAATGTATTTAAATTATTTTAACTATTGATTCGAAAACAATATGTAAGAAAGTATAAAGTTAAGAAATGCTAAAAATTATTAAAAATTACGTCGGCTAAACATACTAAAGAAATATTCTAAAGCACTGCATAGTTTTATATACCTCCAGATACTGTGTTCCAATCAAATTGTGCAAAAATCCTTGCGACAATTGATTATTTACTTTTAAAATGTAAATTTTTATTTCCTTTTATTTTTGTAATTAATTATTAACTTTTATTTCCTTGACGCTTCACACGATTTTACAGAACAAACCGTTATTTTTATAATTCGAAACACTTTTGACCTCGTAAAACGGAAAAAGTCTTACAGCTTGATTTTACTAAGTCGCAAATCGACGATTTAAGTGGACTCACTGATTAGGTAACTGGAGGTATGGAATAACAACTTACCTTACAAGTACCTGTAAGCGATAGCCATTGATGCGTGGTGATGTATGGATGTAGAATAAGCGACACATGTACCAGGACCGTACAACAATCCGTAACTTCTGCCTACCGCTTTTGGTAACGAGCGTGAATAGTTATAGTAGTAGTTCCTCAAAACGTTTCTCAATTGAAGCGCTAGTCAAAACAAGTGAAAGTAACTAGAAAACCTGTTTAGCCGCGTAAACGATATTTGGTAGGGGACAATATTATATGTTATGGACAACATGCGCGAAATCCAGCATGCGTCAGCAACATGCTTTTTTAAAATTCGGAACAGTTTACGACGTACTTATTTTTTTCTCGTATTTCTTTTTAATGTTTATTGTTAGAAAACAGGGGTTTGTTTTTGTTAATTATTTATTTATATTTGAACTATAATCGCGCCTTTCCACCTTTTTTGAGTTTTATTAACTATTATTTACTTATAACGTCTAGTGTTTTTTTATTAACACGTTATTAGATTTCTCATCCTTAACATTTGTGCTCAAATGTACATGGGTGGTTGCCTCCACGTAAATCACATTCAAAACTTAAAAAGGTTAGATACACCTATTAGCTCGCTATAAAACTTTATTAGATTTTACTGTAGCATGTAATCTTTAATAAAAACATGTGAACGCACCACGAATAAATAATAAAATTCAATACAGCTCACGAAATATTATTTTAATTACGATAGAATGTCGTGCAGGAAAATATTTTATTGAAAGTTTGTTGATTAGTGTAATAATCGTGTATATCTACCGGTTCGCTCGCAGATCAATCAAAATGAATTCTACATTTTTCTTTGTAATTTTATTTTTATTATCATTATTTTACTTTGTTCAGAGTATAGGTAAGTCTGTTTTTATAATGATTTTTTCTAATATTGATAATTTGAGACAATAGTATTTTAAATAAATATGCGTTTTCACTTGGATCCTTAAATATTATATATTTTAAATTATTCCTAACTATTAGTATTTTAAAAACCAAATTAAATATGAGACTGGCAAAAAAACTCATTCAGTCTATCTCTGATGGTTATATTTTCAAATAAATTAAACGATAAAGATATAATACATAAAAATTATGTTGTATCTTTAAATTAGATGCATTTTTTTATATGTCTAGCAATAGATTATAATTTATCTCTTCTATTTATTAATAATTTCCAATTTTAATTTACTTCACAGGTGATACATCAGGTAACCTTTACTCCAAATTACAGCTGTAACGTACAAATTTATTGTTTATTATCATTGTATTTTGTATCATTGAATCATCTTATAATTTTATTCAAATTTGCTTATTACTAAAGTTATAAAAACAATCTAATCGTTATTTTCTTCCTATTTTAGAGACCAAGAAAACTTGTGCTGGGGTACGTAAATATTATTCTCTTACAAAAAACAAAAGCAAAAACTTTAATACATATGTAATATATTATAACAGTCTGAATATGTCTGAATAAATAAAGAAATCAAATACATATTATATATTTATAATATTCCCTCACGCCCGCAAGCCAAAGGGATAGAGAGATTCAAAGGTAGTAGTAGACATAAGACATTAGTTCTCCTAGCACCTGCGAAACTGCCACTCACTTTTGCAACATAAATCTATTATTTCTATTAATTCATCCATTCAACATGCCCAAGCTTCTCAAGCATAACGCGCCCACCAAAAACATTCTTTTACTTTCTAACGCTGGGTTTAATCCTATCATTCCAAATCAGTCCTAACATCCTCTGCCTACCTATCTGGGTTGCGGGCGTGAGCGCATATTTATTTATTTACTTTATCTAACGTGGGGACTAATCATTGACCTATAGCTACTCATATATACTTATATAAATATTATCTTATAAAGAGATTTGTATAACCATCATCTTTCCGCCCTTTTCCCACCTATCTGGGGTCGGCAGAGTATGTTCTCCTCTCTCCTCTGGTGTATCCCGATCAGCCATCATATCTGAATTCACACCCTTCATATTCATCATATTACACATAATCCACTCATACTTTCTTCGGTCTTTCTCTACTATTGTCGCTATCTACGATTCATAACTTTCTTTGCTATATGATCTTCATCCCTCCGCATACCACGCTAACCTCCTCAATTTCTCTGTCACTGGCACAACTTTCATATTTCCTCTAATATACTTATAATTTTAATTTTATCCATCCTCTTCACACCAAATATCCATTTTAACATTCGCATCGTTTCACATGTAATATCCATTCATCCAAAACTCTTGATCCATACAATACCACAGGTCTTACCACCAACTTGTAGATCTATCCCTTAAGCTCAAGGGGCATTCGTGGATCACAAGTCTTTTCAATCTGTCGCCATTTCAACCAACCTGCATTAATTTGGCTTTTCATCAAAAAAACAAAGAGATTATAATGTAATGACTAAGGTCCGTAATTAGCAAACTGATTTTATAAATTTTGTGGTACGTATGTAACACTATTAATTTTATAAATTGTGTGGTACGTATGTAACACTATTAATTTTGATTTTTTTCTTACTTCAGAATGTTAACATCTTCGCTGCTGAGGTTTGTGTTATCATAGTTTTATTTTCTTAAAGTTAGGCTTGTCAAATATTAAATTATATATTTTAATATTATAAGAAGGCGAAAGAGCAGCCTGCCTACGTGATGTTAAATGACCACATGCACAAATGTGAATGATATAAGAATAACCGAAAGTTCTTATAAAATTTTTGAGTTCAATAGAAAATTTCACACCATATAATATAGTCATACCTATTTCAGATTTGCGAGGGCTAATAGCTGGGCACGTAAGTAATTATTTGTTGTCAAAATAGTGCTAACTTATGACATATGCTTCGGCGGAAAAGAAATCCAGGAAGGAGAAGTACATCTTGGCTAAAAATCTGTGCCAATGGTTTGACAAAAGCATGCGTTCTTTGTTTATAGTTAGGTCGAGCGTTTAAGTCGCATGATGGTCTTCGTTAGGTGATGGCCCCCAAAGAGAACCAACTTACAAACGAACATGAACTTATTTTGGTCATTGGTATTTCGTAATATTATAAGTATTATTTTTAATAAATAAATAAATCCATTTTTTTTGTTACAGCATTAAAAACCTACTTAGCTGAGAAAGCCTAGAAATAGTCAAATGTGTGTTTAAAAACCAATAAACAATTAAAGAAATTATCTTTTTTTTATTTTCAACTTAAAAAGTAACATAACTTACTTATAACTTATTCCTTACATAGTTTGATTCGATGCTACTATTCCATTCAAAAATGTAGAATGGGAAAATTAAATTAAAGAAGGGGAAGAGTAAAAAAAACCCGTCTTGGGGAAAGTCTCCATGAGTTCACAATGCAGAAAACATTAATATAGAACATATAAAGTTGTTGTATGCGAAGGTTTTCGGCAGTTTGAACTCAGGGTTACATTATCTATTCTAAGGACACCCAAATTATAGATTTTAGAGAAGGTATAAGCATTCATTGTAGATTTAATTAAATGGAAAAGGTAATTACGGACTTAGAAGAAATGTCGTCGTGCGTACGGCAAAAAATTGAAACAACTTACCAGCGAGAGTGTTACTCTCCAATTATTATGTGACTTCAAGAGAAGAGAATTGTATAATAATCTGCTAAAAACGAACGCAGACTGTTGCTAATCTTATGCGTTCCATCTTTCGACCAAGTCACCACTTAAGATCAAGTGGGATAGTGGTCAAGCGCAGCTCATTCATTATTTATCAAAATTCAAACTTGCAGAGATTGACAACTGAACTATTATTAATTGTTTTGATACGTCCAGATCTATGTGAGTTTCAACAAGATTAATCAATTTCGATCATTAAGGTCATGCACGATCCACGCATTGATTATCGTTTCAAGTATATTGTACAATATTAGTTATCGATTAATTACCCGTTAGATCTATAAATCGGTAATTTAGAAAGAAACACGCCCGCTATGGTAATATTAATGTCAAGATCTATTGTATCATAAACTGAAGCAAGCTTATCGAGCATAATAAGAATATATATCAAACTAAAAATTTACTTCATGCATGTTACAAGTCTTAAACGATGTAAATAATATATCGGATACATTTCATTTTTAGTAATTTATTTTGTCTAACGAGCAATAGTTAATTTTTTAAACCCATTAAACTCAGTAGAGTGTACCCATATGATACCCCAGGAAGAAAACGAATCGAATGTCACCTCCATTTTCAAAATTCAACAAGTCGAGCTACGGGAGAATAGGTTACACGACCTCACAGAAGACAGGCGTGAAGTAGAGTATTCTGCGTTTCGCCTGATGAGTGAGGTGCCGGAGGGCTAACTCTAGTCCTCTTCACCTTTACTAATAAGAAAAGTATGGAAAAGGGAAGAGGACTTTAGGGTGGAGGGGATTAATAGGAAAGGGAAATAATCATTTTTGTTTATCACCTCCTTTGTCCATTAAAGGTAGGCAACGCATCTACAACTCATTAGCTTGTTGTAGATGTCTATGGGTAGCGTGATCACTTGATATCGGGTGAACGCTTGCTCGTTTGCCACCTTCTACTTACAAAAATGACCCTCTTGTCGGTCAGGCAGTAAATTTTAAATGCATTTGTAATATGCAGTGATCATTCTTTATCAATTGATAAGCAATATTAATATATTGTAAATATATACACCACTATAATTTATACACTATAATTTATAAAAGTCTCGTGAAGTCGTTGCCTCACAGCAAGTCAGACATCCGTTCGTTGGAAGTGTGAAGTTTTACTATTTCGCCGCTGTCGCCTACGTAATATGTAGTTATGATTCTAGTTTTTGTGTACATTTGTGGTGTACATAATATTGACACGCGATACTATGATGAATATATTCTTCACCGGTATTTTTATTGTATATAGCAAAACGAGCAAATTATTTTTTCATACTACAAAAACAAGTTATTATTATTTTTAACAAAATGTTCATTTTAATTTTAGGTTTCTAGTTTTACATGCCTGGTAATTCAGTAATTTCTCACGGCGCCTTTTTAATTTAAATCGAATATTGACTATCGACTCTACTGCTCGGCAGCAGAACAAGGCGGTCGAGATTCCATACAAACTATCTCTTATATAGCTTATCTTGCTATGTAAGCAATGTTCATAGTTGGTTATCGTTTGAAATTTCACTTTTGTAATGGAAGAAGATGGCAAACGATGCATTGCCTACCTTTATTTGACAGAAGAATGGATAGAATGGAAAAAGTATTCTTCCTTTTCCTCTCTATCCTCTTCCACGGCAAATGCTCTTTCCTTTCACATCCGTTCTTTCTAAGAAAAGAATGAGATGGGGAAGAGGACTGAAATCGGATCACCGGCACCTCACTCATCAGACATAACGCAGAATACTTCTACTTCACGCCTGTCCTCTGCGAGATCGTGGTATTTCACCCGTCGAGCCGGCCCATTCGTGGTATTTCACCCGTCGAGCCGGCCCATTCGTGCAAGAGATTTTGTCGCTGCGGGCCCTCCACTGTTAAAATTTATTATTATAGTATTAATTAATACGTAAATAAATGAACGCACAAAACACGACAAAGTTATAAATTTTAAGTAAATTATAATATAATTTATCATTTCTCCATCGTAAACAAATTATAGATCACGAAAATTTATGTTGTGTTGATAAAAAATATACAAAACAGTTTGTGCACAAAGTCAACTCGTATAAACAACTCGTATTACCTGCCCAAAACCATGGGCAACTCTTTTAATTTTATTTTTGTATTCATATTATTCTCAATGTTGTTCTTGAAATTATGTTCAGGTAAAGTTTTAATTAACACTTCGTAAAATAAAATCTTTTTTTATATGCAATGACTTAAAAATAAGAATGCGTGTATTAAGAATTTCAAAATTAGATTTACGATGTAGAAGAACGATTGAGAGGTGCAAGGATTGGTTCAAATGGAAATCCGTGATCTCTATGTACCCCTCCGGGTTACGGGTGTTGGCAGATATTATAAAAAAAATATAAGATCAGATAGACAGACATATCATTGTACAAGACAGTTGTGAGATGCAGGAAGTTAGAGGAGGACTATGTGATCTTTTAGTAATAATAACTCAAGTGTTTGTATTTTTCAGGAGCGGCACCTGCAGCAGGTGCAACGGATCCAGTGACAGGTGCAGCCACTCAAGCATTGAAGAGTGCGAGTGCTTTGTGTTTTCCTGTAAGTACTTATTAGTGGAAGACCAGTGGTTAAACGATTTTTTACGAAATTTTTTCCACATGTTTAATGAATATTAAAGCGATTTGCTTAGACCCAATTGTAAAACCAAAGATCCGATGAATGCAATCCTTAACCATGTTCTCGCCAATTTACCAAAAAAAAATATAGAATTTAAAAATAGTCCCATAAGTTCGTTGTGACAATCGTTCAGCACTGTGTCCATTTATCAAAATTTAAAAAATACATTATTTACGTCGAAGCAATTTGCATTTTGATAATTCTACTAGCCGTCCCCTGCTGTCTCACCCGCCGTGCAATTTAATTTAACCGACGATTTATGATCCACCTGAATAGCTCGCATATGGATTTATTTTTCCTACTTACTAAACACTTATCGTTATATTTTGGGCAATTCACAAAATACCCTTATAAATTAAAGCCATGTGTTAATCTGATGTATAAGCTATATTATTGTAAAGTTTCATTAAAATCCATTAAATAGTTTTTTCGTGTAAGAGTAAGAAACATACATACATAAAAACTTTCGCATTTACAATATTATAATACTAGAATAATTTTTCGGTTGTTATGAAAAACTGATACATATGTTGGTACAATAATTAAAATAAGTTTTTCAAGTTACACCACACTCCTTCATTTAGAGTAAAAATGAATGAAAATCGACACCCTTATACATTTTATGCATATATTTAAGCCAATGGTTGTAGAATATAGGTCTATATAGGCTGGCTGACATAGAGATAAATGTAACAAGATTATTATGAAATAATTAGGGGAAGTATAAGTTTCATAAAATATTGTAATAAAGAAAAGGGAAATATAAAAAACGAATACTTTTATATTAATTATGTACAACATAATATTTTTTCTTTTTCCAGCCTATTATCTGTAACTTAGCAAACGGTTTCACGGGAGCAGGTACTACTTAAGTGACGAACCGTTCCACTTACTAAGAAGATTTTTTAGTAATTATATTGAATACAAAAATTATTTATGTGTATTTATTGTTCAAGTTAAGCGAAACTTACCATGATTTGTGGACGACTCAACCATAGAGGGCTCATGCGACTAACTTACCCGCTGCGGTTACAATGACTATGTCACCAAGCTATATACTTTGTCAATTTATAATCGTAGTTCGATTATAAACTGTCAGATGATTGAGAACTGAACGAATCATTGAAAATCTGACGTATCATATGCAACAAACCATTTTTTTCTTTGAAAAGCATCTTTTTAAGATATGATTTTTATATATATGACTATCATGTCGATATGAACCTTTTATTGTATTCCATTCTAACTCAAACTTAAGTAAAAACCCAAGCAAAATATCAATCAGTTCACAATTATGGCGAATTGACTTTGAGCGTTTACTGTCATGAAATTAAACGTCAAATTGTGAATGTTTAGTTTACTAATAATGAGATGCAATGGTCAAAACTAAAAACTTGAACTAAAACTGTATGTGAATTTAAATAGACGAAATCCTCTCCTTATTTAACTTCGCTAGTATTTTCATCACTTAAAGCCAAACTTAACACACAGTATTTATTTCTCGCATCGATTTTCGCTTTACACTGCTATTGCACGATAAGCCTAGCGCGACCGATACCACCTCCTATAAAGTAGACGTGTAGTAGAACTATTATGTGTTTTATGCCTCTTCCCCTACCTATCTATTTAGGAGCCTGTGAAGGAGCATGTTTTGGAGGGGAAGGGGGTGAATAGCAAAAGGCAGTATGCTCTTTTCTCTCGAATCTGCTAATTTTTAGCATTTGCAACATTTTTGCTTGTTGCGGATGCCTATCGTTATGCTTATATTATATGCTATATTTACAATTGCTAGAGCTATTCAATGGAAGCGCGTTACGGAGAAAGTACTACAACCTCACAGCATGAATGAAATTTAAACTTTTACTTATTATGAGCCAAATGTTACAGGCACCGTTCCCTTCCCTTATCTTGGTAGCTAATTTCTACAGAAAATAAAATGAACACGATTGTGTGTGCTAAATATGCTTTGTGAAATAAACATACATTAGGGCAAAGATAATGCGCAGATAACCGATTATGTATTAGATACACGACTTGCTTCATCTGCATTTATAACGTTTACTTGTCAGTTATGTGTCTTGCCTATGTTGTGTAGAATGACAAATAAATATGAGCGGTAAAAGATGTGATTATTTTAATAACATGTAATTTCGCCTTTCATATTTTAAAAATGGTCACTTGAGACTAAAACGAGTACAAACATAAAAACATGCGAAAGTACAAAACTGTAACAGGAGCAGCGCGATCTCATTATGCTTTCTTTGTTGGCTGCGTAATTTGTGTAATCATCTAAATAACTCAACATGGTATAACTTGCTGAGTTGTAGTTACTATCACTTTTTGACGTTAAACTTTTTTGTTCGTCCGTACTTTTATTAAAGTCATTGTTATTTTCTATTATGTAGCCTGCATCTGAAACTTATTAATGTATTTCCATGACAGTAGTAATAACTTGTCCTTGAAGATTAGATTTCATTATAAGTACTCGTACAGTAAGTAGAAATCGAATTTCAACAAGTAATTGGTTCCATCAGACTTCTAAGATCAATTTAAGGCAAATTATTTGGACGTTTATAGATGAATACAGGATACTGGGTATAATAGGGATAACTTCAATATTAAAGTGACCACTGAAAAGAAAGAGCCAAATGAGCTTGATAATCACTTGGTGTTAAGTGACTACTGCTGCACAAAACATACATAGCAACCGGATAAGTAGCAAACGGTTTGCCAGACTTTATGCTGGTCTGGTAGAGGGAAGAAAGGCATTGGGCCACGACCACTTTACATAAAATAGTTGAAAGTTGGAAGTACTAATACTTGTTAGTCACACATTTACTCCATGAAATCGTGGTACGTTAATGGGCCCGCCGCTTATGCCTTTTCTTGCTCACTTTGATGACATACATAAGATTTGTGTGATATCCCGGCACTTTCAATAACCACAACGTGATTTGGACCCAAAATAACGCTTGTTCATTAAACATTTACTACCTAGTGTCAGAAATAAGTATCAATGCGTTCTATTTAATTAAAAAGTACATTTGAAATATTAGAAACATGCTCACCGTCATTGTTAGTTTTGACATTTACAAAATACAAGACGATTGTGAGCAAAAATAATAAATAGCGATGCATTTTATAATTATACGAATGAGAAAAAAAACAATATAGAGAAATAAACAAAACAGTAAATCTTTTATATTGTGTAGATATGCCATAACAACTCGGTATTTTATTTCATGTTTATGGTTCAACCACGATAAGCAGTTCACGACCATAATGATGATGCAATTGCAGTTCATAAAATTATTATTGTATAAAACATACCGAACAGATCCTTGACACACTTAATTAATGTTTTTAGTTACTAAGCGACAACACTATCAGGATAAACTTAGAATACAGCGCAAACTACCCAACATCAATCATCATCATCGTAGATTGAAGGTTGTTCAGTGCAGAACGTCCTCCAAAGCTCAAATATCCCTTTCTCCCATATCTTATCTGGACAACGGCTCATGAAATTCGAAAATCCTCAAATAATGTACATTAAAGTCACTACTTTATTGAACACATTCTCATTTGTATATTTAAGACGATGTGTGCAGGCTCTTACGTCACCATGGAGTGCCCACTACTTAAAATTATGTAATATACCACTCACGTGGTCGTGGCGTAAACATTACGAAAAAAATCGGTTTATTATGGATGATTAGATAACAAATTCATCTTGGTAGAATTCACATGGCCGGAATGGCGGCCATTCAATTAATTATATCTGACAAGATACAGCCAATTACACTTCTCTTTAGACATATTGAATTGATAATCACATTAAAAGACGTTCGTTCCTTCGTCTCTTTCACTGAAGGGAGGTACTATCTTATTAATCTGCTCATTAAGTCGCAATACCTCTATGTAACATTAGACAACAATATGAAAATGATAGCAAGTGATTTGATAATTCTCTCATTGCTACGTGAAAACTTTGGTTTCTTTTCTTATATTCTTGTTCAGCCAATATTCAGCTTAAGCTTACGCCTAGGCTAGTAGCGTTAAGTTAATTGAAGTACCTTCATACACTTATCAACAACAATACGGCCTTCTAGGTCACCCTCGAATCGTAATGCTAAACGCGTAAATAGTGACAGCCCAAGTCGAGGTCCCCTCTCGGGGGCCCTTGAGCGCAGTCACTCCACGGAGCATCCGTCGAAGCGAATTTAGAGCTCAGCGGCCTCCCAATCCGGTAGTAATGATAAAGCAACGGCCCGTGCTGAGGCTCTCTCTACGGAGGGAGCTCTCGAGCTAAATTATACTGAAAGTGGCTAAGGCTAGACGACTTCTGCTTCCTGCCACCTCGAGCTCAGTGTAGCTGTAGATGCGTCTTCTAGGCACAGTGACAAGTCTCTCACAAAAAGAAAAAACAAAACATTAGTTTTTTAGACACAATGTCACGTGGAAACCTTCCGTTACCGTCTGATGAGTAAGATGCCTTTGATGAGGTCTTTCATCAGAAAAGGATGGAAAGTGTAAGAGGATTATATTGTTTGCATATTTTGCGTAGACAGGCTGGTATGTTGTCATATTTACAGTGCACACACCCACACACACACACACACACATCCACATAATAAAAGATTACAAAACGGAAATTATACAATATATTCTTTTTATTTACATTCATACTCATTTTCTAGTGACAATCACTCTTAAGTTACATCCACCTACGCATTTTAATGTCACTAAAAATCATAATTCATTAAACAAAAATAACAAAAAGTTAAATATATGAAGCATCTGTTCACAAATATCACAGTTTCATGACTGCCTAGTTACATATTATTTTTTACAAATTGTTTTCTATTATTTTAATTATAAAATTATGGTAATATTGATAAGATTATAAGAGAAAAGTTTAAGGTACTGCGAATTCATTTAGTCATATCGCCATTGTATTAAATTTTATCTAAGGAAGAATCCTCGGTAGTAATACCTCGGCAGCGCCGGACCTGCAAACAAAAATAAAAGGTTAAAACAAAAAAAATGACACAAGCAAATCTTCGATTCGAAATTGAAGATTTCTTATGTTTATACTACATGTTGAGTAACATTTTTATGGATAGTTCAATACAAACTAACGCACGGAGTTAAGTAGGCGCAGGCTCTTTAATCTGCAATTATGACTTTTTGGCAGTTCTCCGATCAAGCTTCAAGAAAAAATTCAATCAAGCAAACACATGACATTATTTTTACAAAGTCAGTCTTTTATTTATTGATTAGCTTTGTATTTTCATTACGTTTGAACATATTTCGTCATATGAGTGATATGAGTTCCGTCGTGCCATGAACACGGCACAAACGGCACGTAAGATCAACAGCGTTTACAAAGAAAACTTACTACATATTTATACTTAAATAAAATGTATATTTATAAATACAACTACACCACAATAGCGTTAAGCAATTCAAAACAAAATTTCAACATAACTCGAAGTCATTTTATCTGTATTAAGGATAATTTTAAAATATTAATTCATCTGTATTGTTTGTATAACTTTTGGGAGAATAGAATCAGATGTCGGTGCACTTGTGTCGGATTTCACGCTCGCCGGGTCGGAAATGCACAAAGTTTCCTTTTGTGGCGTTTCTCATAACTTGATTTGTGACGGCACAACCCTTCAGGCGGGTTCCGGTGCGGCGCCGCTATGGCGCGACGCCTGGCTTCCGTAGCACTGCTACGCGGGATACTGCTACGCGGGAGCTACGTGTGTATAGTGACGTAACCAAACGGAACATGTTCTAAGTGTACTAAATATTATTTACTGTAGTAAAATATTTATTAATATATTTTTGTAAGTTGATCTCTACGAATATATTATGCTTCATAATGTACTCTGTCACCTAACAAACTTGAGTCAGATTGTACCCTATGATTGTGTTACTATTGAAAATAAATTCAGTTGTGTAACCAGGAACAGATTCAACCACACATTTAAACTGTCCCAGTACACAGAACGCAAGAAGATTGCTATTGCCTCTAAGATTTACAAATATAACTCTGGTCAGCAAGTGATTAACCATTAGCTCTAAAGAACTGACTGCTGCTGCTGTTTGCTGTCTGCTGCACAAATACGCACGTTAATGAAACATATTAACATCGGGTTTAAAACCCCTAACATTATGATTGATTTTAAACTATCATTTAGTAACTGTTAACATCATACTGTGAAAATATGCATAACTTACAGAAAAACACCGTTTAATTAGATTTTACATTACAACTTCATAAACAATTATAAAAATAAAAACACTCATTCATTACCACGACAAACGTAAGGCTCGTCTGAAATTACATTTATTACTCAAATAACTGACGTTGAGAAGTGGATAACGCTTGTTATATCATTCCCGAGGTCGCGATAAAAGTCGCGGAAGCTTTTATATATAAAAGGAAGCGGCGTTGCCTTTTTATTATGCTTGGGATACTAGGCAAAGTGAAAATAATTTCAGTGAACATGTTAGTTTGCGTCTTTTCCGTCAGTCTAATATTTCTAAATAAAATTGTCAAGCTGAATGGTTATTGAAACACGGGAATTACAACAACCATAATAATAAATTAAATTAATATGCGCTCGCGCCCCGCCCAGATTCTATCGCTATCCTGGCACACCTCGCTAGTTTTGTCCACATGTACACATCTACGTATATATATTCGTCGCTTACCGATATTTCTTACATGGCCATTCTTTGACTAGTCACTAATATGATTGATATAAATTCTCTGAGACATCTGTCAACTCTGCCAAACACTTTTGCATCATAAATTTGTCTTGTCTCTCTTCATTCATCGGTTAAACACCAAACGCTCTAAGATAGCTATTGTTAACATATGCAATTAAAAATTAGATTACAAATAATATTACAGAAATAACCAATATTGCTTTTATAAAGTTTTTTCACGTTGATGTCGTGTACCACTTTCATTAAAAATCTTATAAAATACTTACCATACTGGAATTGATCTAAGGTCTGCAGAAATAAATTCGGTCCTCCCATTAACTCGGTTATCATGACTAAAAACGTGAATAAAAAATGAATAAAAATTAATAACGCACAAGTCTATCATTGACACCGTGTTCATACTGTACAGTAATTATACAAACTAAGGATAATCATAAATAATACACGAGTCCTACGTTATTTACACTAAGAAAGACAAGATTAAAACAAGAATTAATGCAACGAGAACTAGCAATTATTTCTCTCGCGAGAGGATAGTCTTAATTACTTTGTTTGTATATACAATGTACATATAGGTATATACAAAAAATAAATGCAAATAAAGAAATACTAATGACCGATAATATTTTACGTCATTACAGGGCGGATTAAGAAAAGGCGAACTAGTGACACAAACGGAAAAATAAAGGACTGTAAAATATATACAAGGATATCTTACGTAGTGTACACTAGAATCGTCTTCTTTAATCTAAATGTTAAGTATCAAATAAGTTAGTTACATTAGTATGTAATTTTTGAGAGACGTAAGGGTGCGTCCGGCTCTGGTGCCACTAAAGATGTGCACCAAACAATTGCAACTAATGCGCGCGCGCAGTTCACGATCGGCTAGCGAGCTGTACATACGCGGCGCATTCGCCCGATCTGGACGCACCCTAAGTTTACGAGCCTCTAATAATAATAATTTATTATTATTTAGATCTGGACGCACCCTAAGTTTACGAGCCTCTATGGGCTGTAAAAATAGATAATCTTATGAATCACAATCAAAATTCCATTTAATTGCATTATAACTGTGTTTTATTTTGTGTTTTTTATAACTTATATCTTACGGATAGCGGAAAATGGTCGTTTATTTGCAATTTACTGTTGTGTACTTGATATATTAAAAATCGAACCTCATCTAGTACTTGGCTACATAAGTGTCATAACTTTTTAACAGTAAAATAATTATGATCTTGTGAGTCTAGGTAACCAATGAAATGGTTTTTGGTGGGATATGTTATTTTCATTCTTATATCTAAGATTTCGATTCTATAAAAAAATAATGATGAAAATGACTAATTAAAACCATAAACGAAATTACTTTGACATAATTAATGATTAAAAAATAAACTTAAATATATATAACTTTAAACTTTCGTGGTTTTTACTTGTATAAGGTTTGTAAGAGACGAGATTTTTACCACGATTAAACTTTTAGACTGTATCATGACCGGCAACCAGACAGACGTAGAGAGCTACTTGTCATATCTTAATAGCATCCATAATAAGATAAAGTTCACCTGTGAGGTAGAAAAAGAGAGGAAGCTGCTTTGTTTGGATGTTTTAGTTGAGGTTCGGCCAGATGGATCGCTCGGCTACTCTGTATATCGGAAGCCAACCCACACTGACAGGTACCCTCACGCGAGCTCACACCATCATCCACTACACCTCAACGCTGTAGTAACATCCCTAAAAATCGAGCCCACGATCTTTCTGATAAACATAACTTACCAGGTGAACTCGAACATTTGTCGAACGTACTGCGGCGGAATGGATATGATGGAAAGCTGAGACCACGACGACACAGACGGAATAGGCCGATTGAGGTGGCCAGGCAACCTGCCTTTTTGCCGTACGTCAGAGGAGTAACTGACAAGCTATCGAAGATCTTGAGCAAGTACTCAATAAAAACTATTTTTACTCCCGACAGCAAGATAGCCTAAAAACTGCGATCGCCCAAAGGCCGTGTTCCGTTTGAAACTCGTATATAGGACAAACCAAGCGCACTATCGCCAGCCGCATAAAAGAACATATTCGAACTGTTAAAAACAACGATCCTCAGAAGTCGGCCATACACCTCCTTAACTTCTCCTCCAATCACTAGATCGAACTTCATAGTCGCCAGGTACTTTCGACCGAACGCCATACGCATACCAAGATTAGTAAAAGATTGAAATCACTAAATGCAAAAATTTCAGTCGCAAAGACGGGCTTCAACTGTCGAGTGGCTGGAATCCAGTCATACAGCAATATAATAAAATGGAGCAGCAGCCGACTTCGAGTACGGGCACAAGTGGGACAGAGTGAGTGTGTTTTGTCGACAATAAAAAATAATATCGAGTGCGGACTTAGCGTGCAGTGAGAAATCGAACAATAGCAGTGGTCGCAGAATTAGAAAGAAGATCGATACGGCTACCTATAACATTTTTTCGCATTACCGCATAACTCCAGTCAGCCCGTAAATATGGCGCATGCAACTGTGCCGAAATATCGGGAGGTCAAAAAGTCTAATCGTGGTAAGAATCCCGCCTCTTAAAAACTTATATATTGCCAATAAAAATAAACAAAATATTTAACTCACAAACTGCTAAATTTTAGATACAAAAGAGTTTAACGTTTAATTAAATGTTTGCGTCACACATGAGAGCACTCCCTCGGTTTTCGTATAACAAACGAATAAATATGCATTAGATAAATATGAAAAAGCCGGGCTAGAAACGGAAAAGGCGGGCTGGCTGAGGGTCGCCAATTAATTTGGTAAGTCCAAACTCTTTTATTAAATCATAAAACGTGCGGACCGCCGCCCGACATCCGCCGGTGGACTGATATGTCAATTTCATAATTAAAATGCGTTTGACCGTACTGCGAAGGGCCCGCTAGATTAAGAGAACGCTCAAATTGAATGTTGGGCCGAATGGGTTAGCATTGAACGTCGAAAGTACAACGGAGTCATTGAGAAATTTCGTTTAACACAGTTATAGCCGACAGCCATGAATAAATTGAAAGCCAGTTCGAATATATTTGTAATGAGGATGTGAAAATTTTTAATAGCTTCAATTTATACTAATATCATAAATGCGAAAGTTTGTATGTATAGATATTTGTTACTCTTTAACCCAAAATTGAATGAATCTGGATGGAAGGCACAGATATAGAATATAGTCTTGAATAGCACTTGTGCTCCCATTTAATCCTGGAAAAAGGTACGTTCACTCATCTACATATATAAAAGGCGATGTATGTATGTATGTTCCTTATATATTCCAAAACGGCTACCCGGACGACGCCGGGCGGATCACCGGTATAAATATTTATATTTATGAAACAATGAACAAAGGAATCTTATTTACTTTACAAAAATAACAAATTTTGTAAATAATCTATTAACAATAATTACAACTAAGCCAACTTAGTCTAAAACTGCGCTAAGAGTTTTTTTACTACAATGTGCGGGGTCGAACTTATGATCTCATATTTCTAAGTCCGCATTCGTAACAATTACGCTATTGGCGCTTGAATAAATGTCGCTTATAGATAAATAATTTAAAATTAATTATATACATGTGTACGGAACTAATTCATTTAGCTGTATGAAATCATTTAATTCTAGCCTTCTATTCTATTTCTCCTATTCTATTCTATCCTATTTATTTTTATTTTTATGGCCTGTCAAAAATATTTAAGAATAAATAAACGTGGGAACAGATTGGTTTAAAACTATAATTCGGTCTGGCAGCTTCAAGGCCGCACGGCTCGTTTCGGTACACACTCTTGCCGGAACAGACACTCGCTAATACTAACGAAAAGTCAATCAAATTGACCTTAGGGCATGTTACTATGAATCATTCAAAAACTAACGCAACGTGGTAGTCATGACGGTTCGACGTTCGAAACTTTGACTAACACCGCGTTGATAATTCATCAATGAAATTTAAAAATGTTAATACATAACTAATGCTTTACGAGTGTCAGACGTTGAAGCTTTCACCGTTCTAGATTGATAATGTAAAACATCCTCTCGACATAAAAGGGTTGTCATTAATTCCTTAATTTAAAATAAATTAACAACTAAACATTGTGGTAGATCTTTTTGAAACTATGTTTATCTACACTAGTATTATTATCAATGTGAAACATTTCCTTGTTTTTAAAAGGTAAAAAGCACTAATTTTACAATGCTTTCCCCATTACAAAAGTATTTATTAATTATATATTTCTTAATGTAAAATGAAACAGAAAATAACAAATTAACATGCGGAACGCAAGAGGTACACGGTAAGTGTTTGAAAAGAAACGGAAAGTTAAATATGATAAGTTTTTGTTAACATCCATGGTCCTCGAAAATTCCTCTCGAAGCACTTCAATATGAATAAAAATAAAATACAAAGTAAAATGTATTTTACAATACGTAACTATTACAATAAATTTATAATAATTTTACAGGTCAACTTAATAATTTAACAAAACCCATGTGCATATTTTTTACATCCATATTAACATGCATATAGTGCCGCAGCATGCAAGACACATTCCAGCCGGATTGTAAGAGAAATTCAGCCAGAAACAAAGCATTAGGTAATAAAACAGTAAACAATTCTTATTATTTATTTTAAAATAATAAATATTTACATTGGCTATTTACAACTGCATTCATAACATTATAAACAAAGTAACAAAATTAAATAACACAAGAAGGAAACAAAATCATAATCAAAGATCATAATTACACAAATGTGTCTAGAAAATAAAAACACAACCAAAAGACAATTAAATTGAAAGAGAAAACAAACACAAGTGATAATTTGCTAAGTACATATCTAAGGATAACCAGCGCGTGGGGAGTCGTGCAATGTTTACAAATCATGCATTTATTAAATCATGCATTTACACAAAAAACAAACTTTAACCGAATGCTATTCTTTTATAAGAAATAATAAATAAAATATATTCGAAATAAATATATACTCAGGGAAATCTTGGGAAGTGATAAAATTCATTAAAATAGGTAACGTTGTTATACGTATTATTTTAATCAAATTATACAAAGATATAATACAAGACAACTATATAAATATTCACATTAAAATGTACAACACGAAAATTTTAAGTGTACTTTTAATTTAACTTTAAATCCCCAAGATTTAATCCTAAATACAAAACGTAAATGGTAGCTTTAAATATTTTCAAAGTTTTATAAGGTTAATTGTAAGAATAGTATGCAGCTAAAGTGAACAAGGTAGGAGGGGAAATGGTATGTACAACATTAGTGCTAACTACAATTTGACTAGGGACATTTATCGACCGTATGGTTTACCTGACGAGCCGGGAGGTACAAATCCGTACCCGGATGCACCGGCGACTACGCCGCTCGACTGCTGAGGGCCGGTGGGTGGCGATGGGGGGAACAGCACTGGACCTGGAAAGTAAAACATATATTAATAAGAAACGTACTATTCACAAATTATGCTATCTTAACGTTTGTGTTGCCTTAACTTACTAAATACTATATACTATTGTAACAGTATACAGTGGTAGAGTCCGCAATAACAACATCTGTGGCACAAATTGGCCGGCTCAACCGGTGATATTTACCACGACCTCACAGAAGACAGGCGTGAAGTAGAAGTATTCTGCGTTTCGTCCGATTACTGAGGTGTCGGAGGCCTAATTTCAGTCCTCTTCCCCATCCCTCCCTCGTATGGATAGGATGGGAACGAAAAGAGGATTGGACGGGGAGGAGGTTGGCGGAAAAGGAAATATCCTTTTTCCAGTCTATGCCCTCCTTTGTCCATTAAGGTAGGCAACGCATCTGCAACAAATTTGCCTGTTGCGGATGTCTATAGGTAGCGGTCACTTAAAATCAGGTGATCCGCTTGCTCGTTTGCCAGCTTATTCCATTAAAAAAAACTATTTAATATTTTTTAGCATAATGTTACAATGTAAAATATAAATGTTGCATCTCATCATTATGTCAACTAGGGTTTTAAAAGGGAAAACAAATTCAGAGCTATTCTATCCTGAGTACTTTTACAAAAAAACTTGTACCATAAAGATAGCAAGTGATTAGTAATATTTTTTTGTCAAGAGATTACTTTTATTTATCTGAAACGTGATCGTAATTATTAAGCAATAATTATTCCATACTGATTAAGTTAATTTTCTTCAATAAGCAGTTTTTATTTAACTTAGCTATGATCGAACCACACAGCCTATTTTTAGATTACATATAAGGGGCGTTTATCGTTTTTCGCTGATCTTTGAAGTTTGTGAAGCGATCGTCCAATAAAATCAATTCAAATCCTTGCTTATTTGCTACTTCCAAAATAAATTACTATAAAAATTAATAGCCTTCGTTCGGGAATGATCTGGGACATTTAAATTTGGAGGCAAACAAGCCACTAAACTACAGGCTAAAATCATTAACCGGCTGTTTAAATTAACTAAAGTTCAAGTAAGTCAAGAAAACTATTAATCCATTCTTGGACAGGCAAGATGATAGAACAAAAGTTTGAACGTACATCTCAACTCCACATTGCTTAATCTTGGAATATAGGATTATTAAGAAGGCCTACTAAATATGTTTGAAGTATCTTGAAGATCCTTCGATTATCGCTTACTTAAGGCTCTTTTTTGTCATTGCGTAAAAAACTGGTACCCAGGTAAAATATATATTTGATAAATCCTTGGATATTTCAACGCATTACCATTACATGCGGATTATTTAGTCATTATTGAACACAAGTCGAGCTGTAATTCATAACTTATTGCTACATCCTTGCGCTTGATGAATGCGCTATACGCTTTTGAATAATACTGTATCATTTGTATTAACCAACCGGATGAATTGATCGGACTAGCGTAGTTTTGAATTGTACATTTACCGTTTAAAATTCAACATGAAAATATAAAGAAGGTCAGTGTAAACTTATTTGATAACATTAATTAGCATTAAGTAATTGCGACTACGTCCTTATACAATCACTTAAATGACAAAATGTTCATAAAATGTATTTGTGAAATCTTTCGATATTTAACTAAATCTCACAAGATTTCACATGTAAAAAAGTATATACCCGGTCGGTGGCGCTGCCATCACACACAGCTGACAAAATTCATGTCAAACATTATCTGCTGAATCGGCAAGTCTACTAAAGTGACTTGGGACGTAGTAGTAGAATTGGTCATAAATCCTGTTCTTTAAACGTACGCAAAGATTAAACATACACACAATATAGAAGAATTTTACAAGTAGGTCGATAACAATAATGAGGCGACGCATGATCTATGATTTCAAAATGTGGTTTGACGTGTATATATCATATTGCTTTACCCGACGATTAGCCGGATTTGCGGTTTACATTCCAAATTATCTGTAATTACATCGAACCTCGGCTAAATAGAGGCGGTAGCGTATTAAGACTGACTTTCGTCAGCCTTTGTCAAGTACGTAACTATTCAATACGAATCTAAAATTATACACCGCGTTCAACAATTATAAGTGGACGAATAATAACAATATTGTTATTTTGTATTTCAAGGATAGTCTAACAAATATAATATAACGACATTGTTCAATGCGTTTAAACGATTTCCAATAAAATTGTGTAACGGTACAATTTAAATTTTAATAGTACAGAGTCGAAACCTTTAACGATATCAGTACAATCAAACTGTAATAATCATGTTTTAATGTTGTGTCATAACGCAATTGATTGCCTCAACTCATTGTTCTTAATATGAGGAATGCCTACGAAAAATGTTTCTTATATTGCGTCAGTCTTAAAATTACAAATGTGCATTAAACTAATATGCTTTTACTCCTTGTGCAATCATATGAACTGAAAAATTACTAATGACTTTTTTAATTTACATATACATTGCGAAACATTATTTCGATCAGCAAAACTGTACACGCAATTTGAATAACAAAATATTATCAGAGATAAAGTAACGATATAACCCAAAAATTTTATAATAAAGATAATATTTGAAACGTACTCGAATACATTTTGTTTAATATTTTGAAAAATTATGGACTTAATCATTTATATTAACTAAATTACTTTGTATGCAAAATAATGTTTTCCATTTAATATATTTTAACCGGCTTCAAAAAAGGAGTAGGTTCTTAATTCGCTTGTAACAATACAAAATGATTTCTAAATTTATTTTGCAATCGATTGAGGGTTAAAAATAATACAGACATAAAGTAACAAAAAAGACATGCAAGCTTTATAATAACTCACGTCACATTTATAAATAAATTATTTTATTTTTTATTTTCTCGACTGTTATTTACATTTAAATCCATCTATGTATATATGACGCAAGATGTAAATCAACTAATTATTATTGTAATCGGACGTGTTCGCGAGGCGAGAATAATCGGCGTAATAGCGTGACGCGAATTACACACGTGTTGCACAAGCGACGTGACATTGAAACAGTGCGAAATAGGCCGAATACCGTAAGGCCAGGCGCGTACTACGAACTTTTCGTCGCGCAGCAAAACGCGGCGGCGGGTTTTCAATCATCTTGTCCTATCTATGCAAATATGTAAAAGTGACAGGGTCAGTATTTACATAAATAATCCTATTTTTGTAACTTCCTATATAATTATCGCCAATAATATTTTATGGGTTACAAACAAGATACCTTTATTTAGAAGTTTATTTCTGTCTTCTAAGTTTCTCTGATAGGCACCTAAGTCAGTCGTAAATTAACATTCATAAAATGTTTAAAAAATAAAAGTTGGATATTCTAGGCAGCTAAGGAAGGTATCACTATTTTGTTTGTGTTCTCCATAAGTTTTTTTTTGTCTAGACGCTCCGGACTCGTTTCGTATCGCTTCGTTTTAACGTACACCATCACTCCTAGTGCTTTGTAACACAACATCCACTTACTAGCAATTAAAATAGCCAGTCTCATTGTTATCGCGAGATTTTATCTTTCGAACATGTTGTGAAACTTGTGTTTAAAGCTGTAATTGTGCACATTGCTTGCGGATGAAACGAATTAAAAAATATATATTGCATTACAGTCGTTATCATGTCAATAAGGGCGTAAAATATAAGCGTGTTAATAAGATATCGAAATAACAATCAAGGTTGAGCGAATTTAAATGGTAATAATAGTTATATTTTATTCTACAAATTTTATTATAAAGGTATTTTGTTATAAATATCACATAAGAGTGAAATATTTTGCTTATGAACTAAAAAGACGACACTGTCAGGAAAAGATGGTCGTCTTCCTTTTTTTAATTTAAGGAACTGCTGAACTCTTTGCAGTTTTGGCTGCGTTCTTAAAATGTGAGTGAATGGATTGTAGGTATAGAATAAATTCAAGCAAAATAGTCTAGTTAAGCATTCATGAGCACTAATAAAGGTAGGGAGCCTTTTTAGCTTCGAATTATTTCTTGAAAACTTTGAAGAGGAAATTATATGCACTATGGGTAAATTATACATTTTATTTTTTCTTCAATAAGCAGAGATTTTTGGATTAATCAGTTGATGATAACATAACCATTGCTGATAAAGAAATCAGTATTACCAAAAAAAAATCAATTTTGACCCCAGCAATAAAGACTGGTAAGTAAGATAAGTATTTCACTGCTAAGTATTTCACTCAACGACATAGTGTGGTATTTGTAACTTAAGTCAATGTTACTTTGCATACATTTTGTAAGCAATGCTAAGTTACTTCGACATTAATTTCCCGAATGTTCTTGTCACTGAACATGGATTTATGCTAAACTATGATGAAAACCATGCCATAGATGTTAATCGTGACAGCTTATCTACCGTATGTATGTACGTTATCTTACATGCTCGCGTTGGACACACAGCTTGAAAATAATCATTGACTCTCTGGGTCCGTTAGGAATTGGGTGAAAGTCATATTGGAGCTCAATATTAAACAGTGTTGTACAAGGAGTTGTCTTTGTGAATGTTTTTTTTTATCTACATAGCAAAAAGTTTTCCAGCTGTACTAGATATCAGTAGCATTGTGTTACAAAAGTAAGCATTATAAATAAACGACTAACTAAAATAAACTGCTTACACAAATAATACAACTTGACACATAAATCATTATTATATTATGAAAGCAACGATTCGATTTATATAGCTGCTTAAAAAACAATAATGATTAAGAAACTAGTTCCAATGAATGATTTTAAAATTTAAGAGGAGCTAAGCGATGTTAGATTACCAAAAGCATCATAAAATGTTTTAAAAATAAAAATCTATTTAAAATATATATTTAATGAGTAATTTGGGGCTACTAAACAATATTAATACGTTCGCGTTGTCAACTTTACTTACCAAAATGTGGAAACATAAAGTATTTCATTAAATAAAACGATTTTTATCAATCTTCGTACCAAGTTGCTCACTTTTGATTACGAAAAAGGTATAGAGACACAAATTCTTATGCGATGAGTTGTTGTGTGTATCAATGTTCTGACAGACTTGCTTTCCTTCAAAATGATCTTTATGGACCTCTGACCACCTCATTAGGGTTATGCGGTCGTGAAAACTAAACTATAACAATGACAATGCACACACTACTTTAATACAGTACACTAATTCAATAAAATATAAAGCTTTAAACGGAATTTTACAGCCTACAATTTATTATGCAATATAAACGTACAGTGTTTTAATTTTTTAACATGACCTGCCAATTATACTATGCATAATAATTAATTAACGCTGTATCGAAATCTTAAATATTTATCTTGTAATTAAGCTATGGTATGACATAATACAGCCACGTCATCGTATGCCTTGACAGAATCATGGCTGTGAATGCTTACGATTCAGCGTGCATTGTAATTTTGACAGCCCTGAATTTCAAAGGTTAAATTTTTGTACCTACACCTTTCGATTTATGATTTAATTCTTTTGATTTCATTTTTCAATTCTTATGTATTAAAAATTCAGGATTTTTTTTATCCTACATAAAGACACAGTCATGTACAAGGAGAATAAGATTATTTGGAGGAGTGATTTAGTATTTTGCTATTTTAGTTAACGACGAGTTAGCATTGGGTCTTGTGAGTCTTGTTTTTTTTTTAGGGTAAAAGGTGGTAAACGAGCAAACGGTTATGTACGATATAACATGTGACCGCTACCCATAGACATCAGCAAGAAAATGGAAAACAAAATTTCCTTATCCTATCTATCCCCTCTCCTTCCGACCCTCTTCGAAAAGAGGAAGAGGTACTTTCATCGGACTTTCACCTCATTCATCACACGAAATGCAGAAGACTAAAAATGTTGCTAGTTCACGCCTTCCTTGAGGTCGTTGTGTTTCAACGGCCGTCGGCCCATTAGTACAACAGATGTTCCTGCTGCAGGCTCTACAACAGCTAAATTGTATAAACAACTCTGTACTAACAATGACTATAGTCCTTTTGTAAACCTATAACAACTGTAATAATAATAAAAAGAGTAAACAGATATTGCACTACTTTGTCTATAAAATCCCAAAAGTATGCTGGACATAATTTTTTACAACATAGTAGTTTTATAAAAGAAATGTCATCGCTCCAAGTAAATTGTACGATGAATCGTGTTTTTATTCGAAAGTAACTAGCTTATTTCACGTTTAACCTAACTTCTCACATAAGTTTTATTGTCTCATTTCTAAGTTGGGTTACGTTCGACGGTCTAATTACAACATTTCTTTTACATATTGCCGGAACATACAACTATCGATTTTTTGTCTGTCAGCGACCACGTATATAAGTTTCATTGAATGGCAATAAGCCATTTAATTGCTATGTGTGTTTAACCCATAGCAAAACAAATACGACCCATAGGAATACAAACTGTAACAACGTCTACTGTACCATAAACCGACAGAACTTCTTAGACAGAACAGATTAGAACTATGGGGCGATTGATAGTTTCTAACGGACGTTATGAGAACACATTTCTACGTTTCTATGCGTATCTTAACGTGGTAAAGTCCGCAACAACAACGTCTGTTGCACGTATCGGTGAACTCGACCACTGTATTATCACGAACTCACAAAAAACAGACGTGAAGTAGAAGTATTCTGCGTTTCGCCTGTTCCGTGAGGTGCCGGTGGCCTAATTACAGTTCTCCTCCCTTTTCCCTATTTTGCTAATAAAGATAGGAAGGGAAGGCGAAGAGGATTGGACAGAGAGGGAATGGATAGGAAAGAAAACATCATTTTACCTGTCCTTCCCCCCTCAGTCCAGTAAAGGTAGGCAACGCATAACTTTTTCAATTCTATTAATTGACTGATTATTTTTTTATATGCGTCAAATTATTAACAATATTGATTAAAATAACAATACTTTAATTTAGTTTCTGTTACATAATTGACATTTCCGTCGGCTAATGAAAGTAAAAATAAATAAAACGAAAATAAACATTGATTCGTTATAAATGGTTTGATAAGAGTGGTTTACCATTTGCTGTTTAAATATGCCACGAGGCATATTAATTTGCATTGAATTATATAAGAGCAAAGCTCGCTGGCTAAGAATAGATGTTTGCACTTGGAACATCAAGACCAACTTATTTTATATTCATCTAATAAAGTGCAATAGAGCGGAGACGGATATATCTGTGTGGTCAGGTCTCAATCATCTTGGAGCAATGATTTGCGTGTTTCAGATTGTTGTCATTAAAATAGAATAACTAACTTTCATAAAATTGGAGTAGAAAACAATCTTTCATTCGGAGTTTATCACATCCCAGATGTAATTAAAAGCAAAAAAACTAGTGCACAAATATTATGATTGATTAATTTATGGTTTAAGAGACTTTTTATGTAATGATAAGTTGTAATATAATAAAATAACCTATTAAAGCTAAATTATAAATTATGAACGGTTAAAAATTCACTCATGTCAAGGTATCGATAAAATTTCAGTGAGCTGTCCTACAAATTGCTAGCGACAGTAATAAGCGAACGAAAATACTAATATTCATTTAATGTCTTTTGAATTGCTGTCAGCCGACCGCGCGGACATATAGTATCGTGCAATCTGACAGAGTTAGGAACATGAAAATGCTTTCTTGACCTTCAGTGACCTGCAATCTATTGTTTCGTTGTAATTGCATATTAGTCACGACACAATATTCGTACCCGGAATACTAGATACACAAACAGGCGCGGTATCAACACTATATCAATTTTTATTATTGTTACTTATGTATTCTATTAAAGTAATCTAGATAAATATGCAGGGATGACACTAAATAAAAAAACGGTCAAATGCGAGTCGGACTAGCGCACGAAGGGTTCCTTACCATTATCTATAATAACATCACGTTTATTGTATGCGAGGCTCCTTAAATATTTGTTTTATTCTGTTTTATAGTATTTATTATTATAGCGGCAACAGAAATACATCACCTTTGAAAATTTCAACTGTCTTACTATCATAATTTATCAGATACAGCCTGGTAGCAGATGGACAGAGAGACAGACGGATAGCGGAGACCTTTGGCTACGCAATCCTACAAAGGAAAACTCCTTTTCAAGTCACCAAAAAGACAAGACTGTCGTCGTACTATGATTAAAAACGTTAGCGGTCAATTACAATTATACAAGAAATAAGAAACAGAAGCTCGATATAAAATATTTCAAATATAAATGCCTAACTATGCACTAATGCTAAAGAATTTATCTTTTTGTCTTATCGATGTCGTCGACGGCTAATCTTTTTGTAGTTTACTTTCAGTACCATTTATAGTTTTTGTCTTACGGCGCACAAAAACTAAGCTGATTTAGGAATATCGTAACATTGATTACAAATTCCCTTACAAAATATTAGTTCTATAATAGCCTACATATTACGTGATATATACTTTAGGTATGGATAATATACTAATTATCTTGGTTCTCAATCAATCAATATTGGTGCTTCTAACTATCTACTTCAGTCTTACCTGTGTTCCCCCTAGGGTCTCTGCCGGCCGCAGCCGATAGACCGCTGTAACTTGGCACTCCGAAGCTAGTCCCGAAGTAGCCATCGGAGAACCCGCCACCGAAATGCTGGTACTGCGCCGCGGACAGCGCAACACACCCGCATATTAACAGTACCTGTTGATAAGCAAAATATTTTTTTCATTATCATTATTTTTTTCAAAGATTGGTTTTGGAATACAGATATACTGGTCCAAAGTAGTCTTTTTTCCTAAGATTTTTGACTCGAAGGCTAACATCAAAATAGTTGCGTATGAAAAAGTGCTTTATAATCTTCAGTTAAAACCTTTATTATGCGATACTGTAATGTTTTTTTTGGGTTCTAAAACACCTCGAATGAAAGCGCCAATAGCCTAACGGCTTAGGGTACGGTGGTGAACATTGGGCCATCGGGTTCGAATATGCCATTCGACTATTGTCGTGAAACATTTCCTAGCACAAACTTAGCTTGAATGTTCAATAGATATGTAAATTATTACAATATTCTGCTAATATTTTCCCGTATAAGAACTCTATTATAGGCATATGGGCATTTTTTACTTAACAAATTAAACTTAATTTCAAATGAGAGAATTGCATATAAGAATTTAGAACCATTTATCATAGATTTTAATATATAGGCAATTATTATTAACAGGTTTGACGGAGGTGATATTAAAGTAAGTTCGTCAAAGATACTAGAAGATAGAGACATTTGCTCTCTACTTATTAAGGTTAAGGGAAGAACATCCTTAAATTTGTGAGGATTTATTATGACTTATGCTAAGAACATTTTGTCATAATGATTGCACCTTAATATACATCAGGGATTAATTATTTTGTATAGATATCAAAATAATAACAGTAAACTCTGTACAGTACGTAAGGTATTTGGAAGTTACGAAAATCTTGTCTATATACAAGCCACACCTAATAAATCGATTGCAACGTAACCGGTAGGGAAACTCGACCAACATTGGTGCATAAATCATTATTCCTCGTTGTTTTTGGCAAATTTATAATCAACATTTTGCAATGCATATATTCTGTACGCATATAATTACGTTTATTTACATGCAGTAAATCAGATAGATGTTAATGTCAGCTTTTTAATTAACTTATTTTGTTGAAATAAATCTAATTTTACGGATTTTATCGTTTTTATTTTACATTTTTTGATTCCCGACGTTTCGAGTACTTTACACCGCTCATGGTCACGGGGACTGAGGTGTCAGACGTCCCAATGTCAAAAGTTGCTAGCGAAGTACCCACTTATTCGATCTATGCAAAATGAGCTCACTGATACAATCAGTTTTATTTCAATGTATAGTATTCGCGTGAATATAAAAAAAAACATGAACTCATTTTATTGATTTAAAAACGTAAACTCCAGAGCTTAGAGTGACATGGTGGTGTGACGGTAGCGTAGCGTCGAAACTTCAGTTATTTTTTGTGTTAAAAAGTTACAATTACATTGCATATAACATTTCTGCAATTACGTATGCGTATAAATACCGTTTTTTATGGCCAGCAAAAGGCCGAGCAAATAAAATTAATCATAGTTCAGAACAGATTAATATAATATCATTGACGTTTACAATACAATCAGACACACGCAGTGAATGGCCTTATTGCTTATTGCCTGTTAAATATTGCGCCAAAGAAAGTCTATGTCCCATAAATTACGACGTACACCATTAAATACTTAATACAATAAATCTGTTTAGTATAAAAAATCTACTGGTGATAGATACGACGGTAATGCATGATAAGGTTAAATGCAGATTTATTTGTAGAAAACCAACTATCAAGTTGGTGTGGTCGTAATTTGGAATAGCGCAATAAGGCTAACGGTTGGTTTATTCAGACCGGTTGCAAATTTATACTCGCTTTTACACACCCGGATATCTCATATACCTTTATGCCAGGATAACAATAAATTATCAAGAGTTCATTTAAACATTAAGAACTTTTTAAAATATTTGGCGCATAGAAATTTTTCATCGTAAAAGTTTCTATGGAGTGTAGAAAGCTAAAACTATGCATTTGTTTTTTTTATAATGTACAGGTGGTTTTTTTATTAAATTAGTGTAAATTAATTAATTTTCACCGCTGTATGTTCACTAATATAAAGAACAAAATATGGTAGCACATTTTTCTCTGCCAATTAGCTTTGCCTTTAGTTAGTAAGACGGTTGACAGGGAAATTGCGGAAACATGGTAATCTATTACGTAAGCCGGCGCACGCGTGCGAACCGACACATATCGCGCCGACTGGTTTAGAATCAAAACAAGCGCCTGAACTTGATATGTGACCTCAGGCGAGGCTGCACGAAGGCGGGCCACTTGTGAACTCTGATATACGGTCACTCGAATGCCGGTTAGTAACGTGTCCTACATTCTACAGTTCGTATTAATTAATACAGTTCGTAATTGCAATTATAATATGAGCCTATTTGTAACTCATAAAACATATTTTTCTTTCAATATGGGATAAACAGAGATAGCAATAGCATAGCTTTTTCACTAAGCTAAGTTAGTTAATAAACTAACCATAGGCAACCGTATACACCGAGCATAAAGAAGAACGCATTTCTTCGTACTTAACGAAAGTAGTAACAACTAAGACGTTTTGAGGCAAATTACCTGAAATTCAAACACCAAACTACGGATATTACCCACGTAAGCAACTAACTTCATTAATAGCAAATATGTGTCAACATTTGTATAATTATCAATTCCTATATCTAAATCAAATAATAACAAAATGATATCAACAGCTTTGTACACTGTTATGAAGCAAAGTAGTATATTCTAATTTGTTACGTAATTCAATTCAATGGCTATTGTCTTATAGTTTTTTGTTGCCATTGTAAACGATATTCACGACAGCGATCGATAGATAATGCATATCTGGCTTAAACAAAACCTCCTTTCTGGGGAAACATAGTCGCATAGTTTTGACATTATTTCAATATTTTGCAACATATACTAAAGCTTCACTTTATTGTCAGCCATGAAGAAAGAGAATGGAGAAGAACGTCTGGGCCAGGGTCCTCATCCTACTCAGTTTTTTCTTATTTTATAACTATGTCCCAAATAATTTGTATATTTACCACTATCACATTCTCTTGATACATTTTGTTCGTTTCTAAAATTAATTGTTTTCAAAGGATAGATACTTAAGGTTTTTCTTTTCTAACCCTGATCTTAAGGGAGGATGACTAACAATAAAACGGTTTTGACTTCTTGGTAAATATTTTGAATTAGCCTAATATTTACTGAGTTAATCAATAACTTTTCGTACGTTTCTTACTTACATGTAATATAAACGTTTATTCTAACAAAAAATAAATTTAGCTCCTACTAAACTTACTAACTTTTCTCTCAACAATTTGGTACTACCTAACTAATCTAACGAAATAAGCTATTCAACAATTGTGCTATAGTAGTTAATAGTTCCTGTCCGCTTTACCTCATATCATGTTTAAATATTGCTGAGAGACGGACATTTAGGATGTAAGACAGCTGTATAATTGCAGTAAACATTTGAATTAATAATAATTACAAGTAATCGACAGCAAATCCATCGCTAGTTAGTTCTATGCTAGTTTAAAATAATTAGAAGTAGCCCGAGCGAGATCTATGTTTATCAGTGTAATAACTACACCTACATAATTTTATCGCAAGCTCAGTTTCATCAATGCTATGGCTAGGGCCGGTTTCACCACTTCCTCGTGGACCTAAGTTATTTGTTACATAAATTCTAAGATACGTTTCGAAATTCCATTGGCCGTGGGTATTTTATTTAGTGCACTACTAAATCACACTTCTATAAATGCATCGCTTAGGACATATTGCAAAGCATTTTACGTTAATACCTTAAAATTACGTCTATTCTAATATATTTTAACGGTAGATATGTCTATTGACAGTTACATTTACCAATTAAAATAACCAAACCAAATGCCAATTAAATTACATATGTTAAATGCAAAAAGTTAAAAAAAGTTGTAAGTGCTCGAATGACATTAAAATTATATGCAAAAAGACCAAATTTATGATAAAAAAAATATCAATATTAAGACTTCAATAGACATAAAGTTGAATCCCTATTTCCCTTGGTGACGGCATCACGCGGGAACAGCTAGACCGATTTCGTTAATTCTTTTTTTTTTGTTATTGTCTGGTTGGTTCTTATGAAAGAAAAGGAAGAAGTTTAAGAAAGTTGCGTGAAAAATAAGAAAATTTTAGAAAATTAACGACCGTATTAACTTTTCTAATGTGGGTAACCTTAGTGCTTTTGGCATAACTGTCAGTCGTTTGACAGTTTGCGCGATTACCTTAAATTTTTGTATGGAGAAACTACCCGTGCGAAGCCTGGGCAGGTCGTTAATACAATATAAATGCTAAAAATAGATTCTCAAGTATTTTTAATACAAATGTGGCAGTCAGAAAGTTTGTAATCCTACTTAATTTTTCGTTGAGTTTGATCAAAAATATGCGTCTAGGTTAGGATAGGACGCGAAATCCAGACTGGAAAATATAACATCAAATAAAGAGCCAATAAACTTTCAACGCTTACGTTAAAAAGTTTTTAATAAAAATTATTTACTTTTATTCTTAGTATTTCAATGAAACGGAGCTAAATTGTGCAATACAACAACTAACAACTTCCTAGGTATAGTGTAAAGTTTAATGCAAGCTCAGTATCACTCGCTTTAGAGCGAGTTGTATTGGAAGTTTCGTCATTTTAATTTATGCTCAATTTAATAAACATTTTTGCATAAGTCGTACTAATTTCAACAGACATGTAGTCTATGTTCGTTAAGTGAATTATTTATAAAACTTAGTACACCGATTTCCATTTGACCACATGTTGGTTAACATAATAAAATCTAAAATATTATTCATAACTAAAGTATACTATCATAAAAACCGAAACTGTGACTCTTGGTTTCGTTTCGCAATCGAGGTAAAATTTTATCGATTTTATGTTAGTCTCACATAAGTTGAAAGTCGACAAGATCCAATACAATAAGAAAAAAATAACCATGCACTTGTAGTCATCTTATAAGAGATATAATATATGTAGATAACCCAAAAGGGAAAACGAAGTAATAGAGAAGAGACCTGATACTATACCAATATTTTCTCACCATATATTATCGTGTCAGCCCTAAGTCGTTATACGGCGTCAGTCCTTCCTCGTCGTTTTTATGATCTAGTAACCTCGATCCGTCCCATCCTTATTAAGCCACGGGAAGGCTAATTTCTATATTCAATTTTAATTATTCATTATTTACAACTGTCAAAATGCATTGTAATTAAAAACAATTCTTATCAGATTTGTATTATAGATCAAAAACAGTTAATTAGTTTTCTTCAGACAGTTTATTTATTGGTCACCGGCGAGACCTCATAATTTACTTATGTTTAACAAATTGATTTAATTCAACATTACAAGTATATTAAATAGCTTAGTCTTAAGGTCCACAGTTTGTTAAGCCCCGTTGATTACTGCTAAAAACTGACATAATCATGTTCTCAACGCAATATTAACATTAACTTGCTGTTGAACTAAGTTAAAAAATAAACGAAGATATTACATGTAACATTAAACATCTAAGAACGGAAAAATTGAAGTATGAATGTATGGTGTGAATGGCGAAGACATAAACCATAAATATTAATAACTGAAATTCTAATGAATTTCAATTATGAAGTAAGTTTAAGTTTCTAGATAAAAGTTGAAATTAATAAGAAAAGCACAAGAGCAAATAAAAAACTAATATATCAAAGATGCCGTAAGAAAAATGTAGCCTAAATCTATAACAGTATGGACTACGGTCATACTGTACCCAGGCTACATAAGTAGACTAAGGACAGGAAGAAAAACAATACCTAATTCTGCCCAGTAATAACACTGCCATAGTTTTCGCTTTTTGTACTTACTTAATCAAAAGTAACAGGCATTTGTATTTTAATGACATGTTTACTAAGTTAAAATATCGTCATCAAAAAAGAAAAGTATGTTACTAAGTAAGCGCTTACTAGACGATTGGAAATGCTTATAACGAACGTCATTTTATTGAGCACATCTGTGCTTAATATTACTTATGTTAATAGATGCACAATGATCTATTGGGCACTGTTTACTACACATATCAGATCAAAATTTGTAGTCGTCCAATAACAGGCCCTTACACGATGAGTCATTTATTTAATTATTTAGTTTTCTCAACTGTGTCGCAACCTTGCAAGGACACTTACAACAGCGGATACGTGTGACCACTGTAACGAATGCCTTAAGTATGCAGCACACTGCGCACGATCTGTTTGATCCTTGAGGATGCTGGAGTTTCGCATAATGAGTGGACCGATTTAAATGTAATAAGATTTACATTTAATGAATACTGCAAGTATTTGCATCGTGTATAGGTTGATTTTGATTTCAAAATCTCATCAAATGATTTGGGCTAATTAGAATTGTATACAAATTATTCATCCATTCTTGCTATCAATGGTCTTACTTATAATTTTTTGGAAGTGAAAATATCTTATGGATTAGTTAGGAACATGTTGATAACATCCTTATTTGAATTTGGAACAGTTTCGACGATATTTTTTTTATTTAATTTTAAATTTTATTGTTATGTTGCAAGGGTTTATTATTTATTGTAATTATTAATTTATCTGTGATCTGCTGACGCACCTTGCCATCTGTTGTGTGTTTTCTGTCGGTAGGTCGTGTAACTTGTGTTTTTTTGTTACTGTTGCTCTTTTCGACGATAAATTAGTCAGGTACATAGAGCTTGTAATGTAAAATAATAATAATAATACATCGGCCTTTTTTAGAATGTTCGCCACTGCAAGGACGCAGGCCTCCTCTCCGAGAGAGGGAAAGGGCCGTAATCCACCACGCTGGCCCAGTGCGGGTTGGTGGATGTCACATGTCTTCGAATTTAGTGGTTCTAAGTTCTATCCGGTTTCGACACGATAGTTTCCTTGACTGTTTGTGAATCAGTGATGATGAAATAAATTACACAAAGTAAACCTCCTGCATGGGTTCGAATCCACGACCTACAGTACGTAATGTAAGCCATGTTATGTTAATAATAATAATTACACAATCATTGTGTGTAACATTACAAACCTTATCTGGTTGTCCACATTTCTTTTAAGGTTTTATACTAAGTGTAAAATATGCAGTGTGCATATTAAGTAACAATATAATATTTAAATACTAAACGATTGTGGAACTTGTGTTTGCGGAATAATGCTATTAACGTTACAAGCAGTTGCAAACAAGTAAACACAATAGTCGCGGTCGGCGTTGCGTCACAGTGTCGCAACAAAGTGCGTTTACACTTGATTGGGTTTCACTGCGGCGAGCCAAGACGTGAGCCAAATAGTCTGGACCTTGCGGGATATTTCTGTCACGTAGTTTGTGTACCCTTACAAACATAAACTGCGCCCTACTTATGTTTCTTAACCGTGGACTTTTAATTTCGTAAGAATATATCTTCAAAAGAATTATTATCAGTAAAGTACTTCTTTTACCGTTTGCAAATATATTTAATTCTATTTTTAAAACGTAATAAAAAGAGCTTAGTACGTTTGACGGGCAGTTCGCTTAAATTCCTAGCGTTTTTTTTTCGATTTATAAAAGCATCATACTTGTTTTATTTCGGACGCAGTTTAAAGATTAAATATTCATTCATTTCCTGATACATTTTAGTCACATACATGTCGGCAAAAGCAGAAATCGTAGGATTATATCTTTGAGAATCTTTAAAATTACAATTTCGGTATAGTCGATTTAAACTTTGAAACCATTGCCAAATAAATTACGACAGGAACAAGTAAATAAACAATCCATGTACTATTCTATAAACTATAAATAATATACAACTATCAACAAGGGAAACATATTTAAAGAATGCGACCTTCTCAAACGACAGTTAACAATCCATTTACTTCCAAAATTTACTTGGCTCGTTACGTAACTCATTTGGAAATGCATACTTCTTAATAAATGAATTCACTTACAAAATATGTGATGGGAATTCATGCGGTATTTTTTTAATACATATCAAATTGTTTCTCCTTTAAGTTAATAGTCTGACACTCAGTTACCGGACTACTGAATTATTCAGAAATAGATAACATTAGTAACGTTCAGCTTTATTGTATTTATTTTGATAATATACTAAATAGATATTTAACCCAGAAAAAAAACGATTGCTGCGTTTGTCGTGATATTGTCAATTAGTTTAAAATTTACTGACAGTTTATAATATACCTATTAGGTATATTGTAAACTGTCAGTAAATTTTCCGATCCGATTCCATCCGTCCGTTTTTAAACTGACGAAGTTAAATACATGTTATGAGTTTGATCCTATTAGCAACACATTTTCTATATTTCTCTATTTAAATAATTTTAGTTGAATTTTCTGTATGCTTTTGTGCGTCACATAATGTCACGTAACAGGAGAAAATGGTTGGTGTCAAAAATAGCTATTTCATTGGTTTTTATAATTAGAATAACAATTTTTAATTATGTAGATTAATTTAAACCATATGCATATATACATACGCACTGCTTGTTTTTAATTTTTGTTGAGGTATAAATAAAACATAAGAGAGTTTATATTATTTTTATAATTAATATTTCATATATGTATATAACATTTTATTTTATTTAGTTATAGTTCTGCCGAGATTAAGGAACATATTGTATTCAACAATAGGACCATGTTTCTTTTAACACTTAAAAGGGATTCCTGCTGTATAATTACAAATTTAAGCGAATAGTTCTTCTTCTAACTACTGGATGGTAGTGGTAAACGGATATCAATGTCAAGACTACGATAAAAAAAACCTCGTATATTTAACTCTACCTGAAAGTTTACGACTGGCTGTATTATTTATTGTTGCTAAATTTTAAATACGAGCGCCGACGAAGCTAAGCTAGTAAATCATCGAACGTCATGGGGACCTATTGAGTTTTGCAGATTAGATCGTAAAAAGAAAAAAAGGTTACGAGATATTTTTACTTTTAGCGGTTGGTTTTAGAGTCTTTATTTACAATTATCGTTATTTTGGCTTGATGAAATCGTCAGATTATCTTATTACGTTATCTTTAAACTATTTTCTTTGAAATAAAATAAAAATTACTTCGCTCGATGATGACAAGGTGACGGTAACAAGTTTATGATCCCCGCACTCCTTCGATCACTCTCTCACGTCGCCTTAATCCAACGCGCTCGAAGATCGATTTTTTTACAAATTTAATTGACTACCCTAAGCTCGTTGCTCTCTATAGATAATAGATTTGTGATGTAGGGGTACTTAACAATGTCCAAGATACATCCGATATGCAAGACTGAAGCGTTCGAGAAGGTACAGAAATCCCCGCTTGAACTCCTGCACCATTAAGATATTATCGTATTAACCTTATCCATTAAAAAAACACGAACGCACAACGTCGTAAAACTTTGTCTAATGTAAACTTTTATTAATAAAACTTGTTATTCTTGACAAAACTGCAACTAAATTTTCAGCTTCATTTTTGGAAGCATTGACTTCTTAATGTACATCTAATTGTGTCTATTTTTGTTCACTAACCGAGATAATCAATGTCAATGGCATAATAATTACGTGAAAGCGAAACTTTTTTGAATTAAAAGAAATGATATGTTATATAACACATACATATCTGCAGAGAAACATACCGTTCGGAAGTCAATACATAGTCAGCTGTATGACAAGCAACGTCTATTTCAAGCTGACATAATATGTAGTAATCGCCACATATCTTGTTTATACCGAATCAGGACATATCCTACTTGATTAAGTCTACTTCAATTCATTTACTGGATCCCAAATTATATACAAGAATCCCCTTCTAATTGTACATAAAAATAATATGAAAAACGTTATCTTAACTCGTAGAAAAGCAATACAAGTACATGAAATAAAAATAAAATTCATTGCTGTTATCGTTATTGTGACGTACTGGTTTGTAGGAGAACTTATAATATTAAGGCATTGATACGAGTCAACCAGTGCTTAAATTAACTTATCTGCATAGTAAGGTATTAGGGATTTTAAGCTATTCTGAACAGTTAGCATTTCCAACGACTCGTCCTAATAAACACAAAAACTTATACAGTTGGTAAAGCATGTTTATTATTTGCCAGAATTATCGTGTATGTGATAAGATTTGTTCGTAGAAAACGTATGTATACGTTTTCTACGAACAAATGTAAAGGGCCGTTGTTACATAGCGAAGGTCGCATAATTACAAGTATACAACTTGTCAATTGCCATCGTAAGTTACGTTGCAACGAGTAAAGAGTTACAAAGTATGTCGTAAAGCAATTTTAGTCTTGTTACCATTAATTACAAAATTGACAGCAAATGCCGAAAGTATATGACGGCCGGACAATGACCATCAAACTTTGTACGACTGTTAAAATAACAATCAGTTTTCTTTCAGCAATTGAAATCCAAGGAAATTACAATTTAAAATTAATTGATTATAGGTTTTAATGATTTTTATCTGTCATTTTGTAATCTCTATTAATATTAAGCATGAGAACTTGAAGGCAAGCGTTTCAAGGCACAACTGAGTGTCTGATAAATAAATTGAACCCGGAAACTAAAATGTGTGCCTTTAGAAATAAAAATATTCCAGGAACTTTAAAATACCGTATAAAATGGAATATAATTATTTTTATTTTAATAGGTATGATTTTTAAAACCGAATGGACGTGAATTATTAAAAATAAAATACAAATTTATTTAAATTTATTACAATAGTGTATTTATGTTATGTCATCATGTCTTTATATTATATCAATTACTTATCATATCACAGTTGCCGGGCGGTAATTTAGGTGCAAGTCAAAATGAACTTGAACAGAGTATCTATTCGTGACTTTATTGTATTTTATGCAATAAAATTTCATAAAAAATATTCAAAGTCGAATAAAAAATAAAAGATACCATTTTTTTATAAAATGAACAAATAACCTTATTATTGACAAGGATACAGATGAAGGTTTAGTCTCGCCTAATAATTAATACGCATACCATAGACATATGACGAGCGTTAAATGAAGTGTAAGTCTACGTGCGCCATGAATGGGCACCGGTCACTCACACGTCACACTTGCAGCGGGAAGCACGCCTCGGGCATTGGACATTAACATACTCGTTCCCACATGCTCCATAACCGGCCGCTAGACTTCCGCCTTCCGCGATAATGTTTCTCAAATGTCATATACGCTTAACCGTTATGCAATTTTTTATCTTATTTTCGTTCTTTTTACCAATTCTTGTTTTATTTGCTGTATTATCATTTTTTTTGTATATTTTTTAAAATTATTTATATAGTTACAAATAAGTTCAAAACTTGTTATTCTCTTTCTCCCTCTCTTCCCAGCTATATATCCTATAAGGTGGTGGGGTCAGCTTTCATAACTTTTCTCCTCCACGTCGCTCTGTCATCAACATACTGATACTGATTTAAGCAAATATTTCAGGATCAGAGCACAAACAGTATAATTGTAACTTTAAGCTGTAACATTCTTAAAATTTATGTTTTCATAAAACAGTAAAAATTAAAGTCTAAGTAATAATGTTATGTTTAATAAATCATTCATTAATAGGTAGAAATTTGTATCGAGTAATTTTTGTTGTATATTTATAATTATGTTGCTATACTTTTTTAATTTATGTTGTTTGAGTGTACAAAGATAAAATAAATGAATAAATAGTGTAATTTTCAAATTCAATTTATCTCATACTTTAGACTTCAACGCGCTGTTTTGAAAATGATACAGAACTATTTCAATTGCTTTAATTTGCAATAGTGCTTAACGTCGAGTTCTATCGCTTGTCAATTCTATCAAATTGTCGTGAATATATACAAAACGTGCGTGTCACACACTAAACGCAACACTTGAGCTAAGGTTAACTGTTATGTAAATAACTACACAACGCCAAGGCCTGAATCGACATTAATACGATATAAGTACACATTTAAATTCGCCTTGACTCGCATAGTAGCAGAGGCCTTTAATCGAGAATTAAAAAAGGAAGCTTGGACAATGGAAAAGTTAGCTATTCACAAATTACACAGTGTCGTAGGCTAGAAGGTCGTCGTAGACACTATCTCACTGCACAGTCGCGACAAGAGATTTAGAGCGTGTAAAAAAAATATTTCTGACCTTGTTCGTATTTTACTATTAAATTCTTCGTATATTTAAAAAGCCTGACTACGTGCCGAAATAAACAATTGTGTTTATGCTTTTAATATTAATTAAATCACTTGTATATCAAAAATACTTGGATTTAATTGGATCGTAGTTAGAAGGTTCACTTCACAGGCTTTTATTATTTGACTACATAATCTGAATACATGTAACTAAACTAAACTAAACTATTTAGTGCTTAAATAGTTGCCAAGCTCCTTGTGTTATTTGGACTTATAAGCTCAACAATTCAATAGTCATTGTTAACTATACCGTAAGTTATAAAACGTTATAACTTAAGTTAAAAAGCTAAATGTACGTCAATCTCGGTGATATGAACGACAACGAAAAATTGATTTGACAACTTGACCATTTAATATACAATCAATTACATTGATTATATATTTTTGACCTGCACATCGTATTTGTTCGTTGTAGACTTTCTACAAGTCACACAAACTCAAGTGAAGTATTTTACGAATGCGTTTTCGGTATTACATAATACCTACTCCAGTGTACTGGCCATCTTCGGGTGCTATATTTATTTCCGTATCATTTTGATCTTGTAATACGAAAATGTTAATAAACTTAATAATGATATCAAATTATTTAATGGATATATATAATATTTTAATCCTACGTCTTGTAATTCTATTAACTGTATTATCAAAATGAATTCTTTATAACAAATATATTGATTATTAATGTGGCTTAGAAGAGACATGTGCGTTTTCAAATATAATAATCAGATCATTTTAACGTAATTGAACCTAGTATAAGAGCACCCGCGGGAAAATAGCTTGGGCACATAAAAGGCCTAGTTATTAGACAACATTCATACTTATACAATTTCAACTTACAAAATTTCTTAGGTCTATCTGATACAAGCGGACTATAGATACAGATGCATAATTAATATTATGTGGATACTTTGTATTATGGATAGGCCTTCTCTTGCAAATTCTTAACTACTAAATTTAAAAATAGATACAACTAATTAAAGATACAAGCATTTATTCATTCAAGTAATTTTCGATACAGGTATTTATCGATACAATAATTATCCATGCTGATTTACGCTTAGAAGAAAAATATGTGCTTGTAAAAAATAATATATTTAAAAATACATATTAATCGATTATCCGAATCTACGACAATAAGGCACACTTGGCAACTACAGTGTTATCACCGCTCATTAGGTATCATTGAACACGAATGTGTATGCAAAATATTTGCGCGTGTAAGCAATCTTGAGAATGTCATCTTTATTGTTTACGATACAAAAATGTACCTTGACCGTAATTGTTAAAGTTTTTATTTTAATTTATAATCATGTCTGTTAGACTTTGAGCACTGGCAACTCATCAAAAAAAATTAAATATGTATTATTAATTAATCTTTCAAATGTACAGAGATACGGGCTTTCTCAATGAGGAAGCAGAATTATCAAATGCCACGGTATGACGTAAGGTTTATTAAAAATTAAATGGCACGTAAACATAACTTGCGTTAAAGAGATAATATTTAAAGTAGAAATAAACTTAATTCGTCGTTATATGATGGTATAGGTATGGCCTGGTGGTTAGGATACTTAACTTTAATACTATGATTTCTGAGTTTGATTTATGGGCGAGGAAATATTTATGTGATTTTCAAAATTATAAAAAATTTATCTACCCCAATTAGACAGCAGCTCAAAGTTCGCCTTGTGCTATAAGGCTCCTGGCTCTCTCTTGGATACGTATTGCTTACAAATCACAGTTTGCTCCATTCGTCTGTATCGATATGAATATGTGCTTTGTGTGTAAATATACGTAAGAAGTGTAACATTTGGTATATGGTGTAAATTTAACATGTAGAACCTCAGAAAGTTTCTGGTATTTCATTTTTACATATTTGTTATTTATTTATTTTGTAAGTAAATTCATTTATTACAAAACGGTGTACACTGGTAAAGGCATAAAATACATGAATATAGGTAAAGGTATCAACAGTTACCCCATCGGGCGTGCAATATGATAGTGGCTAGGTATAAAATTAATGCGACAATCTTAAAATTTCAATTCAAAATAAAAATCACAAGTAACGATGCAAACTTTATAGCTTTAACTAACTTAATATTTTATTTTTGTGCTTATAATTTAAAAAAAATCCTCAATAGAATAACTTATGCTCAAGATTTATAAGGTTGCAATAATCGAATAAACTATACCATATTATTTATGCCAGTATGAACCTATACATATTAAGTTTATATGTATGTATATAAAATATATAATCGATAACTCCTACATATTATAACACCTACAGGATAGCCAGTTTTCCTTCAGAAGATCGTTATCTATTATAATAAACGTGAAGTTTATTTAATATGAGTACAACGTTTACACGAACTACAAAATAACGCGAGTTTTTTCGACTGTGTGTTGTGAAATATTACCTATTCCTAATAAGCTTGTTGGTTATTTCCAACTGCCTGATAGTACCTATTATAATTATTAAAACCACAAAGAGGAAAAAAGGAAAAAAAGGCTCAAACGATTTAAACAAAAGAATGTAATGTAACGTAACTTTTATCCAAGATTTCTTTTGTATGTTAGTGGCAAAATCAAAAATCACGTGTCTCTCCCGATCTATTATATTAAATGGCATATTTCAAGATATTAATAAATTACAGCTTTCAGTTTATAACGTGAAAAATGATCATTATAATGTATAACCAAATTTGCCGGTTTATTATTACCAAAGTAGAGATTGTTTTTTCTGTGTCTTAGCCTTCATTTAGGTTGCTATTAATTTTATATTCAAAATGATTTCCTATTTTATGTATACTTATGTGTTTCATTTATAAAAATTCAAAAAAAAATTAGTATTCTGCAAAAACATTTTAAGGTCATAATCAGGTTTTCGTTATAAAATTCTACCTTGTATATAAAATCCAAAAATCAGGATTTACAAAAGTTTAAGGTCGCCGCCTAAGTTCTATAAAATATGCCTGATTATTATTTTATGGGTGTTTTTTATAAGAATATTATGTATACTCAATAAATATAAATACATTCTATCGGAGATCGCTTAGGCCCATTGCGTTGAATTCGGGAATAACCACAAAAGAGGTTTTAGTGAGTACGATCTCATTAATCATGCCTTCCTCCCAGAAGCAGGGGTCTTTTAAGATTATCCTTTCCCCGACACCGTTAAACTATACTTTTATGAGATTTATGTGTACAATACGTAACAATTTTCGCATAAATTCAAAAATACAATCATATCGGGATTGTTCGCCACAAAATGTGTCATGAACGACTGAATAATTATGTCAATAAAAATCTTTTTTACTTGATAATGATGTCAATTTAATTTTCAGTGTAAAATTAGTTTTTTTTTGTATTCTATAGCGATATATTTTCTATAGCGATATATTTTCAACATTCCAAATGCTATAACAGAAGATTGTTCCGTCATGGCTGCCTACATCAATCTATTCTTAACAGCAGTGCCTAAGAATTACTTAACTAATATACTGTTCACACACAAGGAATTCATCCAATTAAAATTATTATCTATCTTCGCATTGAATAAATTCTTTTTTGGATTCTTATCATGACCTTGCTTTCTTTGTAATTAGGTCTAGGTAAGAAAAACGTTACGTATTAGTATTTTTTTAAACCGACAAAGTGCGACTCAGACTTGCGCACAAAGCGTTCCGTACATTCATTTCATTTCATTTTAAATAATAATTTTATTCTATTTTTTAGTATTTATTGTTATACCGGTAACAGAAGTACATTATCTGTGAAACTTTCAACCGTCCAACTATCACGGTTCATGAGATACAGTCTACTGACAGAACGGACAGACACCACCGTTTTACCCTTTGAGTACGGAACCCTAAAAATTGAGTATTAAGACGTACTTATATTTCAAGGCAGGTGTAAACGCACTCTACAGTAAACAATAATTACTCAGTCTTGTCCATGGGTAGGTTGTTGACTTGATAAACAAAGTGTGTGGTATATATTGTGTGTATAGATTATTTTATTAATTTATGTATTTTAAAATCTGCGTCACTGTAGATAAAGGGAAATATGACTGAATTTAATTAGACGTTATGAACAAAAATTAATTGCATTATTTGATGATTGTACTAACAATGCTATATCCTGTGAACAAGGCAATTTTTTTCTTGTGTACGTCAATCAGAAAACTGGTTCCCTCGCCTTTCCTAATCCATCACGCTTCAGTTGCTTAACGGATATAAACGAAATTTACATCCTGTATTGACAAATGCTATTCGTTGTTCTATTAACTGCCAGTACACGCGCACTCTGCTTACATTGATTGTATTAATACTATCCATACAATCCAACAAGATGAGCCCTGCGGATCCACCCGCCGTGCGATGTAATGTAACCAACGATTGTCATGTATAGATCTGAGTTGTACTTATATTGTATTAGGATTTCTCTTACTTCTCTACTTTAGATCTTTAGGGGATGAATTAAGACAAATCCTTTTTAGTGCTCGCCTAAGTAATAACAGAAATCTATGTGCAAAATTTCAAGTATCCCAGTAGTTTGGGCTGGACATTGATATATCAATCAGTCAGGCAATTTCATCTTTTATAGAAGTACGAGTATATATAGAAGTACGAGTATATATAGAAGATTATGAAAGATATAAAATTAAAATTACTCCATCTTGTAATCATACAAGGAACGTGATTACAATATATTGGGCAACATTTAATTTGTAACAACAACAAAATAAAAGTATGTAATAAACTATAAAGATAGCGTGGTGGTTAGAATGAAGACCCCTATGGAATCCCAAAAGATTAACCATTAATGCTGTGTAGAATCGTTTGTCTCAAAAGGACATAAAGACAAGCTAAAAGGCGCTGCTGAGAGAATTCCAATATTGGCCATTAATAATAAAAATGTAACAATCATATTACTCAATTGCTGGACAGTATATATAATACATTACAAATAAAATATATCTTTTCACTTTATAACATTAGAATAGATAACTCACTCACGATAGATGTGAGCTCGTTGATACCGACTGTGACAAATGCCACCCGGATGTGTAACTAGAAAAGTATCTAAACTGTATTGGTAATGCGGTAAAATGTGTCAAGGAAATCGTGTACTGCTTTAGGAAAGGGGTAATTAATTGCTTCGATTATACCTTTTAGTATTGTTTTCGCAATTCTGTATCTGCATGCATGTTACCACTGACTTTAATAATGAACATGGTATCTACTTTTATGTCATAAATGTAACCCGAAATTATTTCTTTTTAATTTCGTACTAGTCTTATTTACTCTTTCACATTGATTTTAATGTGAAACTTAGTTATTTATCTTCCCTTTGTCGCACTCAATCGGTGGCCTTGACCAGATCGTGTATATGTCTTGCGGGAGCCTGCATATGTACGTTGCGTCGTCTCTTACGTTATAACAGTTTATGTTTGTTTGTATTATATTTAGTTAGTATCCCTTTTTTACAATTACCGCTTGCCCACAACCACACCTGATGTTGTGGTCAAAAGATGGTACACACTTGGTTATTTATCATCAACCTAACTCTCTTCTTTTAGGGTATTAGTTATTTGGTGTTATTTGAGGCTCAAATGTTATTCTAATAACCTTACTAACATACCTTCAGGTGCCACATTAGGAATATACGTTTATATTTTTATCTATTTGTTGTAAGATTCCCGGATTCATTGTCAGTCGAAATGAAAAACATCCTGATTATCTATATTTTTTAATATTTCCTTGAAAATAAACACATATCCTATTGATTGGGACATGCATGTGTTCGTAATTTTATTCATTGCATGGCAATATGTTTTTATGCTTAAAAAGTTTTTCGTTGAAATGATATTTACATTTATTTCTAACAGTAACGTAGTTAAATACATTTATGGTAATCCGTCCACATCAGAATACACTTAATACGGTCAAATTAAGAAATGTGTTCTAAATAAGCAGTTGTGGCGCCAAGTCACGAGTTGAGAGTACTTCACAATTTGTTTACTGTTTACTAAATGATCTCCGTTCCCTTTTATCTCTTAAATAACCATAATTGTCATTGCTATACTGCTTTGTCTGTTTAAACGATTTACATCGGTGTCATGTGAACGTGATTTAAATTTAAACATTTCAATTAGATCTCTTATAAATGTCAATAGTATAAAGATCAAATACTTAGTGTTTTATTGAATCCCATATTTCTTAACAAGCATATATAAGACATATTTTTATTTATCATATGAATAACCTTTACAAAATTGTGGCCGTTTCCAAACAGAATTTAATCCACAACAAACAAGCCTCTATACATGGTTATATGAATATGGTAAAAGCGAGAAGGCCCTTACAAGTCCATTTAAATGAGATTCTATGATTTTATTTATTAAAATAGTAATAATCAATTATATTACTTCATATAATTCAGTGTTAATTATCAATAAAAGTAATTAAAACATAATTGATGGAAGCACGAACAATTTTATAACTGCCAATAAATCAATTACAGCATTCTAACTCAGATACAAATCTAACGACTATACCGATGTAATAGAATCGCGAAACAAAATTATTAAAATTGTCGAAGTAGTAGAAATTATCAACTCTTTTATAACAAAAGACAAATATTTTGTTGTCATATGCAGAATCAGATGCAATGTTTTCAATAGTAGCCGTGCAAGCGTAAAATATTGTAAATTAAGTGAAAATGGACACTGAATTTTCAGCTATATAAAGTGTATAGGAAAGATAAATATTAATGTGTGTATATAAGTTTAATACATCATCTGCATGTAATATTACGTAATAACTGTTATTGTTATAATGTATTTGAAAAAAAATCTTGAGTTTTCTATTTGACTATATAAATATTTTTCTTAATTTAAACACTGCCAATTTATTTTAAATATAAAGCAAAGCGTTTTAGAATTAAATGAAGATAAATTTTACTCATGGTGCGGATCATAACATATTTTAAAAGATATTTTATTTTTGATCGTAAAAAGTTATTGAAAAATTTGACTTTTCCTTTATGTGTTGTTAATTAAAAATATCGTTTATGTTATAAAGAAGATTGTAAACTTACGATAGTGATGTAGCTGTTCATTTTGCAGCACGTGGTGTTCGGCAATCGGTGGTGCACAGTATCACAGGTCGGTGCGATGTGTCCGCGCAGACTGGCGTCAGTACGGCGAGCCGCTCCCGCTGCAAACCAAACGTACGGTGGTGGTAGTCGACAATTACCGTCAATGTCGCAACACAACACTATAACAGATAAATCGGACAATACTCGAATATAAATCACATTCGAAATTGGATCGCGGGATTGTAGTAACGATTTAGCAATACCACCTCGACCTTGACAATACCCGATTGGATTTAGATCAGAGTTTGATTGGACATTTCTTTCTTTTTTATTTGTTTTTTTTTAGGTACTGACCGATCGATCGGTTCCGTGGATGCGAGCGGTGTTGGCTGCGTGAGCTTGGACCGGGTTGTAAGCAGTCGAGCGGCGTAGTCACGTTATATAGGACAGATCGAGACGCGACCTCCATTACTCTACTGCGGGAAATGAACCAGTGAACTAGCTAACGCCGACGCCCTCTTAGCCACAGGTTCATCGCTAGATGATCCTAAGTGTTCCGTATTACATTGTCAACAAGGTTATAATGCGGTCCGATATAGATCTGATAATTTGTTTGAACTTGTAAATAATGAACACTTACAAGCGTTTCTAACCTACTGAATCAATTATATATAATGAAAAGGATATGGTAGTTTATGATATAAATTGGAGATGAATGTGATACGGATCTATTGCACGATTCGACATTGAAATGCTTGAATGTTAAGTAAGTCGTCCATTTCGGGTGCGAGATATCGTTTAAGCTGGGAGACGGCCCTCTCACTACTGGTCCGCTCTTGTATGTTGACTTCCGCATTTCCGTTGGTCTGGTATCGAAGGTGAACGCCCGCGGGCTCGGCCAACGGACAATACCATTGAATGTGCCTTGTAATGTTTTAACAACAGAAATTTTAAAGAGTTGTTTAAAAAAATTAATTATACATTTACATATTACTTTTACTATGATGGATACCCCTAAAATACAGTGAATTTTTATTTAATGCGTTTTAGCCTTCTTTCTTTAATGTACTATTAAAGTAAAGTACCCATTTATCTGAGCAGTTGTTTCTAAGTCATCATCATCTCGGTTTCGGCATCGAATGACCGTAGTACTTACTGTACACGTTTTTTCTACTGTTTTTCCGCCCGGCCACCTGCCTGACGCCAACCCTTCTCGATAATTTGTACTTTTCTTCTTAGTATCAGTCCTTAGGACAGTAGTGGCTCAGCGGTTTTGGTCCCGACTTACGTACTGTAGGTTGCGGATACGAACCTAGGCAGGCAGTTTACTTTGTGTAATTTATCATCACCACTACTCCAAAGACGGCGAAAGAAAACATCGTTAGGAAACCGGCTCCTCTTAGAATCACTAAATTCGAACCCGCACTAAGCTCTCTCGGAGAGGTCTGTGTCCCTGCAGTGAGGAACATTCTAAAAAAAATAGGGTGATAGGAAATTCTCTAATCCTTTCCAGCTCATTTGGGGCTTGAGCCATTGATCGACAAAAAAAAACGAAATTGGCTTATAAATATCGACGTTATGAGGTAACAAACACATAAAGATACAAGCGAATTGTGAACATTCCGTTTTTTTTTAAAGTTAGGTTAATAAATATATCCTTTACAATATATGAAAGTAATTTATAAGCCTTAGTCAAGAATCTACCTCGGCGATAGCAGGCATATTGTAAGTTCGGCACACAGTCATTAAATTCGTGATTGTTTCCAAGTCTAACTTGAGAAACGGGCAATTTACTGTGATCGTACCAAAATATGACTAAGTAAATCCAACAAAGGAATCGTTATAAGGCAAAGTTTCCTTTTCAACATTTATAATCACCTCTCACGTTTTAATTTGGTCTCACAGAATTTCAATTAATAATAACAAGACGCTTTTGACACTTCATTTACAACTAAGCCTAAGTATGTGGCAGATATTATAGATATACTATTCTAGGCCAAAAATACTCCGAAAGACGTACTTTATATCACTCAGACCTAAGTTGTATACGTGACATACCTGTCTACGTACCCATTATTTGAAACTATTATCGATAATACTGAATATCACCCGCTTGGGGTCCCGGGCTTAATAAAATTAAGTCCCAAACCAAGCAGATAACTGCAGGATCTCTAGATACTGTGATCGCATTCTGAATTTTCGGAGGAAAAATAATTAAAAACGGTAATATTTCGCTAGCAACTTTGACTTTGGGACGTCCTACGAGGTATCTCCCTCAGTCCCTCCGTGACCATGAGCGCTGTAAAGTACTCGAAACTACGGGAACAAAAAAACGTAAAATACACGCGATAAAATTCGTAGTTTTATTTCAATGTCTGGTATTCGCGTTATTCAAGTAAATAAAAGAAATCATTGTTTGAACAGAATATACAATCTTTAGAACTGTGGGAATTAGATCGACCTACCGATTACCGGTGTGAAGATGATGTATTTATACTTCGTGTTTATTTCTGATGCCACGTTACATCAAGTGAACAGCTTACCCATTATTCCTGATTTTATCATCAAAATGTTACAAACTTTAAGAATTAAGTAGAGTTAGGTTGAAAATGTAATAATAAAAATATAAATATAATTTTATATATTTTAATAAACAACTAAAAGAAATAACAAGCAAGAACATTGAACTTGAAAAGATGATTGACATTCACCTAATGTGTTGCATCTATGGTTCAATGATCGAACTAATGCTTCGCCGAACAATCTAAACGTTACTGTGACCGACTGCGGTTAAAATAAGTAAGGAATACAAATCATGACAGGAAATGGGAAAGATTAACACCTCTTGTCTAACAGGCCTCATTTGTAAGAGACTGCCTGATCGAGCACAATTACGGAGTCTCTATCTACTTCTTAACAGTTTGTTTATAAAACATTACTGCGTAGGGTGTTGCGGTGAATCGCAGATTAATCATAATATAAACATAAGTTTGACGGTTTTTAGACCTAAGAAACATTATACCGCAACAACAACATCTGTTGCACGAATGGGCTGGCTCGACCGGTGAAATACCACGAATTAAAAGAAGACAAGCGTGAAGTAGAAGTATGCTTCTGCGTTTCGTCTGATACGGAGGTGCCGGAGGTCCAATTTCTTTCACAATAAGGAAGGGATGAGAAAGGGAAGTGGAATGGATGGGATGCGTATGAATAGGAAAAGAAAATATGCATTTTCCCGTCTATCCCCTCCTCTGTCCATTAAAGGTTGGCTACGTATGTGTCTCATTTGCTCCTTGCGAATGCCTATGGGTAGCAGTCATTTAACATCAGGCGACGCGCTTGCTCGCTTGTTACTTCATTCCATATAGGAAATTTATCTAAAAAGTCGTCGAGTCATTTACTTATCCGCATATTAAGGGCATAAGATTAGATTTATGTACATCTGCGTTTTGTTAAGCGTATGCTTATGCTGTATCCATAAAAATCCTCATTCACCTTAAAGACCAATAATTATTACTATACTTGTATAACAGACAAAGATTTCACAATGGCAACCTGACGCGTTATATTTTGGTAATTATAATTTTGCTACTTTTTGCTATAAACTAGATTAATTATAATTATCATTGTTCTTCCAATTAAAATGTTATATAATAATACAATGGAAATAATATGATCTCCATATTTTTCCAGCCATTGCTGACAAAAATCTTATATTTGTTATTATATTTCAAGTGCTAAAAAGAAAATGTTGTCGTAATTTAATTAGGTGTGAAAATATGTTGACTTTAAACTTATTAAAGGCTTTACAGTTACTTAATACAATTGATAAGTATCTAAATAGTTGAAGATAACCTTAAAAGTTATTAAAGCGGGTAAACAATTCGCATTGACGGTGGACGCTGCGTCGAGATGTGTAAATTCTTGGGGCCTTCACCTTGTGATCGAGTCCCAGTCAACCGTGACGTGGAGACACAGAAAAAATGTATTACTTAATACTATGCTTAATGGGGCCAAGTTCATTGGGCACGGTCGGCTTGGTAAGCGCGACCAACGTAAACTCAAGTATGTATGTGCATGCAACACACAACTTTCGTAACATTTTCGTGCAACCGGACATCTGTACTTTCAGTTTCGCTGTACGTAAACAACTTTTTATATATACACATACTAGTTCTAATGTTTTCATATAACTTACAAAATGGTCCTTTGTTTTTTTTATGTCAAGTGATTTTGATATTAAAATTCTTAAGCACGTGATGGTACCAATTTTTTTATTTTATTGTTTGTAATTCAAATTAATTAGCAATTGTGAGTAAGAAAAAATTGTATGTTTAGCAAAACATGTTTTTATTATTTATTTTTGATGTTCCTATGGCCCTGAAGGCCAATTAAATAAGATCATTCCTAGTCACTAAACATTTTTGTATCGTGTCTTCATATTGGAAAATATATGATTGTATATTTAATCTAATATATCTTAAAGTTTTTTTTATTGAACAAAATATACAGTCACTACTATATGTGGCCCAATTATCAATAATATATCAATTTGCTTTACCACGTTTACATACACAATTTTTTTTGCAAAACGTGATCATCAGACGCAACGCAGAACACTTCTACTCCACGCCTGTCTATAGGTATTTGACTGATTGAACCGCATCATGCAACAGATGTTGCTGTTGTGGGCTCTATCACTGTTAAATACCACCCGTGAAATACCAGGACCTCACAGAAGACGAGAAGATTAAGTAAGAAGTTTTTCTACGATTTCCCAGAGGATTGAAGTGCCGGACCCCTGATTCAAGTCCTCTTCTCTTTCCCATCCTTTTCTTATAAGCTTATATTTTGTGACACCCAGATTTTAATCTAAAAAAATAGCTCTTATATTTCTATGTTCGAACCTGTCAAATCCTTGTTTTTTTATGTGTTACGTACCAAAGTACAATAAGACTTATATCACTAACCTTGCAAGGAATAAGAATGTTTCCGAAAAAGGAAATGTTCATGACAATATTTTCTTAAAGCATTTAATTAAACCACTATTGGTAATAGTTAAGACATCCTGTCATTGAGAAGCAAAAAATATACTTAAAAAAAATCGTACTCCAACGTCACAAGGCCCTTCCAAGTATGTTATCTATATACTTCCCACAAATTTACATATATGTTACGACAATTATATTAATTTCGATCAGCTTGATACTCTGGGCTTGCGGAGAGACGTCAGCTCCCTCTGCATTTTTTATCTTATATACCACGGGGACGGTTCCGAAGAACTGCTTGGACCGATTCCTGCCTCCGAGTTTCATCATCGGACGACACGACCAACCACCAGGTACCATCCACACCACCTGGATGACTGGCATTCCTCAACAGTACGGTTCTCGCGAAATTTCCTGCCACGCACAGACGCGTTGTGGAACGGTGTGTCCTCAGCAGTAATTCCAAGCCCATACGACTTAGGGTCCTTGAGCGAAGCGAGCCTATTTCTTTCTCAAAGGCAGGCAACGCATCTGCAGTTCCTCTGGTATGGTGGGTGTCCATGGGCGTCGTTGTTCCCAGCGCTAGTTTGCCCCCTTCTCTTAAAAAAATAAAAAATAATTAGCGCGGTTCTACCCACAGCGTTGTTAACATACATTTAATGAAAATACCTATTTCATAAGAATTGAAGTCTTTCGGAATTGCCTTTTTTACCGTCTTTCGCCACATTTACATTCTTTTCGTTTTGACTCGTCTCCTAAGGATTGTAGCGTGATGTTCAATACCCAAGTCTTTGTAATAATTGAAATCGTATGTACTTCATTTATATTTTCTTTAAATATAAAATAAGAAAACAAATAATTATTACCTTCCCATTTCGTTTCAAATGTTGAACTGCTAATATTATACATATTTTATTATATTCATATTTCATTCTTCAACACGTCGGTCGGAAACACCCCTCTTTTAGTAACACCCTCTTTAAACCTATCGATCCGACCGAATAGTTAGATGCGACCCAGCATGCAGCATGCATGCAGGGAAGCATTGGATATGAATATTGACATGGGGTACGATCAGAGAGGACCTGGCTTACAACCGCATCCTTTTTCACCTGCAATGCGTGGCCGGGATGAACGTCAGTGGTATCAAATCATAAAGTAGTTGAATTATGATCTCCCGTATGGTCCTGTTCTAATAGTCCAAATCCGAGATTATGGATTTCCATTTGGCGCGATCCTGGCACACCTCTCTCGTGTCTTCTACATCCATACATCTATTTCTGTTCGTTTTTTGTAGTTTCGTTTTTTTGCGGTTTATCTTTTACGTATTTTTAAGTATTGTTTATTTATATGTAAAAGGCTCCTCTGTATAGGTGCAGGGCTGCTAGTGGGTTAGGCTGAAAACCAGCACGACGTAGCTTAGTTCTCTTTATTAGTAATTAATGCTTAGTTTTCTATGTTTTGTAATGTTTTCAACATTTCGATATTCAAACATTCCAAACTTCCAATGTCCCAATAAGGCTGCCTTTCAATATTACGATGTTCGGAATATACATCTGACTTTCCAACATGTGTGCCATTTTATTAACCGAACCTAAGATGCGTACTATACGACTATTTAAATTTTAGGTTGAATGTAATAAATAAACGTACCTTTATTAAATTCAATAACATGCATTAGTAAAGAATTTGTTTTACAATGTTGTTGTAATTTTTTAACAAAATTGCAATTGATGTTATTACAAAGTTCTACCAGGTAAAGTGCTTAATATTCCTCGACTGATGACCATGATGATTTTGGTTCAGCATTCAGCTCTTGTTCATTTATATTTTACATACCGACAAACTTACCTCAGTTATCTGCTGTATGCCTGGTAAATGTCTGCAAAATATATAAAAAATATAATCCGGCGCCGAATAGCCGTCACGATGTGGTTTCAAACAAACATGCTTATAAAACATTGAAATTAAAAAAATAATTATATTTCCGTTATAGACAAATAGAATTTATTATACAAAACCTATTGTCTATGATATAATAGTTTTTTTTCACGATCCAATATCAATTCGAAAGCGTAAAAATATTTTATTATTCCAATGCCACGTCGGCCGTATCACGTATAACCTAACGCAACACTTGTCTTTATATTAAGTCGACATTTTAGAAAATGATAGAGTTAAGGAAGGAAGGATGTCGAGACCTTGCCTCTACTTCCGACTACAAATAGGCACTCTCGATCACCTATCGACCTTCTTGAGTCACTGTATATCTATCCCACAGACAGGTTCTGTGTCAGATTATAATACAGCTACGGTACACTGGCGGTTAAAGTACCTGCCCCTCAAAGGCAAAGTTACATTCGTTTAGCGATATCGGTAGTAGAAAAGTACTGAAATATACTTCGAAATGTTACGTGGTCTATAGTTAGCGAAACGTAAATAGCTAAACAATGTACATATTAGTCTATTCCATCGACAATTTAGCGGATGTCAATCCGTACAGATGCGTTGATAGGTGGCACATTTTGACGAGCGATAACGCTAAATAGTGATAGCGTAGTTCGCTATAGAATCACTTTGGAGCGAATGTACTTTTTCTAAGGTCTCTCTGGCTCGCCGACCGACTACCGCGCCGCGCGCACTTGCTTCGGTTGTTGTTATTTTTGTACATTACAAATTTGTAATTCTTTACTTCTTTCTGTCCATTTTTTACCCGGTTCTCGCTCTCATTCTTACGTGACAACGCACGCATTAATAGTTGCGGATTTTAATCGTTCGCGTTAGTTATTTAACTAAATTAGTTCGTTAGATTACAAAAGCGTCATTTTTTCATTCTACTCGAGGATGAGTCATTATGTCATATAATATTTATTTAGGTTCGAGGACATTTTTATGTTCAATGTGAACGAAAGGTTTTGTCGCCTATGTTGACTCCACTTTATTTTAATTTGCCACGAATTATGTAGCGGTCGCATTATGTCGTATAGTATCGCGGCGCTTCGCATTGCGTTTGCCACTCACCCAGGACAACGGCTTAGACAAATATATTTTCGTTTTTCTGATATTTATATACAAAAAACTCGTAACTAAATGACCAACTAAAGATCATCAAACTTACGCACCAACATAATAGTTGCAGGTGCTTTGGCAGCCAAAAAAAAAAAGAAAACAGAGAGACGTAAATAACATGTGTAAAATATGGTTGGAAAGAAAATGACCAGCTCAACAACTTGGTACTGTTGGATGGCGGTATTTGCGGAGACGGAATCTCCATGAAGTCCTTACTTCTATGGGATAAAGTCATATTATTTTATAAAGACATTTATCTATAAATAAAACGAAAAACCTATACGTTAGATCTGATGGATCACGCTCGTCTACTCTGCCTCAAACACTATCCATTTGTTATTCAATGCCACAAGAAACTTCCGACAATATTTGACCAATATATCATGAACATACAAAAGATTCACAGATTATATTCCATTATTATCATAAATCAATACCATGTTAAAATCATTAGATATCTTTCGGTTTATGAATAGATTATGCAGATTTGTGTGTATTAATTTAGTGTAACATTAATCATGTATTCGATCCTATGGCGGACGCTGTGACCACCTGTCGGGTGGTAATAGATTGGAATGTCAATAGAGAACAGAAGTTATTTACCAAATACTTTTTAACGGGCTTTTATTAGCTGGGTCTGCATAGTTGTATGTATGTAACGAACGCTAGTAAACGTCCTATTAACTTGAACATGTACACTATCAACGACCAATATTTACACAAAACATTTGTCATGACTTTGTTTCAGTACTGAGCGGGGTAATAAGGATAAAACAATAATTTCATTTTAAGATTGAGAACAACGTCACCTTTCGGTACAATTAGTAGGCAGGTAGGTACAAATTTAAATAACAAAAGGTATTTTATGTAATGGGAACTCAGCATTATTTTTTGGTTTTTAAAACTATTGGGTAATTACTTTACATAACACAGACATCTACGAAATAAGGACGACCCGACAATGTATGTATTGTGTATGTTCTTACCATTGTGATCATCTGTAGCCTAAAAGGCTTAAAAAAATGTAATTAATCATTATTGATTTCTATTCTTCTCCAGAGAGTCCTACAGTCAATCGGGTTTAGTTTCTTTTACATTCTTGTTCGTTCTGTTTCCAGTAATTAAATACACCCTTAAATACAATCTATATTATTAATTTACGTAAACTCTCACACTTAAATAATAGAAGCAAGATTGCATTTGACTTTGTTGATCGATGCAGTAAAATTAGGTGTAGAAATCGCCCTCGACGAGGTACCACGATATTAAGAATGAGTTAATTCGAGTGAGCTTTCATTAATAATTAAACTAATTTGAGATTTATAAGCTACAATTTAATATTGATGACTAAAAATATCATTATTATGGAAGAAGTAGAAGTAACCGCTACCCATAGGCATCCGCGACAAGGATATTACGTTTTATGCTGAAATCTGAGTCACAAGGTTTTTACTAATAAATCAGGTATTTCCTACACGTTTTAGTAACGTGCAGAATTTCTTTCTTCTAAGACAATTTACCTGTTAATCAAAATATTAATCTACATTTTTAGCCTTACTTTTAGTTTTCAATATAGAGTTTAATGTTTGCACTGCACTTCGTCACTCAATGTCTGTGACAAGGAACGAAAAATAATTTTAATGATGACAAAGCAATAAATGTATGATGGGAAAGAGATAGAAATATTTTATTTATCTGCATTTGACCATGAGACCTTGCGTTTATCTTAAATCAATTTGCCTTAATCAGTTCTATTTTTCGACTGAAATATTCTCTCTGGCTCTGGATTCATTCTTGTTATATCTGATTAGGTACTTACCTAAGTTGGCACTTTTCTTTATTTTGCTTTTCTTCAGTCAGTCCATTTGAATAAGTGTGAAAGTATGTAAGCGTAGATATTCAGGTTAAACAGCCTTTCATTCCATAACAACAATCGTAAGGTTTCCTAAAGGCTAATATTACAACTAACCTTCCGGCAACAATAACAGCACCAGTCAATCTAGTTTTTGGTAGTCGAAAAAATTGTAATTAATTAATTAATATTAATTCAACTCGAATTCTTCGGAATATAATTTTGTGGAAAAAGGTAGCAAATGATCAAGCGGATCGTAGATGTAAAGTGACCATAGGCATCTCTACAACCTAATGCGTTATACTTGTTAAATCTGTATAACACTATTTTCTCGTCAGGATGTATTCCTATTCAATGGAGGGAGGTGAAAATTGTTCCAATACCAAAATCTAACAACAAGGACAAGTTAAGGCCCATATCCCTTATGTCCTGTATTTGTAAAATATTCCATTCCATGATAACGAAAAGGTTACAATGGCATATAGAACATAATAACATTTTATCTAATCAGTCTTGCGGGTTTCGAAAATCTAAGTCTTGTATAGATTGCGTAGTCCGTTTGGTTACCCATATTCAAATTGGTTTTTCAAAAAATATTCCAACATTAGCATGCTTTATAGACATAGAAAATGCTTATAATAACGTTCCAATCGATATTTTAGTAAAAACTCTTGATGAACTTAACGTTGGGTCTCAGTTTTGCAAGTATATTTGGTCATTCTTAACACGGAGAAATCTAGTAATAAAATGTGAAATAAATAATGTTTCTAAATAGATGGACTAACAGAGGACTTGCTCAAGGTGACCCAATGTCTCCTTTACTTTTCAACATTATTACTTACGGTGTATGCCCTGCAACAGAATTTTCTACCATATGTCAGTATGCAGATGATTTCGTTGTCTACTCGTCTTCTAAGAATCTTAACGATTGTAAAACATACGTTCAAGACACTTTGGATTATTTAGCGGTTTCACTTCAAGGAATAGGCTTAGATATTTCTGTAGAAAAATCAAAAAGTATGATTTTTAGCAGGGGCTTAAGACGTCAGGAAGTCGCATTAGAAGTAAATGGAAATAGAATAGCTGCCGTAGATAACTTCAAATATTTAGGCATGTGGATGGACAGAACATTGAAATGGTCAACACATATCAAAGAAATTTGTCAGAAAGCATTAAAGTTTATTAATATACTAAAAGTATTGTCTGGACGTAGTTGGGGTATCCATCCGCAACATTTACGAAAACTTTATATAGCACTCGTGAGAAGTAGAATAGATTTTGGCTGTTTTTTATATGATTCGAGTGCTAATAGTCACATATCCAAATTAGACAAAATTCAAAACCAGGCTTTGCGCATTATAGGTGGGTTTATTAAAACAACACCGATCCATGTAATGGAAAGCGAGTAATGTATTGTACCATTATACATCAGAAGAAGATTGTTAGGATACAAATATTGTTTAAAAATCAAATCGTTAACCAATAACATTACCACCGATCTACTCAAGAAATTATCTGAGTTATGTCAAGTTAATTACTGGAGAAAAAAAAAGAAACCCCTTCTGGCAGCGGTTTATGATGAAGTTAAAGGTACTTGCATATACTCTTCAGACCCGCTCCCTATGTATTGTCTAAATACCTGGGTAACTAAAATTAATAGTTCAGCCGTAATAAAGCCTTTCTTAGATTGTTTAGATAGTGCCAAAACGGGCCAGGAGGTTAATGTGTTGAAGTCAAATGTTGCTGCAGAACTTAACAGCAAATATGAGGAGTGGCAAAAAATTTATACCGACGGATCTAAAGGTAGTGATAGTTTAGGTGCCGCATATACATGTCCACTTCTAGATCACCAATATATTATCAAAATTTCTAACCCTATCACAATAATGTCAGCAGAAATGGTTGCTATTTTAGAAGCCTTAATATATGCCAATGCAAGCAACTTTTTAAAGGTAGTCATAATAACGGACAGTCGAAGTGCCCTACAACACATTGCTCGATGCACCTCTGGAGTCAGAGGAGTATCGATAGCATACTCTATTTTAGATGAAATCTTAAAATTTCATATGAGTAACCGGAGTGTAAAATTACAATGGGTACCTTCACATATCGGTTTAAAAGGCAATGAGAAGGCCGATAGTTTAGCAAAGTTCGCAGTCTTAGATGGAACAGAGTATGAAGTACTTCCTGATTACTCTGAAGTTTTGTCCTATTACAAAAGAGTATGCATAACACTTTGGCAGGAACACTTTGATCAAAGGTCGAAGGAGAAAGGTATTTGGTACAAAACAATACAGAGTCAACTCCCCCAAGTGCCTTGGTTTGATAGGTGTGGACTAAACAGGTCATCAGTTGTATTGACTCTGCGCCTTCGTTCCGGACATATTCCGTGTAGTAGGTTTGCCTTCCTGATGAAGAAGAAGCAATCGCCTAATTGTGAGGCGTGCGACACTATCCAGGATGTGCAACACTTGCTTGCGGAGTGTGTCCTAAATAAGGATGCGAGAGAAGCACTGCTTAAAAAATTCAATATAACCAGGTACAGTGTGGGGGAGTACCAATCCATCTTATCTCAGCCTTTGACTGAAAGATCAGAAGCAGTGCGCAGTATGGTTCTCGGGCTGATTTCAATTTTATAATTGTATAATGTTGATGCATGAGTTGTGGTGTATGGGGAACGATGGGACTGACATGTCTTCTAAGACAAAAGTCCCTAAAAAAAAAAAGAAAAAAAAAAAAACCTAATGCGTTGCCCACCTTTATTTAATATTGTTTATAGTTCATTTAAAGCTTTAATAAAAAAACATCTATTTTGTAAGAATATATACAAACTTGCAGGTGTGCAATAGGCGAGGAATATAAAAGAAATAGAGAAATATCGACCCTCGTGGGAAATACTACGAATTTTGTCTGGAACCGACTAAAATAATCTTACATCATAACCTTTTTGCGCATGTGTCAGGGGCTATCTATTATTATTTTGTTTATAATAGGTACCCCAAAAACACATTAACAATACATTGACAATTATATAACAAACACTTACTTTACGGGAACTCTTTCGCAAAATTCCACAGAGGGATTCATATACCAGAATTAACGCAGAAGTCAATACTTGGTTGCGGCAATTCCCCGTCTAAGATTCAGGTCCGCTCAGGCCACCGATATACCGCTGCATGATTTTTGTAAAAAGCACTAAAAATATCCTATTTGATTTGTAAACTACAGAACGAGTATTACTTTCCGTGTCCCTGACACTGAACTCTAACCCTCCCTTTCATTGTACGAGAATTACGGACTTATCAAGGACCCGAAAGTCTTGTGGGCCAAATAATAATTACTTAAGAAACATTAATATGTACCGAACAATTATTGTTCGACCCACCCGAAATCTTAAATAAAAAAAGTAATTCAAGTTCAACATGGGTAGAGTCGTCAACATCTGGTGCACGAATTGGCCGGCTCGACCGGTGAAACACCACGACCTCACAGAAAACAGGCGTAGGAAGTACTCTGCGTTTCGTCTGATGAGAGAGGTGGCGGTGTCCTAATTTCAGTCCTCTTCCCCTTCCCACCCGTTCCTCGTAAGGAGGATAGGATGCAAAAGTGTAGAGGATTGCACGGGGAGGGGATTGACGGGGAAAGAAAATATCCTTTTTCCTGTCTATGCCCTCCTCTGTCCATTAAAGGTAGCCAATGCATCTGCAACACATTTGCTTGTTGCGGATGTCTATGGGTAGCGCTCACATAACATCAGGTGATCCGCTTGCTCGTTTGCCACCTTCTCATATAATACATATAAAAAAACATAATTTTGCTGAAGAAAAAATATTTGTCCATACAAATTTTCATCCCTTATTTTAGACCTTTAGAGGTAAAATATTAAAAAATACCATAATAATTATATTTAATTATATGTACTGAAAATGTTTGTCAATTTTCAAGTAATTCAGCTGAAGGAAAAATATTTTTAACACAAATTTTCATCCCCCACTTTAGGCTTTTAGAAACGACGAATTTAGAAAACTCCTTTTTAGTGCTGAAATCTCTGTGCAATATTTCTCTAGGCCCAGTAGTTTGGGCTGTGCGTTGATATTTCAAACGGAAATTCAGTTTCATCTTTTACATTATTAAAAAAAAAAATAACTAAATACTCGTCAAACACGAAACGCCTATTTAAATATTATGCGTAGCATTTAATATTGCCACTTCCTAACCAATTAAATTGGAATATTCACAACTTAACAGGAAATTGTAAACCATGAAGTGGACAAGAATTTGTTCGTTTTGAAGCAACTTTAAAAAAATAGTCGTATTAAATATATTTTTTTTGCGATCAGGTGGCAAACGAGCAAGCGGATCACCCAATGTTAAGTTAGCGCTACTCATAGACATCCGCAACAAGCAAATGTGTTGCAGATACGTTGCCTACCTTAATGGACAGAGGAGGGCATAGACAGGAAAAAGGATATTCCCTTTTCCCCGTTAATCCCCTCCCCGTCCAATCCTCTTCTCTTTCCCAAACTATCCCCCTTATGAGGAACGGGTGGGAAGGGGAAGAGGATTGAAAAAAGGCCTCCGGCACCTAACTCACATGGCAAAACGCAGAGTACTTCTACTTCACGCCTGTTTTCTGTGAGGTCGTGGTATTTCACCGGTCGAGCCGGCCAATTCGTGCAACAGAAGTTGTTGGGGACTCTACCACTGTCCATTATTTTCGTTAAACGGAGATTGTTCCTCATTAGGAAGTTATTATGCACATTAATTTCTTTAGATCCTTCATTAAACAAATTTCAATATCTGTATAAATGTAAACAGGTTTAGTTAGTAGAATATATACCTAAAGAAGTGAATTAATTACTCTTAACTGCTACAACCGTACTGCTACAACTTGTAGAAGCAAAACGAAATAAATATAAGTTAGAGACTTGTTAGCCTTTTGCAATTTTAATACCTAAGTATTGTAAATATTAAATTAATTTATCGCCGGAGAATTAATTCGAGGAATTTGTAAATGATTACAAACAGTGCTACAATGATTAAACATCTGACGTACAATTCAACGGTCGGGGCTTGATTTCCTAAGCTAACTAACTAACATCACATATCAGATGGGTAGAATATTTCGACTAACCCAATGCTTTTTTCGACGTTGTATCCAACGCTTTGCCGAATTCTTTGCGTGTAAAAAATTGAAACATCCCTTCTGTTGCACCATAAGGGTTGACTTTCAAAAAAATTTTTTTTATCAAAAGCATAAATGTAAAGTACATATCACTATTTTTATCTGCATTTACGTCTACTTCAAATTTTGTATATTGTTATAGATAAAATTTGTGATATTTTGTTATACAAATCGTAGTTTATGTCCTCTTTTAGATTCAATCTCTCTTATTACAAAATTAATATTTTTTTCTTCAGCGGTTATGTCGTCTAAAATATAGGTATTTTCTCATTCACAATACCAATATGGAAGTGCGGACGCATACTTACTTTCGGACAACATTGTAGAAAAAAAAATAAAAAAAAAACAAATTCATGCAAAATTGACATGGGATATTGATTTCCTGTCTTTTCCACCTTGACATCTTATTAACGTAATTAAAGAATCAGCACTGATCGGAAAGGACCTACGAAAAGTCACGCGCAAAAACCTGTTGGATGCATCATAATATACAATTAGTAAGCATGAATTTGCATAAACCTAATCTTCATTGAAGATAAATACTAGGTTTTGTAATAAATGTTTATTCATTAAGAATCACGCGTATCCCTTTGTACTCATTGAACTGACCGGGCTTTTTTAGCTATATTTATTTACCTATAATTTTTTTTATCCTATTAATTTTTGCAGTATTATTAATGACCTGAAAAAAAATGATTTTAACCGAGCAAATAATTTATCTCGAGACAAAGACGAAGCAAACTCTTAAACAATTAACCAATGTAATAATTCTTTCGCCTTTAGAAATACATATGTAGCCTCATATTGTCCAGCAGTAAGATTGCCTATTTTTGTTATTATCGTGCAATATTGAAAGGAACCTGTACCAGATATAAAAGATATTATATACCGGTTTGAAAGCCATCCTGTACCAAGCTTGAAAACCTAGTACGTAACAAATCTAACCCCTAATATAGACTTATGAAAAACAGACCATGAAGTGTTTAAACCGCAACACCCCGCTTACATTCGACGAGTACTCCTTTGTTCCGTACAAAATAATTGAAACGATTTTGCGCGTCATATTTTAACACCTAGATACATTATATTAACGCCCAATCCTTTGTTTCACTCTTTTTAAAGTAAACGTCTATAGAATGCAATATAATTGCAACAACTTGTTTTTTTATTTGTCAGCGTGTTATGCGAATGAAGCCTCTATTACACTAGCAATAGAGTATATATGGTTCGACGGCGGGGTCAGTGTCAATTTAGTCATGCTTGTGGTCACGTAAGCTGTTTACACGCTCCGGTAAACGACCCTAGAGACAATGTTACAATATTTCAGATAATTGCATATGGTAATATTTAATGTCTATTGTTTTTATTTCTTTACTTTTGACGTCTATCATTGTTGAAAAATAAATTAAAACTTACGAACCGACAGTAGTGTCAACCTATAGAGGTATAATTATTTACTTTTTTTATGGACATTAAATATTATTGCTTTTTATTAAAGTACATGCTATTTTACTGAATATTAATTAGGTTGGTTGATAACTTGAACGAGAGATGATTAAAATTAATATATTAAAAATAAGTGACCTTGCAGTACTAGGAAACCAGACATACACTACTGATATTAGTTATACATATATATTTATTTTCATAAGAGATGAATTTTGAACTTGTTAGATTGTTATTCGGTATTTTTTTAACATAACATAATAAAATTATTAATAAAAAAACCGATAGTGAGTTCCGCTTTCAAATACGGAAACCCCGTATCGAATTTCGGTTAGTGCATTCTAATTATTTTTTCAATTAATCTTAAAATTAATTTGATAGAAGTACATTGTCTAACCAAACAATGAAATTGCGTGCTAACTACTGGGCGTGGACTAGCGTGCAGCCCTAAATTATCCGATTCAAGGATATCGGAACGTACGTACTTCACCAGGCCAATATTTCCTAATGAGTCTTCCCATTAAGTCAGTGGGCGACTGATGAAGAATAAATATATGAATCAATATTCAGAGGGATAGACAGAGATTAAGGTTTTCCATTTGGTACAGTTCTGGGACATCTCTTTCGCTTCTTCTATATTCATACATCAACGCGCACATCGTCTATGATCGTCGTACCCTCAATACCTTATTAACCTTAATACCGTATGTACTGGCTTTACTTATGGATGAATTGAGGGCAAAGAAACTTTTATCAGTTTTTTTTCGTGCGCATCATTACTGAAGTTATCTTGAAGTGCCTTCACTAACTTGTCGACTTGCTGCCTCCACACCGCTGTGTCCTCGACTTGTAACAAACAATACATTTTTGAAAATTTACGCAGTTTGTTTCATAAGAGCACCTATTCGCTATTTAGAACAGGAGTATCTCGATACCATATATCGGAACCCAGATTACCTCGATGATTTCCTTACCTTAGCAAGAAGATGGCAAGTTAAGAAAAAAAGAACAACATTCTATCTTCTTCCTATATATAATGATAATTCACCGGCCAACTGAGTATCATTCGCGGTTGTAATAAAAGGACATATTCAAAATATATAAAATTACAAGGTCAATGAATTAAAAAAAAACAATATTCAACATGCATTTCGTGGTTCTACGGCCTTGTGGCAACTCTGTTTTAACTGTTTTCTTGAATATTTGCGAGAGCAAGAACGCTAAAGTAGTTTCCGAAGGCGGGCAGCGAGACCGCGTAGTTAGTGACGTGTAAACAGCAAATCCACAATTGGGTCAAAGTCACCGGCTAGCCCTACGCATAGGGTCACCATATTTACATAAAACAGGTTATTAATATTATTCATATTACGGAACTAGCAAATCAATTATTACTTTGTCGTGTTCCTTTTGGATTGCCATTTAATTACTCCGTACATGAAGCGTATCTAACTGGCTCGCCGCCAAACTGGATGGCCTATTGTTCGAACTCGGGTGTCTTTTGCCATACTTGCGAAATATTTTATTATATATTATTATTATTAACTTCAATAATAAACTATATGGAGGACTGTTTTTTGCCATATTAGATCTAATAATTGCAACTTAAAATTAGTTGGTAGGTTTTCTTCAATATTATTAATTTAAGGCACCATCGAGATATCTTCTCATCTCAACATATACTTCAGGGACTCATAACGGAAGTCTTCCACTAGTGTGTATTGCCAGTGATGACTCTTGGTACTGAGACGGGACCCCACCTGACTCCTCGTGATCCTGTGAGGGGTCACTCTCCATTCACTCTCAAAGTCACTTCAAGGGCAATGAAGAGGATTGGACTCGGAGTTTCTTTAGAAGATCACATCAAAAATTATGTAAAAGTAGTATTGAACCCCTGGATTCGCCAATGCCGACGCGTACTAGCAAGTTAGTACTGGAAGCGATACCTCCGTTCGAACTAGTAAAACATGTATTTGCTTTGAAGAGTATCAATAAAGTAAATAAAAGTAGAAGTTGAAGAGTAATTCACACAAACCATCCGCTGTGTAGTCGTCATTTATTTTATAATGAGCGCTGGGGAACGCTTGTCATACGATAACATTCCTAAAGACGCGTTGAAAAGTGGCTCAAGGCAAGACACAAAAACCTTTTGATATTAATAGAGAGTTAAAGATAGTGTTTGAATAGCATATAATAACAGCCTTATTAAGGTATTAAACTACATTTTGCAAGAGCAACCTGCACTCATACAGATTGATAATTTTAATTTAAGCGCTCGAATCAACGTCCATTTTGCAACGATACGAGCAAAACGGTTTGCTATTAGCACTGTTGTCACTTGAGGTTGATAAGGACAGTAAATTGATCACTTATTAACACACACAAACTGTCGCTTTTATCAGTTTATTTAAAACGTGTTTAATTCTTGCTCTATAGCCTATAAGTCTTTATTACGATGAGACTAAACATTATGTTAAAAACGTTCTGAAAATCTGTGACAAGCAATGACCAACCACTAACTGACTAATGAGATCATGTTGGTACAGTTAAATGGATAATTTATCGCTGGGTCTTAAAAAATAAGAAATTATAAGGTGGTAAATAGACCGCTATTCTTAGCGGCAGCATAGGGCTGATGTTACTGCGATCAACATTTGCAACAAATAAGAGTTACGAAGCTTTTTTGGTTGTGGTGGAGAACAATGTTAGTCAACAGTAACCATTCTATAACATTCATAATATTGTTTTTGCGCCCTATTAAATTATAAAACCTATATACATATATACAACCAATGTTTATGGTTCATAACGTCAGCTAAATTGTAGTTGACTGTTATAAGTAAACAAATACTAGTAATTGTTTTTATAACAAATATGGGATATTCGAGAAACATTGTAAATTTCCTAAATATGTGTCCCAATAAATATTGTAAGAAACTGCCTGCTGCGGAGAACTATGGATTTTTTGGTGATTAGTCTCTCATGGGGATGTCTTTTTGTAAAATGGTCATTCACCCCTAACCTGGTTGGATCAACGACTTTCAATGCTAAGTTTCCTTTATTATTATTGTCGTTTCATTTAATTCTTATTAAATATGTTTTAATTATATCAAATAATAATAAAGATAATGCAATAATAATAAATAAGACATTGTAATCATTATATTATCACTGTTTCCGGGTATACATTATCTAATCTACCATCATTTTATAATATGTAATATAATGTCATATTTCTATTTATAACTTTTTAACAGTGGTAGAGCCCGCAACATCTGTTGCACGAATTGGCCGGCTCGACCGTTGGAATACCGCGACCTCACAGAAAACTTGAATCTGTTCACGTATTCTGAAAACCCCCCATGCCCCGTTAACACTTGGTCAACACCAGTACAGGGTGTACGGGGTCCAACTCAATACCTCGAAGTGCAGGGTTGGCACCCATAACGCTCATATCCTGATCTTTGGCCATCTGAACATTATGTCTAATACTTTTCCGCGAGGGGGTGGATCCCTCCAATTTTCACAGTTTTAAGAGCGGACCTAAATCGGAATGAATACCAAAGCTTGTTTCAGACTTCCCATTTCACGGCCTCACTCAGGGCCAGCAGCAGCCAGTATAAATTACCGGCAATTAGTCACCACACCGATATCCCATATGGTTAGCGCTGCGCCGCTGGGCAATCTTGCTGTCCTCAGTGTAAACTCACATCGGCGATGTATGTTTATAGGATAAGATGTTAAACGAGCAGAGAAATGGTAAAACTTTTGCTCACGCAGGAATGAAGGGAAAGCTTTCCTTTCCTTAAAGAGGACTTGGCAAAGCATGCTGCAGTGTGAGTGAAGACCAAGCCCTATTACGATAAGCAGACTAGAAAGAGTAGCACACGTTCTAGACAACAAAGGTATTCTTCCCGGGCGCCGTATGCTGGTTCTTGTTTACCGGACACGGCAGGTTCTTGTGCTTGTGTGCAAAGGGAATTTTGTGCGCACGTGATATCGGAATGTCCTATATTTGTTGGTAGTGAAGTTTGAAATAGAAATTGATAGAAAAATTGAAAGCAGGTTTTTATAACTAGCAAAAACGTATGGAAATAGTAGTTAATTTAGGGAAATATATTATGTTAATTATCGCAAAGAAATAGCACGAAAAGTAATAAGTCGGAACAGCCTCTTCACATAAATAAAACAATCTTGTTAGGACACTACATTTATTACATAAACCACAAAGATATAAAGATAAAATAATAGCCATTTCAGCTAACAAGTGGCCAATATTCGCACGTATGAAAGTTGACAGGTTGATTATTATGTTTTTAGTAACTATACACGACACATATTTAAAACATTAAAACACCACAATACACTGATTTTAGCCTATAAGAGGTACAGACCAGATTATCTCAGAAGAAGAAGTGGAACTTTTTTCACTTGTAAATTTCACCTGGGTGTGACCTAGGCAAATAAAGTGTTTGCCTATCTGTATAGCAAGTATTAAGACCACAGCAAAACTGTAGTGTGATTAATTTGTTGAACTAAATAATTCCAATTTATATTTATTCCACTTCGAACACAGGTGTCCTGTCCCACTTTTCTAAAATAGAAATGTTAGAAAGTAAACAAAATTAATAAACGCACGCTTTGAGGCGAAAACGAGAGGACTAAATACATGTTCCAATCTAATCCTACACAATACCGATCCGGGCAACATATTTACTCAGCTTAACTTGACACCGAGTAAGACGCATGAAACCCATCATCTTACAATAGTTTAGTTTATTTTTTTATTTAGTTAGAAATGCATCTTTATCTTTTCTCAATGAAATGGATTTTTTATAGCATAAAGGGATAAACGAGATGCGGGCCTAATATGTAAATGATCACCACGCCCATGAACATATACAACACTAGATGAACTGGAGATATGCTGCCTGTAAGGAAGGAGTACGCTCGCTTCTTGAAGGACCCGAGGGCAGACAACACGAATCCACCACGCAGTGCACGCTCGTGTCGTCAGAACGCGTATTAGTTTGGGGAGACTGCTATCGATACATGATCCCACAACGTGGCCGTGCGAGGCACGCGAAAACCGCACGGTAAAATTTAAATAAGATCAAAATAATCACCAAGGTTGGTAAGTAATTTCTCGATAACCTAACCTATTTCATACACTGAACTCATATATATCAAACAAATTATTTTTATCACACAATCCTAAATTAAACACGTTTAATACGAAACCAAACACATCTTAACTTATAAATTTCCGACGACTATCATTTCATAAGGAGTTCTGATGAATGTTGCATGACCGTGCGCTACAGCCGGAATATTATCAGCAATCAAAGCAAATGTACCAATAGTTTTTGTAATTTATACAAAACTACTAAGTTATTACTAAAGCTTGTAGTACAATTAAAGGAACTGCGACATAAAATGTATTTCAAAACAATAAAATCCAAAATGTTTTGAAATTAAATATAGACCACAATCAAAATAAAATATAATAAATGATTGTCACAAGCTAGTATCATTTTAATAATTATTTGAATAAATAAAATTGATTTGTGAATATCCCTACGAAACCAACATCCAACATCCATCAAATAGTTTATACACTACGATTTTTTTTGTTTTTTTTTATTTTTTTTATACATAAAACGAATAGTTGGGTACCTTACATTAAACAAAGAACATTCTGCTGAAATCAAGCATCTTCTTAAGAACGTTAAGTCGTTTTGGGTTCCGCTCCAACGCCTCATTGTCGAATTTGTCACCGCTAAAACAAAATTAAGTTATCACAAAGTAATAGGGTGACAGACTTTTGACTTCAGCAAATATTAAAAAAGCAAGCATACAGATAACAAACACACAAACAAAGATTCAGATATAAGCACTCAAAGAGTTAGACACGGATTTGGAACGCATTATTCATGAGTGTGAATTTGTGGGTCTTGTACGGGTGCGTGTCCGTGAGTACGTGCGAGCCCGAGCTTGCGTGTTCTTTTTTGTTTGTGCATAAGTACAAATAGATAATACGTACTGTGTGAGCGACTTGGCGCGCAGACAGGCGAGATGGGCGTAGTATGTGGGTGTGGGGTAGGACACGGAGCGCATGCAGCGCGCGTATAGATGGCACAGGTAGAACGTGAGTTGCTCCACCTCGTCTATGGGGATGCCGCCATCATTGCACACGGCGTGGTAGCGAGTGGGACGCGCAGTACCCTTTATAGCTTGATGAGATACCTACAAGAGACAAAGGTTGTTATGTGTGACATGAGAACTGAAACCTTATTTAATAATACTCGGTTGATGAATAAGTAACGGCTACTTGGATAATATTAAAAGTCGAGATAGTGATTTTCCGTTCCAAACATTTTTTTCATAGTAAGGTGGCAAACGAGCACGCGGTTCACCTGATATCAAGTGATCGCTAGCCATAGACATCTGCAACAAGAGTTTCAGATGCGTTGCCTACCTTTAATGGACAGAGGAAGGGATGAACAGAAAATGGATATATCCCTTTCCTATTCACCCCCACTACCGTCAAATCCTTTCCCATCCTATCCTTATTATCAAAGGATGGGAAGAGGGCCAGAATTAGGCCTCCGGCACCTTACTCATCAGACGAAACGCAGAATACTCCACTTCCCGTCTGTCTTCTGTGAGGCCGTGGTAATTCACCGGTCGAGCCGATTCGTGTAACAGTTGTTGCGGGCTCTACCATTGTTAACAATCGGCATTTGGCTAACAATAAATTCCATACATACTGTAAAAGTCTATAATATTAAAACATTACGCCTTGCGTAATCGGACTTATATAGATATTTATCACATTAAGTTTTGATAAATGCTTATTTTTTCATCATTTAGTCCCAGTATCTAGGCTAATTAAATTTTAGTCTATATTCAAAACATGTATTTTTAAGTTTGAAGTCATGAAGTTATGAATGTACATTTAAAATGAAAGCTTACCAAATAAAAGTCAAGTTCTTTGGCATGCACGATCTGCCTGTCGACGACCGTACCAGGCTCCACATTTTGAGGATTTTGAGCACCAGAGAAGAATCTGAAATAAATTCATCAGCTTGAAAACTATCACAAAACGTTCCCTTTTATACAATCTAACAACTTCGAGAACTTGAAATGGGTGGGTGGGTACATGGGTCAACTAAATTAAATGTAAACTTTACACAAAAACAAGAATCGAACAAACGAATACCTAGTGTGATGTCGCTTCTGCACTAAAAGGAACAGAACCTCAGGTTTGTCCGACTTCCCGGTGAGTCTCTGGTACGCTCTGTACACAGCAGAGAGTTCACTATTCATCACCTGCAAAGAAAAATAAGTGCATGAGCGTTGTTGGATACAGTTCTTTTAAAGTTTAAGTTCGAAGCGCTGTAGCCAAGAGTTTAGACTTAAGTTTACGGGTCCCAGCGAATATTGTTTAATAACTGAAAGAAAAATGAGATTTGCTTAAAAGTTAAACTTCTTAATTATTTTCAGTAATTGTACGCGATCAGAACGCCTAGGACATGTCACGTTACGAAACGCCGGGTTCGTGTATGCCTTGCCCATATTAGTGAGATAATTATTTCACTGGCATATGTTAAAGCGGATATGTAATTAAGAACTGGATAAGCGAAAACTCTTTGGGTGAAAGTCATTGCCCAGTCCTGTTCCTTATTTTAATTTTCAGCTTTTTATCATTTAGAGTACCCTATGTATGACAAATAGAAGCGTCTATAAGAGTGTCGTGGACCCAGAGACATTTGTGCGTGGTCCTAATATATTATAAGCGACAATCGATCATGTACGCACATTTTGAACTATCGTTTACCATGGTTCGACTGTTCATCTGCCCATATATACACAGAATATAATGAAGGATCTTAAATTAAATGGCAAAAATTATTATTTCGAAGATATAATTTACCTCTTCAAACTGTCCTTCCGAGACACCGTCGCGGAATACGTATATCTTTCTGGGCAATATGTTCTGGTTATGTTTTCGGTACACCATCAAATGATCCACCATCATATCCTCGAATTCCACTATGATTTCTTTCTGTAAAATGGGAAATAATAATGGTAATGCAATAGTGAAATAACAATAAAGAAACAGACAAACAATTACAACTTACAAGTATTGGCAATGCATAAACTTTAGGAAACTACAACATTCTGTCGGATTTTAAAGGCGCATTTTTTTATATCCCTCAAGAGTTTTGTTTAATGTACAATTGCAGCAGCTGTCCCTTAATAACATAAGATATTGTAGGATTTTTAAAGGGCCGGCTCCAAATTAAATACTACGACCTCACAAGACAGTTGTGGAGTAGAAGTATGTTCCTACGTTTCGTTGGTGATGGTGGCGGACGCCCAATTTCTGTCCTTAGGAGCTATGTTGCTAATAAGGATAGGATGGAAGGGAAAAGAGGATTGGACGTGGAGGGAGTGAATATGAAAAGGTAATATTATTTTTCCTGTCTACTGCTTTTCATTTGCTTGTTGCAGGATCAGGGTCACTTAACGTCTGGCGTACCACTTGCTCGCCTTACATATGAATTAATATTTAAAGATTATAATTAAAGACTTATTATTTAGTAAAAAAAAATAGTAATCGAAACAGTAGGCTGCGTATTTTTAACTAAAATGGCTTTAACACATCACATGAGTGACACTATATCTTACGCACCTTGGGTGTCTGCACGCACAGTTCAATGTTGTACAAGTAGCATTTCGGATCAATAGACGCAGTAACCGCCGCAATACTGGGAATATTCGCCTGTAATAAATAATATAAAAATGCGTATTTGTCTTATCACTATATTAAATACACGTGCAATACAAACACACGCGCACACGCAAGCACCCCCATACACATCTTATTTCTTACTAATATTATAAATGCATAACAATGAATAATGTATGGATGTTTGTTACTCATTCACGCCAAAACGGCTTAACGTGGAAATCTGGATAAAATTTGGCACAGAGATAGATTAGTTCGGAATAGAACATAGGCTACTTTTTACTAATAGACAGGAAGTGTTTTATGTAATAATTATTGTCTGAAATATTAAATTTAGTGTTGAAAAAGCCATAGAACGGTACGTGGTACGACAGAAAAAAATGTTGGCGCATGTGGTCTGATATTCGTACAACGCCGGGGCGGATGGGTCGCTAATTATTTTTGAAGAATATCTTTCTTTATAAAAAAATTGGTCGGGTCTTTTTCAATGATGTAATTATAAAATATCCTACGGTAAGTGAAATGTCGATTATCTTATTTACCACTTCCTCCCATTACTAGACCCTTGTTACCTGATCGGGCGATGGATGTGTGACATCAGCGCCAACAACCATCACGGGGCCTTTGAGGCAAGGCGGCATGCAGCGGCCGTCCAAAGCTTGGTTGATACCCATTAATTTAGAATTCACCTGAAACAAAAGAAAGATGATCAAATCAAGAGTACACACTACTTCAGGCATTGTGATGGAGAAATATATGTGGTACAATATTCACTTCTTCTTAAAGTGCCGCCTTCTACCAGAGATCGCCATCATATTGGCTATTCGAGCTTCACGAAACAAGGATATTGCGGTCAGGTTGAACCATGACTGAAGATTTTCAAGCCTTGTATTTGATTGTTAATTGTATTCACTAAAAACAACAAATTACAATTTAAAAAGGATTGCTTCTCCTTAAACAAACTTGCCTTTAATATAATGTTTCGAACAGTCTGATCGTTCATACGACGTGCTGCGGTGTCTTCTTTAATGCACTGAGTCAGAATGCCAACTTCCAGTTCGGCAAAGCGTTTCACCTTCAACAAACAACGGATCAGTAGGACAGAAATACCAAAAACACTTAAGGAACCTATCAATACATGTTCATATTTCCCAGTAGTACCAGTCACCCATACCCTTAGAGAAAAGATTATATTGAAGTTGTGTGTGAACAGAGTCAGAGTAGTCAAGTTATTGAACTAAACTAAGAGTTAAGCCATATGACATTAAGCAGTTACGAGAAAATATCTCACCCCTGATAACCTCCTATTAAAGTAACATTCTCATGGGTTATTACTGAACTTTACTGCTCGTCCCAATGACCAGTCTCTTGAATCTATATTATGTTTGTATTAACACTAGTATTATTGACAAGAAGGATTTATTCGTTTGGTAAATTTTATTAATAGTATTGAAAGTGTGATAAAATCACTAAAATTAGTTTGATTTCAATGTAGTAATAATTTAGCCTCTAGAAAGGATAGACCGATGATCTGGTCGAGGTAGCGGGAGTCGACTGGATGAGGGCGGAAGGGGATCGACGCGGTAGGCCTATGGCCAGCAGTGCACGATTGTTGGCTAAAGTGGGATATAGAAAGAGTGAGAGACATTATCCAGAAGTAAGATGGTAAGCTCATAAATGCATTGATGAGCGAGCATGTTTAATTGTATTAAAATCTATTGACTTACCCTATGATAGTAATCACGGCCGGCCCTCGAAACAATAATAAATAGGAATTTGATGTCCTTTTCTAATGCACTGAACAGAACATTCGCGAGGTCCGATATTCTGGTGTTGAAATGCATGCACCTCGGTTCAGCTACTTGCATTCCCATCTGATTGCCGACTCGCATTATCTGAAAATTATTTAATAATAACCTAACACACGTCCCACTACTGGCATGAGGTTTATCTAGGGCAAAGGAGTAAGAGAAGGTAAAGACTAATATATAAATAATCACCGCCCATGAACATCCACAGCAGAGGAACTTCAAACGCGCTTCTTGAAAGCTAAGCTTCTAAGTCGTATTGGTTTGCAAATACCGCTGGCGACAGATCATTCCAGCGCAGTAGTGCGAGGTAGGAAATTTCGCTTCATACGAATAGCTCTTCGGTACGATAGAGAACTTAAAAATTGACTACAGTACAGTTTGTTCCAAATCAAGATGCAAATTTTGTAAACGTTTCTTAGCATAAATGGTGGCCATCACTTTATATACCTTCATCGGAAACGCTGCAATTTTGTGGAAATCGCGAGATAAAGTGAACTGAAATTGTATAATATGGATAGCTAAATTATAAGGTAATGTGAGAAAAAGACGTTTTACGAAAATATTTTTTTTTCCATCTTGATTTGCAACAAATTATTGGTAAAGTATTTTTTGAATCTGTTTTAGACTATAGTTGTCTTATTAATTCTCACCATTTCAATAATCCTATTGAAGTTGCACTGGCTGGGATTACTTTCGATTGCTATAAATCCCCAGGACGTAAGAGCTCCTGGTTGCAACAACGTACTCGAGTTCCATGCTCCCCTCCTAAAATAAAAAGAGTATTGGTTAAAAACGATATAAACATTTATTTTCTACCGTTCTTAAATAAATTTGATCAGTCAATTTTAACAAGTGAAATATACAACAAAAATATATGAAGGATTTAGTGAGACAGAGAGAGTGTGTGTAAGAGTATCCTTAAAAGAAATCTACACGATTTACTGTATCGTCTATAATGACTAACGTTACGTTGTTATTGATTGGTCTATCTATGTATACCGTCTGATTGCACGTCAATACCCCAATGTCCTTACTGCTTTATCGCTGAATGTATATGTGTAATAATAAATGAGAATTATTAATTCTAATTACTATAAGACAGTTCAATTTGTTATAAAGAGTGTCATAGTAAGACTGCACTTTTTAAAATTGGAATATTTTTTTTTTCATGGAAGTGGCAACTCTGAAATTTGACAGCTGTCACCTCTGTTTATTCCGATTATTAAAGATGGGGCCGCTTTTAGAAAGAACAACGCGTTATAGTTGTGAAAACTCATTACAAAAACGGGGAAAGTTACGCTGAAACCGCTCGTAAGCTTTGCCAAATTTTCAGCCGAGAAAGTGCACCTAATGTGTCAATCATTCGAATAGTGGTCAAAAAATTTGAAGAAACTGGGTCAATTATGGATAATAAGAATCCTTTGCGTCAACGGTCTCTTGAAAACATTGCTGCTGTAAGCCAGAGTGTCGCCGAAAACCAGAAAACATCAATTCGACATCGTTCTCAACAACTTCAAATTTCACGAAGCGATACGAAGCGAATTTTGACTAAAGACCTCCAACTTTATGAGACAACAGACCACGGAAAGCGCCGGCAATTCGTTCAATGGGTAATGAAGCAAAGTGAAGTCGATGCCAATTTTTCAAAAAAGGTCATTTTCTCCGATGAAGCGCATTGTCATATGAATGGCTTCGCGAATACTCAAAATTGGCGAATTTGGGACTCAGAAAATCCTTATGCAATCCATGAGAAACAAATGCACCCACAACGAGTAACTGTCTGGTGCGGATTTTGGTCAGGCAGCGTGATTGGACCTTACTTTTTTGAAAAAGTGTGTGTGTGGTTTCAGCAAGACGGCGCAACGTGCCACACCGCGCATGAAACAATCGCAACAACAAACTTATTGCAGCAACGATTTCCAGAACACATTATCTCACGTAATTCTGATCTCAACTGGCCACCAAGATCGTGCGATTTAACGCCGTGCGCCGATTTTTTCTATGAGGTTTTGTGAAAAACATTTCCTGAGCTCAAATCGGGAATCCAACGCGTCATCGGTGAGATACAGCCACATCTCTGTGCAAAAGTCATGGAAAATTTCATGAAAAGAGTAATGGCCTGTCATCGGAGCCGTGGATATCATTCCGTCATTTGCCGGATATTTTATCCCATACTGAATCGGAACATGTCTTCTTTACAATAAAATAAAAATATCACAACTCTGTCATAAAATACTTGTTTTATTTTAAAATGAAAAAGTGCACTCTTACTAAGATACCCGATATATAGGCTAGGCATGCCCCTGACGCAACCCAGCTATTTGTTTTATTATTTTAACGACATTCCTTCCAGAAATAAAAGAATAACATAAATATTACAACACAAATTAGAGCCATGTGTACTTTCCGATACAAATATAAATAGATTAATGAAATATTAATTACCTTGGATCAACTGTTCTCCTATCTCCAACCATTAATCTTGGAGGTTGCAGTACTTTAGCTTCCACCTCTAAAAATTTATCTGAGATCTGAAGACCGAAGTTGTTGAAAAATGGATTGGCATTGTAGTTCATCTAAAATATATAGATAAAAAATATTTAACTACCTTATGCACTGCATAATGAAATTTCTGTTCCCGCGCTCGTATCTGCCGCACCGTTTAAACTAAATCAAATGACGAATTTTATTACATCTTTCACGCGCATTTAGCGTATTTTATTCGGTCCTTAGGGTTTTAGCGGCACGGTAAATAGCCCAAAACTATACTTGGACTGTCAAATTCAAAAAACATGTTTTCAAATTTGATTCGTAGTTCCTCAGAATAGCGTGTTCAAACAAACTTTCCAATTTATTACATTGCATATATATGAAAAATATTTATGTTCGCTGCAAAACGCTCTCCTAAAATCTAAAATATCAATTTCTATGGATAATTTCTCATTCTTTTGATGTACTAGTGATCCGCCCCAGCTTCGCCCGAGTAGCTTCGGAATCCCTAGGGAACCTTTATACTGGATAAAAAGTGTATGTGATATTCCAGACTATAATCAGATCCGTTTAGCCGTTTTTGCGCGAAAGAGTAACAAACATCCGTACATGCAAATTTTCACATTTATAATATTAGTATAGACTTAATTTCAGCGTACATGCGCATTTTCTCAAAATCAGAAAAATCCTGAATTTGAATATAGTTGTACAGAAAAAAAATTACAAAACTTACGTCTCTGATAACTTCTTCGATTTTATTCATTCGAATATTAGGGGGAGTCGCTGCTTCTTGTACCATTTTCGACAGTTGAATATCATTGAGTTGTCTCTTCAATGGCTGGAAGTTTCATAATTAAAGTTTTATTTTGAACTTGATGGAAAAATTGTACATGGATACCTTTTTAGAACTACTTTCAACATTTTAAACTATTATACTTAAATACATAATATTTCTACTGTTCTTATATATACATATTTCACTGGTACTTTATTGTTTATAATTTAACAGTCCAATTTACCTAGGGTAAAAAAACCACAATAATCTGGTCCCGGGCTGTTAAATGAATTTAAAAAATTATACCCCAAATAAGTATAGTAAAAAATAAAAAATAATAGAGATCTCCACTGCCCATGAACATCCGCAACACCAGAAGAACTGCGGATGCGTTGCCGGCCTTTAAGAAAGGAGTACGCTCGCTTCTTGAAGGACCTTAAGTCGTATTGGTTTGGAAATACCGCTGGCGACAGATCATTCCACAATGCGGCTGTCCGAGGCAAGAAATTACGCGAAAACCGCACCGTAGTGGAATGCCAACCATCAAGATGGTGAGAATGGTAATTGGAGCTCTGTCGAGTTGAGCGATAACGAAACTCAGCGGCAGGAATTGTTCCAAGCAATTCTTCGGAACAATCCCCATGGTAAAGACGATAAAAAATGCAAAGGGAGCTAATGTCCCTTCGCAATGCCAGTGAGTCAAGCCGATCAGTAAGAGCTTGGTCGTTGATGATTCGAGTCGCTCTTCGTTGTACACGGTCAAGTGGAAGAAGCTGGTAATTGGGGGCTCCAGCCCAGAGATGCGAGCAGTATTCCATATGAAGCCGAACCTGCGCCTTATACAGCTTTAAGCGATGGGCCGGCGTGAAATACTGCTTCGCTCTACCTAGCACACCAAGCTTTTTGGAGGCCAACTTGGCCTTACCTTCCAAATGACCGCGAAATTGGACGTCGCTCGATATATCAACGCTGAGAATACTGATACTAACAGAGGCAACCAGAGGAGTGTTCTCAAAGTTCAGATTAACAACGAAGGGTTGTTTCTTGGCTGTAAACGCGCAAACTTGTGTCTTTTTGGAGTTGAATTGGACAAGATTTTGTCGCCCCCAATCCGAAACGTTACCCAATAGAGTCTCAAGTTCAGACACAAGTTTGCTCCGGTACTCATTGACGCAATCCCGAGAAATATTAGTGTGCATAGCAATGAACGTTACTATGCAACATGTCATTGACATGCAGAAGAAATTAAATTACTATGGAACTTTATTGTTTAGTGTCAAATGTCAAATCCTGGGTACTGTAGCTATTCGAGACAGCACGATAAATACTAACTATTCCGAAAAATTACGATGGAAAATCCTTTCTCACTATTACTATACAAACGCTTAAGTTACTTATATTTTGATTAATAACAAAAATCACTCAGCTTATAAAGCGTTATCTTGAGGCACATCATAGCAATTATTTTCCGGTTAAGACTTTCTCAATTTTGTGAAAAGACATAATCTTCCATTACCTACTTATAAAAAATACATGATTTTTAAACAATTTGTTTTACAAACAACCCAAAAATTGCTGAAGAAGATGAAATAAATAAAAAATAGAGGTATCGAATATATATTGAAGTGAGAATTAGATTTTTTACTTGTACAACTTTTAAATAATGGAAACAAACCTGTCCATACACAACTTCCAACAGTTCCATTGGGAAATATAAACTCTTATTAGCAGGCCCCACCCACAAACAGTTGAGATCAGGATACTTGAGTCTGGAATAAATACAACCACCAAATACAAATCTTATGCATTATAAATGTAAATGTTTTTAGTATGGTGTTGTATGAAATAACCGGCTCTAGAAAGAAATCGAAGAGAATTAATAGTACTTTGTGTGGTGTCTAGTGAAGGGTAGGAAGAGACTTTACTCCTTATCCTTATGATGTAGACTCTTAACGAATCTCTTCTGTTTTAGTAGTTGAGAATGTTAAGCATCGTAGTATTTCGAAAATCCTTTAGTTATAATTTTTTAAGACAAATGCTCTAAACACTTATACCAAAGGACAAAGTTTTAGGTAAAGTCTAGTCTAGAAACTTTTCGCAGTAGTCTCGGTTAAATATGAATGAGGGGTGTCCTTCGAGTCGGAATAGCGTCTAGATGACTTTTTTTAAATTAAGTTTTAAATGTTTTAAATGAAGAAAATATGCAAAATTTATTAACAATTTACTCAAAAATGAAAAGACGGTTTAGTATATTACACAGTGTTCGGCGATTCTCCAGAATAAGTGCAACGTCTTTGTTTTTTTATTTCCTTGCAAAAATTCGCTTCCATTTCATTCCTCGGCAACGTAAATTTAGCCTAAAGAAATAGATAACGGAAGGGATGTTTTCGAAACAGATTTTTCTAAATTGGCGACATGCATTCACAGCATAACAAAGTCTTACTTATATTTTTTGTCCCTTCGGAAGTATTCAGCGACTGATATTTTCTCTTGCTTCCCGTCGGGAAGGGACAGACTGAAATATAGTTTGCTCGGTGGGTCAACGACGCGGTTGCAAATGAACTCACGCCTTATGCCCTTTGCGGAAGTGTCGCCGCCAATTACTGCCGTCACCTGGAAATAAATGACAACTTGTGTTTTACCATTTATTCACTAACGCTGCATTATGGGATAAGAAAAAGTGAAGTCAGCGACTTGTTTTAGTATTTTACTGTATGCACAAAAGAGGACTCGAATCACTTCGTTGGAAAACGAGAATTATATAATGGAGCCAAGCCACATAAAGTAAGTAAATTGTGTAATTCCTCCAAAATTTTTCATATGAAAAAAGGGATTGCACGATCTTATATGTACATAGCATATATTTTACATATTTGAACTAAATAATAATCGTAGTGTTTTACCCTTAAGCCCTTGATGAAATCATGGAACAATTCGACGGATCTGTAGTTGCGTTGACGTTCCAAAGGCATACTTGGATCCAAACGGAAATCATTGATGAAGGTTTGTAGCATAGATTGATGTTTCGGGAATCCTTTGTGCGCCACTGGCAATAACAATGAAAATATTACAATTTACAATAATAATGAAAATATTGTACAGTAATGACCTGCAGTATCCAGTGAAGAAGAAGAAGGGTATTATCTGCTACCTTCTAACCCCAAACAGAATGTGTTTTTAAACATTTTAGCCATGTTACAGACATGTAGAAACAAGCTTTATCTCCTTTAGTATCGGTAAGTTATTCCTTAGGCTCGACCGGTGAATTATCACGAACTCACAAAAGACACGTATGCTGGGGGCCTACATCTAATTCTCGTCATTTTTAGAATAGGATGGAAAGAGTTCCTCCTCTGTCCCTTTAAGTTCGGCAACGTATTTTCAACTCATCAGCTTGTTACGGATGCCTATGAGTCACTCTTGTCACTCAATGTCAGGTGACCAACTTGTTCATTTGCCAACCTCTTCCCAAAAAAAAGAATCGCTGTTGTAGGACACTTCGGTGCTTTATTATTTGAGTTCTATTAAAACTTTAATTCTATATTGTCAACGTACCATCAATGTTAATATACGGCCTCGATGTAAAGATGGCCGATTGGAACAGTCCCGTCCACATCTCCAATCCGTACCCAAGATCAATTGGAGCTCTTGGCCGCTTGAAAAACTGCTTCCCAGCCTAAAAAAAAAACAACCTAAATTATTATGACTTCTAGATATCTCAATCCAATGTAGTTAAGCCGCTAAAAATAATTGTTTGCAAATAAAAATGTTGCCACATTTATAGATAAAATTCAAAGAACAAAAAGATCAACAAATTCAAGAGGTTTCATACATTTCTCCACAGAAAACAGTTGGAAAAAAGTACAAATGAGGAATAAGTCTTGTGAGTAAGATGGTAGCCCCAAGCCTTTTTGTCTCAAGCTCCTTTTCTTTAATATAAAAATACAAATTGGTGTACAAGTGAGAAAAAAACAATAATCACCTTAACATATGCTTCAAGAGTCCCTTGTCTCAATATCACGTCAATGCATTGAATGGCTTCAGTTGGGGGATTCAAAGAAGTACCGCTATTCGCCATGTGCCTGGAAATAACATTTTCATACATTACCAAATATGGTGGGGTCGAAGAAAAAGATAGAGCCGCGGTTAGCGCGTTTTGCTGTAGCGCATACGGACATTTTCAATATTAAACAAAATTTGAAAATAACACTACGGTTTGTTTATCTCACTATCAGGCAATACTCTGAAGATTCAAGGTAAGAGGACTGGCCGACGACACACACTTAGGACACCAGCGATCATTAAAGCAGTGAAGGCGCGAATCTAACGAAATTCTATTCGTAAACAAAAAATCTTAGCTCTTCAAATGGAGATGAGCAGAACCACGGTGAAAAGAGAAGGGACTACAAGCCTATCGAAAAAAGACCGGGCATTTTTTGAACAAACCAAAAAGTAAGTTTTAAAACAAACCAATCAAAAATACTCACTGTCCTATTTGACCTAAGTCAACCAATCCAGTGTACTTGAAGGACACCTCAATAGTCATTGGTTTCTCATTGTTATCAGTGAGTTCCACCTGAAAGGTAAAGTAATTTTTGAAGTTACACAAAAAATAAATTCAAATAGATTAGTAAACACTATTGTCTTGTCCTCCATAAATGTTTTGTACGAATCTCATAATCAGCGATTGGGATTTCAAGGAAAATCCCATAGCACTACTGACAGTCTTCTCAGGTGTTACTTTTAGTTCAAATCGTTTCCGCTGCAAGTTTAGTTGTAATAAATCCCACTTACATTAAAAGCGTAGCGATCCGTTTGATTTACGCCAGTCAATTGTTGAATACAATAGCAATTTTTCATTTGATCAAATGCAATTACATGATTTTTGAATTTCATAGCCTTTGCTTTTAGAAAAGCCTGTGGTATCATCTTTTTTGGTCTATCCGGTTTGAAAGTCACGTCGTAACGATGCTGCAAAATAAATACTATTTCAATAATTGTCAAGCTAAAACATTAATCGGTACGTAATAATATGAATATGCATGCCTACATGAATCTCAATGAGAACTAGTTACAAATTATGCTAGGCTGAACCGTTAACAGAAATTGCACGTAAAGATGTAAAGTAAAGCGGAATGTAGCCAGATAGTATCCTGTGATCAGAACATTAAACTTTGGTGGTTTCACCATGTAGAATGTTTGCGATTTCAAGCAGGAACCTAGTTTCCCATTCTAAGCTGAGTTTTGAAAAGTCTATACTTATTTCCGTTTCTATAAATAAAAAATAAACATAACATAATTGTAATGTCTGTTACGTTCACTCGTTCTGTTATATATTTTTATTATAGTACAGTGTGCATGAAATTTAAATGCATCTATATGACGCAATTTACACCATACATTGTTTGATGTTTGATTTTTGTAAACAACTGTTTTAAAAACAGTTTAATGACCGCCAGTAAACTAGCTGTTCCTGCTACATCAACCTCGTAAAATCCAATAAAATATGTTTTCATCGCGCAAAATTAGTCAAAACTTTATTTTTATCTTGTTGTAGCAACACCAACTAAGGGCCTTAATATCCACGGCGACACATGATTTTATTAACAATTCCCTGGGTAATTTACTGGATTCTGTTGAATCTTGGTTCTTTAATGCAAATTAAATTAATCTCAGTTTTTTATTGTAACATTTACCACTAAATGTTCTATCAAAATCCAGAGATAGATTAGAAAAAACAGACATATAAACAACAATTAAAAAAATTGTTTTTTTTTATACAAATCACAAATTATACAAAGTGGCAAACGAGCAAGCGGCCCCTGGAAATAAGTACCGCTACCCATAGGCATCCGCAACAAGCTAATGAGTTGCAGATGCGTTGCCTACCTTCATGGACGAAGGAAAAAAGAAAAAAGGATAATTCCATTCCCAGTCCATCCCCTCCTCATCCGTCAAATCATCTTCCTCTTCCCATCCTTTCCTTATTAGAAAAGGGTAGGAGGGGGAATAGGACTACAATTAGGCCACCGGCACGTCACTCATCAGACGAAACGCAGAATACTTCTACTTCACGCCTGTCTTCTGTGACGTCGTGGTATTTCACCGGTCGAGCCGGCCCATTCGTGCAGAAGATGTTGTTATTTCGGGCTCTACCACTGTTAAACTGTTTTGTCCCTATACCTGCCTTGTTCCCACTTTATATGTAATCGATACACCGGTTTTACGTCTCCACAGTCGATCTATCTTCCGTAATTTCGAACGTCAATCCCTTCTTAATCATAGCACCTTTCACGTAATTCGCCTATATCCTCTCAGGTCGGCGCCTACCAACATAACCCTCCATATTCAGGACTAAACGTCTACTTGTTGTCCTTTTGTTGCCTCCTCATAACATGCCCATGCAGCGCTAGTGCTAGCCCTTCGCTTTTTAATTTGTCTATCATAGGAGCTACTTTTACTACTGTTCGTGTTACACATATATCACAATGTCCCTATAAGTTCCATAAATCGTCATATGCGTTTAGTATTGACATTTTATTTTGACATTACAAACAGACACTTTAACTTAATTTATCAGTATACATAAGATGCTCGCTGAAAGCGCCGTTTAGTCCGTCCAAACTATCGCACTTATATTAGTAAGATAACATTAAATGTCGTTACGTAAGAGTCTCATCGATCTATCGATATTATACATATGGGAAAAACAAATAATTATATCCCACGAGAACCGTACATTTTTCCGGGGTAGAAAGTAGCCTATGTTCTAATCCAAACTATAATCTATCTCTGTGTTAAATTTCATCCAGATCCATCCAGCCGTTTCGGCGTTAACTACTCTTACCACCATCCAATATTTCGCAAGCAAAGAAATATGAAAAATCCAAAACCATTTTTTTAAATTAAATGGCGTTTTTGGCGGACCTATCTCGTTTGACTGAGTAAACGCGCATACATAACACATTCCGTACTCCTTTGCCATTGTTCTAATCATATTGAATTAATTTGTTTCATATTTCAAATTGTTTTTTTGTAAAAAGGATAGTTATTAATATTTTAAAGATTACAAAGGGAGTTCAGCACATTTGAGTGACCGTGTAATTCAACATTCCGTATAATTTTACATTCTTTATATTGTATTGCATTTCAACATTATCATACTGAGGATCGAGCTAGTGATATAGGTCGTTGAAGCAACGCTTGCTCGGTGAGCTTCTTCACATCCAAACCGCACCGATGACCGATGAGCAACGGATAAGGAAAATACTGGGATTAGCATGTATGACTAAAATTCAAAAGCGGCTGGAAATTGAATATAAGCGAATAGGTGCAGAATGCTCTTTGTGCGTTCGTTGTGTAGTTGCGTATAGTTGCGTTGTGTACTGCTATAGAAATATCGAATACTTACGACTTTCATATACTTGACAGTCATTGGCAAGTAATTTGTCAAGACTTTAATACTTCTCGCGGGCACCGTTGCCCGCCGGATGGCGTCTGGTATTTTATGTATCGACACAGCGTGTGACCGTTGGTCCCTGGGAAGATCTCTTTTCCCAAAAGTGGACTGTGATACTGTAGACACTGTAGTATATTTGGGCTGTGGAACTTCCGGTGTCCTTCCATGGTCCTGTCTACTGTATGTGGATGGTGTGTATTGTGATTGTGAAATACTCATTTGTGTCGATGTACTAGGCGTGGGTGCGGGGCTTGACCATGAGCCTGCCGATTGTACAAATTGTCCAGAACTGCGCACATCTTGACTTGCTGGGCCTCTCCCAAAACTTGGCTTCGTGTCAAACGCGCCCGGTTCTCCAGAACCAATTGTTTGCGAACTCCAAGCACCAACTTGCGACTGTGGTGTGGTTTGTCCACGTCCACGTCCACGTCCACGTCCAGCTCCGCGTCCACTATTAAATTGGGCAGCATGAGCCATTTGTTCTGTAATTTCTGGTACGGATTGCTCAATTTCTGTAAGCGTTGCCTGAGGCGTAGCAATTTGGACCGGCGCAGTTTGAGCTGGAGCTGCTTGAGACGGTTGAGCAGCGCTCTTCTTTTTACGTGGCTTTCGCTTCTTGCCACCAGTATCTAAACCTAGGCCTCCAGGATCTGCTCCTTCAATAGGCTCTTCTTTAGACGCTTCTGCTGTTTTTGATTCTGTTGTGCTAGGTGGTTCAGAAACTGCGGTTTCAGATCCTGATGGAGTTGGCTCATCAATTTGCGCAGCGCTAGATGTTGATTCTTGCGCCTCCTTGTTTTGGTCTTTTTTCTTTCCTGTAATATTAATAAGAATTAAGATAAAATATAAGATTCAAATACAATTTAGTACACAAGCCATGAACGTAATATTAACGTAATTATCTGTAAATGCAATAGTACTTGATAGCTACTACATGATGGAAATCTAGCTAGTATCATTATATAATTATATGTCATCATTACCCCCGCAAATTACTAACGCGCCTGGCCGCTATTTTAGTTTATACATTATCTTGTTTGCTGCTATTATTGTCATTATTAACACTTTTATTTTAAAATGAGTAGGAAAATACTTCAATTATGCTCGTGAAATTATTATTTAAATATTGAAACCAGTCAATATCACAGTTGGGACACCAAATATTAGAATTTTGAGAATGATATTAAGTAATCCTAACCAAAACATTGATGACATGTGATAACAAAAATAGTAACCTGCTTAAAGACAGTATAAATTCTTGCAAGCGTGAGAATCAACATTGGATGATGATAACAAGACACCAAAGATATCTAAAAAAATATTATATACTCCCTTACCTTACTGAAAATAATTATTAAATTACTAATCAATATTACAATGTCTTTTTTTTCTAAACGTCACGGGGATGTAATTTGACAAGGTTCCAGCAAATAATCAACTTCCGGGGATAATAAATCTATAATGTCTTGTGCATGTACATTGCAATAAGCTAAAGTCGTTATAATTCCACTATGAGTTATAGAGTAGCAAAGAAGGCATCAATTGTATAAATGGATACTATATTGTGGGGAGCTATCTCAAACTTTTCAAAAGAAATATAAGAAGATAAATAATTATTACCATTGGCAAGGTTATTATATAGCTTGGGATTATAATTATATGTTTAATATTTACAACAATTTCAAACAATACTAAATGACAGTTAATTAGATTAGTAGTAAGCAAATTAGATGAAGTTCAAATCAAACAACATATTTTCCAAAACTGAAACCATAATGAAAGTAACTTGTTGGCTATGTCATTATATAATAAAAACCATTTTGAGTAACCATTATTTGAATATAGATTTGTATTACACCAAATAATTCAGCATATAACAATTTACTATTGTAAAAAAAAATTACTACTAGCTGTGCCCCGAGGTTTCACCCGCCCTGCAATTTAACTTAATGGAAATGATATTACCTACTTAATACTACCGTAATCTCATCATCATGTCTCTGCCCTTTTCCCGCGTATGTATGCCAATCACATATGATAGTTTAAACTGTGACCGTAGTCCATACTAAATATAGGTTCTGGCTACAGTTTTTACGGCCGGCCGGCCGCCTGCCTATTGCCCTTGGGAACATCCTTGGGAATAATAAGCTTAACTATCTAACCTAACCTAACAAAACATTTTACTAAATAAAATAGTAAATACTGCGTTGCCAAATATAGCATTACCGGGGAGCGTCATGCGTCTACGAAATACGTGCGTGTGCTATGAAAATCTCAATGCACAGTATGTCTAGCTGATGCTTGCAAAATCTCCGAAAGTGTCCTGTTTTGAACTTTACATAAACTTTTAATCATCATCATTTTAAAGATCGTAATATATAGTATTTTTATTATTATTATTTATTAGAAAACCAGCATTACAAAAAAAAACTATTTTACATATTAAGTATAAAATCAAAAGTAGGACTAATAATTGGTTTACCTTATATAAACTAAAAATGACAAAGACAGACTAAAAATTCTTTCAAACAGACTAAATTGACATTAAAGTAGTTATGGCTTATCAGTGTCGGAGATTTTGCAAGCTTCAGCTAGATAGAGTTTGCATTGAGATATTCGATAGTAATGGTAATGGTATCAGTTACATTTGGTAAGCAGTATTTACTCGTTTATATCGTTTTATACTTTATGTATGTATTATTTTGTAATATGTTTTGTTAGGTTAGGTTGGTAGCTTATTATTTCCGAGGAGGGTTGGCGTTAGGCAGGCGGCCGGCCGTAAAAACTGTATCCAGAACCTATATAGTATGGACTATGGTAACAGTTTAAACAATCATATGTGATTTCTAAGCTTTGCTACAGTCATGGCGATGTCCCCACATAAGTGAGAAAAAGACAGGGTGATGATGATGAGGTTAGGGTAGTATTTAAGTAGGTAATATAATTTCGTTTAAGTAAAATTGCAGGGGGGTGAAACCGCAGGGCATAACTAGTAATATATAATTTTTTCCCCACTACAGGAACACAGGCCTCCTCTCCGAGAGAGGGAAGGGGTCGTAATCCACCGCGCTGGCCCAAAATTTGGCAGTTCTAAGACATACCGGTTTCCTCAAAAGTTTTCCTTCACCGTTTTTGGAACAGTGGCGATGAAATAAATTAATTGTGTTTAATTTGTTTCAATACATAAAAAATATCACAAGTTTAAGGTATGGCAGTGTGAGCTGGGTTTGGCAGGAAAAGCATGCTAGTAAAGTTTATGCCCTATGGTTAAAGTACCTTGTATATGAGATTGATTCTACATTCTGTTTGCTTTTGTAAATATTAATATTAATTAATGTATTAATATATATTTGTATTAACTTTTGAATTAACTTTTCTTATATATTTTTAAATAATGCTATCAATGATACCATGCCTGCACCAGCTGTAATAATAACGATAAATTACATTGATTCAAACATTACCATTATAATTCATTTTCACAATTTATTCCTTTTATAAAAGTGAGTGACATCGTTGGCAAGGAATATCCCAGAAAAACTATATCAATCAGATTAATAACCTAATGAAGAAAGGGGCATATAAAGGTGAATAAAGAGCATCCATAACCAAGAAGTAAATATGCATAGATATAAATATGTAGAAGAACCAATAAAGGTTTACCAGGATTATATGTATCCAAATCCGTAATATCCATCTACCCCTCTTAGTTTTTAGTATCATACTCATTTGTTTTTTTTTACAATTTATTATAAATTCAAATCTTACCTCCTTTCCCCATTTTAATGTTGATTCCTGAAACAGACGTCATAAATGTAATTAACCTTTTAAGTCATATAATCATTGGCATTAACTGTTAATAAAGAAGAATGATTTAAAGAAACATTATATAATCAAATTTGTAGATTTTATTTTATTTAAATTAAAAGGGTTGACAACACTTTTAATTAAAAAATAGCAAAACCACATTATTTATTTTGCCTAGCAGGTGCCAAACAAGCAAGCGGAACACCTGATATTAAGTGCTAATATTCATCCTGTACCTGCAAAAAGCAAATGAGATCTGGATGCATTGCCTACCTTTAATGGCCAAAGGAAGATATAAACAGGAAAAACAATATTTTCTTTACTATCCATCGCCCCCCCCCCCCCCCCCTTAAATCCTCTTTGCCTTCCCATCTTTTCCTTATAAAAGGAAAATTCTGAGGAAGGAAAATATGGCAAAAAAATATTCAACCCTAATTAATATTGTTAACTTCATATTCTACAATATTCTATTGCTCTGACTCTTTTCTCACAAGAAGAGGATCTGATGTCAGAGATGGACAGGAAAAATCCTTTTTCCTGTCAATATTCCTGCTCTGTCGATCAAAGGTAAGCAATGCATCTGCAACTCAACTTTGCTTCGTGATGTCAACCATCATCAATGATATAATATATAATAAATTTAGTAGATAAAATAATTAACTAATGTTTCTTTTTACTTAGTACATGGCCTAAAACATTTATTTCAAAACACTTCATTTACTAAACCATACAAGATCGCAGACCTTCTTAAATTATGTACCATCAAATCAGTACTATGTATATGTTGCAAATGAATTTTCTTATTCTGAATTTATATTTATAAATTCAGAATAAGAAAATTCATTTGTGACAGGAATAAGTGGATTTCCACTTATTCCTGTCACAACACAATATTGCACATTGTAACTCATATTAAAGAATGAACTAGATATTCATCTATACATCTCCTGTCTGAAAATGATGTGCTCAGTTTCTATATATTGTTTTATTTATCTGTATAGATAAGCATTATGATCAAACCTTGATTTACTGAATTCAATTTAACCTTGCCTATCATGGCCCTGCATAGATCTCCATAACTATATGCTATGGATCTCATAACTATCTATCCATAAGAATAAAATTAGCAATCATAAAATGAGCATGCTTCAAAACACCTAATGTGTACCTGCTGTAAATAAGACATGCCATGAGTCATAGCTATGGCTTATAACAGGTTTTTGTCTTTTCCTGGCTGAGCCAACACATTAGCTGCACAGTTCTTGTATAAATGTTGCATGTGCAGAAGTTGTTACTGCTGTTAACATTGATAAATTTTTTCATTGATAGCAACATACTCAAGAAAAGTAATTTTAGGAGGATTCGAAAGTTTCAAAAAAAAACAACTATGTATGTTGATTTCTTTATTTTGAAGAAAGGAATAGAGTTATTTGTATAGAAGTTAGTGTAATTGGTTGTATAAACAGTATTATTTTAAAATAGCACTATCATGGTCCAATTCTCATGTTATAATAATTTCACTAGAATAGTATGCCTATCATTAAATTGAAACATAATAATCTGACTATTGATATTATATAGAGACTATAACAGACTATATGGGAAGCGACACTTAATATCAAGTGATCCCTTGCTCAATTGCCACCTTTTTCCATAATAAATTGACATAGTATAGACATGTGTTTTGTGTTCAACTATAAAATATCATTGAATCGGATACACTGCTGCTTTGTGACAAGCACACTCATAACACTGAAGGAACACTAGGTTTTAAATAATAATACATATTCTTAGTCTCCTAGACAATGAAAAAACATCAAAATGTCGGCCATGGGTTTCCTTAGAAAAGTGTTTAGGGTAGCAAATTTATTATTGTTTTTAATAAACACGTACAATAAACAATATAGAATATAAAGTAAACATTTCAGATTTTACACGTAACTAGATTGCAGAGAAATCAAATAGTTTCAGCATTCGTGGAAAAACCTACGATATTTTATGAATATGCTATTATTTCAACAATATTTAATAATAATTATACTCACAATGCAGCTTGAACCAGTAAAGATTTTTATCATACACAGCTTTCACTCACGCAATTTACAGAAGATAGAACCGAAAAATGACGCAACTGATTGTAATTGCAATTGCAACCTGTGTCGCAACCCACAACTGCGTAGCAGAGAGAGTAGATGCAGATCGATAGTATTATTTTAAACAAATATTATGTCAAATTGTAATTATATAATAGGAACAATACAAGTCAATGAGAGAGGAATAATAATCCTTCACAATGGTACAAGTCTACAAGGTAATATATATATATCATTTGATAATTGATTTTTATGTATAAAGTATTAACCAATCACAGACAATTTCTGTATAGAATATTATAGATTATGGTACAATCTTATTTAAAAAATTATACATCCGACATGAGCGTACACCCGTAAGGAAAATCTCCCTAGTGGTAATTATTATTTTCATTATGTATAAATAAAAATATATCTGTCGGAACTTTCAGTGTCCGAAAATGATGTGTATAACGGAAGACCACAGTTTCTTTAGCCGGTAATGTAAAGATTTGACCCAACTTATCTATATACATAATTACTTAGTCTGGGCAATTTTATTCATCTTTTTTATTACACAATTGTAGTTATGAAGTACATCTTTGTTTTTCAAAGAAACCCCTGTCTAAAAATTTACAGGATGCTTCAAGTCACGCACATAAGAAATTAACTACCTGTATAATCACTGGCAATATTTTTCTGGATAGATTTTTTAGGAAATTCTATCTTCTATGTAAAAAATGCTGTAACAGAATGCCAAAAACTACATTTAAAAAATTAAGAGTTTTCTTAATAAAGAACCCTACGTACGTATATTATATATATATATATGTATATATATATATATATATATATGTATATATATATATATATAGGGTATGCAAAGTTTATTTTTAATATAATTGTTTTTTTGTAATTAGCTGGTTATTTTTATTTTATTGCGCATTACCAAACCAATTAGGGTAGTTTTCCAACATCACATCTGGTATCCCCAAAATTTCTAAAACAACACATAACCCGAGGTTCCTGTCGAGTCACCCCTCGAATTTGAATTTGTCAAATTAAATTCTAACGAAAAAGAACCTTCGATTTCTAGAACCTCTGTAGACCATTGGAAACTTTTTAATTCATTACAAGATTTCAAACATTTCCAATCGTCAGTATTGGAATAATGTCCGTTTTTCAGAAATCCAGAAGGCAGACGAGATTAAACAGTTCGATAAACTGAACTCTTTGTCAGGAGTAGATAGGTTTTGTTGCAATTACCCATGCGGTAATTATGCAAAGCGATGCCCTAAAAATAGGAGTCTCTCAATTATTACACTGGGTAAATGATAGTCATTATATTGATAAAGAAACTTTGCTTACAAAAATAAAAGAATTTTTTTCGGGTGACTTTCAAAAAATTTCTCTTGATTGCTTGCAATTACTTTGTGGTCGTAGAGCTGACATTTTTGAACAAAGACGGGACGTACTTTTAAATAAATAATCAAAGATGAATGTAAAATCGTCACTAAATTACTTCGCAGGTACCCCCGTCTAGCGATTTTTTGTTTAGTAAAGAGGAATTCTCTGAATTTTTGAAAAATAACGGAGGTATTAGTAACATTTTTTCAAGACCCTCCTTCTCTGCGCAAGAGAAGAGAGTTATATCGGGTTCTCAGGCAGCGCAACCTGGACCCAATTAGTTACAAGCAGACCGGTCGCCCCACGGCACCGTTTGCCTTACGACATCAATCTCCTCAGGGAGTTGAATCATATGTTCAAACACAATCATATTCTCCTTTTGCTCTTAATTACGAATTCTCAGCCTATGCTGAAACTCAAAGATTTTTTCGACCCCAATTTAGACAACAGCGTGTCGGGCCAGTCCCGATCACATCTTATACGAGAAAACCAGCCACCCAAACTAGTGCCCCGCAGGGTGGTAACCGAAGCAGTAGCAGGTTTTGATATACACCAACCATTTCAAGGGGGCAGATTACGGGCGTATGTATGAACGATTGGATGGCAAAAATAGACCTCACACAAGCATATTACCACGTGCCTTTAGCACCGTCACATCGCCATTTCTTAACACTGATTTACAAAGGCCAACTCTTACAAATGACCTGTTTACCTTTTGGAATTTTGGACCCCAAAGCGTTTGCGACTCTAACGAACTGGACAGCGGAAATATTGAGAAGTCAAGGAATTCGACTTGTAGTCTTTCTAGACGATTTCTTGGTGAGTTTTTCTTTCTTGGCGAGTCAGGACAGATCGAAGCTGGAACAACAAACACAAGCTGCTCTCGAGACCCTAAGGGCATTAGCCTGGGTTGTGAATACCGAAAAATCGATTCTAGTTCCCAAGAAGTGCTCGAATATTTATGACTAGAGTGGGATACGTGGAAGAACATAAAACGTTTGCCACTGAAGAAAATAAGAGGCATAAGGACTACACTATTGAAATTTTTAAAGAAGAAAAAGCAACGATTTGGGACATCCAGAGTTTACTGGGGACCTTGAACTTTTCCCGCACGGGAGATTAAGCTTTCGTCGTCTTCTTGCACATTGCAACTATATGCTGCAAAGGAAGCTAGAAGAAAGTGCTCCTATTCCGCTACTCGCAATCCAGGAGCTCAAATGGTGGATGCAAAACTGCAACAGGTCTCCTTGACTTCACCCGCCGCTTTTCTTCCCTTCCTTCACTTCCTTACAACAGATGCAGCCGACTCGGGATGGGGAGCCGAACTGAATGGTGTAGAAGTTCGAGGCGTTTGGTTGAACGGAGAAGGATTAATTCATTCCAATCAGAAAGAAATGCTCACCATTCTCAAGTCTCTAGAACGGTTCGCTCCTTATCTGAGTCATGCGTCGGTGCTTCTTCAATGCGACAACAAATCCGTAGTAGCATATCTGAGAAACGAGCGGGGATGTCGTTCAACGAAGTTGATGAGCTTGACTTATCAGATTTTCAAAATAGTAGACAGATTCGACATTCACATATTTCCACATCACATTCCGGGGATATACAACGGTGTCGCCGATCTGCTCTCTCGAAAAGCAATATTACGAAGAGCAAACAAGAGATCAGAAATACTTTCTTAAAATTCTATAATAAAGAAATAATATCAATTCCTAATACCAGTTGCAATCTATCATTAGGTTCATTCTATGAACCCTTAGATTTGTTCAAATTGCATTTTTTATCCATTATATCTCTTTTTTATCATAACTGATAATTCTAATTATCACATTGGCGTCTTGTTCACCAGGTGAAAACAATGTCTCAATATTGTTTACAAGGCCTCGAATAACGGCTCAAGGACATAATAGCAGAGTTTTACCTACCATTAAAACTCATACTTAACTAACTTAACTTATGTCCGGAGCCTTATTGTACTGTATTTGTAATAATAAGTGCTTATATTACTTGAACCTTTTGAAAGCTCTTTTATATTTATTTATCGCTTTATACGCTTCATAATCCATTCGAGTTTAGTTTAAAATTGTTACGCTCGGAATCAAGTGGAATAGGAAAATCGTGATCGTGAGTGTGTGTATTGTGAGCGCGTAGTGGAACATAGCCTTAGCCTGTGGTGCACTGAAGTGAAGCTGAAGCTAATTTTTATATGCTCTTTGGCTAAAAGTGATATTGACTTGAGTATTGTATTGACATTACCGAACTGAGTGTGTGATCTGATAGTTATTGAGGATTTGAGTTTTAATAGATTCAAGAAATTGTCGATTTGTACGGCGTAGTCGCCAAAACTACGGTAATCAACTAATTGTAAATAAAATTCTAATTTGTTTCTAAGTGTAGTAATAACATAATCAGAATGTGTGGCGGATTCACTTGTTCTAAAAACGCTTTGATTGCGTTAAATGTTTTATACGTGGTAAGCATAAGTTTTAATTAATGTTGATATGACAATAGTTGTAGAATTTTTTATTGAAAATGGTATTAAATTTTTAGGTGGTCGCCTCTATTCTTATATCAGTTGCAGTGTACGGACAGGCATCATCCTTGGTAACCAATTTACCTATAGTGGGGGGGATTCTTGCTTGTGGAGTGTTCTTAATATTAATATCCTTGCTGGGCTTAGCGGGAGCAGTTAAACATCATCAAGTCATGCTCTTTTTTGTATCCTTTTGTGTTAACATAGATGAAGTGAGTATTCTTGCTACGCAACACGTACTTTCTCTTTGTTGAGAAAAACCTTTGTTATGTCATAAAAATCGTCAAGGCTAACGTAACATTTTAACGTAGGACTTTTACTAGATTACATATCTATGGTTCAAGTAACAAATGGGCATTTACCAGCCATTGCTCAAAAACGAAAAAAAATGTAAGGAGTGGATAATGCTTCCAATTGGTGTTTGGAATGTTTCAGATACCTTTTTCATAATCTTTTCAGCTTAAAATAAAAATACTTTAAGGTGTACATAAACCGTCCATACTATTTCATTTAAATCACTTGTATACTCCCCTACTTATAATGTTATACATGGGAAAATAACTCTGTCTGTATGTTACACTTTCATGCATTTCATATTTCAACAACTAAGCTTTTATGATTTCAATGAAATTTGGTTCATAGATAGTCTAGAGTCTTAGAACATAGGCCCCTTTGTAATGTGAAAAAGGGAATGATAGCTTATCTTGAAACTGTATTGCACAGGTGTTTTCTCCAAAAAGTGCCTAACTTAAACCATCTTGGTGCAGTCCCAGCTCCCAGGGTGGTCAGTGGGTGTTGCAGTATTACATGTTTGTCATGCACCCGTTGCACCCACAAGGGCCATGAGGGAATGCATGTGGTTTTTATTGGGTATGCCCACCTATGTGGGAGAATTCCAAAGAACCTTGTTGCCCCGAACAAGGGACATGCATGAGGTGCATTTTTCACAATTAAAAAAAGAAGGTGGAAGTTTGTATGAAGTTTTGTTCATATTTAAGTTACAAGCTTTGCCCAAATTCACTTCCACATGGACAATGTTACAGGCACAGCTAGTATAAATATAAACCATTTATTACTTAAGGTTTTATAGTTTGCAAGGAATTAAAGAAGGAAAGAAGTCTGTAGATATTTGTCATTCTTGCTTTCTTGTTTGTTTACAATTTGATATGAATATTACCAAATCTGATTTTGAATATTGAACCTTTAACTCATTTAATCAGTATATGGTGATACTGTTTCTACTATTTCTTGTTCAATTTTCTGTGGCATGTGCCTGTCTTGCAGTAAATTCTGATCAGCAAGAGATGCTAGCACAACAGGTGAGTTAAATTCCATTTTATTCTATTCTTTATAGTATTTAGATTGAATTCTGACGAGTGTTAGCATCGGGCAGGGGACTGGCCATAAAAACTGAAACCTATTCAGTATAGACCATGGTCCTACTGTGACAATTCCACTTAAGTAAGAGAAAGGCAGGGAGATGATAGCTTAGGTTATATTTTGAATACAAATATCACCAAAAGAATACAAGAATACAAAGAATGGCAAGAGATAAAAAGAATGATGTTACATTCTATATAGTTCTTATGTGCAAAGAATTAAGAAGGATTTTGCATACATTACAATAAGTTTGTGTCTCCAATATTAAACATAGTATACCTTTAATGAGAATAAAGATGTTCCTGTTTGTAATATTTTATTCCTTGTAAGTTTAGAATATGGGAGACAACTGGTAATCTAATTAATCTGGTATCTTAGTAGTAGTAGTAGTGGTCCCTCCATAATAATAATACCAATATTATAATAATCCATACATGCTGTTTTTAAGGTATTTCATAAATTTCATTTATCTTTTGTAGCATGTAGATGCATATAGGTTTGGAAGTTAAAATTTTATAATTGCCCATGTATTATAAAACACTCGGTATGTGAAGCAATATAAATATAACTGTAATCATGGACCATATTAATAAATAAACAAATAATAGTAATAAAACTTATTTATGGAATAACTGAGTACAATTAATGTTAACGGTAAAGAAGTGGAACAAGTGGAAGAGTTCATGTATTTGGGGTGTATGTTTAGTAGAGATGGTAAGCATGTTAAAGATTTTGAATGCGGGAAGTTAAATTAATGGGGTACAGTAGTGAAGAGTCAAATGTATCTATAAAAGCTTGTCTGGCAATGCACAATGATGTACTAGTCCCTTCTTTAATGTATGGAAGTGAGAGCTGGGTTTGGCAGGAATAACATGCCAGTATAGTTAATGCCATTAAAAGGATTGCTTAAGGAGTATGCTAGGTGTAATATTGCATAATAAAAATAGATAAAGATTAAAAATAGCATTGTAAGGGAAAAAGTGTGGCTTAAAAGTGGATGTTGTGACTAGAATTGAGAAGTGAAGAGAAGTGCTTTATGTTTGAAATAAAAAAAATATTATACATACGCAATGTGAAAGCTATATTAATACAAAGTGTACCATGATATATCCAGTCTAGAGATTACATTTTCTGTGGTCTTTCATTATATGTTAAAAAGGGGTCCATGTTTAATCTCTCAACATGACGGTCAATGATTAATTCTAAAATAGATGTGTAATAATCAATTGTTATGAAGGGTTGGAATAAAGTCAACATGGATGTAAAGGAGCAAGTTCAGGAGAGGTTCCAGTGCTGCAGCTTCCAGAATAGACTGATTCCTGCAAACAGTACAGCAGACTATCCCTCATGTGATATTGTTGATGTGAGTTAATCTCAATTGTATATTTGTTCTATATTTTTCCATTATATATTGTTTGGATACTAAAACCATGTCAAGAAATTAATTTTTTTTTTAAATTCGGAGATTCTTGAAATCCCTCAAATAATTGGTAGACTTTGATATTTTATTAATATCCAAATTATTCCAGTTGCAAATCCCACCCGTAGGAGCTGCAGTTTAATGTTTTGCATTTTAATTTCATAATACAAGTATCCTGTTCTGGCTACCGGTGCTAGGATATGGATAGTATTGAACTTTTCAGTATCAATTTAAATCTTCATCATATATGAGGACACATTGAAAAGTTTTGAGAACTATTTGAAAAAAAACGATTTTTTTCTAAATGATAATTTTATTTCTCTACAAAGTCTCCAGAATGATTAGAAAATCCAAGATCGTTGGAAATTATGTTCTGTGCTCGTTCATAGGAAATGCCTATTGCTTCTGCTGTCTCTGCAATCGTCAATCTCCTGTCATTCAAAATCAGGTCTAATATTTTACTGGTGTTTCGTCGTTCGTCTTCTAGGTTCGTGTTGCATTGCTTCTTTGCCACGTTTGAAATCCGCTACCCATCATTTGACAGTGGCATATGATGGAGCAGATTCCCCCAACGCCTCGTACATATCTTCATAAAATATAATTAATTATAATAATTTGTTTTGGCGTTAATCCTTTTTTTGTAAATATTTTATGACGGAACGGTGCTCAATTTTATCCATTTCTACGGAAACCGCGAACTTTTTTTTTTTCTTTCTTCTTGGCTTTCACACTTAAGTGTATTTAGCCACTGACAAGTTTAAAAAACTCGGGAACTTAATCGCGTAAAAACTGGTAAAACAGTAGGAGTAATGGATCGGAAATTTTTGGAGAAGGATCAGGAAGTAAGGAAAAATATAGGATACATGGATAATAATAAAATTATAATTAATGTTATTTAAGCTATTCAAACTAAAATATTACTTCTAATTAATTTTATATGCATATTTACAAAATAAACATAATATACATGCATCATATATCTTAAATTTTAATATTATTTTCTTTTATAAATTTTGATAGTGATTTATAAACATTTATGTTGCAATCATATAGTAGACATGTAACAGATGTGGGTAATGGAACTTTGAGGAGAATTAGGTTGCTAAAAAAGGACGAGTGGTCATATAATGAACAGGAAAAAAAAATATGATTCAAGTCCCCCACGCCAGTACCACAAGAACAGGCATCACTATCTATAATTTTAAGTTTAGCCAGGTGAACAGGTGAACAATGATGTCCCAGTCTCATTCTAATTATTACACTAGTCTCTATTTTACTTAATTTAATATTGAAAAACCATGGTCTATGACCTATATTTTTAACCAGTACAAAATATAGTTTTCCTTTTGTTTTTTGTGTTTCTAACCATTGCTTATTCCACTCCTCATATAGGCTTTTTTTAGGTATGTTCGCTAAGTTATGACAAAAGTTTGTAAAGGGCACAATGTCACCACACTCCACAGCCTCCTTGGCAATGGAATCAGCTTTTTCGTTTCCTTTGATCCCCGAATGGCTGGGTATCCAGACAAAAGTGACGGAGTAATTCATTGTAAAGCATTTGAATAATAAATTTCGTAATTGAATGATGACAGGGTATGGGTTTTTCATATTGTATGGACATTTTTCTATTAATTGCAATGCGCTAAGAGAATCAGAGAAAATAACAGATGTCTTCAATTTCATAAGTAAGATGTATTCTACTGCTCTCAAAATACCAAATAATTCTCCTGTCGACACAGAAGTTTCTGGGGGAAGCTTAATTTTTTGAACTATATTATATTGCTCATGGTACACTCCTACCCCAACGCATCCTGCTGGAGATGTTTTGGATGCATCAGTATAAAGTGGTTCCAATTTTTCCAATTGTTATCTGTACTAAATTTAAATAACGACTTTGCATTTGGGTTATTTTTCGTGATATTAAGATGTTTGACTATTTCTGGTGTTTGCATTAAAGCATTGAAGTTACTATCGAAAAGTGGAAATATTCTGGACCTATATGTTGGGGCAACCGAAAACTTCGTTTGTTAAATCGATCACAAATTTTGCAATTTTGCAGAAGATAAATAACACAGCATATTATAATTAAGAAAGAAATGGCTATTACGTGCCAGTATTATTTTTTCTTTTGAATTTAAATGTCAACCTTAGGCTCAAAACTTTTCAATGTGCACTCGTAGCCCAGTATCAGTTCAAATCGGTGCAATATCATTTAGATTTTTAATACTAGGCCTATCTATACACAATATCAAAAATATAAAAGCAAATGATTGCAGCAGTTCTGTAGCTATTTTATGTACTTAAATTAATTCACAGTTGAAGTGCCAATATTATAAGGGGTAAGGGTACGGGCACTGCATTGTCTGTATACAGGGCTAAATGACTCGGCTCTCCCGGATATAGCTGGCAGCGATCGATCGACCGATATCAAGGGGTTGCTGGGATTCTTTGAAGAGCTGGGTGGACTTCAGGGATCCATGTCCCAACCACACGCGTAGTACGCGCTAGTGGTGGAGTTGCGAAATATTAGCCCCCTTCTAACTGACTAACTAGGGTACGGACTGTCGATCATGAGGTTGTGGGTTCGAATTCTCCATTCTCTTCGAATTGTATGTGAGGAAATGCCCACACATATCGGCCCCTGCGGGGACAAGTGCGAATTATGTCGGACTCGAAACCTCACAATATTCCTCTCGCGCATATAAGAGGGTCTACTGGAACGCTTTCGTACAACCTCCGCGGCCCCGCTTGCGCCAGCCACCGAAGCAGCTCCGTCTCTGAGACGACACCAGTGCAATGCATTCGGTATTCCCCGCCCTCCCCCGCTAGTGCCGCCTTGACTTTTTATAGAGGTTCACTCCTCGTGTTGGCGCCGGAATTACGCGCGCAATACGGTCGCAAGGGAAAGGGTAAACAGTGTGCGGGACCGCGTCGCTCGCAACCGAGTTCACGGGCAGTGGGCCGATGTTTGGCTCACGGGGCTTTCGCCCTACTCCATCCACCACCCGGGGAAGCGCCACATCGGAGGTCGCCTCTCCACCCAGTGGGACAACCCAGCAGATCCGTGGGAGCCATACTGTACTAGCATAAGCTATTAAGCTTAGTTGGAATGGTGAAAATAAAAAAAGAAAAGAAAGAAAGGTGAACTTTCCTGATTTGTTGATTAAGCCAAGTGTAAGTGTCATATATTTGTTTCGCAGAGAATCTGTTGCAAGAATATGGTTATTTCACCAAATTGCCAATGTGAGCCATGCATGGAAAAATTAAAAGAGAGAATTGATTACGCATTCAAACTTTGCGGTGGTATTGGACTTTTCTTCAGTTTCACAGAGGTATGTAGGTTAACATGTCCGTAGATTACTTTTACCTACCTTTTTATAACATTCTTTAATTTTTTTCGTCCTATATTGTAATTACATCTATGAATGGAATTTTTTATTTTTATATTAAGCATAAAACATGTTACACTTAAATTAATACGAAATTATTATTTTCTTAGCAAAATTTAATTTCTCTTATTATTGCACTGCAAATGAGGCTAAAAGTTTTTTTTATATTTTTATCAGTTAAATATGTCATTTGTCATGTACTAATTTATAATTAAATAATATTAGTGTAATAAATTGTTGCCTATAATATTTATAAACACATTGTTAGTGGAGCGTCATATATTTGCTATGGGTGAAGGCTATCAATTTAATCACTATAATTAGAATGTAATGTAGCTGAATTTCTTGTTCCTATATCATGGGCCATTCATGTTATATCTTATATCAACAAGTTATATCTTCTATTATATACGTTCTACAACTCTGCATTGTTTATTATGAAGTGCATAACGTTTTAATAACCTCTTTCCTTTTCTTCCACTGCCTGTTTTGATTATCTGTGTTTTACATAATAAGGAAAAGTAATTTGTGCATGGGATTGTTTTGTGACTAACTGTTGGGCGATTATTTTCCAGTTTCTGGGTGTGTGGTTGACTGTAAGATATCGTAACCAAAAGGATCCGAGAGTTAACCCGAGCGCGTTTCTGTGAATAACCTTGGCTAAACTGGAGATATGCATTTTAAGGTGGATTGCATATTGGTGTGCTTCGGCGCTTTGTCTGATGTTACATGGGCGCTGTCCCATGTTGAGTGTTTGCTTAACGCTGTTTTGTGCATGGTAGTTTATAGAATAGTTATCCTATTTACTTTTATAGCAAGATTAGTCGAACTAGCTTAATATTAGGAATAACAATATGAATAGTCGTATGACATCAGATTATAATAATGTATGATTAAAACAAACAATATTTTACAAAGTATATTTTGTTGACTTAACCAATAATATAGTAATCTATTCAATATTTTTTGGTTAAAATCAGGCTTATTAATAACTCGGTAATAAAAGTACTGGCAATAGCGCTCTATTTATTTAAGTTGTTTTTATGTTCATTACCATTTAGGGATGGTTAAAAAGTAGCACGCCTTCAGGTTTCATGTTCTTAAGCACTAAAACACTTAATTAAATTAAGGAAAAAATTAATTATGTGCTAGTGATGTAAATTTATAAGACACCTTATCTTCGCAACCGCCTGACAGGTTTCCATCTTATTTAAGGTTTGTAAGAGACGGGATCCTTACCACGATTAGCCTTTTTGAGCGTAGCTTTAGTCCGCATTCGATATTATTTTTTGTTGTCGACAAAACAATTTATCTGTTTAGCTGGTTAAGTTTTTTGGCAAATCTGCGATCACTTTTTTAACACTTTTGTACCGATATGTTGTAATTTCATTGTTTCCTGATTGTCTCCTACAACTACTCCCCGCCTCTCAGACATCATCACGAATCTGTTGCAAAGGGCAGAATATTTTTTCGGTTCAACCGATGTGTACCATGTGATAGTAAGCAGTGCTACTAGTTGATTGGGATATCTTGGCAGGTTCTCTTCATAATTTTAATGGTGTTTTGGTATTTATCTTTCACACTAAGCATTTTCATGGATTTCATTGTTTTTAATATACCTTTATGTTCGATAGCCATTATGTTAGATTTGGGCCACAGTTGTATGCCGTACATCCAGATAGGTTTTAATATTTTAGTTGGTAAAGTGTAGTTTTCTATCTCGAAAGCTTCTAGTAATCTAGTTTGAGAACAGATGGTTTGGCTGTAGAGATAAGATTTGTTTTCTCTTTGACAATTTGAGTAAAATAAAGTTGATAATTTAAATGTAATGGGTGTCATATGTGTTAGAGATTGTTACAATATCATTTAACGACGCAAAATACATTCTCAAGTTCAATATATATATTATCTTTGTATTTAAACATAGTTCTGAGTACATGATGATTTTTATATACAGATATGACCTCACATCACCTCTAGAGAGTTCCCTGATAAGCTTACATCACTGTTTATTTATACCACTTCATATTTTATTCAAATATATAATGTCAGTTAAAACCTTGGATTAAATTTGATGTAATAGTAAAAGTTAGTTAAAGTCAGTTATTATTTTAACTGTTGGATATATATGTGACAGGTACTGTAGATACTACGATTACGTAATATTCATATAATTTTACGTAATTAATTTTTAATAATATACCAATAACGAAGGCAAAATATTTCAGAAAGCATTACTATTAAAATATTTAAAGTGTCTGGCCAGGTACTGTTTTGTTCGTAGTGATGTGTAAATCAGTAAATGTTTTTTTAAGTGTAAAAGTAATTTAAATAATCCTATAATTATATTTAAACGTTAGTACAATAAAACCTTTTAACTAAACACAAAGCCAACTCTTAATCACGATGATGGACGTGTCTTGTTGATATTAAAAAGCGGTGAATAAATACCATAAGCACACAATAGTGTTTTAAATTATAAATAAACTAGCTGTGCCTCGCGGCTAAACCCGCTGCGACGTTTAGCGTCATATTTAATAACCTAACCTTCCTTAGTAATTGAGATGTCAAATGCAAAAATATTTTTTGAAATACAATCTAAAGTTCCGTTCAAGTAATTCCTGATATTAGCGCGTTCAAACTATTCAGTATATTAAATATTATTAATTAAATATACAGATATTAACACAAATTACAATAAATTATGCTTAAGTTTTTTCTCATCCATCATAGCATTATTAATTGCATGTTTGTCTTTCATTAGACGTAATTTTAGAATGTTGTTGCACCTTAAACTAATGAAGTAGAACAAAACACAAATAGTGTTTTGTTTTTTTTTGTAATTAGGAAAAAATTGTATTTGTTGCTTTTTTTCTTCATATAAGCAGTATTAACGCAGCGTTAATAAAGTTTCATATATTCATAATAGTCCCGTTTGATTGCAATAGTGTTAACGTATGTTGATGACATTTTTCAGTTATTCGCAGTTTGGCTCGCCCGTCGTTACCGCAACCAGCCGGACCCCAACTACAAAGAACCGCACGCAATCTTCCCCAGAAAGAACTATCTGTATTGATCTGTTCAAATTGTAGCCAATTTATTTCATAGGTTGTAGCGTAGTGTTCACATGACTGGTTTAGGATTAATATGTGATAATTTAATGTGGTATTAATTTACCCTTTAGGAAACATGATTCCCTTTCGTATAACTTCTTACTATCTATCTATTTAATATTCTATATTTAAAAAAAATTATCTAACTGAAAATTTAGTACTACTAGTACTAAAAGTAGAATGCTTAAAAAGATTTTTTATTGCTTAGAGGCTATCTTACCTTAGAGAGATTTTTTCACGTCATGGTAAGTGTTTATTGCTACACAGAAATTTATCAATCACAATATCCTAGCTAATTGTCAGCCTTTCCATTCCAATTTGGAGTTACTGAAGATGAACTAGTTTTTTACATTGGCATTCCTTAAAGATTCCCTCCAGCCGTAAAATACAAGAGCTGCTGGAACGCTATTTGGTTAATGTACTATTATAATGACTTATTACATTCACGGGAACACTATACAAATGAAACTATTTTTACGGATTTTATCACGTTTATTTAATTTTTATGTTCCCGAAGTATCAAGTTCTTTACAACACTCAAGGTCATAGGGCTAGTGAGATGTCTGACGCCCTTATGCCAAATTTCTGGCTAAGTATCCTTAGTTCCAATTATTGTCCTGCTCCGATCTATGAAGAATGAGCTCACAGGAGCAATAACCAAAAAATCCCTTAAATTAGTTTCATTTCAACACTCTGCCACTATTGTTAAAAATATTAAAGGACACACCTTTAATATTTTTACCTTACCGCCTTCACATTACCTGTGTACAGTACATTAACTAATAAATATGTGATACATTTAGGGAAGACATCAGGTTCTGTACATACAGGAAATCTACGTCATTACCTTAATAGCTTTTTCTGCCATACGTGGACAATGACAACTACAAATATAGTTAATACTATACTTTGTTTCATTACAAGATATGATTGTTGTAAACAAACGTCATTTACCGTACATGGCGGCCATTACACTTTTTATACTTTCGGAAATGTAATTTTGTGTAAATCGTGAAATAAAGTGAAGCAAAACTCTGTTATATTATGTATAGCTAATTTTATAAGATAATATTACGAAAATATTTATTAATTTTAACGTAAAAACCTTTGTTTACAAAAATCACTTCTTGCTGTGTAACAAGGTATACAGACAAAACGTTGAACGTAAAACATGTTACAACTAATTGTCATAAGTGATGGTTTTTAAAAACGACGCATTAATTTAAAACAGTAAGCTAGGGTTGCTGTCATACGTCATAGCAAATTGGGCCACTAATCTAACCCAGTAATTCTTACCCTGACTTATGATAAATATTTTTCTTTTTTAGTTAAATTCATAAAACTGTTTCGGAGAAATAAAATTCAATTTCCTAATAAAAATGTCAAGCCATTAGTTTACTTTTAGGTTTAATTATGTTATTTTGTACTCATTACGATTAATAAGTCTTAACAAACAGATAGTCATAATAATATCAAATATTATGTAAAAAGTAAATGAATTATGGCCTATTTTATATCTTTATTCTAATTTCATTTTTAAAGAGTAGATACTGATTACTAAAATGAAAACATTTAGGGAATATACATATAGCATAATTTATTTCAAATGCCATTAAATTTATAAAATCTAATATGGAAATTTTATCATCAGGTTTTTTTTTATTTTTGTGGCATTTATCAAAAGGACCTCGAATAATGGCGACTTTTTGCTGAAATACCAGGAATGCTGCGCTACTATAGCGTAGGCGTGGGTGTCGCCCCAACGAAGCAAGCGACGCATGGATACAGTCGCGACGCAGCCGCGCGCATGTCGTATTGTGCTATCGTACAAAGTCACCATGGGCGGCATTACTGACTTGTGTTGCAAATTTTATCTGCTAGTCAATATATTAATTCGATATAAGTCACTTTTCCTTATCTGCCAATGTTTTCTGGTCTGTAACAATTGTGAGAATGATCTTTAACATGAAATATTTAAATGAAACATGGTAATAAATGATTTGTGCTGCTTTTTATATATCTTGGTATTTTTAATTCTATGTTTAATCTTCACTACAGACATAATAGCTTTAATTAGTTAATGTTACTTGTGTGGTTCAACACCGCCGCGGGTGTATTTAGAGATGTTTTTTACGTTTAATTCTAGAATATTTTTTCTGTATATTCAATGCTTTTCGAGAATTTTATGCCTTTTTTGCCAGTGCATCATTTCAATTTATGTGATTATATATTTTTTTGTTCCCCTAAAATTGTATGGTTATTAGTACAGTTCATTGCAATGTATCCAACTTAGAATGTTTTAGGTTTAGTAAGTTTAAATGTAATCAAATAACTTATGTACATATGTAACTTCTTAAATTGCGAATAAAGTGTGTTGAGCATTGCATTTGTATGATGTTATTTAAAGACCTTTTATCCAAAAAAACTAGCAAGTAATTAAATTATTTATATATTTATACTATTGGCCAACTTATAGCGATCGCCGCATTAGTAATTTATCGTTTTCAGGAGAGTAATTACCTAGATAAGTCAGACACTCCCCGGCCGCGATATGATTTCAGATTTGTTAGCGAAGCGAACATCTAAAGGCAAATGAGGCTTTAATCAATGTATCGTGTTACTGGTAATTAAAACCTATTCTAGCCTACATCTATATTTTTATATTTATTTATTTAACCACAAACAATTTACCATTCAATCCGTTTATTTGGAAAAATTATACTCAAATAAAATTGTACACGGAAAAGAAAAAAATATATTTGAGGTGTACTTTTTTTCTAATAGAGGAAGAAAATTATTCTATAGGTATATGTACAAATATTTAACGGGGAGGTTCCTGCCAGGACTTCGACGATGACTATGACAATCAATGTATCAAAAGAAAATAGCTACATCCCTATTATAATATATATATATATATATAATACATGCGAATGTAAGTTTGTTACGTTTCAACGCGAAAACTACTCAACCGATCGTATTCGATAGAAGTAACATAGGATACTTTTTATGAAAAAAATAGTATATAAAAAGCGAAGTATGTATGTTCCCTATAGACCTATAGACTCCGAAACGGCTGGACCGATTCCGATGAAATTTACAGGGATTGACCAAATTCCTGTGTTTGGTGGCGATCGGATCAACATTATTAGTGGCACCTGGGCGAACGGGCGGGTCACTAGTAAAATTATAAATGCGAATGTTGATATGTGTGGATGTATGGATGTTTGTTATTCTTTCACTCAAAAACGCCTGAACGGATCTGGATGAAATTTGGTACATATACATATATTGGTACGCACAGATTATAATCTGGAATATTTTTTTATCCCGTATCAATGTACGTTTCCCGTCGGATACGTTGTGTTTTTTATGGGCGCATATCTACATATATAAAAGACGATGTTACTTATAGATTCCGAAATGGCTACTCGGTAGAAGCCGGGGCGGATCACTAGTATGTAATAAAATTTGTCACATTAAAAAAAAACTACTACACATTTGAAATAGCTAGAAGAGTTTTAGATGTCAGTAGGTGCTACACTTTATGTAAGAAGAGATAAGAAAATGCAGACGATAGGATGGTAATTTCGTGGAGCGACGGCCGTTTGCATGCACCAACCAAGTAAATTCACACACGGAGAATATTAAACAGTCGATCTCATAGAGTAGGTACGTAAATTATAGATTTTATTTACGTCAAAATTATTCTTGACCCACTTGTCTTTATTTGAAAGCTTTATTGAAGCAAAAGCTACGGTAAAGCAAATAGGTATCAGTCTGAAGTCTTCCTTCCCTTCCCATCTTTGTCATATTAAGAACATAGGAAGGAAAAAAATTAGGTTGAGGCCTACTTAGGGGGTTTAACGCTCGAGCTGTCCATTCGTGTAACAGATGTTGTTGCTGGTTCTACCTTTGTTGCTTTTAACTTTTACAGGTGAAATAATAACAGGATTTATCAGATGTTGTTTAAATTTTCATAATTACCGATAACGTATGATATTAGATACGTAAAAATCATGATAGTACAGAGTTACGTGCTAGGTGACGGTATTTTATCATTCATTAGATTATACACATATTTTATTTTGCCAAACGGTTTACACAACCGTGAATATCTTATCTACACGTTTCGACATTTTATTTCGCTAAAAGACCGTCTTGTATATTGGTAGCGTTGGCATCTTCTAAAGCTACTGCGCAAGCTTTCGACGCATCCGCGCCCCACTGTTGCTGGGCGGAAAACCTTAGTAGGGTTCTGGATACTCGTAGGGGGATAGACAAGTTAACATTGATCCATTACCTAATACCCTTAGCGTGCAGTGTCAGTGTTTACTACAATGTCCTTCGATAAAGATGAACTCCGTGACGAGTGAGTATTCATATTCCCACAATATGCTATGTAGATATATTGTATATTAATTAAAAAGTCTATCTCATATTGTATGATAAATGGAAATTGATTCCGAACTAAGAAGTTACGCTACAAATACCGTTTGGTATCTTATCGTCATCTCTTAATAATGTTAACATTTCCGTGTCCAGCTTTTGAATCATAAATAATGTTACATTTTAATGTATCGTAAATAGCTTTGATTATTGCGATAGAACTATATGGACATTCTATGCTTACCGAACCAATATACGCCTTCCATTTCAGGAAGGCGAATATTGGTTCGGTAAGCAATGAGTGGTAACATATAGGTATGTACATAACATATATACATATATTTCTCTACGGTTATCCCATTACCGATGAATGAAAACTAGGTGAACGCGACTCAACCTCTTGTATCAACCTATTTAGTATTTGATAGAAAACCTATACAATTATATGCGAGTTAGCAAAATTTTCAGCTGTACTGTTCTAAGATATTCAAAGGGTTTGAACAGAATCCCAATAAATTTGATTTATTGTTCTTAATAGTTGTTACTAAGTTCCAAAAAGTTTAAGGGTAACTAGCTTACCTGGGTTTTTAAAGTTAAAATGAGTATGATTTGTTTAAGGGGATGTTAATGGATTCTTAATTAATCAAGATTAAAAAAGATAATTGGATCTTAATTTAAATACTGAAAAGAACAATATTCGCTTAAAATAAAACTAGCTGTGCCACCGTTTAACTTAAAAGAAATCTTTTTAAATTTGTAAACTTTCACTCCGTCCCATTTAGACGTTTAGAAGATATAAAGTATTTAGGTATCTACATTTTTATGACAAGTTATTCTGCGGAAGGGAAAATATTTCGCCATACAAACCACCTACTTTAGACGTTCACGGAAATCTGTTCAGAAAAATCCTTTTTAGTGCTTACCTAATACCAGAATTTTTTCTAAAAATTCTGTGCAAAAATGTGTTTATTTTTAGCCGATTATGAATTTTGTCACTTTATAATCAGACTAGACATACCATAAGCTTGCAACAAATTGTGAACTGAACGAAGCTGTGCGTACATTCTATTAGTCTCAATCAAATTCAATTATTGATTCTGCCTTTGAGCTTGCAATATAAACAGATCTGCGCTACATTTACATTAAGGTTGCATATATAAATAAAATGTACTAGTTGTGGGTTATCTCACTCAGCGGTTAAATAATCATCCTTAATAACAAAATAAAATGTAAATTGGAAACCGTTAGGTAAGGTAAGGCGAAGCTGTATCGTTCATTAGTTTCAACGTAGGAAATTTGCCTCGGTATAGGCGCGGAAATCGTCCTTGATACTGTTACGGTAATATTGATTTTCTTATCTGTTGTTGACGGCCGCGAGGCCTATTGATCGGAATACGTGGTACCTTAGCCATGGATTTACGGTTCGATTCCGGACAGGAAAAAATGTTCCATCATCAAGTGTAATGATTTATAATGAGATGACGAGGAACGGAGGTAAGGAAAGGAGAAGTACGTATATCAGACATAATATGTAGTAGCTGTGCCCCGCGGTTTCACCAGCCCTGTCATTTTACTTCAATAAAATGATATTACTTACTTACTAATACCCTTATCTCATCATCATCTCCCTTTTCCCGACACAGTATGACCGTAGCACAGTTTACAATCACATATGATTATTTAAACTGAGACCGTAGTACAAACTATATAGGTTCTGGATACAGTATTATAGCCGGCCGTCTGTATGTATAGATATCCGACTAATTTTCGGCTTTAGAATTTTATTTATACTTTCTCCTATTGTCTGTCCAGTCCCAAAGATCCTTTCATATGTAAAACGATACACACAGCGTGCTTGGCAAGTTAGCTATTCTTATAAATGTACAAAATTATGTCATTGGCCTTTACCCTGTAATCCCATTTTATCTCTATAATTTTTTGAGATATCCATGTAAGAGCAAAAGTTTCCAAACCAAACAAATATTTCAAATATCTATCTAAATTTATTGTATTCGTCATATAACAATACAACAAAAAACAGTTACATAATTTGGTCGCAATTGTGAAAATAACTTACTAGCATTTCTTTGAACCATTCCAACTAAACTTTACCTTATATGGGACATGGTCAAAAGTCCAATGGTAGCTTCGAACCTACGACGCTATGTTCCGCAGTCCGTAAACTTAACCATTAAGCTATTGCCGCTTCGGAAATTAAATTCGGAACAACCGCCTTCATAAAGGCATCAATTAAGCTCTATCTTATTAGGGAGCTTACGCGTGGCTTTTCTAAGTTAATTAATAATTTTGTTTAAGTGGATCTTAAGGCTTTCATAGCTATCTATTACTCGCATATCTTATTGGTCGTCTGTTTGTTTCTAATCAATTATATATTTTATTAACGAAATTTTATTTTCACACCTATGTATCTTTTAAGGAGGCTAGTTCAAGATCATAAAATGGTCGTAATTTGTAGTTTGTAGAAATATAAACTGTTTAAAAACCAAACCAACGCTATATTTATATATGTTGATCTGGTGGCTTTTCGTACCTCAATCAAAATATAATATAAACATAAACTTATCACAAATTGATATTGAAATAATCATATAAATTTCACGCGTCTAGTATTTACTGTAAAGGTCAAACCGTGACGTCCGAGAACTATCAACATTTTTATCGAATAACAACAATTACAACTCACCGCTTCGTCTGGAGAACGAATTGTTTATCATAAGGTTTTCATTAAAAATATTTACTACTAAATTACTTTAAAATCATTATTATTAACAAAAGTAAAATTAAACCAAATCGATTCGTAGCAGGACCAATAATTTGTACGTTTGAACTAAGCAAATACTTATTTTATGCATAATAATGGACCCTGTATAAGTTATCTCCCTTGTCTGCTATATGCAGGGTCAGCTTCCGTAACTCTCCATAAAATTAATCCGAACTATAAGCCGAAGGCAGCGTCAGCACCCGGGTCCAATTACGACTCTAACCTACCTAACCTACTAAACCATCCTGAGACCCATGAAAACAAAATAAAATATTCACAATTGGACCAGTCGTTTCGTATATACAAACATGCGAGCGTCTAATATAATTACCATATATCATTACAGCTTTTGATATTGTCGCCAAACAGAAGGTCGCAAACCTTTCCATGTTGATCGCCCACTATATGCTTATGTTTACTAATCATCGATGATCAAAGTTTGTTCATTCATTAGTAAACGATTACCACAATACGTACCATAGTACGTACGTAGTATCGTCATCATCACTTCACTTCACTAATATTATAAATGTGAATGTAAGTTTGTTTGTTACGCTTTCACGCGAAAACTACTCAACCGATCATCATGATACTTTGTACACATATTCTTGGAGGTATTAGAAAAAAACATAGGATACTTTTATGAAAAAAAAAATATTTTTTATGAAAAATAAAAAATAAAATGTTTGTCAAAAAATCTAAAAATCTAGCTACTTCAATGCCACAATATTGTAAATGCGAATGTTTATATGTGTATGGACATTTGTTACTCTCGCACTCAAAAACGGCTGAACGGATCTGGATGAAATTCGGTACAGCGATAGATTATAATCTGGAATATCACATAGGTAATTTTTTATCCCGGATAAATGTACGATTCCTGTGGGATACGTTTTGTTTTTTTACGAGTTCATATCTACATATATAAAAGACGATGTTCCGTATAGATAAACGGCTACCCGGGCGAAGCCGGGGCGGATCACTAGTATACATATAAATTATGGCTCTAGATATCTTGTGTCACAATAACTATTCTTCAACAAGGGGATTATACTCTACGATTAGACTATCACAGTTCATCTCGAGTTGTGTCGTAATGAAACAATAATCTTTATTAATATTATAAAGGATTTGATTGTTTGTTTGCTATTCAATAATAGGCTCCGAATTAATTTAATTTCCTTAAGTGTTTCACTATTGGGCAGCTAAACTATTAGCGGGTGACTCCAACTAAACTAAAACTAAAACTCCAATAATGTAACCCAAGGTGTAAAAAAATACCAGAATATACTTTTCTTTGAAATTTAGTCACTATGTGTAAATTTGTCCAACTTAAAAAATAGGATATTTTTTCCATTTTTTAGTGCTAATCCGGGGCGAATCGCTAGTATTTTATATAATACACCACGTAGGATCAAACGTGACAGACAAGGAGTTATTAAATTAAGCACAATGGCAAGGGTTCCACACGATTGTAATGTAACGCAACCCGTATACGTCCGTCTATCTTACACACATCGGACGGTTGTTTTACTCCGTTGTGTAGCAGACGGCAGTTACTAGCTTGTGAAGCACGGCTGTGAGTGTACGCAGTGAACGGTTCTAACTACATTCCGTATTGTCGCTGTGCTGTAAATATTGTATTTTATTTTTAAATGTACAATTTTTTTGATTTATGTTGTTGTAATAAATAAGGTAAGAAATTCATTTATTTGCTCATTTAGTATTTTATTTTTTTTAATTCGATATTAGTTCGTATTACAGTTTGAGGCTACAAATATTTTAATGGTTGATAATTGCCTAAGGTATTCCTTGACAAAGAGTTTTTTTAATTGACAAAGTAGTAAAAATTAATTGTGAAAAAAAAACATCTTTAATTGAAAATATGGGTGGCATAAATAATAATATATCAAGTGCACGAAGTACAACAAAGATCGCTGATTGTGAGTCGAGGAATGCAGTTTCTATACGACCTTGTCACAATGTTCGCAAATAATAAACTGCGAGCAAAACTTTTAGAAAGTTAATAATAAGATGGTTTAACCTTTGATACATTCGTCAAAATATTGTCCTTGTATGTCCGTTACTATGTGTTTAAGTTAAAAGCATATGAGAATTTGCATTTATTTAATTATTACACCTAGTATATTTGTACTAAGTATAAGTATGTTACTTAAGTAAATGGTAAACAAACAATAATTTATATCTCGTATTTTTTTGACAATGACTAAAACCACAGTTATGTAAAGGTTCAACAATGAAAACACTCATGAAAAATATTAAAAAATATAAAACTGTAGATTCTTATTAAGTTTTTATTAAGATCTTTAAAGTGCAATAGTTGAAAATCAAGGTCAGAGAGTGTTTGCGTTCGCCATTCGAAGATTGTCAACCGTCTTCTAGACAAATATTTTGTTGCTTTGCCGCACGCACGTTTAAAAATGTTTAATATTTTAATATTCTGTTTCGTTTTGTTTTAGTTTGTGTTATTATAGTTATCAAAGATAAAAATATGCCGTGCAATTGCGAAGACGACAATGGAGTGCCGATGCATCAAAATGGCTGCCGACTTACAGCTGATCACACTACGATTGAACAACAAAACGGCTATCGACATAGAATACTTGAAAATGGAAATGTAATGAACGAAGAAGTGGATGCAGACCTAGTTAGGTTGCTATTGATTTTCCTTAAACGGTTCGGTATTCAAGATTCTTGTGTATAAAAAATATCCAAACATTATTCAAGAACTGTCAAAAAGCTCGGAGGAAAAGGAATAGCGCGTACATTTGTTAATATAAACTGGTTAGAACACGTGTTAGCTGAAATTTGTATTTAATAATAATACATCATCAGTAAACGATATAAAATTGTAAATTGTAAACCACCTGTTGGCTCATACTTGTCTGCTTTTAAAAAATTGACACCGCTTTCTATTTCACCCTTTTCAGTCGCTCAGAAGTTTAATTTTGATAATCAATACGTTCGGCTAACAAAGGCCAAAGGGCTTGAGTCTGCCGTGAATCATCAGAATTCATCCAAGTTGACAAGTTTTTAAGTGAAATGGACAACTTGATTACTATAGAAAATATTGTGCTCTTTTTGGGTTTTACCTCGCTACCTCGAGATGGTGGTGGTGGGCCTTCGTTATCAACAGAAGTCAACAGCTCATTAGTAGTAGACTTGATGTACAATTCCTGCAGTAAATTTTAAAGCTAAAACTATATACATATATATAGCTTCAGTAATCTCAATAACTGTTAAAAAACTTTATGTTAAACACACTTAGGGTTAGTTTTTCCACTACGTACAAATATTTGTGTTTTGCACTGATGTTTGTTTCAATCCACAAAGGTGTGTACTGTGCCCGTAAAAAAGTTGTCATTTTTACGCCTGTACTGTATTGTACGGGGTAAGTCTGTCATTGGCCTAAATTTCTATGAAAAATATCAGCTCTCACTTCCGTAAATTAAAGTAATTGTGTATTGCTAGACGAGCCTTCATAGATACATTCTGACTCCTCACTACTGTACCTATAGTACCATTCATTTTATTACGTACATTATATTATATATTTAAGGTCTACAGTAGGGAATTAAAATTTGTATTAAGAAATAAATATAATCCTGTACAAGTTGTCCTCAAATCTATATAATCACATTAAATAAGGGTCAACTTTAGTTTAGGCTTGACAAACGTCGGTTAAATTGAAAATTCCACTAAATAACTATACAATAAGGTCCAATATCTCATTTTTAAATTCATTATTATTAAGGCCGGGTGCCTTCGTCGTCTTGATTATACGGAACCTGTTTTGAAGATATACCTAGAGACCAGTCATTTTTTCTTGCCCTTTTCACCACGTTTTATGCGGGGTTGGCACAGTATGACCGTAGTCCATACTGTAATAGGTTTTGTTTATAGTTTTTTTCGGTCGGCCGCCTGCCTGACATAAAAAACCAAAAATATTGGTAAAATATAGAAATAATTTACTATTATAATATTTATTTTTAACCATTGAAATAACAATAGTCGAATAGCCGATTCGAACCCATGACCATGTGCATATTTTACATCCCGCACCCTTAACCTTTCGGCTATTGGCGCTTTCCACCACGTAGAGATTCGTTTTATAATAAAAATCAATTCAAAATTGCATATATCACTTTTCTAACTTATCAACTCTCGCTACACTTACGTATATCGAGAGTTGATAAAGCGGTCACTCAAGCGAACACGATCACACAAGCATGTTTTAGTGATTAATGCCCACTTTAGATAGCGGCGATAACGTGAAAATTACTTCACGATAAAACCGCTTTATTTAAATGCCTTGACATTAAGGACTTAAATCTTAATAACCTTAACGCTTTCCGATGACGAAGGATCCACTTCGTGTAAACATTTTCAATTTTCATACATATCTCTCAACGTGGGCGCAATATATTTGCAGTTTATTTTTATATCTATATTGACGTTTAGTACCTGGAGCTTCTGCAATACAAATACAAATAGGTAGTAGGTATGAGAATATATATAATATAGGGCTACGGTCGTTACCTCTCCAAGACGAGCTACAGGAACGGGGCACTACCTTCTTTTGCCCCAAGCGTAACATTGATTCGGTTTCCGAATGGTTTGTCCAATTTTTATTCAAATAACATTACTGTCAAGTTGACACCCGTGTCACGCCAATTTCAATTTATAAAAGAAAATAATAAAAAATGACAATCATGCTTTCAAATTAGCTTCCAAGCTAGCAAATTTTTCCGTTGATCTGCCTTTCAAAAACCGGGTGTTTGTATTGATAATATTACGAAACTCGGTTGATAGTAAGATAAGAAAACATTAAGAATAAGACCCGACTAATACATTGTATTATATTTTTATTAGTGTACGTTAATTTATGAACATAAATCACTGCATAGTTTAATGTGGGTTTTTCTTGGTCTCGTTACCATTGATTTCATTAAAAGTAAACTTCTTTTAAGTCGAAGTTGAGGTCTTGTAATGCTTTAGTATAAGTCTTTTTTACAGGGAGTATAATCTTGAGCTGTTTATTATAAGGTTTTAATATTCCAATTTGAGCAGACAAGACAACATGTGTCAATGATTTTTTAGTAGCTTTTGTAGCCATAGCTTCCATTCCTTATGAAATATGTATATTTCTTAATTTATTTTGTAAATTTTAATTTCGTTTAATTCATTTTTATTATATTTATTGGCTCTATAAAGATTTATTAATCTGATTACATAATCAAATATTTTATTTTATTTCCTGAAAATTTTTAAGAGAAACAAAATTGAATGCGTAGAACAGCTACGTAATTACTTCCTTTTGTGGAATAGCAATCTCTTTTTCAAAGCTATTAGCTATATTATATCTATTTAATAGAAAAGCTCCTTTGTTCTGCAAAATCAGTTGTATGATAACAAAAGAAAACTAAAGGAGAATAAATATTATAGAGAAATAAGTGAATTGTAACTGTATCGATTTAAAAAAGTATTCGTCGACTGTAAAAGTAAAAAGAATTACACGCTTTTGTACAATGATTATATTGTTTAAATTATTAGTAATAAATTTATTATACTATTAGTTAACTTAAATCTTATTATTAAACACATTGATACACCAATTGCGTATTTTTGTTTTTATTGTATCGTAAAAGGCTCTTTACTGTTACAGATATCCCGATGGCACCGTACGCCTGCGTAACCCTAATATCGAACTCATGGACCAAGATATCTTATACCACCTGGCACTCGGCAGCGGCTCGCATGATCTCGTCGAAATGTTCGGCGATGTTCAAGTAAATGAACTTTTCAAAATTAATATCTCGAGAATAATCCTTAACGACCACAGTAAAGTATAGCACGGTGCCGGTCTGCGTTACGTAATCGCAAAACCTGTTGAGTGTAACTCTTCTCTGTAATGTAGAGAGACACAATTGTGCTTCGTAGGTACCTATCCGCACTAAATAGAGGGTGCCATCGAAGAAGCTTTATTGTTTCCCTTTTCATACATTCTTCTCGCTGCAAACAACAAAAAAAAAAGCTTGTAGCAGTAACATATTCTATATTACGATTAAATTATTATTTAAAATAATTGGATATTAAAAGTAACCGTAGTAACCCGTAACCGACGGACATGTGCATGTGAAACGATAAATCTGTAAGCTCTGCCCCTATCTTTGTGGTTTATGGGCGTGAGTGCTCATGTATTTATGTATTTATTTTTTATGAACATTTGCAAATGTATATAAGTTGTGTATGTAAGTAAATGTACGGTTGTGTCCAGTTCGTGTGCATGGGCGGCACGCCGAAGCGCGTGGAGCAGTTCGCGTACACCATCATGGCGGAGATCGGGCACAAGCTGCCCTGCGGCACCACGCTGCAGGACATCAGCCAGTTCTCCTACCGCTACTCCATGTACAAAGTCGGACCCGTACTCTCCATAAGTGTAAGTACAAACATACAGTTTATTGTTCTCAAGGGGTCACAGACTGGATCAGGATTTTGTTTTCAAGGCTCTAAAAGGGTGAACTATTCTCATTTCTTCTTCCTCTACTATACCGTATTCATTCCACACCCCCATATTCTCGAGATTTTGAGACACAACATTGCTTGTTTGATACCGTCTCCTACAAAAAGTTGTAGCTGATCTATTGTGGTTTGAGATTTTTACCTTAGATGTTTCTTATATTGTTCGAAGCAATATGTAAAAAGAGAAATGAACGGCGGTCATCTGAATATGAATCTATAATATATTTAATTAATCTCTTTGTCTTTGTCTTTGCTTATTGGTTTCCAATACTCGAGTATCAGTAAGCTTACGTGGAACTGGATCACGTTGATCTTAAAAGTACAATGTAACATTTATATTAGGGGCGGCGAAGCGGGGATTTTTGGACTTACTTATGCTACTACTTATTTTATATTACATATTTTTTTATAATTAATAAAAAATCAGCATTTGTTTTATTCTAAAAGACTTTTTAGGCATTTCTTTCCATGCAGATCAATACATGAGCTGTTTTTACATTTCTTCAGTAATTTCAACGGTTCGATTGAATTCAGAAAATGGCGAACTACTGCAAATCGGCTTAACAATTTAAATCCTTTTCCGTTACTTATTTATCCTATCAAAATTTTCGTCGGTTTGTTTACATTCCTTATCTCTAATATTTGGCCTTACTATAGTGAATGTGGGCCAGATAAATTGTCTCAGAGGTCACGGTGTCGCATTCAAACAGGACTGTATCAATGGATCTTTGTTATTACAATTGTTGCTAAAATTTGTGTATACATTTGATATCTATTAAAGTTAATGAAATTACAACGTCCAAAATCTCAAAATTCAAAACTCCAAAATTCTTCTGTATTTCTGTTAAGTAAAGATGACTCATAAGAAACATAAGTTGACAATACTTTAACAGATTTAGTGCATAGATTCTGATGTTTACCAGTATAGAATCATACAAGACGTTAAACAAATAACAGATTATTGAAAGAATCGCATATTTAGCATTTTAAATATAACAGTGATTAACCTAATCCTTATACTTATATCCTTTAGGCGCAAATTGTCAAACACGTAATTGAGTCATTTATCCAAAGTCTATATTTATATTCACGTTAACAACTTCTTACTATCTGTATTTCATATCGCAAATGTCAATTTTGTTTATGCCCGACTGACAGGTAGGTATATGTATACTATGTCCTTTCCATTGTGACCTATTGTCCAAACAACTTGACTAGTTTTCTATTTACAGTCTTCCCAGTAGTGTCACACATACAGTGCGTTGTTTTTATTGATGTCTTAAATTAATTAATGTTTGTTTTTGTATTGCCACGTTGTTACAATTCAATGTTCTGTCATCCCGTAGTTGACTGTAAATTAATAAACTGGTTCTATTCTAGAACTAAAAAATAAAGAAATTGAAATTATACCTGCTCAAAGCAAATGTTACATTAATATTGAGATTGTAGTTATCTAATATAAATATATAAGGACAAAATATGAATTGTGTAGTCATCCACCCAATAACGTAATCGTTGTTTCTTAACAAGTTCAATGCTACAATTGCATGAAGCTTCTACATATAAATTGTATGACACGTTCGCGGTCAGCTCAGCGCAGTCAGTTCAATTGAGACAGATGACCAGATTATAGCAGCGCTTGCATGCGCATGTCTGGGAATTATTCTTAAGTACGTGATTCATTTTAACTCGAAACTTCCTTTTAAAGTCCGCAGTAATATAAGATACATTTTATTACGACGAGTGGAAATTAACTACTTCGATCTGTGCCATAATATATACAACTGCAATTGTCTAATTAGAAGACTATGTTACAAAGTACCCGTAAGGGATATACTAGAAATGGATGTAAATTATTTGCACTAACTCGGCGTCGAACCAATGCGGGTATGCGATCACCTATAAATAGAATAGGACACTCTTATAATTGTAACTTTAACTTTACTTACAATAACGTAGATATAATAGATATTCGTAGAAAACTTTTAAGAAATAAATTATAAAATCATTGTCTAACTATTAATAATATTATCTAAGACTTTTAATTAACCACTAAATACTACTCGAATGTGTAGCAGTTAATATTCATATTTTTTTATAGCAATATGTGGTGAATGTTGGGGATGGCATATTTAAATACTGTTCTATATGTATATTGTTGTGCAATTGTTTGTTTATGGAGCAAACAAAGGGAAAATAATATAGAAGGTACGGGCCATCCACAAAGAAGGCAAAGGTTAATGTTATTTGATAAAGGGATCGCGTGATCTAACTAGGCTTACATACTAAGGAGGAGAGGGAGCGGGAGCGCGAGGGAGATTCCTCGGCGCCCCCGCTCCGGCGCAGGCGACTGGGGAGGAGAAGGCGACATTACACTGCCGCCCTCCCTCCGCCGTAGTGGTGCTAGCTGGCGGGGAATGGGGATTCCCTGCCGGCTCTAACAGCCCACACGCCTAGGGGGGGACTCAGTGGTTGGTCCCCCTATTGCGCGGAGGCCCCGGCAATCGAAGCCGGGGCCAGCTTGCGGATGTCGCGGTGAAACACTTTAGTGCGCCCGTGGCATCCGCAACAAAAGCAGAGAAGACCACCGACAGGTTTTTTAGTGGGTATGCCTCCCCTCCTAGGAAGAGGAGAGTCCCACATAACCACTGCACTGTCCCCACGGTGCGGTGGTATGCGCAATGCATTTCTCCCTGTCGTAAAAAAAGGCTTACATACTACTCCATCATAGGTTTTAGTTTCTTAATTACACTTTGCTTAGTCTTTATTACACCAGCTGTGTCCTGCTAATGCCTGTAGCATGATATATGAATAGCCTATAACCCTTCTTAAGAATTGGGCTATCATATGCAAAAATAATTGATCAAATCCGATTGTGGTCGACTTGTAGAGAATGTCTATAGGCATTAAGTCCGCCAATTGTACTCATTTTGTGCAATAAAGGTTTAATTAAATGAATAGCACTTCAGATGTATTACGAATTAATACTTATGCTTCTCATAAGAATAGACATAATTTCTATAATGGATTATGGCTAAAATCGTACGAGTATATATCAGTAAGCTGAATACGAAACTGTTTATGTAATAAGACAATGTAAGGCTGTAACTGCTTGCAAATATATCATATTGCCTCCACCTTTACATATATTTTTGTGGCTAACTCTGTAAAAAACACGAAAATTCCTATACCTGAATCAGTTCAAAAAAAAGGAGGGATCAAGTTGAGCTATTATTATTACAGACAGTCAGTCGTAGAGTCCACAACAACAGCATCTGTTGCACGAATTCAATAAATTTGCAATTCATTAGATTGTTACAAGTGCCTATGGGTTGCGGTCACTTAATACCAGGGGCGATCTGCGTGCTCGTTTGTTACCTGCTTCCATAAAAAAACGTCCTGAGACCCTTAAACTACTCGTATTTTGACACTAGGGCTCCTGAATCGGTTTCGTCTCGTACTTTTACTTGAAAATCCTTACGGTTAAGTAAAACATATTTTAACATAGGTAGAGCCCGCAACAAGAACATCTGTTGCACGAATTGGCTGGTTCGATCGGTGAAATACCACGACCTCACAGAAAACAGGCGTGAAATAGAAGTTCTCTGCGTTTCGTCTGATGAGTGAGGTGCCGGAGGCCTAATTTCAGTCCTCTTCCTGTTCCCACCCTTTCCTCATACGGATTGCATGGCAATGGAAACAGGATTTGACGAGGAGGGGCTTGGCGGGAAAAAGGAAATATCCTTTTTCCTATCCGTGCTCTCCTCTGTAAATTAAGGCAGGCAACGCATCTGCAACAGATTTGCTTGTTGCGGATGTCTACGGGTAGCGGTCACTTAAAATTAGGTGGTCTGCTTGCTCGTTTGCCACCTTCTTCTATAAAAACATTTGTGACATAGTTTTTAACACCGTTAAAAACAATAAACAAAAATCAGTACAATGTTTACAATCAATTGTCATTACTTATCGCTTTACTAATTCTTATTTATTTAGTTAAATATAAATTGTGATATCTGATTCAAAATATGAAACAAGCAAAAAAATATCGGTCCTAAGCGAATTGCTACGTATTTGTAATGATAATGTTTCTTGTTATTAAGATATTATTAGAAGATTACAATGTTACTCAATTATGAAATGTTACCAATATTACTCAATTATGAGATGTAACATTACTGGTAGTTGCCCTCCTGGTATTTGCTGTGCCGGCAAATACCAAAAGTTTGCCGCGTAGACTTAGGCTACTAACTCTTCGATCTGATTTTATGGAATAAACAGGTAATGACTATGAAGTATATGATATTAGATCTGTTAGGTAACAATGTGTATGGTAACAGTCCAGTTTTCCTCAGCCCCTTAGCGCACAAGTGCTTATTTTATGCTATGAAGTACTAACATGTTTGGAAGAAAGATATAAACGAGCAAGTGGATCGCCTCATGTTAAGTGACCGTTACCCATAGGCATCCGTAACAAGCAAATGAGGCGCATATACCTTGTTTTCTTTTAGTAGACAGGAAAAAGGATATAGTCTTTTCCCATCCTATCCTTATAAGGAAAGGACGGGAAGAGGAATAGGTCTGAAATTGGGTCCCAGACACCTCAGTCATCAGCCGATACGCAGAAGCATACTTCTACTTCAACGTCTGTCTTCCTTGAGGTCGGGGTATTTTACCTGTCGAGCCGGCCCATTCGTGCGACGGGTGTTATTGTTGCGGGCTTTACCCCTGTTAACTTTCAGGTGGTAAACTTTTAAATTTTGGTTATTATAATATATATAATGTATAAATAAAATTGTTTTCTTTGCAGCACGGTATGGGTATTCCATCTGTGGGTATTCTGCTGCACGAGGTGATCAAGCTGATGTACCACGCGAGGGTGCGGGACCCCGTGTTCTTCAGGATCGGGACCTGCGGCGGCATCGGCTATGAGGGCGGCACCGTCGTTATCTCCGAAGAGGCCGTTGACGGCACCCTTAAAAATGCCTTGGAATTGGTAAGAGTCAATTCGATCGATTATTTAGAGCAGCGGGGGCCCAGTGGTATAGGCCATAACATAGGTACTGTACGTCGCGGGTTCGAGCTGAGACAGGCACTTTACTTTGAGGAATTTATTTCATCACTATTGCTCAAAAGTGGCGAAGGAAAACATTGTAAGGATACCGTCGTGTCTTAGAACCACTAAATTCGAAGACATGTGACATCCAACAACCCGAACTGGGCCAGCGTGGTGGATTTCCCTCTCTCGTAGAGGTGTTCTGTGTCCCTGAAGTGGGGACAAATACTAAAAAAAAGATGATTTAATATTATTATTTATTTGTACGTGGCAAAATATGTTTATATCTTCAATAATCCACTGTAACACCATTTGTATCATATTCTGGACAATAAACTATTTGATTTTATTTGGTTTGAAATAATTAGGGCCTATGCCAATAGCAATATTAGCTTGTAAATGAATCCTGAAAACTTCTTGTCGGCATATAACTAATATCAAATGTTAAAAAAAAAATTATGATACATAATTGTACTAATAGGGGTTCGTGTCTCCACGTAATGTTGTTGTTAAAAATGCATAACGTGATAATGCACACAACTGATTAATTATGCGAAACATTGCTACGTGTGATTTATAAATTTTTATTTACCGTGTACAGACAGTACTGGGCAAGACAATACAGCGGTTGGCTAAGCTGGACCGGCGACTAGTGCGAGAATTAAGAAGTCTAGCTGACCCGGAAGACCCCTACGACACAATAACGGGAAAGACCATGTGCACTTATGATTTTTACGAAGGTTTGCTAATTATTTAATTAAATTAGCCCAGCGTGCTGAGGTGTTCACTGTGCTACGTGAGATTAAACTTATTCTCTTCGTAGAATGTCATTAGGAAAGACTAATATGATTTAAAGAGTTTCCTTCTGTATATTCATACTACATTTTATCACCGTCACCATATTCCGCTAAACATTATGTTCCACATAACGATCTCTTTTAACTTAACTCTGTAAATATAAACTTTGTAAAATTAGAAAAGACGCCAAGAACTTATTACGTGCTATTGTATTATTTTTACAGCACAGAAAACCTTTTATTACTTTTGTACGAAATAATAGTAATAATAATTTCTATTATTACTGTCGTGACGTAAGGATAATGATATTGTCCAGGACAAGGCCGTCTCGACGGTGCGTTCTGTGACTTTACCGAGGCGGACAAGATGGAGTACCTGGAGAGCATCCACAAGGCGGGCGTGGTCAACATTGAGATGGAGTCGCTGGCATTCGCCGCGCTCACGCACCACGCCGGCATCAAGGCGGCCGTCGTCTGCGTCACCTTCCTCGACAGGCTCAAGGGGGATCAGGTATGGATCATCCACATGGCGACGGAAAGGAGAATAACGAGCTCAATACACTCGTATATTGAGCTTTGTCGCTCGCTCTACAAACATCGGGGCACGCAGGGACCTGAGAAGCGACTGGTGGTATTGCATTCCACGCGAGTCTGATGTTTTTCTGCACGGGTTATTATAAATCGTGCCTTAAAACTTGAAATGTGGCTTACCAGGTTAAGAAGAAATTATTCTGTATAATTTGGTTTTTAATTACAGGTGTTGGCGCCAAAGGAGGTCCTGGACGAGTGGCAGCAGCGTCCCACGAAACTAGTCTGCCGCTATATCAAAAAGTGCGTAGTAATTTGCTTTTTTACACCATCCACACAAGTAATAATTTAAAGATGGTAAAACAAACGAAGACCTCTCTTCTTATTATTATTGGTCCAACTGTAAATCTCTCGAAATCAGAGAAAACTTGCAAAAAATTACGTGGAGTTAATTTAAATATTTGTATTCTGTCTTGTCGTTGAGGTATTTTATGACCTAAGCTTTGCTATCCACCTCTCTAAAGTAAATGTTGCTTTTCCCTTAAATTCTTTAAGCGATAGATGTGTTTTTTTTAGAAGATTTCAGTTTAGAATCTTTGTTTTCTGCATAAAAGATACTTAGTTATTTTTATGTACGGCAACAGACTCATGCCACATCTAGCAATTTGATAAGCTCAATGGTAACGATTGCCATCTCTATTTATTAATAGTTGATTTTTTCTTAATATATTTTACGCTGTATATCAATACTTACAACGTTTTTTCTATACTTTAGACAGTTGCAAATGAAGGGTCGTCTGTCGTTGGAGGGACACGGCTCTATTGCGGTCAAAAGCCCGCGCCGGTTCAAACTGGTGCAGCAAGAATCCGAGAACTATGATTAATTCAACACCAATCGATCTTGAGACTTTACCTACGGTCTATGTTAACAGCCATCGAAAGCCTGTGTGTGTGAAACGCCTCTAGAAAGCTTGTTATTCTTTAGTTTATATATACAAATATCAAATAATTTGTGTGTTATAATGTTAATAAGCTAATTGTGCTGTCATACCACGATGAAAATCACAAGACAGCGATATGATCTCCAAATATTTTAGGTCAACGAAAAAGATTCGGCATTTCATATTTAAAATTTAACCGTCGTAAAAAGAATAATTGCCTGCAACTTATTTTATAACTTTGTACCGTTTTAAAAAATAAATGTTCGATATTAGTTTGTTTTTAAACGAACTGTATAACCAAGTTACTATATAATGCACATTAATTTAAAAATACATACTTGAATCAGAAGAGTATGGCATAAAATTGTGTAGAAAGTGTTAGCCAAATAGGTATGTAGATGACGTGTATGTATTATTTGCATTTGACAGCTTAAATATTTAGTCACTATTTTCAAAATTTTAAAAATATGTGATTTCTAAACAAAAAAAGTTTTCTACAACGTTATTTTCCTTTAACACACTTTCCTTTTTATATAAAAATCTTACGCTTCTCTTTGGTGTTGCTGAGCTAAATTTTGTTATTTTTTAAAAGGCGGATAATGTTTTAAATAAACAACTAAATACAAAAATGTCTACTATTCGAACATATCTCTTTAACTCTGTATTTTGACCAATTTTTATTATTCTGTAATCATTTAGTTAAAAATATTAATCGAATATTTTATTACTACTTAACTGTTAATTTTTTAATAAATATATCATAAAATGTACGATTCCTTGTATTGTAGTTAATCGTTATATTTATCTTTGACTAATATTAAATATTTTAAAATAAATAAGGATCCTAAATCAAGAACTCGAGTATTAATGTACAGGTAAGGTAGGTGTAGGTAAGGTCCGAAACCAAAAACAAAACTATTTCGATTGTTAGTTTGTGGGAGGCATACAAATATGTATGCTAAATGAACTTCTTCATTTCTTATATTTCCTTTTCCTGCTCTATACAGGATGTATGCATAAACAAAAAGTAATAATAAAAATAACATCGTGTTAGTAGTTTGGTATTGTATTAATGTTTCAGATGCTTTGGAATGATAACAAATAAAGTTACATATTTCCGATTTGAATATCCAGTCTGAATCTTATACATAAAAAAATGAATTGTTAAGAATTTAAAAAAATATTGTGCAAAATGTGCTAGTATAAATATGTTTTATGTTCCTATTCTCCTTTTTATGCTTCTCACGGCCAGCCCATGTTTATTAAGAGTTCAATATTAATGTAACGGTTTTAATTCAAAAATTAAGCATAAAAAAGCATACAGCAATGTCATCAAAAGCAGTGAATACTAAGCTTTTGTCAGTCTTTCTGCTTTAAGTCAGTGTCAGATAACAAAGAGGGTCGATCCCCCACAGTAGCTGGCATTCCACATGGCAGCCGAAAATTCGAGGCTTCCCGGTAGTACTATTAAGTTTGGAATTTAGAGTCGCCTCGTCCCACCTAGAACACACCTTTTGTGAGGGATCCCCCATCTTTGTTCATTATTGTTTATGGTTCTAGCAACACGTATTAGGCTGAGTATACACAGTTTCTTCATAACAATGTTATCCGAAGGCACACCAATTTCACGACCTAAATTTTGACTTTTTTAATGTATTGTACCTTTTAATATAGTTTTACACGTTATATTGTTGCGAAAAATGTATTTAGCATTGTGATAAATTTTACATTAATTACCTGTTACACGTTTTGTATGGACCATGACAGAAAACTTGCTTTTTATTGGAATTACTTCTGTTTACCATTTTTTAATATCGCTTTAAAACAACGATCATTGACTAGTTATGGTATATTACATAGGACAGTTTTAAATACGTATACCAATCAAAACTTCGAAGCCAATAATGAAATAAGAAATCGCATGGGGGTCAATGAATGTAGTTTTTATACAGTAAGTCCTTCGTGTTATTGTTAAATTATACTGTTTTCATTATCGGATGGTGCGGGTGACGTTCCATAAACTTGAGAATATATCCATGTAATGAAATGATACTTTATAGGCTATGGACTACATGGCAATTTTTTTTCCCATAGTCAACATCATATTTAGGGTTTATGATTTTTGTTCTATTAACATGTGATTTAAAAAAAATGTGAAACGTCACCCGTCACATGTTGTTGAAAAAGGAGTAAAGTTGTTAAGCCGATTAAAAAGCTGATTGACTAATCGGTACAAGTGCTTCCACGTCAATGTAATTGTTATTTATCTGCGTAGCAAAATTGAAAAGATGTAGTCTGCATGTACGGGAGAAATTAAGATACAATTAGGGTACGTACCCATATTTTTATTAGCTTTCTGTTTGCAAAAATATATTCAAAACCATATTTATGAATTACTACGTGAAAACTAAAGGCATGGTTTGTCTATGGGTACGCCTTCCCTTGGGTGTGTTCAGAAATGTTTCTGTTTGAAAGTGGCTCTTTGAATGGCATAATGCTTGGTGAGTTGCAAGCAGCTTTGATGTTTAAATTTGATGGTTGTCATTGATTCGTGTAAAAGCTTTTGTGCAAGAGCACCACTAATTATAGAAAAATAAATGTTAACTAACTACTTAATTACTAATCACTTTCTAAATAAATTTTACTAATAAGAATATAAAAAGTGTGTTGCGTAGAAATTTAAGAATTTCTTTGTATCAAATAAAATATGTAACCAGTTTTTTAAGAATTTACTTTTTATTGAAATAAAAAGAAGTTTCGTGAAATTGAATTGTTAAATAAAATATTATCTCAAATTATCAATGCTTAATGCACACTAGTTACATTTTTAAAAGTTATGTTGTCTTGTCCGTACTCAATCAATACTGTTAACGAATCACTTTATTTAGACGTAGTGCTTGTTACCGTTACATATTGCAAATGTTGATTGTACAAAACAATTATTAAGGTCACAAATTAAGAATAATTTACAGTAATGTAAGCGTTGTAACTGCTTGAATAGTGTTAAATATTTAATAAATGCAGTTTGTTCCTTTAAATAAGTTTAAATTAAAAAGGTGAATGATCTAAAATATGCGAAGAAAATTAGGGAGATACAGTTCCAAGTACAGGTACTGAAGTTACTGAAGCATAATTGCGTTTTGCCCTTCCCTTGCGCGGTATCTGCGCGTTTGTGTCGATACAAAGTCATAACGCATCAACGGGCGTTCAACGAGCCTCTTCAACGCGCACAAAAAACGTCTAGAGCCTAAAAATATCAGTCAAAATCTCGAATGTTCGCTTATGTGATACTTTCGACTGATACCTAGACCTAGAATCCAATACAAATAAGTATAAAGTAAAAAATAAATATTTAGTTTGCAAACCTTTAATTCTTAAAACTAAATATGTACACATTCTCTAACCACAGCATAAACAATTTAAAATTTAAATTAAGGTAAAAAAATAATCCATTAAATATGAAGGTTTAGGTAAAGTTATAAAAAAACAAATGGCACAGATTATGCATTTTAATACAAATGAATTAAGAAGTTTTAGTACACAGATTAATAGATAAGAAAGTGTATACCGTTTAAAGCAACAGTTTTAAAAACCAGAATACAGAATATATTTCAGACAATAGTTGTCTTTAGCACAGAAATTTCAAGATAAGTAAAGAGATGTTCCTAAACTAAAGTTGACTTAGATCAAGATCAAGATCTCTTGCAAATAAGAAACAAAGTGCTTAAGTAAATAATGTAATAGCGGAGCCGAAACAAAGCGTACAGACTACAATGTGGGATAAATTAGAAGTAAATTATTTCTGGGTACGAAAAGTTTCAGTCTTGATTAGTATTTACAAAAATTCTCACTATACGTTTATTTTTCTTCATTGTGTGCCATGTGTTTAATTTTCATTAAGAATATCTTATAAAAATAAATGAGCATTCTAAAACTTAATATGTACGACCTATTTGAGCTGCAGGAACTTCATAAGTGCGTCTTGTATAAGACGAGGGCTGGCTTCGCTATCAGCGGTATATCTGACGCCTCTTAGCGCTCCATCTTCATTTCTCACCACACCATATTCTCCGACTATGAAGCCATCAGGTGTTCTTTCTTCCACACGATATTTTTTAAACTGTCTACCCTCAACGACATAACCTACTTTACAGTTTTCCTGTTTGCAGTTTTCGTTATTCGGCTTTTGAACTCCGTGACTACGTCCATCCGTCATGACACTGATTTTTTCATCCACTTCATAGTTCTTTTCGGGTTGATGTTCTACAATATATCTCTCCGTATTAGTTTTATAAGTTGCTGTTGTTATTGGAGTCGTGCTTACTTCGGGATCTTTCGTAGATATTGCAGGTATTGTTCGAGAGCGTGGTCGCCAAGGTGTGTGGTTTGGTAATGGCTCTGGCGTAAGATGTAATGATGCAGGTTGACTGTAAAATTTAGCAGGTTCGCTGTAAATTTTTGCAGGTTCACTATAAATCTTAGCCGGTTCGCTATAAATTTTCGATGGCTCGCTGTAAAATTTCGCCGGCTCACTGTAAATCTTAGCAGGTTGACTATAAATTTGTGCTGGTTGACTATAGACTTTCGCTGGAGGGTTGTAGAAGGCTTGACTTTGACCAAAACTGTTACTGGTTTCGTCAAAATTGTTATTAATCTTGGGATTGTCATGAACTACATTAAAACTGACAGTCGTCAATCGTGTGTTTCTTTCTCGTTCGTGCAACGAATCGTCCGTTAAACTTTGTACATAGGACTTAGCCGATAAAGATGAAATTGATCTACCAATCGGGACATTTTCGATATGTTCCTCAGTTTCGCTAGCTGTAGAATCTATATCAGAATCAGTTTTGCTAGTTGTTTCGGTTGTATCATCGGATATGTTGTAATTAAATTCTTTAACTGTTTCGAACGGATTCACTTGTTCGTAATGGTTAACGCCTCTCACTTCTTTCCGTGCTTGTAATTGTTTGATAAAATCTATGTTAGCACCGATGTTATACGGCATTGCATCAGTTACAGTTTCGTTTTCAATGTCTTCAATTGTTGTTGGATTTGTAGGATTAAAGATTTTCGTTACAATGGTCGGTGGTAATGTGGAATTAACATTTCGTATGTTTTCATTTTCTTGTGTTTTGTTCGATTTTGATTTTCCTCTTCCCACGGCTACCGACGATGTTATTCTCACAGATATAACTTGTTCATTGTTAATATTAGTGGGATCTTCATGTTCTATTTCGCGGTCTACATCGTCCCTCACTCCGGGTTGCTTTGTAAATGGCTGGCTGACCACTAGTGCTTGAGGCAAGATCTGAAAAATAAAATAAAATTGAAGTTTATGAATGCAGAAATACATCAACTTGCTCTTTATTTAAAAACCGTAAATATAAAAAGATATTGTGAAATGTTTTCAATAACAAATTGCTTTATAATATGCTACAACAAAGATGGCGATGGCGGCAAGGCTGCGCACGCGGACACTGACAGCTGTCAGACAACAGCCGACAGCGCATTCCGAGTACCATTTCCGCTCCTTATAATTACCCTCGGCGCCACAGAACCTATATCATCAGGTAATCTCTAATGATTTTGATTTACCCTAGATAATTTTTTGTACAATGCACACAAGAACAATTCTACCTGTCTCAGTTATTGCAAAAAATTATATAGATACTGTAAGTAGAGTAACATAATAAAAATAACTAAATAACACGTTGGGGGTGTAATATTATTAAATAATTTTATATTTTTGTTTATTCAATAGCATAGCTTTTGTTTTGGTGCATATTAGGTCTATAACTAAAAAAAAACAAACCATTATTCAGACTGTAAAACCTTACACTAAATCGTATAAGGATAATATATATTTTATGCAATGCTTTTTTTATTGAATTTAGGTTGAAAAGAAAGCAATCGGTATCCACATGATAACGAACTTTGTCCCATGTCCCAAATGTGACAGATTAACGTCATTGTGACTATCTTAACCGATGATTGTTACAATAAAATTAACTCAAAATACAATATACTGTCATTTTTTTATATAACATGCCTGAAAAACGATTTCCAAGCCTCACTGACCTTATTTTTACTTTTATGTTAAATCTGGTATTGAGATTCATTAAACATAATACAAAAAATAATCCTCTACTTAAAGAAAAGGCAATGTTACTGGTTAAGTTGTTAATGTCAATCCGTTCGCAAAAAATTAACCTGATCGGAATGTGGAGGCAAAAAGTGGGCGCCTGTTCATGACACCGCCACGGGTACTATGATTGAATGTTGCTTGTACTTACGTCTTTGTAAACCTGTTTCGATTATCAAATCCGAAATGTCATATATTTTTTTCCTAAATTATATATATATATATATATATATATATATATATATATATACAACATTTATACAATGTTAAGACCTATATACCCTACCTAATATATATATATATATATTAGGTAGGGTATATAGGTCTTAACATTGTATAAATGTTGTACTGATCTTGAAACTGCTCAGTATAAAGAGTACGGCAAGAAATTTCCCCACACTACTTACTACGTAACAATGAACAGAGCTTTGCTAGCACAAGGACCCAAAAAGTACGAAGAGGGCTTTACATTTATGTTACAATTGATTGCAGAGTTACCGGCATAATATATCAATTTTTATCGATATGTCGTAACATTACAACGGTGTAGTTCGCAGTCGAAATGAAGTTTGTATAGTTCTAATTTAAGTCTAGTGAACCTACAAGAAACCCATTTTAATAGGCGAAAATCCTGAATAGCTCTGGAAACACTTTGCACCACTCCACGGAAATTTTATGGTACTACGTTGGTGGCTGGAAACAAAAACTGTCGATTGCAAAAACAAATTTAAAAATTTCTTCATAAATGTCGAAGTTTTGAGGTAATATAAATCAAATGAAATAAGTGAATTGAGAACTTCCTCTTTTTATATGCATGGACAATAACTAATAGAGCTTACCGCTGTTTGCGCATCGTGCCAACATTACTGAAGAAATTTGGGTAATTTTTAGTTTAGGGTATATGGGTTACTATTTGTCGCAAAATAAATGTTTTATTGTTACTTGTGGGTGAAAACGGGCATGATAGTTTGCATGGGGAACCAATCAATAATCAAATTAAGGTTGTTAAAATTCTTATTTATGTCATTTGTAAGTAATAAGAAATATTTATGTTTTGGCCGGGTGTTTGAAAACGCGGAATTATAGGGGTGATTTGTGATTCTAATTCTAGTGCTATGTGATTCTAATAATTTATTATTTTTGTAACTATACGTATACTCAGTGAGTATTTAAATGGAAATTATTATAGCATAGAGATGAAACATTAAAATAAGTCGAAGAAACGCAAACGAAATTGCGGGATCTAGTTAGTTTCAAAATATGGGCTGCGCGTGCGCAAGACACGGCCTTGTGTTTTTCACTGTCACGGCGCCGCGGGGTGGGGAGGACTCAAGGCGCGCGCAATCGTAATATTGCACGGATATGTTGGAATGTTACTTTTACATAGAAAGGTTAAACGTTGGAATGAATTATAAACTCTTCTGTTATGCATTCGTACCAGTCGTACTCACCTTTGTTCTTTTTTGCGAGGAAAGTAAAATGTTACATAAATCTTGTTTTGTTAAAAAAATATTATTAGCTTTTGCAGTTCGGTGGCCAAACGAGGCTGGCTGGCACAAAAGAGAACAATTGTTTCTAGAAAGGGGATAGCAATAAATGTTTTGGCTTTCATATTTTGTACTACGAATATACATATATATATCTAAATGTTTGCTTAAAATGTTCGTGAAAAAGAATCAAGAGCTCCTTTTAACACCAAGTCCTTGAATTAATACTTCTTTTGGCTGTGGGAAAAATGATGAGAATGATTTTTCCGATCGGATGAGATTTACATGGCAACCAATAACATCGACCATATTGATTTTGACATATAATTCCAAGTTATTTCAAACCGTTGTCAATTCCCTTTAGTATCGTTTATACAAAAAAAGAGTACTGACTGGCACATGCGATACATTTTTCAGTTATTTTTGTTTTGTTACACTAAACAAGTACCTACTGCTTACGTGAAGATCCGTTAAGATGGAAAAATAGTGGTTCCTGTTAGAATTTTATATGAGAAGTCGCCGGCAGTAGCTGCGTGATGAATAACATCTAGGTATGTAAGAAGACATCGGTATGTCTGAGCATATTTTCATTCAACCCGTACATAGTGGGTCCAAAGAGGTCCGTATATAGTTACGGGGCGTTCGCATATACCTATAAGGCATCCGAACATAGCTATAGGGCGTCCGAATGTAGCTATAGGGCGTCCGTATATAGCTATAGGGCGTTCGTTAGTAGTCGAAGGATTATCTACGATAAGATTTGGCTAGATAAATATATGTTTAACAAATTATATAGCTTCACTAACTTAATTAATAATTGCATGCTTTAGATAAAACAATGTTTGTACGGGGACTCGATGCCACAGACCAACCACCATAATCTTGTGGAAGAAAGACTGGTCTATGTTATAGTTGTTCTATGTTCAATAAATTAAATAAAAAAGAAATCTACTAGGAAGTTCTCGGTAATTCATTTTAAAGTATTATCCGAAATACTATCCAATAATTGCACATAAAAAATTGAGCGCCGAATAAAACGCAACGCGTACGCGATCTACGACGATATATAATGTTTTGAATGCGGTAGATATTATGTTATTTAAGATGTGAAGATGTCACATGTGCTTAATGAGCGAATTGGCAACGTCGCAATTGCGGACTCCAAATACGCGGATTCGTGGTCAGGAAATCCCTGAGATATACGTCTGTGCATACATATACGCCCAGAGCAGCGCCCTCACCTACGTTGAGATTTTTTCGGGAACTTATCAAAATATTATTGCAGCCATTTCAATGATTTTTTGGCTTTTACCGATTTTTGTCCTACGGCTAGCCAGGACCAATATAAAGAAAGAAAATAGTTTATTGTTGCTACTACACTCCACTACACAAGTATTATCAACAGAAATCTAATAATAATATGAGATGACATAAAATAAATAAAACAATATATTTTGAAAATATAGCGGCGACGAATAGGTCACTAACTCAGCCTCGCCTGTAATTAAATATATATATATATATATATATATATATATATATATACACACATACACACACACACACACATATATATATATATATATATATATATATACTAACGTAATGGTAGGGCGGTACGGTAAGTTTCACGTATTTTAATTTATTGCATTGATATTGATACTTCTTGCAAAAGTAGGTGAACGAATTGTGAACATCCGTGAATGCCTATGTAACATAAAGTTACCTACGTGAGTTATTAGTTTTAAAAATAATAAAAAAATCAACTATACTATGCAGTACCGTCTATATATTTCGTCTTTTTGCAATCCTTTATTCATTTGTGTAATTATTCTTTAAAAAATGTGAAACAATATTATTGGCCACAAACGGCGTAGAGCTGTGCACGGGACAGAGCATACAATGTGGAATATTTTAATGCACATGATAAATCGATTTATAATTAACATTCGATTGCAATTAATTTCTTGTTAAAATCCTTCAAGCGAAGAGCGAGACGAAACAAACAGGTCGCGTAGCAAGGGAGGCAATTTCAACATTTATTATTATCGTTTCCTTTTTAAAGTCAAATAACAGATAACATAAAATGCTTCCAGGACTTTGTCAACCAGTTCGTAGGAGCTTGGTCTCGCGAGAAGCGACTTGATTCATCGATTACTAAAAAAATACATTAAAACAAATGAGACGCTTGTAGTAAAAACATCACCAGGGCTCATGACGCCGTATTTAAAGATTTAATTTCTACAAAATACGCGTAGCTCTTATTAACCATTTTATATTTAAATTTTGAATTAGGACATTCACTTTCTTAAAGGGAGAAAAATTTTTATCCCGATGATCTTGACAGGACCAAAACAAAGTTATGAAAAATATATAATGTAACAATCAGTCGTCTAAACGTGAAAATTCCATTGAAGATTCCGTTACAAAGATATACACGAAGCTTGTAAAAGCGGTTTCAAACTTAATTTATATTTTATATACTAAAGAATAATAAGTAAGGCTTGCTGGTTCTTTACTTGTTATTTACTCTAGAATCTAACTTCGTAATTCATGTCAGTAGATCGCTGGGGTTACATAAATATTTAAGTTATAATCAGCTTTTTAACATTTTATTCAATATTATTATAATAAACTTTGTATGTTGTTTGTAATTGTAATGGTGTAATAGTTTATTTAATAGGAGTAGTTGTAATGTTGTACTGCTGTTGATGTCCAGTAGTAGAAGTTAAATTATAATTACAAATTAATTTTAGTTCTCTTTATAATCATCCGCAACTTAAATCTATTGTTGGAATTAATGTCTTTGGAATAAAAATGAGGAACATTTGTACGTGAATAAGTTTTGCCTCTAAATACAATTACACTAGAAACAAATCTTTCTCAATGCATTTTATTTATTTGCATGTACGTTCGTTGCATATTTAAGCGCCGAGGCGCCAGCAGTGTAATGATACGGTCCGTGAAATGTTTGAAGTCGTCGGTTTCAAGGACCAATTCTAGATCATTTACTTTGTTGGAACACTTTTTGTTGTTGTTAAAAAGAAACAATATTAGAAAAAATGTTGTTTGAAGTTTTCAAAAAATCACTTAAAACAATTTAAACGACGTAGAAATAACTTTAACTTATAATATTTATATTAAGGCTGAATTATGTAAAATGCATTTCCGCATTTACAATGTAGTTTAATCCGCACTTCACAACTTCCCCCTAAAAAAATCTATGAAAATTAATAATAATATCGTATAAACGAACAAAACAATTAAAATGTCACTTAATTTTTGGCAATAGCTAAAAAACTTTATTACTCAACAAAGCAGCAACAACCGTGTTGTATGTATGTATGTCATAGATTTCAATAAATCAGTATAATCTGCAGTACCAACTGACTCTAATCGTAAACATGCAGTAATATGAGGAAAAGACCAATCAGATACATGATTTCGTAAAACAGAAGTAATTATTCGATCACAATAATTATTAGGAACATTACGTAGCGTTCAGATAATAGCGATGTGTAACCTTGGCTAAAGCAACCTACATTCTCATATAATTTGTTTGCTGTAGCGCTACTAACTTCGTTCCTCAAGTTTTCTAAGCTTTTATTTATTATTGTAGGCGTGGAAGACTTACAGCTTAAATTTGATACCAATAGCACTAATGTAGTAATTACAGCCAAAAACAAGTCTTCATAAAGATGCAGAAAATTTAGAATTGTGAGCGAACATAGCATAACACAAACACGCAGTAAAAATGTATATAATAGCTATGTCAAAAAATACCACAAACACAAAAGTAAGTAGATAAAAAATGCTTATACGTTAACTCAACTGGATTTTTTAAACAACAACATTGTTTAAAAAAAATCCAGGCTCAAACACCTTCCCGAAGACACACTAGTTTTGAAGTGAAACCTCTGTGGTGGCAGACTGGGTAAGTGGATGAGAATCGAGAATGAAATTTCAAGCACTCGTCACGTTTAGCAGCATTTATTGTATAACTACTGCGATCATAAGTACTTTCTTAGTGAGCGAGGCGGTTACTAACTGTACCTTCGGTTTTAGACTACACAACATAATTTTAAGGGTTCATTTATACATCAATGAATATACAATCCAAATTTTGATGCATATCTCTTTACCTCTAACTGAAAAACTTTTGAATCGATTTCAACAAATTTTTCACTACTAGAAAAATCCTCAATCAGTGAGTAACTAGGCTTTGCTTATTTTTTGATTTATGTATCTACGCGAGCAAAGCTGGGACGAGTTGCATTTTTTTTATAAAATAAGGTTTAAGCGTCAACTATCGATAGCCAAACAGGTTTTAAAGACAAACTGACATTTAATTCAGCACAAGTGGACAGACCTTAATAAACTATAAACTTAAACTATGCATAATTGTCTGCAGGTCCCAGAAAAGTATTTTAAACTCTTTTATAAAGTGAATTACGAAAATTATTTAGCTAATAATATGAAGCACACGAATCGGCATCGTAGTGGAATTGTCGCACGGATGTCGGAGGACAATAAAAATGTTGATCTCAGATCTCTCTCGAAATTGCTCTTTTCGTCACGACTTGAGCATACCAGAGATAAACAGCGCGGCGTCTAGGTCACGTATGATGTTTCCAAAGCCAAAATTAACTTTAAACTCCAAGTTTTCGGCACAGATATATATATTTATTAATTTTAATTCTTTGTCTTTGTTAAAGTATGCAGCACTAACCTTTATAAGGTTAACTTTGTGCAGGGCGAGGCGAGAAAACCAGTCCTGAATTACCACATCGTGCCGTATATTATACTCGAATGCAAATAAATTGAACGATGACAACCGATTCGAGATCACAAAGAAAATACGAACGTGGTTTACTGCACGGATGTATTTCTTTATATAGGTCAAAGTTCGAGTCCTTAAGATGGATGATTTGTGAAATGATGTTCCTATAAGAGATAAATAAGACCGTTGAATACAAAAACTACGCATTATATCCAGTTTAATCGCTTCCTAAACGTGTATGTCGTATCAGATCGTCAGTGTACTTTATTGAAAGTAATAAACACTATGTTAAAATAAATTATAATTAAAAATGTATCAGCTATAGCTGCATGCTGTTTTATTAATCATTTCATCTTTTTATTAAGCTGCTTCTTTGCGACTTTTAGGTTATAAGGTAGATATATACCTATACATATATGATAGCTGTACTTTTAAACTATCCTTTTCAAATAAGGAAAGGGGAAAATGACTAAAACTGGGCGTCCGGCACCTCACCAGTATGCGCTATCACGCACGTAGAATGCTTCTACTTCACGCTTGTCTTTGTGAGGTCGTATCATTTCACCGGACGAGCAGGCCCATTCGTGCAACAGATGTTGCTGTGGGCTCTACCTCTGTATGGAAAGAGGAAGAGCGGGGGACGGGGAGAGCTGCGATAAGGCAGTCTTCTGTTACATACAAATTACACTTGCATTACTATGACATATTCTTGAAATCATAAAATTAGTAAATATTTAATTATGCTAGTTAATTAGTATGTAACATTTGAATTGATCACTTAAAGTTATGCGTGGCAAGTTACTGTGGAAGTTGAATAGGATAACCTGTTAGTCGATCGAATAGTTTACCTTCGTTCTCAATGTCTTTAATTTCAATAATGTACACTTCATTACGCGTAACACTCGTGCAGTACCGTCGGTGAGTGTTACGTATTAATTAAAAAAAACTAACGTCAACGCCTACTTAAGTCAACTGGAATAGAAAGAAATAGCAATACTACGATCGCAAAGCGCCAACTAATGGTTGAAGGTACAGACTGCCGATCGCGAGGTCGAGGGTTCGCCATTCGACTATTGCCGTGAACCATATCCTAGCACAAGCTTTGCTTAGTTGGATTTGGCAAAGAAATGTTAGTAAATTATCTACTAACATTTACTATGTATAAAAAATGCTTTAATTTCTTAAAACTTGCAGAGGTGTCAGCTTCTTGCCTTATTTACCGTGGTCCTTAGCAAACCAGGGTAAACTAATATAAGTCTTGTCGGCTAGTTCGCGGCTGCCGCTCAAGTTATACTCGACTCCTCGATGATTCGAGTAGTAATAAGTTACATGTTCTTACTTCTCGAGTGAAGATGCTGCACTAGACTTTAAGTGAGACAGACGGCTTTTAGTTACGTTCTAATTAATACTTTTGTATGATGTCGAAGTTTTTTTCAGAAATTTTCGCAGTTTTCAGGCGTGTTTATGTCATTGTTTCACTCCACTAAGCACGCGGGAAACCAGCATTCAAATTTGCAAGTAACAATTTCATTGGTATCAGCAGCACCCGATATTAAACTCAGGTTAGTTGCTTCCTTGATAATTTATTATAAACTGGTCATGTCTCGTATATTACGATTATTTGCAGTTATACATTAATTAATATTGTTAACTTCAACATAAAGAGATATCAGATGACATGACTTAAACCAGTCGTCTTATCTTACAGGGCCATTGACAACATTCTATAACATTGATAGCGACCCGCCCGGCCTCGCACGGGTAGCACTAATCTATTATAACTAGGATGTTCTTGGGAATTCATGTCACTGTTTGCCTTAAGGAGGTATTGACAGATTCAGGCGTTGGCGTTGGCGTTGGGCTTGAGGCGCAGAAGGCGCCTAGCCTAAGTAAGGGTAGAAAACCATGCGTGACGTGACGACAGCCTAGATGACAGAAGATGTTAGTGTAGAATAAACTTACTTACACGGCCATCTATTTAGAAACTTATAATTTTTTTTTATGTGAGTTGGTGGCAAACGAGCAAACGGATCACCTGATGTTAAGTGAGCGCTGCCCATAGACATCCGCAACAGGCAAATGTATTGCAGATGCGTTGCCTACCATTAATGGCCAAAGGAGGGCACAGACAGGAAAAAGGATAATTCCCTTTCCCCGCTAACCTCCTCCTCGTCCAATCCTCTTCACTTTCCCGTCCTATCCTTATGAGGAAAGGGTGGGAAGGGGAAGAGGACTGAAATTAGGCCTCCGGCACCTCACTCATTAGACGAAACGCAGAATCCTTCTACTTCACGCCTGTTTTCTGTGAGGTCGTGGTATTTCACCGGTCGAGCCCGCCCATTCGGCAACAGATGTTGTTGTTGCGGGCTCTACCACTGTAAGAATTTAAACATTTAATTTGCAATAAGAAATATTGGGTTCTTTAATCAAGATAAAACCTATTCTATTCTATAAGTTGGATCTAATTATCACCGTGTACAAAATTTCATTAAATCGGTTGAGTATTTTCGGAGTTCATCGCGATTCGCCAGTCAAATCAAATCCATGCTTACCTTATTCACGTAATATAATTTTTACGTTATTTTCAAAAGATCTAATTCTTCATGATAAAGAAGAACCATGCTACAACCGTATTATATACGTTGCAGTGATTTATTATTCTCACTAGTAACTGATTAAAAAAAATACTAGGAAGTGATTCGTTCGAACGAACGCTCTCATAAGGACCAAAATTAGTCCGATCTTATGATCCAGTACTTATTTAAAGAGCATGCTGACATTTATCGTATGCGTAAATATGAAATGGGTCGGCATTTATATTAAAATATTTTCTTGAAAATTTCAATGTATTTGATGCCTTCCTTAACAAATGTCTCGTTAGCGTGTTAAAAGAGCTCATTATATTAAAGTGTTACGTTACAATACTTTTTTAAAATAAAAATGTGGCCGGAAATCGACGTTACGAGCAACCGATCAATTATAATATTTTTAATTAGTGTGTTTGTAAATGAATAAAGAATTAGTAATTAACTATATGTAATATAAAATGTTATAAAAATATATTGATGCTTTGAGCAGAATTGATAAAATTTACTTTAATAATCTTGGCACGTAGCTCTCGATACATAAAGCAGAAATAGCGTATGAAGTACGGCATAAATGTAAAAAGAAAATAATTGTGTAATATAATGTTGCAGCGTTGTGAAAGAATATCGCCTAAATTTTATACAAATTACAATTATATAGAGTCTAAATGATAATCATTTCTGTAGTTTTTGAGTTTCTTTTAAGCGATGTTTTTTTCTAAAATAATAACCTCATGAAAATGGCGACTTCAAAATAATTAGGATACGGTCACCTACTAGGTACATATCATATACATTATATATTATATACATATATCATCTTTTAAAAATTATAGACTAGTACCTAATTTTTTTTTACTATATGGGACTTGGAAACATTGTTCGTGTCTTGTTCTCTAATGTACAAATCTGCTTCACAATGGCGCATTGATGCTTTAGGCGAAAATGTAGGTGGAATTTATACATCTTTAATAAGTGTTGTGTATATGATGGTTGTCTTGTGTTCCTCAATCGAATACTATGTTGTCTACTACAGTTCTTGTCCATGAGTATTTTTTATGCAAACGCCTGTTTTCGTATCAAATGCTTTTCTTTTATTTTTATTGTACGATTGTAAGGAGACAGAACTCAGTCAGTTTGTATTTATTAGTTTTTTTTATGTTACTAGGTGGCAAACGAGCAAGCGGTTCACCCGATGTAGTTGATAGACTCTCAGTGTCAAGGCAAGTATAACAATCGTCATTAATTTGACTCGAAATATTCGAATAGAATTACAAAAAGTACATACAGTACAAAGGACCTAAATAAATCGCACAGTAACTTGAATATTAAATACCTTATAGGCTTTTGAAAAATGCTTTGCTTGTTAAGTAAACTTATATATACATAGTTGTATAAATTTTGGTAACCCTGGAGATTGGAAAGCTAAGCCTTAATTTAGCTCTTGTTACAGTACATTTTTTATTTTAATTGCAAGACATTATGCTATAATATACTATAATTTATATTTAATTTGTGCGACAAACTATACATTTTTCGTTATATTGGCAATAAATAATTTTGTAACTATGTCAACACATTGAAAGATTATATTACATATGTAATGATTATATGTATATTAAAGGGAATGGGGAAAAGTTAGGTTTTAAATAATTATTATTTAATGCTATATGGTATATGATAATTATAATTAAAGAGTAATTATTGTTCAAATCACAAAGTAGTTAATTTTGGTATTCGGTCGACGAGGTGCAAAGTTTGACATTGAAAGTCATAGTCAACTTTACAAGACAGAGAGGGCAGTGGGCGGTGCTGCTAAAAATGTGGAGTACCTTGCTATAAAATGAAGCAACTTGTTATTGAAATATTATTTAATATAATGTAACTATACAAATCCATAAATTAATATAAATCTGATATTCGAAATTATTACAAGGTCCTAGGCCTGGTATATTTTTCATAAATACACGAATAATTAACAAACAAAGCTCTGAGTCTCTCTGCGTTATCGCATCAGAAATTATGTGACCCGCAGTAGAAGCAATGTAACCGACATTGCCCGAAGAAATGCAAACCTTAAGTGGCAATAGGCCGGACACATTGTTCGCAGAACGGATGGCCGATGGGGCCGGAAGGTTTTAGAGTGACGGCCACGTACAGGTCGACGCAGCGTAGGTAGGCCCCCCACACGATGGACCGATGTCAAAGTTGCGGGAGCCCACTGGATGAGAGTGGCAGGGGATCTTTGTGGCGATCAATGGGGGAGGTCTAAGTTCAGCAGTGGACAGATATCGGCTGAAACGAACGAACGAATGAACGAACTTTTTTAAATAATATTTATTTATCTCCACTTTATATACTCACTATAATTATGAAATAGAAACACATGAATATAAATAGTTGACCAATTGGTTAAACCTTACTACTAAAAACCATTACATTGCTACAACTATAACAAATAGGCAGCCGACAGAGAAGTAATAGCAATAAGGTTTGTCGGTCAGGCTACATTATTAAATACATGTAATAAAAGTGAAAATAAATTCATACCAAAAGGGAAATCCATACAAAATAGATCCTCATCTCGTCACAAACCAATATTATCGCACTGTAACTTCAAATTTACTGTATCGATAAGGACATGTCCACAATATCGAGAATCGCAACGAACATCGTTCCTGTAGGAACTTTTAGATGATAGGATTATTCCTGTCGCGACATTATCGCGTCGCTTCGACACGACGACGTTGCAGGCACACTGTAAAACTAAGCGAGGCCCTCTGATTCCGATTCGTAAGCGAACTAGAATAAGCGATTCGCTTCTAGTACGCGTGTGCCTTGCGCGCTGTCTCACTAACTACAGCGACGGCTCGATGCTGACCAGCCGACGCTGACCTTCCCAATTAACTATTTAATTTATGTAATGCACTTTCTTGTGGAGCACTGACGAACACAGCGAACGCACGCGACCACAATCGAAAAACATTATCTCGATTCAATAGTGCAATAATAAAACTGCAAAGTCCATTTAAATATTTTATTGGTTTCAAGAACCTGAATACAAATTAAAACTTAATCTTTAGTTAGTTGTTTAAATAAAGCATACATATTTCTTTATGAAAATATTATACAACTTTACAATATACACAAATTAGTACAGTCGGTGCTCAGCACAATAGCTTCTTTTAAGTGTATACCGTTTACCTAATCTAAACAATATTTTTTTAGATACAGAAGGATAGGACAATTACTTTTTTTATCTTTGCCCCACGACAGTCAGCAAATGCATTATACTTATAACATTAAAATAAAAAGGTAAAATGATTAATACAGATCGGGAATCGTGATGAAATATTTTCGACTTTAATATCCATAGTAGGGGTTGTGAGCGTGTTGTTGCGGTGCGTATGGCTCGTACTGTTGGTGCTGTGCAGGCTGTAAAACAAATGGAGACGCTTTATACGAAATTAGTACCACGCGGTTTTGCTACAGAAAAAGGGTCCTGGCCTGGTGTTAAATGGACACGATTCCTGTTATTTGGGCTGTCAAATCCAAAGGAATTTTTCAAATCAAGGATTGATAGTGTCTGAGATTAGTGCGATGAAACAAACTCTACAGCTATACAACATTAATTATTGTCTTACGAGGCTGTCCGCGCGAAAACTGCAGGGATCTCCTACAACGGTGCCATTTTGATGTAAATCTGCTGGCTGCCTTTGGTCTATCGATAAATATAATGTGAAATGTGTTTTTATTTGAACGCTGTCATTAAAACATTGGTTAGTTAGTTAAGTTATTTCATATAATTTGTAAAAGTAAGGACGCACGTAGACTCGGAATTAATTCCTTTGGCGCTAAGAATCTGTGTTATTACGTTCAATTATTTAATATTATAAATGATAATGACTTGACGGAAGGGTGTAATCATCGTAAATATTTTATAGCTTACGATTTAATTTTTGATATTCACGATATTTTATATTTTGTGTTAAAGACATCGGGACCAAATTATCAACTTGACCAGGCAGCCAAAATTCGGGTTACGAAGTAAAGTTTAACTTTTTTTTATTGTAAAGGGGGTAAACAAACTTTATATTAATTTCACCCCTATGGGCGCCTAAATTTTTTAATTCAAATTTGTCAAAAAACATATGAGGCACAATAATCGTACAATATACGGTTTTGTTTCACAGTTGTGTCTGCACGGAGTAACTGGTGTGTAGGAATAGAATATGTTCTACATTATTAGGATTCACGGTTTCGGTACTATACTGACTTTATTAACGAACACGATTCGAGGGCAGATTTAGACCGCACGTTCACTATTTCATAAAATCAAAAATATTTCTTTGAAACAGCAAAGCAGAAGGAAGGGCAAAGCCTCTCTAGATCCGGTTCGGATTCGGGTATTACGGCTTATGGTTCTTATAAAAAATGTTTGAAAAATTTGAAAATAATTACCTGATAATCATAGTTGGGCTTATTATTTTCCGCCGGTTCACCGTGTACATGTTTCTTAATAAGAACGCCACTCGCAATCAGTTCTTTAAGCTTGAACTTTGTAGAGAGTAAGTTGGCTGCCAGAGCTTTAGTGAAAGCTTTAAGCTCTTTATTCTTCGCGTTGACCGCCCATACCAAGTCCTTTAGTAGATCTAGCTTGGCTATTGAGTTGTCGTTATCTTCATTCTCGTCGTGGTCGTAAGAGGGCGCTTCATATGCTGCCCGGTACAACATCTGCTCGTCTTCATCCATATCTTCATATCGGGGCAGATGCCTTGAAATCGCTACAAGGATGAATAGACATTTTTAATTAAGAAATCAATCTACATACAAGGAGGGGTGAAGGGATTTACAAGAGGGTTAAAAGACTTCGAGTTAAAAAATGTAATCAAAATATAAAAATAAAATTAAAAAGTGTGTGTATGTACTTATTACCGACATAAGAAGTTAGACTTCTTTAGCGTAACAAAACAAAAATAACTACAATTATTATGTCTTTTCACAAACAAAGAATGCTGGCCTCTTTGTTTGTGAAAAGACATTAAATGCAATTGATAACGTTTAAATCGCATATAGGTAAATGTCATAAATATGTTATTAGTTGCCAAGCCAAACATAAAGTTGGTGTGGCATCATTTTCCCCAAACGTGCCAAAAGAAGTATAACTTCAAGAAATTTTTATTTTATTATCGTAATGCCACAGGCAACAAAAAGGGCAGATATCATGATGATGGATCATTTGAAGAGTAGAACGTAAAAACCTCGTATGTAATGAATGGTGTTCTCTTTGCGGTTACTTTTGTTACCGACTTCACTTGAAACGCAGAAGCCGTAAGCTTCGTAAATGAACGTCAGTTGTCTGAATAAGTTTTCTTCACAAGTCTGTATAACGTGGCGATAACATTGAATTTATGTTCTATGTACGGTTATATTTAATTTATTTCAGTACTAGCACTATATTTCTCGCTTTGTAGATGGAAATACCCTAAATGCTTTCAACAAAGTTGAACAGAACTTTGATTAAAATAAATAGTAAGAAATTTTCCATAACCTGTAAAAAATATTTAAATACACTTCAAAAATTGAGTATATTGGGATTGTTTGGTTCTTAAATGAATTACTTGTATTTAGTAGGTATAAATTAATAATGAAAAACTCACCTGGAATTATTAAAAATACGATGTACAGCATGAAATAAAATAACATTGTGCCCGATTATACTCTAAACTAACTCAGACATGCAAGTTACTTAGGCGGCAGCCAAAAATAAAATTTATGTATTGGTGGCCTACTGGCGCGGTTATATATTTTTTTGTCACTACCTCCCAACGTTTTAATGGTTTTAATAATGTTGCCACTTTTGAAACTGTTGAGATTTTCTCAACATTGTATTACTTTTAAAATATTTTTTTAACGTTCACAATTTATTAATCGTAAAAAAAGAAACAGCCTTCAATTCTCAAATTGCTTAGGAGATAATATAATTTTATATAACATTTCTGCGCTAAGTAGGTCAATGGCTCATTTGACGTATGAGGTCTTAACGTTACCTGGTTGTCATATTTTAGGTTGTTTATATGCGTATTTTTTAAATTAGCCGTTTGAAATATCGTACACTTTAACAAATTTGTTACCTACCATAAAATTCGATTTTATTATTTCTGTTGCTTTATTATCTCTTGCACGAGTAATTAATAGCAAACAAATGCTAGTATTTCTTAAAGTTCCCACTAATTATTCCCGAGGAAGGATGGCATCAGGCAGGCGGCCGGCCATAAAAACTGTAACCAAAACCATGTATATAGTATGGACTGCAATCATACTGTGCCGACCTCATATAAAGAAGGGGAAAAAGGAAGGGAGACGATGATGATGACTTATAAGAAGATCCGCATCTTCCACTAAGTGAAAACGACACCGAGTACCGAAATAGGCGAATAATATAACGATGCTGTTAGCGCAATCATTGATCCTGGCAGTGTGAAACTAAACATGGGGCTTTAAGTGTTGGGCCCCGTTTAGAGGGAGGGTTGAAACTTGAAGTTGCGATTTTTTTTATTTTTCTGTTTTGTCCATGTAAAACTGATACGCTGACGACAAAATTAGGTTAAGGAGTCCCCTTCGGTTGCTCCTTGCTTGTTAGGTTATACATGAGGAAGGGTGACTTTCCCCTTCCCTAACACAAAACCTGTTCACTATTTCAAGAGTTCAATAAGAAAAAATATTAATTCCTGCTTATTAAATTTAAAGGACGTGTTATTAATACACCCAAATTGTATTATAGAATGCTAGGTAGTGCTAGGAACACTAGCATTACCTAACACTAATTGGTAACTTATAACCACTAAGTCATATTAGAGAATAAAAGGATAACCTTAAAGAAACCACAGTATTTATTTGCATAGTTTATTTTTATGTATGCATGTATAAGATAATGCATACAAATCATTCAGTTATCTATTATATAATAATAATAATAATAAGATATTCTAATTCGTACAAGCTTTGTTATTTAATATTATTTGTTAACAATAGTGAACACATGCGTCTATTGGTTATTAAATATAGTAATTTACCATAAAATGTTTCACTACTAAACCTAGTCATCTAATAAAAATAACTTAAACACTAATGTGGCAGATGGTGGTGAGTCGAGTGCCGTCTCATTTTTTAAATTTTCAATCTTGAAGATAACGATGTAATAACCAGTCTAGACTGAAATCCTTGATGTAGGCATTTAAAAGACTATACGAGTATACAACTGAATAGTAAATACGTATTGAATAAATTGAAATATTAGATAAACTTATCTAGATTAATAACAAAATTATCTTTCGATAATGTAGTAGATAGAAACAAATAGCATGCGCGTCGAGGCAGTGTGAAAGTGTTCTAAACAAATCAATCATCTAAACTTTAAAAAAAATAATAAACTAAAGGAAAATGGTGTGGAAAAACTGTAATATTGTAATTAACAGTAGCGACAGTGGTATATTATACACGGGCGACGTAGTGACCGGATCGGTGACTTTGGAATTTAAAAAAGTGCAAAAAATCAAATGTGAACAACTTTATTTTATCATTTATTTATAATTTAAAAAATAGTATACTGGTATGCAACAACTGTAACGAATAATATGTTTTGACAGAATAACTTTTGATGAGAACTTACAATTGCTCTCGTGCATTTTTCTGGGATGTCGTGAAAGGGCACGACTAGTAAACTTATTTGTACACTTTTCTAAATATTTATACGCTAACATGCACGAACCACACTGGCTGACTTTTGTGTCTGTTGCCTTGCCTTGAAGTGGACTATTATCCTGAACCTATACAAACGTTATTAATTAAAGGCAATAGTGATTTTTAAATCTTACTTTAGGAAAAAGTTTGTGACCACTGGACCTTGGAAATTGAAATAAACGATTTCATTTCTACTGCCAGTGGATTATGTGATTGTAGCCTAATCACCCAAAGACGAGATATTTATCTTAAGAGGTCGCAAAAATCTCTCTTCAAAGCAATTAAAAGTTCGTTTTTGTTCTTATTAGATAATACGTATTTGTATTGCCTTTCATTATGGCCATTGAAAATTCACGACACTAGAGAAATTACAAGTGTTATTTGTCCTTGAAGAATACTCGGCGTATAGGTTAGGACATATGTTTCGACATCGAACTTTGCACAAACATACTGGGGTTAATTGAAAACCATTAGTAACAGCACTCAACTAGATTGCTAATCATTAAAATGATTCTCGCAGAATTGCAAGAAAGAAAGAAAAGAAAAATTTGAATGTACCAATATTTTTTAATATTTCAATGTCGTGTCAAAATGGCGCGAAAGAGTCAAATGATTTTAGGAAAATAATAAAAAAAAGATTGTTTTTTTTATAATGGGGCTTAGGTATGTATTGGTTACAGAAATAACACTGAACCGATTTGAATAAATCCTTTTATATTAGATAGCTGCAGTCTCGTGAAGTAATTTTAACTTGTATGATTCTATTATTCACAAACAGCTAGTTCTACATAAGCGTTATAATAATCACTATATTTTTCAGATGTGGAACTTAGAGTAATTGGTGTAAGCAAGGCCAGATGGTCAAGGATAACACCCACAGTGCCTTATTTGAAAATATACGAGGAAAAGAGGAAAGTTTTAGACACTAGAATCAACGTGTTCAGCGAAATTAATGGCAAGTATTTTTAACAATAACATTCTTTTACGTTAAGCCTGAAAATAGAAATTGAAAAAAGGTATGATTCGATGGCTCGGGCATGTCGAACGGATGACCCAAGAAAAACTGACGCATAAAAATTATATTGTAGAAGTGGGAGATAGTGTAGTTAGGAGACGTCCGAGGCGCACTTTCATCGACTAGATTATTATAAAGGCAATATGCCGTAACCGATTAGCATGTGTATATGTAGATGAATTAATGTAGGAAAGCCGAGGGAGGTGTGCTATGATCGCGCCAAATAAAAATCCATTATGCATTTTCATTACCCTCTGCCTACCCTTGGAGTTACGAGTGTCACTTATTTTTTACATACTGTTATGACACGTAATTTTTTTTAATACAGTGACTTTATTTTCAGGTAAAAAAATAAGACCAGGAATAAACAATTATCAAATCCATTTTAACCTGCCTAGTGATTTACCTTCGTCCTTCAGAAGTTCGATAGCTACAGTTTCTTATTATATTAAGATAACGTGTAAAGCGACTTGTTGTCAAACCAAGATTAAAATTGTTCCTCTTATTGTGATGAGTAGAGTAGATCTGAATCAGTTAGAGGAGAACAAGGTGCGTATAACTCATGGCATAAATAAAAAAATAAATATGCAATTTTTAAAACATTTTATGTTAAATGATTGTGATCGCAAATTGCTTTCGAGCAAACTAATTATGTGGAAAATATGACTGAGGATGGGCATACCGTATACCGAGTGGAACGGGAAATAAATTAAGTGCAAATTTAATCTCGTTCGACTACAAATTTTACCGACACAGGGCCTAGCTATGTACTGTAAGATACATGTTATGAAGGATGCAAGTAATAAAGTATAAGAATTTGAAGTCGGTAGTTTGACAGCGGCGTTATTAACATTTTCGAAAGTAGTTTTTTTTTATGAATTTAAATGCAATAACAAACGTTAATAATATATAAACATAATAGTTATATAATATAAACGTAATAGTTATTATAACAAATTTACTTTATATTTACTAATTTTTGCGTCTACTTCCAGATGGCTATGATGTATGACATGAACAAAACTTTTGCAGCAGCCGGAACATTTTCCATATATTTTAAAACGTATAGATGCTTTGCGCCCAAGCAAAGTCTGCCGTTCGGAATAGATATAAGCAACGACAAAAAAGCAAAAATAAGTAAAATAATCGTCACATTAGTACAGGTAAACAGTAGTACTTTTTCATTTTATTTAACAAAATTTAATTTACGGATATTTTTACGCAGCCACAAGATGGTTGGTTGGTAGGCAAAAGTATAAAATCTCTTTATTAAATAAAAAACTCGTTTTCTAAGTATTTTTTACATTTAAAAAGTCTTTTCAAACTGCAGCCTAGACTAGAGGTATATTATTAAAGTAAGAAATTAATAAATTATTGTTGAACAAACAGTACTTATAACATGTTTAAGGATCGATTTCCTGTACAACACTTACTTCCTGGTCTAAATAACTAGTTCGATTTGAACGTCAAGACTTTGAATATCGTAATATATGCAAAGTAATTACATAAAATAATATTAAATAAATCAAATAAGGTTTCACAATGTGCAATAGGCCAGATTCAGTTGGTTTTGGTATTTAAATTATACTTATTATTTTGTTATAAATAACAGAGTAGGTACAATTTATGGCCGGGAACTCCCCAAATAGAAAATCAATAAAAAAAGAAACTTAGTTTATTTCTTTCCCTCTTTCAGAAACTTGAGTACAGTGTTTCGGCGGGTTACGCAAACGATGAAAAGAAAGTATGTAAAACAGAACGTAGCGATTTTTGCAATGAAACAAAAGAGTACTGCCGAATGTTCATGGAAGTGCCACAAACAGCGCCATCTAGTATCAACGTAACGAATCCAATGATAAGCATTTCCTATGTCTTAAGGGTTGGTACTGTTATAAATGTCTATGATTAAAAAAGCCCTCGCTTAAATCTGTCTGTAGATAAATAAAAATATGTGGGTCTGGTCTGATAAATAAAAATATGTGAAATTTGCTTCACTAATTAACCCCAAGTGACAATCGAAAGCGCGAAATGAATATCTCAGTTCGACAAAACAATATATAATTATGTAATGATCTCTTGCGTTTTACAGTATTTAAATTGTTAGAAGCGCGAACTCCACATCTTAGTAATTGATGATTTTTGAAAATATTTTAATGTAAGTATTGTTGCAGGTGGAGGTGATTTTTAAATTTCATTTAACATTATACGAAGACATTCCTGTAACAATAACAACAGTTCCTGTCCAACATCTCAATACACAAGTATCTCAAAAATATTAAAACAAAATTAAATGAACACATCCTTAACATATTTACAACTTTAAATTGTAGTTAATCATAACTTATTTAGAAAAATGATATTGTTCATGGTTCCTTAACCGGGCATTAAAGTCTAAAGGCCGCCATAGACGGACCGCTTTGCTTCGTCGAGACTAATTGCTCGAGATCAGTCGTGTGGCGGTCGCGTCGACTTCCACCCGACTGCCCCGAGCAGTTGTGCCGCAACAAGCGAATGAGTCGCAGATGCATAAGCTACCTTCAAAGGACAGAGGTTCAGGGAAAAGGATATTTCCTGTTCCGGATCTATCGCGTGCCCATCCAATCCTCTCCTCCTTCCCATCCCATCCTTATAAGGAAAGGATGGGAAAGGGAAGAAGACCAGAATTAGGGCACCTCACTGAAAGAAACGCAGAATACTTCTACTGCGCGCCAATCTTCTGAGAGGTCGATGTATTTCACCGGATGTTGTAGTTGCGGGCTCTACCTCTGGTTATTTGAATTATTCTTCATATATTTTTATTATACTCGTATATATACCCTTATACAATAGCTCTAAACACTTTTATTAAAATAATGAGATCATAAAAATTACTAACCTACTGATATGTTTAGAAGTTGGGACGTTGCTTATGAGTTTTTTTGTGTATACATTTTAATAAAAATACCTCATTATCCATTGGTGGTTAGTTGTAGAATTTTATGCGTGTCCATTATGACATTCATATAAATTGTATATTCATAACAATATTGCATTACATAATTACTTAAAAAAATCTAAAACGACTTCCATTGCTTGACATATGGCTCCTATATCGCCCATTTTCATAATAAGACCACTCTTTGGGGGCCGTTTAGCATTGTATACTCCTTGGACTCAGCCATTACTACGACTTCATCTAAAATTTAATAAATCACCTAAAAAAGAACTATGCAAATTATATTTTTCCAGCAATAAAAAGTGCTTATAAAGTGCGTATATTAATTGTGTATATTATTGTGAACCATTCGTGAAATACCTGCAATATTTTAAAAATCTAACATAAATCAATTGCGAAATGACGTAAGGACATTATTAAAAATAATAGTTAATCATCTTGAAACATAATACATTAAAAACTTTTATAATAAATGTTGTCCACAATTTTATGTTTTTTTTTATATGTTGACCTAATTTAAAGGTCGGCAATTTCAAGTGAAGGTCCGTTGTCGGCGGCTAGAAGCGTGCGCGCCGGAGGCCGGGTCACAAGCCCGCGCGCTTGTACACCTCGTCCTCCAGGTCAAAACCAGGATCCGCGTATCCCGAGTCGTCGTACCGGAGAGACCTGCGTGATGCATTGTACAATAAAAAATATTGCTGTGTATTTACTTGACATGCTTAATAATTAAAACGGTGTGCACAATACGGGGCGACCGCAAACTAATCCCACTATATCCGATGAAAAACATCCGATAGGTCTGAAACCAGTCCGAACCTACATCGATTGTATGTTAGCTTAGCCGTTTTAATTATTTAGTTATAATTGTCTCACGAAAATTTTAATAATACAATTTTGCATATATCGAAAAGTAGCCTAGCCTAGCCTTTAGAGCCCTTCGTCTTCCCACCCTATCCTTATGGTTAATTTTAAATTTATGCTACTGGGTGCTTATCACACGTCTTCGAAACGCGGAGAAACCATTGATGCCTTCACAAGGCAAAGCACGATCCGTGTACAATCGCATCACACAATTGCCAAAACGCTACAACTAAGTGCGGTGATCGACTAAACTTCTATGTTTAACACTGGATTTCTGATTGATGGCCTTGTTAAAATTAAAAATGAATAGTACAAGCTGCAAGCAAAGATATCAGATTATAAATCCCAAACTTAGCCTCAAAATTTCAAGATTTTATGGAAAACAAAGCAAGCCAACTACTGCCCAGTCTTGCATAGGCCGGTCACAGCGTTACAAAACAAAACATTTCAGTTTAAAGCTCTTAAAGTATATTAATATTATAAATATTGACTAAAACTCAATTCGCGGTCATAACACAGGCTTGTTAATTTAACTGCACCTACATATTGTTCCCTTCCCTCTACAGTGCTGCCCACCTGGCTGTTTAAATCAATTCTATTATTAAATCATGCCACAGAGCAAATTATTTAAACACGCTCCACTAATAAATAATTATCACACGTTTGTCTAAGCAATGGTAATTTATTTATTACTCTACATTCACAATTGAAAATTTATGCCAAAATTTGTCTTTACTCAGTTCAAAAGGGTTTTAAAATCTTTTGTTGTATCACAAATAATACAGTTATCACGAAGTTACGAGTGTAATACGAAATTAATAGATCGGTCCTAATCCTCCTGACACAATTGTCACACAGTTTTCACAATGGTTCATTAGAGGTTTTACCAATCAATTATATCATAATGATTTGCTAGTGGTCATTATGACATCATTAACATTACGTGCCTGTTGGGAGTTCCAGTCCCACACTTCGAAGGCGACGCGCCGTAAAGTAGGGTCATCGTGAAACCATAATGCGCGTCGATCAGCTTTGCATACGAATGTCCCAGTATGCACACATAGTGATAATATTTACTTGCCTGTCAGGAGTTCTTGTCCTGCACCTCGAGGGCGGCGGGGAGCGGGAGGCCGCGCGCAGTAAAGCCGGGTCATCGTATCGACGCGACACCACGGTGAAGTCATGGTGCGCGTCGATCAGCTTCTGAAGACGAGACACCATCTCGAAGTCCGACACAGATGATGGCACGTGGATGCCCAGTAGCTTGGCAATGGAATTCCTAATAAACACATGGTTTGTAAGAAAGGCAGACCTTAGTGTACATGTGGCTCTGAAGAATATGGAACTCTTTAATTTTTTTAAATCTTTGAAAACTTATTTAATATCAAAACAAAAAATAGGTGAATATTCAAAAAATTAGAGGTAATGGAAATTTTAGAATCATTTCAGAGAAAAGAAGAGTTATTTATGAGTTGATACATAAATAAAATTGGCTTCAAGAATGCAGGTGTTGACTTTATGCAGGTTCAGCTCTTTTTACTTAACGACAGTAAGAAACTCTTAATCTAAAAATAGTGATATACAGTGCGACAATGAACTATATGCGCGAAGCATTCAATCGTGCTAGAGTTTTGTGGCAGCCACAATGACCCCTATTCAATGTATCTCAAAGATATCACAAATATTTTGCTTTATTATTGATACTTAATTTGTGTCAATTGATTGCAATAATTATTTTATCAGTAACGTTAGTAGAATAGTCGAGCGATTGGTTGATCCATTTCCTAATCTGGGACGCATGTGGACAATAGGTTTGACGAAACTAGGTACGTGCATTCTTACGGAATTATAGATAGACTATTAGTTTCTGTTTTCGATGAACACTGATACAAACCACTGATAAAATGTTATCAATGATTGGTCACTAGCAAGAGATCTATTTATAACATGCGTATATTGTTTCTGGTATACCTTGAAGCTTATTTTATAAAGCCTTGATGTCGCGCAGAGGGTATGCTTTGCTTTTCTAGACAAACTATTCATACTGATATGACTTTGCAAAGCTCAATTACTAAGTCTTGAATACGTATAATAATAAGTGTTTTAACAGTGGTACTCGCAACAATAACATCTGTTACACAAGTGGTCCACTCGACCGGTGAAACATCAGAAGTATTCTGCGTTTCGTCGGATTAGTTAAGTGCAGGAGGCATAATTTTATTCGTTTTCCCCTTCCCCTCCATTTCTAGTAAGGTAAGGATGGGAAGGGGAGGAGAATTTTACTGGGAGGTGGATAAATAGGAAATATTTATTTTGTTTGTCCCCACCTCTATCCATTAATGGTAGGCAATGCATCTGCAACTTATTAGCTTGATGCAGATGCCTTTGGGTTCACTTCACTCACTCTAAGTCGGCTGGACTGCTCGTTTGCCAAATTCTATTTAAAAAAATATATTTACCTGAAGCTTTGTAACTGGGCTTCCCGTCTCTGGCATTCTGCAAGAGCTTCCTTGGCTCTTGCTAGGTCGTCTCGCAGCACGCTGATCTGGTGTTCGGTTGTATTTCGTGTCTGTTCAAAGGTCTCCCCGGTATTGCGAATTTGTTCTTTTAAAATGTTCACTTTGCGATTGTAGCGAGTCCTCAGTATTTCTGCTTCTTCTAACTTTTTTTCCAAATCTTCTATTTTTCGAGCTCTCTCCAGAGATGATATCTAGAGAATTTCAACACAGATAATGAACTTTGGGAAAAATACTGCTTTTTACATGATATGGTCACATAAAATACGATCTTTCGATTCCATAGGGCTGCCAATGATAGTTTTCCACCGATAAGACGGGTTAACCACCACCACATGCTAAATACATGTTAGAGGGCGTTCAATTCATTCGGACATTCCATTAAATGTTTCGTAATGGTCAGTCGCGAATAAAAAGACGTTATATATTTTTTTTGTTTTAATTTGATTGGTCCATTAACACCGAGGCTGCTTAGACTTAATCGAGACTTATTATACGGAATTAGTAAATCATTCAATAGTTTCATGTAGTTAGGTTAGTTCAAGGTTTGATGTTCGTCATTACATGAAATCATTGTATCATATCAAGAAGTTCCAACAAGCATACATGTCTACTCGTTTTTCTCAACAATTAATGAACAGAAATAGTAGACGCAAGTCTACTATTTATATTACATACTTTGTGTATATTATATACTTTGTGTATATTACATACTTTGTGTATATTACATACTTTGTGTATATTACATACTTTGTGTATATTATATACTTTGTGTTTCACAGTGATCATCAGGTCCATAATAAAAAGACTGACTCGAAAACAACTATTTTTGATGCTCGAAAACACACCTCACTTCTAGTACCGCATCACCCGAGCGATACAGTTGGGAATTATTACCAGGCTATACAGATATTTTTAATTATTATTCGTTCAAATATGCTTTTTAATCTCTTCTTTTCTATGTAAGGAAACTTTATCGGTTCCTTGCCTGGGTAAGTTAATACTTCGTTTAAGCTCTAGGGTTACTCGGACCAATCGCGCTCAAGGGCTCAAGGAACCTTGCCTAGGATTATTATTATTCATTCCAGCTCGACGTCGCCATAGAGGGCCGATCCTTGACCTCGCACCGCTTGTAAAGGTTTTCCCTTTATTACACAATATAAAGTAATACAGTTTTATTATCCTTAGTCATTCAAAATTTTAAGATGTTTACGAGGTTACAAAAGCCCAGTATTACAGGTTCCTTCGGTTCCCTTTGTTACAATTTTTTTTATCTGATTAAATTCTAAGCACTTATAATAATTGTAACAACTAAATCTTCGAATGAGATCACGTTTGTATTAAGAAAATTGGTTCGACCTCGAGAAGCAATTATTCCAGTAAATCTACTTCGAGCTACTTGTTAGCAGCGCGCAGATTATATCCGTGTACTAAGTAATGTACTAGCGAGTGACGACTAATTTTGGATATTACACGTGTACCAATAACGTAAATTAAGGGACGTATTGATTGAGTATCTATTTCGTAACGAATTTACATAAAATATTAGTATCACATTGATAGGAATTTCTGTAAAATCAAACTAAACATTATTATTTTATACTTTATTTAGTACTCTTATATTGCCATCAAAAGTCTATCGTATTTGGGTTCTAGTAAGTTCGATAAGCATGGAATAGCGATCTCTTGCTCTTTTTACATCAATCGGGTTAAAAAGATTAGAGTGAGAGCTTATTTATAATATAAGCTCTCACTCTAATCTTAAGTACTAACCTTACTAAGTAATTACTATCCTTTTCACCAAGCTAATAGTCCTCAAAAATGATAGGAGATGTAGTAAAGTTTATTTTCAAAGAAAGTTAACCAAGTTAGAGATTTAAAATTCACGATCAGACCGAATGCCATCGTGGTATTTGTATGTTGCATTGTACATGCATATATCGGCTTAGGAAAGGCGACGAGTCAGTGTTTTAGTGTTGCACCAACACATTTGGAATACATTGTGTGCATTTCTAAATCCTTAAGCAACACGACCCGATAAAATTCCACGGAGAATTTGACGATTCAAGTCTCCACTTTCAGAGAAAAATATTTTTAACAAAAAGGTACTATACACACAATAAAGCGATAGTTACATTAATTTGTGAACGCAGAAAAAAATTATATTCCTAAAAATTTAGACGTATGAAAAGGACAAGAACCCGACTTTGATTCATATAAATCCTGAATAACTTTGAAAGTACTTTGGGAACAAAAACTATCGATTGCAAGAAGAATGTAGAAAATCACTTCATAAGCGTCTGAGGCAACAAACATAAAAACACTAATTGAGAACGTCCTCCTTTTTTTAAGACGCTTAAAAGCCATTTAAATTCGATCTCGGTTACGATTCCTTTTAAATCGATAATCTACGAAACAAAAGTGACAATTCAAATAGTTTTATTAACTTTTTTGTGATGACGATATTAGTGGCCAGTAACGTGTAATATGGGATAATTATTACATAGTGCAATTGAAGTGTAACAAACGCGAACGAACATCAGTCTACCAGCGTGTGGGCGTTGCACTTGACTTGCGGTCAGCTGTGCCTTGACGCCTGTCTTTCCTATGAAATCGCCTAGTCGTCGGTGACCTTTATCTCATAATAAAGTGGACGCGAAAACATAACAGAAGAATCATTGGTGTTGTCTGGGTTCAAAACAAATTAGGTAGGATTTTAAATAGGCCGAATTTGATTTGTAGAAATCCGAATTTTATGCTAAAATAGCTATATTAAATCGTTGGGTGGATTATAGAATGTCTATTATGTATAGCTTATTCCACACCACAAGGGAATTTTTGTACCTTTTGTGTTATAATTCGTAAATTATAATTATATTTTCGAAAAGCAAGTAACTAACATTAGTTATCCATATTATACTTGAGTTTATTTCACAATTTCCACAAAATCAGTACGTTTCTTTCGTTTCAAAACATTTCCTGCGAAAGTATAAAAAGTATAACGGCCGCCATGTACGGTAAGTGACGTTTGTTTGTTCACAACATTTTTATCTTGATCTGGAATATATATGTGTTACTTTATATTCGGCGGCGTCAGCTAGCTGCGCGTTGAGATCGCGTATCTGAGCGCGCGCGTCGGCGAGCTGCGCGGCCAGCCGGTCGCACTGGCGCGCCAACTTCTTGCCACGGCACGCCGCCTCGTCGCGCTCCGCCTGCAGCACGGCGCGCACGCGGGAACTCTCATCCTACATTTAAAAGTCAGCATAGCTAAAATGCCGATGTTATAAGTATACTGGGAGAAACTTGATACAACACAACTGTCAGGTCTTCTTCCAGTTTCTTTTTTAATCTTAGTGGAATAAATATCAATAACAATCTAATTTAACAATGGCAGAGCAGTTCCACCAGTAAGCCGGTTCAACCGGTGAAATATTTAAAATGAAATGGTTCTAACTCACTGAAGTAAAAGTATTTTATGCTTGTGCTCTTCGTTTGATGAGTGTCAGCGATTTTTTATGCTTCGCCTCGTCTATCCAACTAGATTTGGGAGAATTCCACTCAGCTCTTTTAACATTTGGTTCTCGTAATAAACTACTATAATTATAAAGGAAGGAATAACAATGTAAACTAAAACGTCTTACCTGGACACTCAACTTGCGCCTCAATAAATCCAAATGTAAATCTTTTCTCTGCAGCTGTTCCCTCAGAATTCTTATACGCCGTTGTAGCTGATATACAACTGCAGTCTGTAATTAATTAAACGATAAAACCACACTTATATATTGTACTATAAACATACAGATCCAGAGATTTGGCTCCATACAAAGATCTAAAACAGAGATGAAATTTTGGTAATGGACCTTTTGTGTTATTTAAACAACTTGAGCGATCGGCAGTGAATACAAGTGAAATATATTTAAAGTTAAAATGATTTTTTCTAAGAAGCTGAGGAGAATGTAAATTGTTAACCTTAAGCTGTTCTCATAAATAATTTGCTGACATAATATAATTTCGTGTGCCAACATCCGGTATATTTTAATTGGCTACTGCGGCTATCTAATTACAGTAGAAATATTTGCATACTTATTCGGTGCTTAGATGTTTAATATTAAACTTAGCAAGTTACGATTACTTAGTTTGCAGTAGTTTGAGTGCGGGCCAGAACAGTGCAGAATTTTTATTGAAAGCTATTAAAGTCTCTCATCTTAAGTTCTACGTTAATGCCAATTTGTTGTGTTTCTTACTTCCTTAAGATATGGCAAATCATGGAAAGATCGTTCCCTTCGCAGGCGCGGAAGTGTGCCATAGTATCCATAATATAGCATCTATACAGACAAATGCATAAATTTACTTCAAAATAAACATACAAATGAAGAAGAGCACAATATATACAGACCCGTGGCAACAATTCTCACTAGATATTTTCATTTGTAGATAGCATATGCTGGCGTCGTTTTAAATGTTAAGTCGTTTTAAACACGCTAGAGGTCGTTTTCGAGGTTTTATTTGACAAATAGCGTAATTTAATTAAAATATAACCTAACAGGACCCTTAATTTAAATACGAGTTTACAATTCATGAACACTTAAAATGGTTTAAAGCTCAGCCAAAAAGTGGGTTCAAATGGCATAAGTTATATTTAATTTGACTGTCATAAAGGATATTCTCATACACTCGTATACACTCGTAGTGTTGAGTCTTTTTGTAAAACATTACAATATTAATTCAAACTAAAATTATTCTTGTGTGAATACAAATGTTGCGTATCAAAACTATGTATTTATAATTTAAATGTTACTTCGTCCATTTGATATTATGAATCAACTAATTCCGATAGCTTATTAGTTGGTTAGAGACAATTATTTTAACATTTATAAATTTACATAGATGCAATCAATTAATCCAGATTTATTTCCATTCCTTATAATGAAGAATTGCCTACGCACAAATCATCTCATTACGCATAATTGGATTGTGGTAAATGTTGTAAGTTGCCTTTGATTTTTACTATCCACCTGTGACTTAATATGCACATTCCATATTAGGGTTGCCTGCTGTATGCAATACATACATACATAGATACAGCACAGTAATAACATCTAAGACATTTATTAACCATTGCAAACATTTTAACACTTAAAGAAATAACAATATGCACACATCCATAACATATAGCAAGGGAAGCGTATATTTCTGAGTGTTGCGAATTATATCAAATTTGGTTGTGACAACCCTATATGAGACGCTTCAATTTACAATGATTATTAAAATATATGCGGTAAAATACCCGACAATGCCTTTCCAAGCACGCTGTATAAAATTGTACTTAAGTTGTCATGGAACGACCGCGTGAACGTTAACATTGCTGCCAGAAATATCATTTAAAAATGTATACAAATTAATTACGATGAACAGACATGTTATAGTAAGCTTTTACGGGAGTCATTATCAATTTAATTGTTGTTTTTATAACTTGATTCGATTTAAGAAAGAATTTTATTACAGTTTACTAATTATTCGCATAGAAGCAGTACAAAATAAACTTATATCAATTTATTTTAATTATTTTATTACGCTTACTCTCTTACATTAAAGAAATAAATTTTGAGGATAATTTGAGTCTAAAACTAGTATTTTTATGAAACAACAGCAATTATTTCGTGAAAGAAGTCGTTCGTTTGCCGTACAGTTATGAAGTACTTTATTAAAGAATCCGAATTAAGATCAGCCAAGAAATAAAATTCCAATGTACATAGCATAATAAATAAAAATGATCGGTCCACTTAAACATGCGACGTGTACGCGATCCGGTTATAACGGCTCAATTTTTTTTTTAATGTTCGTGTAACCAACCTTTCTCGTGTACGTGATATGCAAACTGACCTTGTCGACGATTTTATCGCTCTCAAGCCTCGCCAGTTGCTCGGCGCGGTGGATAATCGATTCAGTGTGCAACTCTATGCCCACATCCTGGGTCAACTCATCCATATTTAGCGTCCTGCTCAAGCGCTCGAGGAATGCTACAAACTGTAACAATAAAATACTTTTTTTCTTTAGCAAAAAAACTTCTCTTCACCGCCTTCCGTATTAAATACTGGCCGTTACAAGTGACATATCGTTCTTAATAACAACATTGTAACTTTTTAATAATCATTCGCCATGTTTTTGTTTCGCTTTTTAAATGTCTATATACTATTTGTTATTAGACTACACTAGTAAAGGTTTTCTACGGAGACAACACACCCAAAAAACTAATTTTTAATCATAGTACGATGTCATTATAAATAGATTGATTAAATTTGTAAAATTCCTATACATTAAAATAATATAAATAAGATATAATTTATTTGTAAACTACACTAACATTCGCTTTGTCTTTACGAAGTCCGTCCCGGGACAGTTCCATTGCGTTTATTTCGGACTCCAGCTTGTGCACCTTCGTTTCCAACATGTTCCTCTCATCTTCAAGAATTCGAACCCGGGTGTTGGCTTGCTCATGCATGTGAGAGCTTCTGCTCAACTGCTGGGATTCCATACCAAGCTTGTCTCGCAACGCCTCTATTTGCTAGAAACATATGGATTACATTAATCACTTCAAAGAATTTTTTTTTACTCTGCGGTAACTCATATGGCTTTGCACTAGTTCTGAATAACAAGAAACGATTAATTCGTGTAATATAATTAACTAACTAATAAAACTAATGTAACTAATTACCTAGGCTAAGAGTTTTATAATGAGCCAATAATTCAGATTCTTGTTTAAGGAAAACAGAAGATAATGTTACCGCAGTAAACAAGACACTTGATTTTATAGTTCAGTTTGTCTGTGGATATAACTGAGTAAGAGGAAGGATGAGAATTATTGGCATGTACATTTCGCTTAATTGGATATTGGTACGGACACGATAGACGCCAAGCATTTCTAAACCAAATAAAAAATGACTTATTAAAAACGACGATGTTATATTTAGGTAAAATTTGACAATAAAATTAACGTACCAAGGACTTATCTTTATTTTCACCCAAAATTTCTCGTATCCTATCTTTGATTGTACTTTCGTGTGCCTCCACGAAACGCGTTGGTAAACTCAGAAGAATGGCGATGGATTCCATTGTGCTACGAAAATCACCTTGTAACTTTTGATACTTTTCATCGCGGTGTCTTAAGTCCTCTGTAAAAAAGGAATAAATGTTAATAATGAGATTATAGGCATCTTGCGTAGTACCCGCGTTCATATTCCTCATCCACTTCTAGGGTGCGCGATAGGACTAAGCCTCGGCTCGATCGGAAGCTATTATCGGACTGTCCCACGATCATTGTCGAAAAATATTGGTCCCTGGTATTTTCATAGTATGTCATTAAAAGAAAATAATTAACACTGCCACCAACAACTATCGTTCATATTGTCATTTTTATAGTATAAGCGGACAAACAAGCTGTGGGTCGCCTAATATTAAGTGAATACCGACGCCCATGCACGACTGAAACACCAGAGGAACTATATATACGTTGCCGGCTTTTAAGGAATATATTGATTTGGAAACACCATTGGCGACAGACAGACAGATTAAAACTGATACTTTCAAATAATAAATGAAAAGTACCTTTAAGTTGTATGATCATGGATTCATTTTGATTGACGTTGTCAGTCACAACATTTAAATTTTTCGTACAATGCGATATTTTTTCACGCGCTTCGTGAAGCTCTCTTTCTATGACTCTATTCTGCACCGCAAGTGACTCCTTCTCTTGTTTAAGTCTTTCGATGTCAAGTAAGTGAGAAGAAAGTTGTCTTTGCAGTATATCCTTATCCGCATTGGCTCGCTCCAAGCTGTCTCTACAACTTCTTAAATCTTGTTCTATGGTGGACAAATTTTCAGTCGTATTCATACATTTATTTTTAAGTCTTGTTATATCTTGCACTACTTCTGCAGCTTTTATTATCAAGCTTTCTGGCGAATGAGTGTGGGCAGTGTCACAAAAGTCTGATTCTAAAGCTACGGATAAACGGCGCACTAAGTCATGGAATTGGCAACGTGCGTTTTCTTTTTGTTGTTCTTCATTGTGACACTCGATTTCTAGCGATCGTATTTTCTTCTCTAAATCTTTTATTTTCTCTTCGTAGTAACGGTTGTCTCTTTGCAACGTCTGTACAGTGAGGTCGCTCCTGCCCTGTGAAGTTTGTAAGTTGCGTTGCGACTCCTCCAGATCTTGAATTTTCTTCTTGAGGGACGATATGATGGCATTTTGACGAGCATTTTGCTCGCGCAAGTGATCGATTTCTACTTGCTGCTCTAAAATCCTTTGGTCCCTCGACAACATTTGGTTCTTTAAATCACTGTTCTAGGGAAGTAGACAGAGTGCTTAAATTTTTGCATATGTAAAATGCTATTATTAAATATCAGATTTGGGAATAAAGATAAAATAGATTATAACAAGAAATTATAATGTAAGTTTGTTTGAACTTACTTCGGATAATAATTTGTCACGTTTGTATTGCAGTCCTGCCAGGTCACTTCTGAGGGCGGTGATTACGTCATTACCGACATCTGTATCCATCTGTAAATGTAACTTGTTTATAGATTTACGTGTAAACAACCTTATTAATTTTATCTTTAAGAACCTACGCAATGCAGTGGCGAATGATACAAGATGTAACCCGAAACAAATATAATTTTCAATCGCAAGGAAGACGATATTGCATGGCGTGCGAGGGTAGACTACGGTAATTGCACTTGGTACGTATTTCGACAAGGCGTTGCGTGCTCGGGGCTGTAAGCTGTGCTTATAGAAGAGTCACGATATTTTGATACGATTGTATAAGTTTACCTTCCACCCTTCCCGCTATGCGATATCTGAGTAATTTGCATGATAGGCGGAAGGATTTCCCTCGAGTCATTAAATTTATAGCTACCTTGTCGATTCATTTATTTTGATATTTGCGTAATGAAGGTGTAGTTTACATATGTACTCGGCTTTTCTAGCCTCATCTATTGATTTGCGTTAATATGTTTCATAGTAAGACGTATGTTGATTACCATCTTTTATCGTGAATAAACTTGTGCTCGATTAAAATACCAGTAGGTGCTATGAACAGATGATATACGGACGAGTTTAACATGATCAAAAAACCATTGATGTTAAAGTGATTATAGGCCCTAAATGGAAACTGATGTTTTTTTTATTGATGATTTAATATTTTGTTAGATTTTTTTATTTATTGCTTGTAGCTTTTTTATTTTGTTAACTTTTTAAATTTATAATGTCTTTGTTACCATGATCTGTAATTATTTATTTGCCAATAAATCTGTTCTTCTGTACTTCTGAAACCGAGCTGGGAATAATAGTGAAATAACTTACCACGTCAAAATATAACTTCATTTGGTATTTTGTACAAATAAATTTTTGTTTTGTTATGTATACATCTGCCCTTAAAAGACTACCAGACACACAAATACCAAACAGAAGAAAAGGAAAAAAAAACGAGAAGAGATGGCATGACAACAGTGAAAGTGGCTGCTAAACTTGGACACGATTCGGTCGAAATAAAGAAATGGCCTTTGTCGAATTACAATCAAAATCAGATGCGAGATTAACATACCTTACTAGTTTATTTTGTACAATATATGCAATATCATATTTTTGAAATGGATGTAAATAAATAGGGTATTATAAATATCTGAAGTACAGGCCACCACAAAGAATACTCGAACACCATAGTTTCTTTTGTTTTATACAGGTCATTAATATATCTAATACTAACTCAGTCACGCTTGGGACGTCGAACAAAGTGCACGTGTGCAAAAAAAAAAAAAAAGTTCTATCACAGTTTACGCAATATCTTTGTTCGAGATAGCTAAGACAATGGAGTGCCAAAAATGTAAAAAGAGTTTATCTAAAAAAGGATTGCACTTCACGTGCAGGGGTCAATGTCAAGGAATTTTTCATAAAGCGTGTGTTAAAGGGCTTGCTGAAGATCTGAAAGCAGGGAGGCCTCGATTATACTGTAACAACTGCGAAGACGACTCTGACCCTGATAATATAGAAGATGAAGAGACTACGCCTGCATCAACACTGCGAGATATAAATCAAAAGATAAGCATAATACATGAAGTTAAGAAACAATTGGATTCCATCACTAAAAGTATTGAATTCTTGTCTGAAAAGTATGACCTCCTACGCATTGAACATACTGAAACAAAAGACAAATTATATCAAGTGGAGAAGAATATAACGCATCTCACTAACAAATGCACAAATCTCGAAAAATACAACAAAGCATTGGAGCAAAAATTAAATGACCTTGAACAAAAAGAACGTAAAAATAATCTTCAAATAGTGGGTATGGAGCAACTACCCAACGAAAATATTATGCAATTAGTAAAAAAGTTAGGAGAAAACATAAATGCGTGCACAACGGAGATTAAGTGCGCAAGAAGAATACCGTATCGTAAACAAGACAAGCCTCCTATTGTTTTAGTCGAATTTCATTCCAACGGGACCTCCGCACGGGAGTCTTGGCTGAAAAAACGCCGCAATACGTCCGATATTACTAGCGATAAAATTACTGGAGGTTTCTGCCGTGAAAAGATTTTTATCAATGAGGACCTCACGAAAGAAACTCGGGAGCTGCTATGGAAAACTAAAACAGAGTTAAGGGGAACCTACAAATACATATGGGTATCAAACGGGAAGATCCTGGTTAAAAAAACAGATGGAGACCAAACAAAAAGAGTGAAATATATGAGTGACATACAAGATTTTAAAGAGTAAAAAAAAAATTTTATTACGGTTACATAAAAATGTGTAATTTTTAATACGAAATTCGGTTTAATTCAGGACGCTAGCGTAATAAAAGCGGTCAATGGTAATTCAGTGAGTGTAAATAGTTTAAATTCATGGATCACATCTTTAAATGAGGTAAAAGACTTTTACTTATTTCACGTAAATATTCGTTCTATAAAGAAAAATTTTAATGAATTATTGGCAATATTGAGCAACTGCTTACACATGTTAAACGTCATAATACTAACGGAACCCAACATTGCTTATAACCTAGTGAATTTATACCAAATATTAGGCTTTGAGCAGCACGCATACACACGCCAAGGCAGGCGTGGTGGGGGGGTGCTGGTGTACACGCATCCCAGTCTGCGCGCTAGCGTTTGTCCGCTGCCGACTCAGATGCAAGCCGCGGAGTGTGTGTTGCTTCGAGCCTACGTGAATAGTTGTGAGATATTTCTTATTTCCCTATATAGACCTCCGAGATATAACAAACAAAACAAAATAAAAATATTCTTAGAGGAATTAGATTCCTTACTTAGAGCATTGCCTCGTCATAGTAACATCATACTTTGTGGAGATATTAATATAAACACTTTAGACAAACAAACAAACTATGTACAGGATTATTTAAACTTATTTGCAAGTAATGGATTTGTACAGTGTATAGAAGGAGTCACTCGACGAGAGACAATGAAACAAAATATTAGTGAGACATGCATAGACCATATATTCGTGCGTATCCCTTCTGCATGGATTGATTCTGCTATAGTCGAACATAAACTATCGGATCATTACTGCATTGCGACGGCGATCGGTAATATGGGGAGTGCAAGGGGCGCGGGGGTGGGCGTGGCTTCTGAGCACGCGCAGCCCAGACATCGCTGCCGGCGCGTTTTAGACAATAGTATTATTCAAAGCAAGCTTCAAGAAATAGATATCACTACATTACTAAATATCGAATGTGCACACGATTTGTATACAAAACTTCAAATTATATTCCAACAAATTTATGAATCTAGTTACAAATTAATGGATTGTAATAAAACTCAGAGAAACAGCAAAGGGTGGGTTAATAATCGTATTAGAAATATGATAGAAGAAAGAGATAGGTTATTTACTATATGGTCTAATGATACTAAAAACATGATTAAGAGGTTAGAATATACGCGGTTTAGGAATAAATGTACAAAATTTATAACAAAAACAAAAAATAGTTATGATAAAAATTGTATCCGGAATTGTAACGGTAATATTAGAAAATTATGGGAAAAAGTCAACAATTTCCTAGGTCACACTAAACCTTCTCCCGACCAAATAATTTTGAAATATATAAATAACAAGCCATTAGACGACTTAACTTCTGAATTTGCCGTTGGATTTATTAATGATGTTGTTAATATTAAGCATGACTGTGGCGAAAAATGGTTAGAAAGGGAAGAGTATGTGACACCAGCCAGCATGTCTATGAGATGGAAACCTGCTACTACCGAAGATATCTCAAAGATTATAAATAATATGAGTGTCCGCAAATCCGCAGGCTCTGATCTCATACGCATGCGTGACTTAGTTTTTATTAATAAGAAAATTAGTCCTGTAATTGCTAAAATAATAAATTTATCTGTGTCTAGGGGGAAAGTTCCGCCAAAATTAAAAGAAGGTATAGTTCGTCCGATTTACAAGAGGGGAGATCATAAACAGTATTCTAATTACCGACCTATCACAATTTTATCCAGCGTTGAAAAGATTATTGAAAAATATATAGTAAACTTGGTAAACGACTTTCTTAGTAAAAATGGAATATTAACTGCACGTCAACATGGGTTCCAAAAGGAAAATAGCACCTGTAACTTATTGTCAAAATTTACTAATGAAATAAACGGTCATCTCAATGATAAAAAATTTGTAACGGCTATATTTTTTGATTTCAAAAAAGCATTCGACACCCTGCTGCATGAGAACCTACTTCTGGCAATGGATGAGTGTGGCGTGAGGGGACCGCTAAACAAATGGTTTAGGGACTATCTATATGAGCGTACGTTTAGAGTACAAATCGACAACGTATGCAGTGACCCTCCCACAACAGTCAGCTGCGGGGTGGCGCAGGGGTCCGGGAGCGGGCCGTCGTGCTACCTGATGCATGTCAACAGTCTGTGTAACGTCATCAAAAATTGTTCGACTTACATGTACGCAGACGACCTATGTATACTGCGTGCCGGACGTGACATGGACGAAGTGGGACGACTTATGCAGGAGGATGTAAACCGCGTAGTAAAATGGGCTCATGATAACGGCATAATACTAAATAATGACAAAACACAATTAATTATAATACAATCTCCTTACTCTTGTACATCGGATTCACAGTGTAACATTATTACCCATACCCTAGAATGTTTTCATAAAGATTGCTTAAACTGTAAATGTAAGACAATTAGAAGAACAAATACTGTAACCTATTTAGGCGTAACTATAGACGAAAAATTTGGATGGACAGAACATGTAGATTATATTGTAAATAAATTAAGAGTCCTATTATTTAAATTTTGTCATCTTCAGTTTAAAATACCAAAGAATATATTAAAAAACTTGTATATGGCCCTTGTTGAACCTATTGTGAGCTATGCTCTGGATTGCTACGGCCTTACATTTAAAACACATTTAGATAAGATTGAGGCTCTCCAAATACGATTTTTAAAACTTCTCGTAGACAATAAAACTAAAAAGAAATACAAAAATAATTACAAAGAATTGTTTAAAATCTGCAAAATATTACCGGTACATTTAAAACACAAATACTTATTAGCACTTAATAACCTTAGCAATCAGGAGCATAGAACCCTTATTCGACACGACCAGGGCACTAGAAGTGTCACTGACGGCAAATATCAAGTGGCACATATAAATAATTATTTTGGCGGAAGAACCCTCAGGTATCGCATTCCTTTGTTGTTTAACGAGATGTCGTCTCAGCTAAGAATGGAAGAAAACAGAAAGAAGTTCGCTGTAAGTTATAAAAACTTCTTATTTGAAAGCATCAGTAGTGAATATCGATAAAACTTTCTAATGTAATGTTTGTTTACTTCTTTTTCATTTGTATGTATGTACATATACCAGGCGTGGCTACAAGTCCACAGTCAAACCGAACAATCGGTTTTGTGGAGCAATTTGTATTGTATAATAATATTATAAATAAATAAATAATAATAATAATAATAATAATAATGATCCGCCCCGGATTCGCCCGGGTAGCCGTTTCGGAATCTATAGGGAACATCGTCTTTTATATATGTAGATATGCACCCGTAAAAAAACAAAGCGTATCCCACGGGAACCGTATATTTATGCGGGATTAAAAAATAGCTGATGTGCTATTCCAGATTATAATCTATCCCTGTACCAAATTTCATCCAGAACCGTTCAGCCGTTTTTGAGTGAGAGTAACAAACATCCATACATCCACAAATATAAACATTAGCATTTATATTATGGCGTTGAAGTAGCTAAATTTTTAGATTTTTTGACTTATATTTTTTTTTCGTAAAAAATATTTTTTTTTACATAAAATCCTATGTTACTTCTAATACCTCCAGAATATGTGTACAAAGTTTCATGATGATCGGTTGAGTTGATTTCGCGTCAAAGCGTAGCAAACAAACTTACATTCACATTAATAATATTAGTAGGGATTAAAAATTCAAATAAATTATCAGCTATTTTATTTAGAACTTTAATTTATAAACGTAAACATATGATATATCTAAGTAAAATATTAAATGTTTCTCCTTTCTTTGCATAAAACTTACCTCGTCTTGGTTTTTGTCGCACAAGGCTTCGTAAACCTTCCAGTCTTCCGCTTCGTCTTTGTCTTTCTCTTCGGCCATCACTTGCCACGCGTTTACAATATTCAGCACAAATACTAACTGCAACAAGCAGCGAGAACGTTGCTAGGAACAGCCGCGATGTAAACATGGATATCGATTCAGCGGTTTCAGTGGCATGCGTACGTTGGTTTATTGTATTTGGTATAGCTCTAAAATCTTTTGCGTGCTTTTCATTTAGTAAATATAATAATATATATTTATTTTTGTATGTTATAGTAATTTATTTGCCTACTTATAATGACCATATTATTAATATACTAAAGAAAGCCGGTATTATGTGTAGGTAACCGTAACCCATGACCATGTATGAATGTGAGTTGTGTCAAGATCGTGACAAATGGAAATCTGTAATCTCTTACATATGTTTAGTTAAGCCCTTTAAAGAAAAATAATTATAACCTACAAAGAATCGACATACCTTTAAAACCACTGACGCTGCGACCATTTCAGTTAATTACCACTATTAATTTGATACATTTATTACGAGTTTTTAATTTAGTTGTATATACTCTTTCACTTGTTCTGGTGTATTTTCTGGCAAACGCTAAATGCTTTTTTTTGCTGTCAAAAAGCTTAGATACAAAGTCACAGTATACAAACCCAGGGCGCAGTTAATTTGAAAATGATCATGGGTGTAAACAAGAGTGCACTTTTTCATAAAATTAAACCACGTATTATTTGAGCCAATTGCGACCCAATAAAGTAGACAGGTTATACGAGGATTTACAAGGGACAACTGACAATTTTATTTTGTTCATTGTTGGTATGCAATTCCTAGTCTAAATACAAAATTTCAGCCTTTAGGGCGTTACACGTTATTATGCGCGCGGACGACGCGCGTTTTTGATGAGCGCGTACTCGCCTTATCTGCGCATTTGTGGCAATATAGTCACAACGCTTCGACGGCTTGCGTTCGCTAGGCGACTCGAATCTTCGGATGTAAATAAATTTAAAACCATTAAAGCTTACACACATTAAAAATATTACAGCCTTGTACGATCTCGGCCTAACTACCGCACGCGAACTATTATATGTACCACGCGCGACCTTATTTATCTCGAAAAGTTTCTCATGTTTCCTAACTGTGTACATATTTACATTACCGTTGTTCTCTACTAAATATTTATTTGCGCTTACTATACTTGTAAATTGGTGTGTTGGAAGTAAAGACATCAAAAGGGACGCGTTAGTCCGGCAAAGGACTTAACCCATACATCATTGCACACAACTGTCAAAATACGACGAAATGCTGTGGGCAAAAGTAGTGCGCCGTTACTTCGGCTCGTCTTGACGGAGGACACGGTGTAGGGCCCAGATTTGTATATTTACCAAACCCTGAAAATTCTTGATTAATAAAAGTTGTAGCACATGGAAATATTGTTACATTATACTGGGACCTTCGTTGCAAAGCAAACAGACATCATCTATAACATTTCATATTTTATCTTTGGTTTAGTTTGTAAGCCTGTTAACAAATAAATATGGAAGTGACGACGTGTGAAGTCTGTATTCCCGCTTCTCGACTTTTTGTCAGATCGTGTAGGGTGTACCCCCGGATGATTTGGTTCATTTTTTTATAGTATAATAAACCGTCGCTTTTACTATTTTACCATCGCCCGTACCATATTCACTTATGTTTCAAGTATAACAAATACGGGCTGAAATCTGTCAAAAATTTGGGAATGGTAAAAACAATCACGAAGAACCTCATATAAGAATGAAACACTTGTACAGAAAGGAATAAATCTTATATTGAAAGACATTTAAAATATAGTTTGACCAGAAAATAAACAGCAGTATAATACTGTTAGGTTTGCGTCACTCATACAACTTTTACCATCGTTCTTGCTGGCGGTACTTTTAGTACCAGTGTTAGCTTAACCGGAATGAATACATAGCACCTTCTTAGTGACGATACAAAGAAGGATACTCAAAGTGAAGGAAGCCCCGCGAGTTTTACATAAACCAAACGTATTTATTTGACTAATCGACCACATAACAAAATAACCAATCATGTTGCAGCGACATCGCTCTCAAATCGGACTTAAAATATAAAAAATACTGTGTAAACTCTTTGTAACGTCATTCGTTATACCGAAATATTTCTTTAACGATATAAATGCGCAGAATTTGGTTAGTTTACCTTAAAATGTATTCATTGATACTCTTTCAAGTGTAACAGCAAAGGTCGCGTCGACTTTGGTATGGTAGCGCACGACAGGAGTCGGCGGCGTCGGCGATAAACGATACACTACGGTAAACTTAAGATTCAAGAGATGTGTTGGAATATAATTCTTTCAAGAGCGTATTTACGTTACTAGATCACACACGTATTTTTTATTCAATCATATTAAAATTGTACCGTTTTTCTATAACGATAAAAATCTTCGGTCACTGGAGTTCCGTTATATAGAGTTTACATTGCAAATATTTTTAACTTATAACTAAATACAACAAAATTAGTTTTGAGCCAAGTATGGCCACCAGCTGAGGTCTGAGACACTTAGAATATATGTAGACCTAATGAGTATGTGCATATATTTAAAGAGGTACTAAAAGGTAGGTAAAGAGATACTGATCACAAATCAATATTACAAATGCTATAAAACAACTATAGTAAAATTATTAGAAAAATATGCAAATAAAAAAATGCAGTCTAGGAAATACTTATATCTACTGAAAAACTATAATGCGTACTCGAAGTACTTTTAAATAATGGACGTTAATAATTATCTTTGGATAAACTGAAAAAACAACGACAAAATAATCAACAAAATCAAAAATATCCCAAATACTGACCACAGACACACTGAGCTAACATCATTAAAAAAAACTTAAAATAAACAGAGACTCATTTATTCCTGGAGTAACTAACGACTATAATAGATTGAAAGATATCCCACTTAAATCTATACGGTACAGGCAGACATGGGGAAGTCAAAGTTTTTCTATAAATATAGAGCAATTGTCATATGATGTCAAAAGAAGTATACTGCCAAATCAAACGATTTGTCAGCTCAATAAATATGGCCTTTCGATCGCGCTACATGAGCCTATGATGTAAGGGAAATAAAAATGGTTGTTCAGTTATTTGTGCTTAGGTTCATTTGGTTTTTTCTCCTAACACAAGCAACTGCATACTTTAACACATAAACGCATACAGTTAAGGATCTTACTCCTCTCCCAAAACAGATTCCCAAACTATGTGTCGTGCGAGATTGGAAACGTCGGTGCCCAGTCAACTTTGGGACAACTACTGTTTTAATGAGTACTTTTTATCAATCCAACTATGTCCCTACATTAAAGGTAGAAACCATTCCAGCAACATTCTAAGTCACTGTGGATATGAGCACTGGTTATCACTTAATATCACTCACTTATTCCTGTCGTTTCTGTAAGAAGCATGTGCCCGTACGTTTAGATTTAGTGTTTTCACTTCAGTACAATCGCAACAAAATTTTCAAAATAATAACTAAGCAACCAAGTTGTCCATAATCCTATATAATGAGTACATTAAAAGACCCGGTGGGTAATCAGGTGCTACTTAAAATTTAATTGTACGATTATGAATAGAATGAATATGAATAGAGTAGTATAAACGAGTACTGTGCACCCTACAGGAAGTACAGCGTCTCGGTAAGGGAGTAGTGCGGCTGGTTGTGCAGGCTGTTGGCGGCGAGGAAGGCCAGCTTGTGCGCGTACTGGCACACCGAGGGTACGCGCACTTGGTTCGAACAGTTGAAGTACATGTATGTCATCTTGTATGTGAGACGTTGAATCTGAAAGGAAAATTAAATGTCTATTACCTTATATAAATAACAGATACAAGATTGCGACCCTACCCTAGAGATTATGGACTTTCATTTGGCACGATACTGACACATCTTGTTCGCGTAAATGTACGGATGCATAATCCATACGTGGACATGATTGGTATAAATTCATCTAGGACGACCCCCAGCAACGATGCCACAGATGTTCGCAACTTAATAAATATTATAATTAATAATGTTGTTATTTATAAAACAAACTATACGCGACAGTATCTAAAATAAAATCTGAATCCTTTTTATGACAAGTCCTCAAGAGTTAAAACAAAATGTTTGTTTTTTGGTTGTCAAAACAGTTATTACATAAAAAAGCAACTCATTGTTAAATTTATGATAATGTTAAATAATAGACAATATACTTACGCGGTCTGGCTCGAGGCAGGTAGTGTCCTCAATGACATTGTATGAGGTTGGAGAAATGGTTCCTTCTCGAACATTCTGGGACACCAGGTAGAAATCGTATCTGAAATGTTAAGCAATGAAAATATATGTGGTATCTGATGAATCATGGCATAGTGGATCTACACTCTTCACCTTAAGTGTACAATATCATATCAGTAAAGCAACTTTTAATACAAAATCAAGCTTCTATATTAAAAGTCTGTTTCAATAAGAATGGTATGACTGTCTTACAAATAGTTTAAGTGTAATTAAGCCTAAGGTCGCTTGTGCACAGTAACAAAAGTCGCCGGGTCGTATGCAAGAATTCGTGTCGTTTCTGCTTACGAACTGTGGTACACAGGTACGGCGCTGAGGAAAAATCAAGGCTGCGCTAGACATGACGTGCGACGTTGCTACCCTGTGGTGGGGTGGCGAGGGACACATACACACACCACACATCTGTTTGTGTTGTGTTCATATTAGGCGAAGTTCGTATCTTATTTTTTATGCTACTTAACAGCTTCAAAAAGGTTAAACACATGGTGATTTTCATAAGAAAATTATCCAAAAAAATGTCGCTGTCTTATTTGGTGTATAATTGGATGAACCCAATAAAGTTTCACCTACTTTGTCTCCTTTGACAGATAAAATATGCAACTATATTTTTTGTGCCTCATAGGTAACATTATCTTCTTCACAAACAAAATATTTAACAATGATTTTGAAGAAATCACAATCACAATACCACATCATCAATAGTCTACCACACCCTACGCACGACTTCCCGATAATATTTTCGTTTCGACGTTCTATTCGGCATGTCTGCAGCAGACACCGTAAATTTTCGTACCTAGATCCGAAAAAAAATCTTGTCGTATATATAGTGTGTATTTCTTGGTTTGATTCTTGTTTACAAATACCGTTAATCTTCTTGCTAGAGATGACAGTCGAGTGTCACTTGTCTCACATAATTTATATTTTAATTACTAAGCTATATTAAGAAAACTTATGGTAATGTATTCGCCGATCTGCAATTTAATTAACCAGATGTCTGTGTCTGAATACAGTTTTTAATTGTGTAAAAAACATCTATTTGTTCTATCGCTTGTAGACGACGGCAATAGATTTTTTGACATGAACTTGCGCCATTTTATAATTTAACCTTGCATAAAATAAACTTACCTTTCCGGCAATGTAACAACATCATCAATCACGGTTCCAGGTTTTGGGTTCACCCCTGACCGGCCTGTGTTCAGGAATATGCGCGTGTTAATGCGTTTCGACACTATGATGAAAGCCATTTTGACTTCAGAGTCGCCGTATATTTCGTGGAGTTTCTTTTTAATTTCACCAACCTAGAACAAAAAAGTGGAGTGCTCGAAAAAACTTTATGTTTGAATTTGGCAACAATGAGTTAGCTGTAGCACAAAACTGACGCGTGATGTGTTTATTTCTGTCGTATTTTGCCTCTTGTACATGCATTCGTTTAACTCGCTTTATGTAAAATAGTTCTGGAGCTACTTCAGACACAAAATTGGCGAATATAATAAATTATTACAACCACAAAAATTATGTCAAGTATTCCTAATAATTTGTAATTAACGTAAGAAAAACTTTATATAAAATGGTATATTAAAATGTTGATGATATAATCTGTTAAGCCTATTATAATGTCGATGAATTAGTGTGAAATTTAAAGGATAGCCTACACTGTTTTATGTGTGCTAATGTTAATGGACCATATTTAAAAATGAGCATGGGTGCAAAAAGTCCACTACAGGCATATGTTTATTTAGTACATACCTCATGACCGTGGACATATGGGATTTGTCCATCTCCAACGCCATCGCGATAGATAAATATGCGACTGGGCAGGGTGCCTAAAACAGTTTTTAATTTCATTTAACACACCAGAAGTATATGATATTGAACAGGTTATGTCTTCTTTCTGATCTTTATAATATAAATAATTATTAAAAATAAATTAACAAAAAAAGGGCAGCAGAACGCCGCTGTGCATACTATTATTGCCTCGAATATTGTTTTTTTATTATTTAGTATTTTTTGTATTTTTCTGTATTTATTGTTAAAGTTATACTTCTTTAGCCGCGTTATGAATGAAAATGATGAGTGAAATTAATATGCGCGCGCAGCAGTATGACACAAAAGTAACAGGTTGAAGCTAAATAGTGAAATTTTAAGATGCGCGCGCAGCAGTGTCAGTCCAAAAATAACAGGTTGAAGCTAAATATGTTAAATATTTATTATTGGTTATTTATTATTTACAAAGTAAAGAAATAAATTTTATAAAACAATTACAGTGGTAGAGCCCGCAATAACAACATCTTTTGCACGAATGGGCCGGCTCGACCGGTGAAATACCACGACATCACAGAAGACAGGCGTGAAGTAGAAGTATTCTGCGTTTCGTCTGATGAGTGACGTGCCGGAGGCCTAATTGTAGTCCTTTTCCCCCTTCTACCCTTTTCTCTCTCTAAGGAAAGGATGGGAAGAGGAAGAGGATTTGACGGATGAGGAGGGGATGGACAGGGAATGGAATTATCCTTTTTTCTGTTTGTCGTTCGTCCATGAAGGTAGGCAACGCATCTGCAACTCATTAGCTTGTTGCGGATGCCTATGGGTAGCGGTACTTATTTCCAGGGGCCGCTTGCTCGTTTGCCACTTTGTAATATAAAAAAAATAATAAATATGATAAAAATAAAAATCGAACATCAAATTAAAATATAAATTTTTGACATTTATTATTGAATTGTATAAATTATTTATAAAAATAAATGAGCAAATTACGAAAATGATAAATATTAAAACAATGAATAAACTTAGTCATTTTTTGATGTATTATTAAATATATTTATTTTTTATGCTAAAAAATTGTAACTTCTTACGCGCTTCTTTTATCTTTGATTTTAATTTTTACTAAAATTGCTTCGGAAGCGGAAATCTGATATATGCGAAAATTCGCGGGCCCGTGCAGCAAAAGTTGCACGAAATCAAGAATCTTCGGTTCACCCAGAGCTGAGAAGACAACAACAAGCAGAGCCACAAAGTGTTTTGAGAGCAGTGGAAACTCCTCTTCAGGCAAGAGTTCGTTCAGAAAGACAAGCTATACTGCAGGCAGCTAGAAGAGCGATAGAAACACCAAAACAATCGCAGGCGAGAAGAATTCATAATGCAGAACACGCGCCGTCGAAATTTCATGCGTAAGGATTGGTCGGTATTTAATGGTGATGGATTTCCATATGATCCTTCAATTGAATATCATAATAATCCTTTGATTGTCATTGGCTCGATGAATTAAAAATGTCACTATTGCGATGCTTTCAAATGGAAACATAAAACTGTTTGAATATGCTGTTCCAGTGGTAAAGTTTCACTTCCATTACTTAGTGAACCAGAAGAGCCTTTAAAAACTTTATTGTTAAGTGTTACAGATGAGTCAAAGCAATTTTTAAGCAAAAAAAGAAAGTATAACTCTTGCTTGACATCCTTTGGAGTTTATAAAAAGATAAGAATGCCCGGATTTTCACCAACTTGTACTGTACAAGGGCAGATGTGTCATAGAATTGGATCATTGCTTCCAGAAAATAATGATCAGCATACATTTTAGCAGGTGTATTTTATGGGTGATGGGCAAAATGAAGTAAACCGTCGTTGCCAGTATATTGAAGGAGTAGAAAGAGAAACAGTATTGAAAATCTAACGAATGTTACACAGCCTCAAGTTTTTGGTGAAGATCTTTAAAAGTGCAATAGACAACTGGCCTTCAGATAATTACAAACTCGTCATTCATGCTGATCGAACTCCCCGTGGCGACCAGACCAGTGAGAGGCGTTATAATGCGCCAATGGTCAAAGAAGTTGCTGTTTTGGTTACTGGTGACTCGTGTTCTTCACGAGACATAGACTTTTGATTCGTTCAGACTTATGATAATACGCTAAAGCGTGTAGCTGATACTCATAAATTTTATGATGCTTTGCAGTACTCATTAATGTTCAGTAAAAGTGAATCAGGGTATCATTTTAACATTCCAGTCGTTACTCCAACAACGAATCAGCCAGTTCCAAATAAAAAAGTTTCCTTATGTATGCAGTATAAAACAAGGCACAAGGGCAGACATTACAGGTAGCGGGAGTGCATCCAGAAAAGCCATGCTTCTCTCATGGTCAACTATATGTAGCCTGTTCGCGTGTGTCTAATGCCCGGAATTTACATATATTTGCACCCAACGGAAAAACTTATAATATAGTCTACAAAAATATCCTACATTAATACTCTGCATTTATATATTTTCAAATTGATAAAATTATTTATTTTTGTTACAGAGAAATATATTTTAACATTTTATATATTTTATTTAAACTTCATTGCGCGTAGTAATTTTAAAAATTGATAATCCCAGCTAAGCAATAAAACAGAGCTATCATATTGATATATTTCTATGATAATGATCTCTGATACTTATTTAATGGCTTCAATGCGAGCGAAGCCGCGGGTAAAAGCTAGTATTATTATATTATTAAAATATAACAAGTATTTACCATTTTTCTCTCGATATTTCCTGAGCGCCGAAGCTATGTTGAAGCCTATGTGCGCGCTGAGCTCCTCGCCGGAGGTGTGTGCGTTGACCGCGGAGTAGTACTGCGTCATCTGGCGGTCGAGCGTCGCCACAAATGCACCAAAACTCTTCTCCTTGGAACGAGTGTCGTGGCACACGTCGTAGCCGATCACCATCAGAGTGTTGAGCGGGATTTCTACCGTCCACGGAGCACCGCCAAGCTGAAATATAAGGCATTAAACTAACAAGAAGAACTATAGGATACATTTAAAAACATATACACTACATGTTATACGTTAACTATTCATTTTTATACACACAAATATGCTCAAATCATTGTAAACTGTTAAGCAAGTATTATTTAATATAGCGAAAAATTACGATGTTAATGTAACATCAGTTAACATTGTAGTCACAATTAAGATCAGTAAAGCGACAATTTTAGTCATTGTTACATTGGCAATATAAATGTAAAAATACCTTGCAATTAATCTGAATGGCAACTTTGGTTGCAATGGATATGACAGTCTTGGATGTCATGTTACGAGCACACACCACCTGGGTCGGCACCGCGCGGTCGATGGTGCATTTTTTCTTGATCGCCTCATACCTTCAATCCATTATCACAATTAATATAAACCAAGTGTTTCTCATTTCAGGTCACAGTTATGAATGTCCTTGAGCCATGTCCAGAGTAGCTCCGCAGCAGCGGTAGCAGTTGCACGAATGAGCATAGGCACCACGACTTCACAGAAGACTGAAGTGAGGTAGACGTGTTTTATGCTTCTACATTTCCCCTGATATGATGGTCAATAATGTTTCAGTTACCATCGTTTTCCTCTTTCTTTCTCTTATATATATTGTTATTTCTTATATTTGTGCAACATTTGCAACCCAGTTGTTAATGCCTTCATTTGTAAAATGTTTTATACTGTAACGGGTTTAGAGAAGTTGTCGAATTGACAAAAGAGTTTGTACAATAACAAAAAATACTGTTACTGGCAGGCCAGTTTGTGCGTTTTATGGATTCGATCTGTAGTGGTTGTTAATAATTACAATGGAAAATTTTGACAGGTCTGTATAATATAAAATGCCCAAAATCTAAACGATTTCGAAGTATACTAAGTTGTGATTTTTGGCGATATAGGACATTATTTATAGGTAACTGTATAAAATATGAACATACCTATCTGCATAGTTTCTTGCTAGGACGCAGAGTATCAAAGCGGGATTTTTCCTTGCAATCACTTGCTCACACATGTTGGCGTAATCCATGTGCCCGTCGCGTTGAATTGTTACTTCAAAATTAAATTAATAATAGGTCAATATAAGTCTTCATCTGTTGTTTTGAAAAAACTACTGAACGTGACATTTTTGTTCATTTAATCGCGGTCTAAAGAACAGACGCGGCAAAGGGAATATATTCTACAATAATACAGATTATGAGATATTTTATTGTCGGGAGGGGTGTTTATGTAAATAAACCAAAAATAGGCCAAATAATTGGCCTAGTAACCACACTAGTTAGGCGACAAAGGTATTTATTGAAGTGAGTATAGAATAATAACCGTCACAAACCAGCAAGCGGTTATTTACTAAGATTAGGCCGTCACTTAACGCAAGCAGCCTAACTCAGTCACATACAATAGTACCTATCTGAATTATATATTAGTCACAAGTCAACAAGCTAATACAAAACTCTGTACTACCTATCTGAATTCTATATTAGTCACAAGTCAGCAAGCTAATATAAAAACAATATATCGTAGAATGTTCCTTAAAACTATTTAACCAACGCCGCGCGAAACTCGACACCGCGTGTCAGGATACATGTGGCGTCATCTATATAATCTTAGAGAAATTATTAGACTGCATTACTATAGCGGACAGCGCCATCCGTGTTCGTTTGCAGTATTTGTTACAATCTCCCCCTCAGTTTCAGAAGTAGTCCCGACGATGAAACTGGAAGTTTAATTCTTCTGTTTACGTGGTCGTCCTCTCTTTCTAAGCGGGTGAACAGGAGCCGGCAGTGATTGGGTACTTTCGGTATTCTTGTAAGGCCGGAGTGCGGAAGAATGGTATATACCAATCATGGTTTTGGGATCGTCTGCGTTTGCAAGTTTATAAGAGGCAGGACCATGTTGTTGCACAATTATATATGGGCCATCGCGTCGGGGAGTAAACTTCCCGCCTTCTTCTTGTAGCCTTTAGAAGCTCTGCTGATTGGATGTACATTAGCCAGTACTAAATCTCCTGCTTTGTATTGTGGGCTGGTTCTCCGTGTCTTATCGTAGTACTCCTTGCGAGTTTCTTCTTTCATTTCTTGCACTTCCCTTGCCTTTTTCATGGTTTCTGCCATTTTTACTAATTTCGGAGTGATTTCAGCATTAAAGTTTTCGGTTAAAACAACGTTCCGAAAATCATTTTGAACGTCGTCTATAGTCCTCAGTTCTCTCCCAAAGGTCAGGTAGGCAGGAGTTTGCCCAAGCGACGAGCATACTGCAGTGTTCATCGCGAACCGAATACTCGGTAGTTTCTCTGGCCAGTTATTGTGTTGGTTTTCTACCAAAATGCCAAGCTGCGTCTTAAGATCTCTATTGCGTCTCTCCACGGAGTTTGCCTGAGGATGATATACTGGCGTAAAGCTGTGCTTAATACCAAAACAATAACACAGTTTTTGCATTACGGCACTAACAAACTGTGTACCGTTATCGCTTGTAATACGCCGTGGTACTCCGTATCGCAATATAATCTCATTAATCAGAGTCTCGGTACAGGCTACTGCTGTGGCGTTCTGTAGAGCAAATAATTCTACCCAACGAGTAGCATTGTCTTGTACAATCAACACCCAAGTCTTTCCATCTGGTGAGCTTGGTAGAGGCCCAAAAAGATCAGTAGAAATAGTTTCAAATCTCTTGTTCATGGATGTCGTTTGTAACAAGCCCGCTGGTTTAAGGTTGTAGCGCTGACAAGTTAGACAATTGTGTACATATGCGTCTATAAACTTGCGCATTCCTTTCCAGAAGTAGCGTCTAGATATACGAGCATACGTTTTCTCAGCACCGTAGTGTCCTGCCATGGGATGGTCGTGGTATGCCGTTAGAATATTGGTCCACTCGTGTTCAGGTACAACTAGTTGAGCGTCATCGGAATCAGAGGCGATATAGAAGACCGTTATTAAGTAAGTAACCCTTGTTGCTCCAGTAGGTAGCATTCTCATTATTCTCTTTTTCCAAGGCTTCAACGATTCGGACTATCGATGAATCTTTCAGCTGTTCTGCGCGGATCTCACCAACACTACGAGTTGGCATATCAACTGAGATTGCACAGGTACCACATTCTGCTCTAGTCTCATCGGTACATGGTGGACGAGACAGCGAATCCGCGACGACGTTTGTGCGGCCGGGTTTGTACTGAATTGCGACGATGTCATATGCCTGCAGCTGAAGGGCCCATCTGGCTAGTTTACCAGTAGGTGATTTTAGAGACATAAGCCATCTCAAGGCTTGATGATCCGTGATTACAACGATGGGTACCCCTTCTATGTATCCTCTAAATTTCATTACAGCCCAGACCACTGCCAAAGCTTCTCGTTCTGTCGTTGAATAATTCCTTTTGGCTGCAGTCAGAAGTCTGCTTGAGTATTCTACTGGGTGTTCATCTTCACCCTCCCCCTGGATCAGAACAGCTCCTAAAGCGTAGCTGCTGGCGTCAGTCTTAATAATGAAAAGCTTAGTTCATCGGCCTGTCGCAAGATCGGTGCAGTCGTGAGTCTATGCTTAAGTTCGTCGTAGGCTTTCTTCTGTTCCGTAGACCATGTCCAAGTGGACGTCTTCTTGGTGAGTCTAGTGAAGGGTTCAGCGATAGTCGAGAAGTTTTCAATAAATCTTCGGTACCAAGAACACGTTTGCAAAAAGGTGACTAGATGGCGGAGATTATTCGGCACATGAAGATTCGCTATTGCGGCTGTTTTCTCTGGATCAACTTTCAAGCCAAGTGGTGTAATGTAGTGACCCAAGTATTTAATGTTCGAACTACAGAATCTACATTACTTTAAATTCGCTGTGATGTTGAAATCCCGCATACGGGTAAATATTTTTGCCAGGTCTGCCAGGTGTGTCTCAAATGTGGTGGAGAACACGATTAAGTCATCTAGGTAAGCAAGGAGTTTTACATCGTTCAGGGTCACACGGAATCGGTCTATCATCCTCTGAAAGGATGCTGGCGCGTTCCGTAAGCCAAACGGCATTCGCTTGAAGACGTAGATGCCGAGGGGTGTGATGAAACCAGTCTTATCAATATCTTCCTCTTTAACTTTGATCTGCCAGTAGCCTGATTTGAGGTCCAGGCTTGACATGAATGGCGTCGGCTTTGCTTCGTGCAGCAGGTCGTCGATTCTGGGGATTGGGTAAGTGTCTGCTACTGTAATTGCGTTTAGTCGGCGATAATTTACACACACTCTTATCTCTCCAGTCTTCTTTGGCACCAGGACTACCGGAGCCGCCCATGGTGTTATGCGAGGTTGCGAGATAAGGTGGTACAGAAATAGGACCTTTATCGGTTGTGTTGATAGCGTGCTCGACATACTTTGCAGGTTCACCATTGGAAGAAAACACGTCTTGAAAATTTATCAATAGGCATTTTAGTTGTTCTTGTTGATTCATATTTAGCGCATCGGTAGGTGGCAGGCATATATCGAGAGCATTAATACCTATATCACCATACTTGGATGCTGAAAAGAGCGCGGTGAAAGTTTTACATCTAGTTTTTGTGCGTTCAATTGGGCGTCCTTAAACATGTAGTCTAGCATGGGCGAGTAACCGTCGAAAAGCGTTTTCGCCCGTTTTGGAGAATTAGTCTGGATTGGTATGAGATGATAAACTCTTGATGTCTCAGCGCTTTCATCTGGTAGACTAGAGTCTGCTACTGCTTCAGGGGTTGCTATCTTATCATGATCATCATCATCGTTTTGCGCAGTAGTAATTGCTATTGTTGTTGCGTAGGCCACGGGATTTTTATTTGGGTTTGTAAGTGGCCTAGCTCTCTTAGGTTCAGAGCTTTTGTGAGAAACCCTATTCCTAGCAGAGTCTTGTTGTCCTTGCATTCGGGTAGGATCATGAAGCTAGTATGAAACACTCTTTCGTTTATTTCTACATCCACTTGAACTGTAAGAACGGTGCGTTTCTTTATTATCCCATCAGCTAATGTCAGCTCAACCTGTTCAGATTTAAAATTGTACCCTTGTTCTAATAAGTTGCGATAAAGCGAATGGGATGCTACATTTGTTTTGGCGCACGTGTCTAAGTATGGGTATCCTTTAATGCCGCCAATAATAGCAGGTACAACTGGTCGAGGCTTAGCTACAATATGTGCACTGAAAGCACAGAATCCAACCTCTTCTTTTATGGTTGTCGACGTCTTGCCAGAACAGTCGGGGCAGTTAGTACGCACAACTCCTGGCGCACCGCAGTCGTAACATGAGAATCTGGGCGATGGAACTTGGGCCTGACAGGATGTAAAGCGAGCAGACTCCTTCTCTTTCCGTAGTCGCTTTCGACATTCGTCAAACGTGTGGCCTGAATTCTTACAAAAGTTCATCGTACTTTGGTTTTCGGCTTTGCGGTACGAAGGGGAAACATGTTACTAGTATTCGACTTCCTTTCCATAAGTACCTGTTCTATACCGCGCGAAGACTCGATTAATTGATCGTACGCAGTAAAAGAAATGCGAGGAGCCTTATCCCTTATCTCAAGGCGAAGCAAAGATACCAGCTACCAGATACCAGCTTCATTGTGCAGTACAAGGGGAAGGCCTTGGAGTAGCTCAGTATCTTCGATTCCTTCGAGGTTCTTGAAGAGGCGAAGTGCAGATAAAAATGACTCGACAGCTTCAGTCTGTTTTTCCCCATTGAAATGAGTTTTGCACTTGGTCATGTTACCTCGCTTTCCTAGTGTGAGCGCGATAATCAGCTGTTGCTGTGGCTGCTGATTATGTTGAAGCAGCTGTTGAAATTGCTCAGGAGAGAGAGCCATCTTAGTGGCAGTTGTTATTTGTCGTCCTGACCTCGTGGTATACCTCGGCAGATTCGACTTGCCCTCGTTGGTCGCCAAATTGTCGGGAGGGGTGTTTATGTAAGCCAAATAATTGGCCTAGTAACCACACTAGTTAGGCGACAAAGGTATTTATTGAAGTGAGTATAGAATAATAACCGTCACAAACCAGCAAGCGGTTATTTACTAAGATTAGGCCGTCACTTAACGCAAGCACCCTAACTCAGTCACATACAATAGTACCTATCTGAACTATATATTAGTCACAAGTCAGCAACCTAATATAAAACACTTTATCGTAGAATGTTCCTTAAAACAATTTAACCAACGCCGCGCGGAACTCGACACCGCGTGTCAGGATACATGTGGCGTTATCTATATAATCTTAGATAAATTATTAGACTGCAATACTATAGCGGACAGCGCCATCCGTGTTCGTTTGCAGTATTTGTTACAGAACATTTAACTCGTGTTTTTATAATTTATATATTTGCCACCGTCAGATTGTGAACGGAACAAATCATTGACAATTTAACGAATCATGTCGAACTTGAATCATCTTTTTAAGATATTATTGTATATATAACTGTAATTTGCACCTTGACGTACCTATCTTTCAATTTAAATAAGCTTTAGCGTAATAACGGAAGCAAAATGTGTCGACAGTTTGTAATAAGCCTAGTCCGAATATAAACTGTCGAAGTACACAATCGGTCGGTGACGTATACATTATGGTAAATATTTACCCATCTCAGGTCGGGGCATACGAAAGCCGAAACCTTCGCCAGTCTTCATGACCATGTTGATGAAGTTCCCCGTATCCTGCTGCTGCCGGCTCGGCATTATCACCACCCACGACGGAATGTTCGCAATGGATAGTAGAGGTTTTGATCTAAGAATAATGATAGTTAGTTACAAAAACACAAGCAATCGCACACTAAGAACTAGTCAATTATACTAAACATTTAATTTTTGAACTAAATCTTAAATAACTTTACTTTCTTATTTTCATAAAACTGACCGGATAATTCATAATTACGTCGAAAGGTACCGCCGGGCGTCCATGGGGCGACCCTTAAATAATTATATTTAGATATCATAACAATCTAAATTTAATTCCGTTGCATTTTGAAACTTTCATTTGAATATAAAAAGTCAGAGATTAAACAAATAAATTTATTTCAATGAGAACGTCATATTGTTGAGTTCAGATCCCAATTCAGCGAACACAATCAGTGATTAACAATTTTACTGGTTACTTGTGTCGTAACGATTCGTCGCTGCTGTGCCGTTACATAACACGGTGCAAGATATTCTATTTCTTTCTAAACAACTATTTTAATGATAATCTGAATTTAAAAAATACTTTTTACATCAGTCATTATTTTTTAAGTGAAAACGTCTTTAGCGGTGGTAGACGATATTTGGTGTGGGAAAATCTTAAGGTTCGCAACACGAATCAGCAACATTATTATTTTAATTTGTAACGATTTCTACGCACTTTTATATTTGTTTGTTGTATCACGATACATTGAAATGGCAAAAATAGAACATTTTGGATTTCTTCTAAATGTATATTACGAACTGAGAAAAACTTATATAAATACTACATGTTTATAATTACAAAAGATAATTATATTCAATACAAATAATAACCTCATATCCCTGGTCCAGCCTTCATTAGTGTCCCCGGCGGGATATTTGATGTTGTTCCCTAGCACAATGTTTTCTGGGGGAAGTTGACGTCCTTTGATGTGCACCAAATGGTTGGAAAGTTTCATATCCCAAGTGGCCAATTCCTAAAAGAAAGTTAATGCTGTGAACACTTATTTTAAATATATTACCAATTGTCGTACTAATATTATAAATAGGAAAGTTAGTACGTATGGAAGTACGGATGTTTCACGCAAAAACTACTGAATGGACGATTGGTCAAAATATAATGATAAGTAATCAAGAAAGAAGGAAATTCGAGCTACTCTGGTGTGCTCTTCAAACCAGAATAGCTCAAATGACATGGAACCGTAGACAACATGTATATATAATGAATAATGGATATATTTACCTCAAATAGTTCTACAAAAGGAAGCTACAGCATATTACTATCTTTTGTGTGGCATACACATTATTATCGCTAAATAGTGAACTATCTATTAACTATAGGGCGGAACGTAGTTTGCCGGCCCAGCTAGTACTATCATATAATTTTCGAAATATTCACACATCAAAAAGCATTTATTGTATTGTGACAGGGGTTTTATATGATATAGATATATTATTAATCTAACTTGTACTATTAAAACACCTACTTGTTCTCTGTTGGTATAATACTGTAGGCACTGATCAAATTTATAAAACCCTTTATTGTGCCATTTTTTTATTATACACATTTGAACTTTTTTTGCAATAACGAACTAAAATTTAAATAGCTATACAATTAAATATAAGTTTTGAATGGGTATGGTAATATATCCTTAAAATATAGATAAATGCTATACAAGACTTTTATCTGTCTATGATATACAATTCCTTACATTATTTTATTCTAACTAGAACACAAAAACTCTGAAGAGACCGGGGAGCGAGTGCGTCCTAACACGTAAGAACGCACTAAGCAACTGTGCGCCTAGTGCGTACATTAAGCGAGCGCGCATTCTTAGAAAATTCCATAGAATCAATGCTAGCTAATATATCTTGTAAGGTTTAGCTAGCGTTGGCAATACAAATTATACATATTAATCTTCCTCTTGATTCAGTCTATATATTTGTGAAAACCGCATTAAAATCCTTTGGGTAGTTTAAAATATCTCAGGGGACAGATGGCAGAAGCGAGTATGTTTCATTCGATGTATTACACTCACCGTAACAACTTCCTTATTCTGAGTAAAACGTCTATTGAAATCGAGTAGCTTTTTAATACGCATATCCGGTCCAATCTTAGTGTGTACAGCCAGAGACTTCATGAGTTGGAAGTTAGCCCGCATGGCATCAGAGAGGCCGGTCTGCCGGCAGAGCTCCGGAACGAGGTACACTAGCTCGGGCATTCCGGCGCGGATGTCGCGCGGCTTGGATCGAGAGATCAATAGAGGTTGGCCCCTGTCTTGGATGCGGATGTCGTATTTCTACAATAAATTAATATTTTTGAAATTTGTAAAAATATCAGAATATTGTGCAAATATATCAATAATATCTATTTATTGAAACGAGACATATAAATTAAGAGTAAAATGAAATATGGTACACACATATAAAGCATTACATAAAGTAATATTTTTTTAACCACTTAAAATAAGCTTAATGTGCTATCTGGTCGGTTAATGACGCTCACTAGTTTAATAGAGGATTTAAATGGCTTAGCTTAATTTAAAAATTGACTGTAAATTACAAGGTTGTGGGATTTTACTAGGTCATCTCAGGCTATGGGGCATACCCGATTTATTTGTATGTATATTACATCATGTGAGGAATAGAATTTGAAATTAAAAACTCATGTATTACAATCAAATACAAACCTTTTTATAATAATCCATGTAAGAGATATCACCATCCCTCATTTTAAATGTAGCTTCGGGTGTGACCTGCCATGATACATCATCAACCCTGTAAGTTTTCTTGTTATAATCTGTCATAACAATTTTACCTGTAAAAAATGAACATTGAAAAAAACTAATTCTTTAGAAAGTTAAAAGCATTAACTTATTTAAATGTATTTGTATCAGTTTATGGACTTTAAGAAAATGTGTTCAATGTCATTCAAAAACATTTATTTATATTATAAACTGATGTGCCTCCTCTTTGAATAGCTAATTTCAAAAGTTAGGTGCTTTCCCTTCAGGTGAGGTCAAAAATTCCATTCTGTATATCGCTATAACAGACTGAGTGAAAATAACTTATATTATCTGTAGTTTCACCTTCTCTCTCTAACTGTTCCACCATTAATGATAACAACCATTTACCATTATAACTATTTAAGCCCACCAGTCTTCAAGACCGCCCATTATGTAAGACCAATTCATAATGTTATGAAGATACCTTACAATAAAAAAAAACAAAAGTAAAAAGTGGATTGCTCTTGTCTGAATTGATTTTTTTATATATACACTATAATATTGAAAACGAATAATTGTAATCCTAATAATATATATATATATATATATATATATATAACAAGTCCCTTACGATATTATTATATTTATTATTATTACTAATAATGAATCAGCCTTTTTAAGTATGTTTCCCCGCTGCATGGACACAGTTTATTATTATTATCCTCATAACGTAATATCTAAATTAAATTTAAAAAATGTATGTAAGAGGGCATCAGGTGTCCTTTACAGCAAGGCATCTTCTACATTATTCATTAAAAATTATTAATATTTTTAATTATTCGTAAATTCAACATCTTATAACCTACCCACAACATCTTCTAAGAAAATCTTTTTGAAATTAGCCCCTTTGGAAGCTGCATACTCCTTTAGCATTTGCAACACTGTATCCATCCGTAAGACCTAAAAGAATATATAAAAATTTAACTGATCCTAATAAAATATTTAAGGAAATAATATTATTGAATTAATTACTTTGTGTGCGATTTCTGTCACCATTAAAATCTTGTCTTCATATTGGTTGATTGTTGTTTTGTAACCAGGCCAAATCTGCAGATTATACTCAGGTATGTCAACCTAAAAACAATAAAGTTAAACAGATTAATATATATTTCGTCTACAAAAGCTGTTCTTTATTTACATACATGTTTAAGTGTACCAAAAGCTTACTAGAAAGAAAAATGTATATAACCCTTTTTTTATTACCAATGAGCGAGAGAGAATTCGAGAGAGACGATGAGAATATCACTGTGAATAGCGAATAATGGAACCATAGGGATTGCCAAAATAACTTTTTAAAATACTATAAAACATTTAACACACTCCTTAAAATTGTTATAAAACATTAGTAAAAATTAAATGTACAACACAATAAAATATAACTTCACACTGATGTTTGATTAGGGAATTTAATTTTTATACTAATTCAAGATATTCAACTACCTGTGTAAAAATTGCCTATACTATCCTCATAAGTTTTTACCTTAGCTTCAGGATCAAAGAAATCTCGGCCAACTAGTTGCAGTTGAAGCAGGTTGAAGCATTTGCGGATGATAATGTTAAATACTTGTATATAGTGATAATCGCCTGGACTCACGGCGCATGTTAGCTGTTGGGAAAAAATAATTTTTTTTTAAAAATAAAATTTGATTAAACAGTAAGCAAATTTGACATTTACTTCATACATCATTCTCGAATAGACTTGTCGCCCGTTTTGGGTACAAACTGAACCACCGGCGTAAGAGATGCACTTTCCACTATAGCTTACCGTTCTCCGAGCGCAATGCATTCGCTTTATCTACACAGATGCGTTCTCGTAAGCGCCAAATATCCCTGTTTCTAGCACTTAACAAAGACAAATGTATTAGCTTACAACTTCTTTCATTGCAACCAAAATACGATCTACTCATAAGAGCTTAAGCTTTCTTGTTTTAGAATATTTGCAATTTATTTTGCAACGATGTAATTCACTTTAGACCTAGGCTTCTCCAAATTTAATTATAGTTGAATGTTATTAACATATATATTGACCAAAGCCAAACCAAATATTACCTTTGTTTAGTATGTACATAACATACTAAACAAAGGTAATCTTAAGAATACCCATAACCGTAATGTTTAGACAGAAGTCAAAGAGGTGCATCAGGATTGTGCAAAATTAAAATCCAGTAGTACCCTATTTGCCAACTCAATAGTACCTTATGGTCTTTAACTAATGTTAGGTGCTATTGTGAAGTGAAATGGATAAATATACCAGGGCGAAATAATTGTTCTGTCTTTCTTTACATTAATAGAATTTAACAGAGAGGGGATAGAATGAGAAGTTGCTTGTCTGATGTATCGGCCTTAAAATGTTAAGCAATAATCTCATCCTATATCATTAACAGTAAAAGTATCTTTTTTTGATAAAAGTGCTTAAACAAATTATTAGGTATTTTTTAGGAATTCATACTGATGTCAATATACATTTTGCTCATTTATACAATATATTATAATTTTGTTGTGTTTAAATGTTACCAAAAGCTTCTAGAGCATTAAAATTAGTAATATTAAGCAACTTGCAACTTACAAAATATAAAGGCAACATTTCTGCAGGAAGCTAAAACTGATACTTCCATATGTTAAATCTTCTAATTGTAATGGTACGAATTTTTGACTGAAAGAGGTTCAGTCAAAAATTCGTACTATAATTTGGTTTACAGAACTAAAATGCAGCCTTACTTTTATCATTATTCTCATGCGTTCCCCATCAGTTTTGCGGTCAGAATAAAGCTCCAATGGTTCAGGGCGAATTCTTTTAATTGTGTATAGAACAGTCCCATCAAATAGATATCTATAAAAATTAGTGAAGTGAAAAAATTGGTGCAAACATAGGAAAAAACGCTGAATCAATAAGTATTTTTGTTCAATTATAATGATGGTTAAACTACAATTTCAATTAAAAAAATTAAAAACTATAAAATTAATCATAATAAGCTTACCCGCCAAGAGTTTTACTATGTATTCTCAGTAGTGCTTTGCGGACAGCAGTGTTGTCTTCCTCGGGAGATATATCCACATGGTACTGATAGAGGCTCCACTGCGGAGTTGTTTCAACAGCGAAATAATTAGTCAACAAGTCAAGAGGACGACCAAAGCTTCCTACAAAAACGAAATTAATTTAAAAGGTACATTAATTATTTACAGGAACATAAATATTGCATAGATTCCTCTCACTCTTTTGTATGTTTGTTAAAATCTAATAAAATGTCAGATATTATCAAAATCTTTTAGAAATCAATCTAGACCGCCTTGAATATTTATGTTGACATTGTCTAGCGTGAATGACTAACTTTTCAGTTAAAAATAAAAACCAGGGTCTTACACAAACACGAAATTTCATTAAAATCAGACTAGCTACTTCGAAGTTCAGTCAAATACAAGCACCCACAGAAGAATTAATAATATGTCAAGATATTATTCATTCTGTGCATGCCTATATAAGATTCTCGTATCAGTGTTCGCAGCAACTCCTTTGCTTGATTGATTTTTATGAATTTTTGTGTATATTCGGTAGGTGTACAAATAGTATACTTTTTTCATACTCCTAAGCAATAAGGGTAGTTGGTCATCCCATTTTTTTAGTTTTATTATATATATATATTTTAATGGAAGAAGCTGGCAAACGAGCCAGCACAGCAAGCAAGTGTGTTGTAGATGCTTTGCCTACCTTAATGGACAGAGGAGGGGCATAGACAGTAAAAAGGATATTTTCTATTCCCCGCCAATCCTATCTGTATAAGGAAAGGGTGGGAAGGGGAAGAGGACTGAAATTAGACCCTCGGTATCTCACTCATCAGACGAAATGCAGAATACTTTGACATCACACCTGTTTTCTTTGAGGTTGTGGTATTCCACCAGTCAAGCCAGGCCATTCATGCAGCAGATGTTGTTGCAGGCTCTACCACTGTTACATTTTTCAAAGACAATCCTAAATTTTCACCCTTCTTCCACCAACCCCCATCTTTTAATCATCATTCACAATGCTCCATTCCTCTTTCAGTCATAGACCACATCCCCTATACACATACAAGAATTTGTTTGACTCCCAAAATCTTCACTAGAAATAATATTTGTGGCTAAACTTTGTTTGCCAGGTCAGCTAGTAAACATAGCATATTATTTTATCAGTAAAACTCCTGTATCGAGCAGTGGTCGAGGGTTCTAACCCAGGCAGGCGCTTTACTTTGTGTAATTTATTCCATCACCACTGCTCCAAAAACGGTGAAGGAAAACATCATGAGGAAACTGGCATGTTCTTAGAACCATCAAATTCAAAGACATGTGACATCCACCAACCCGCGCTGGGCCAGCATGGTGGATTATGGCTCATTCCCTCTCTCGGAGAGGAGGCCTGTGTCCCTGCAGTGGGAAACATTCTAGAAAAGGCCCATTTATTATTTATATTATTATATAAAATTCCTGCAATTCTAATTTTAAATATAGTAGTTAAACATACATAACATAAAACCTTTTGTCAACAAACCTTTTTATTGAGAGATGAATACCATGTAGTTACTGTATTGAAACACAGACAGGTTACAATAATTTGATCCCAATATCCCAATGTTATACAAATTTGAAAATAACCTCTATTACATTCATTAGAAAGAGATACTTAGCTCTCATCTAGCAAGTTTAAGATATCTTTAGTAACTAATTTTATGTTATTATTATTTTGGTTTGTGTTATGGTGAGTAAAAAAGAGACTTGTTTTAAAATTTGTTCAATTGGTTACAGGAATTTAAAAAGCTCTCAACCACACATTTTGCACTTGGTAGCCTCTTTTAACCTCAAATCATTGAAGCTTTTTTAAATGGTTTTATCCTCATAGTTACTTAGAGAAGTTATCATTGAAGCTATTTTAAATGGTTTTATCCTCATAGTTACTTTGAGAAGTTATCATAAAACTATACCACTAGCTTATATATCCACTAACACTTATAAAAATGGTATTGGCCAGTAAACAAAAACAAAATCACTGTTTAGGGCAGCAGAGACCAGTTGGCCTTAAAATCACAGACATGCACTAGGAGATTACACTACAAGAATCATTTTTATAACATTCTCTTTAGTCTCCAAATGCTTTTTTCTCTCTTTTCATTCATCTGTAACAAAAGCTGTTGCCTGTAATGGGTCAGCTGAACTGGTGAAATACCACAACCCCACAGAATATAGATGAGAAGTAGAAGTATGCTGCTGCACTTTGTCTGATGAGTGAAGTGTTGGATGCCAATTTCAGTTCTGTTTCCTTTTATAATAAGGATAGGATGGAAAAGGCAAGAGGACAGGGAGATGAATGAGGAAAAGGAAATATCCTCTTTAGGGTATATCACCTCCACTGTCCATTAAAGGCAGGTAATGCAACTGCAACACAGTTCCTGCAAATGCCTAGGTGTCGCTTAACATCAGGTGACCTGCTTGCTCATTTGCGACCTTTTTCTATAAAAAAACGACAAGAGAAATATCTTAAATATTAACAAGTTTTATTTATTATCAAAACCGGTTAGTCTTTTTCTTTAGAGATGAAGAAAAAAACAAAACATATTAAATGATACTAAAAATATTTGATTTGATAATATATAGACCTCATAAAGGTTGGACTTGCCTTTTTTAGATGTAACAGTATTTGGCCGTGTTCGCAAAACCGTAGTCTGCTCGGGCAAAATACGACCGCCGCCACGCCGGGATCCACGACTGCTAGTTGATGGACCAGCATCACCTCCCACAGACATAGCTGTCTGACCTTCAAATACAAAAATTATATGAAAACAATGGAAGAAGAAATGGATAAGAAAGAAATTGTTTGTTAACAAAGTATCACTTACTTGTTTTAATGTTATGTAGACGTTGCTGTATGTCTACATCGCCTGGATGTTCATGGGTGGTTGGGGTGGCGCGATGAGACGCACGGCCTATTGGTACAGTTGGCACAGGGACGCCAGCTCTAACAGGAGGTGCTACAGTGGGCGGGCCCCAAGCCGATGGCGGTTGAGGTCGAGGTCCTGGAGGTGCTGCTTGTTGTTTTGACGGGCCCTGTTGTTCACCAGGACGTCGCGGCGGTGGGTTAGTACCATCGTCGCCTCTACCTGCTCGGCCTCGCGCTCGGCCTCTTCCGCGTTGGTCAGACATGCTTAAGAAAACAATAATTTAAGAAGCTATCAAGTAGTAATGATTACAATATTTGTCGTACTCATACAGGATTTGTTTGGCACAGTGCGAATTTGCAGTGCAAAATGCAAACCAATACAAAAATGGCGACAGTTCTAGTTCGTTTAAGTATAAAGATTGTTTGTGTACTTATGTTACTGAACTCAATATCATTTAATATAAATAACTACTTAAATTCATAAAACTTATAATTTTGAAATGAGGATTTGTGTTAAACGCAATAGACGGTATTGTGAAAAACTATATTACAATATAAGCATGTGTAATACTTTTTAATATATACGTATCTGTATTAATATTTCACCATATAAGTTAGTATAAATAGATATAAGTGTAAGTCTTGAATTGTGATTATTGAAAATAAACTTTTTAAGTAAAAAGAACATGAAATACATACACAATAATAAACGACCGCAACGTTCGTTTCGCAGGACACGGCCAAAGAGTATATAAAATACGGCCATAGAAAAACGAGAATAAAGAATGAATGAACGACAGTAATAATCGAAGAAGTCGAATCGAACCGACGAATGATTTATTTATCCTTAAATCGAATGAAATATAAATTACTCTTTGATTTGGATAGAATCGATGAATTGCATAATTGCACGTTCGTATTATTAACAATGTTTCCAGATATCGTTACAAAAATTCACTCTTCTTTTTTACGGTATTTGCTTCTTAGTTTATTTTACATCGTTCTCTATAGTGCGTTTCAAATAAGAATGTACGCGAAAATGACATCGACCAGTCAAAGAAACTGGAAAAGAACAAATAGCAACAATTTCTTTTTCATGAATATTTTTTGAATAAAATAAAAGTTATTATGCTGTTTTTAATGAATAATTAACACCTTAATAATTTTCTGGAAAATAATAGTGCTGTAAAAGTGAGAGCATCCATGTCAGACGTCTCGACAATGAATACCGGTAACGGGATAATTCGTTTCCTTTTTCTTCAAAATATTAATCAGCGGAGTATTTAATGTATTCAATATTTTTTTGTACGAGAAAGCATAAGTTGGGCTGAAAGTGTGGCTTAAAAGTTGCCATTGTGAATAGAATTGAGAAAGGTATGGTTCGATGGTTCGGCTTCGTTTAGAACGAATGAAGGGAGAGTAACGAACGAGAAGAACAAATTTATGCTGCAAAAGTGAGTTATATCGATCAGGTTAGCGATATAATAAAGAAAGGTAAAAATATACAAACGCGTTCATAACCTAGTTAATGTAAATTTACTTCGGGATGATCTAAATTCTATTCAGAAATGGTGCTTTAAAAATAAGTTGGTTTTGAATACTGATGCTATCACATAAAATTTACTAAAAAATCTCGGCCATTTCCTTCTATCTATTATTTGGATAATGTGGTATTAGAACAGGTTTCCCAAATACGCGATCTGGGAGTTCATATATATTCTAAACTGTCTTTTGTAGGGCATATTGATAACATCGTCGGCAATGCAAATAGAACCCTTGGATTTATTAAGAGATGTTGCAGAGACTTTCAAACCGTACTGCCTTTAAAAATACTATATATGCGTATGTCAGGAGTGCACTCGAATACGCCTCCCCAGTATGGAACCCCATGTATCGGTATCACATAGATCGAATAGAAAAGGTTCAAAAAAGTTTTACAAGACATTTAGCATATAAGGACAGGTCATGTTCGCGTTACCTTGATTACTTTAATAGATTAAATTATTTCAAAATGACATCCTTAGATCAACGTAGGACTGTTACCGATATAATGTTGCTATATAAAATAATAAATGGTTTAGTAATAGCTCCCGAATTAATCAGCGAAATCAATTTAGTAGTCCCTCGTAACACATCATAAGGTACCTTAAAAGACGTGATATGTTTAACATTCACCGATATCGTACGAATGTTGGCAAAAATGAACCTTTGAACAGAATCGCATGTAAATGTAATGAAATGCTACATAAAATACCGGAGATTGACATTATTTCCAATTCTGAAACTATATTTTATAAAAAAATTAGCCGTGGCTGTTTGTATAACACAGATTAATTTATATTTACATATGTTATGAACTATAAGTTATTAACAAATTTAATGATTGTATTGTTCAAACATAGTCCTAACTACACACTTAATACTTATTACGTTACTAATTAGTCACACAGTTTTGTATCTTTTTGTTATCTTTGTTTTCTGTAAGTGTTGTGTTTGCCTGTAAAAGAAATGTCATTACTTCCTAAAATTAAGTGTACCATATGTTATAAGATAAGTATCATTTCATATTTTGTTGGCAAGCCAAATAAAATAAATAAATAAATAAATAAAATAAATAAATAAATAAAATAAATAAATAAAATAAATAAAATAAAATAAAATAAAATAAAATAAATAAATAAATAAAAGGTAAATAAGGAATAACCGTAACCGACGAGCATGTATGCGTAGACGTATGGATGTAGAAGAAGCGACACAAGTATACCACGACCGCGCGAAATGTAAATTCATAATCTCTACCAACCCCTCTGGGTTACGAGCGTTTATTTTTATTTATTTATTTTTTATTAACCCAGGGGGATTACGTGCGTGAGCGTATAAATATACGCTACATAATAAAAAAAATCTAAATATATTTATTTTTTAACCGACTTCGAAAAGGAGGAGGTTATCAATTCAACACATATGTTTTTTTTTATATTTTTTACCTCATAACTCCGCTCCTGGTGAACCGATTTTGATTTATTATTTTTTTGTTCGAGAGCTAGTGCTAGCTGCTTCCCGATTGGTCCCATTTTTTTAGTCAAGATCCGACCGATAGTTTTTGAGCTATTCTTAATGCATAATATGGAAAAGTTGAAATTTACTTTATTGGCTTACGTAGGCTAAACTTACATCAAAATGATGTATGATATAATTGTAGCTCTTTAAATAAGCGAAATAAAAATTCGGGATGATATATCTGTCTTCTATGGTTGTCTCACAACAACCACTTTTTTCTTAGGAAACGTTAATTAAAACGCATGCGCAACTTACTACGCTATTATTAGCGCTCGGTATGAATCCTTATCAATTTAAATGTGTTAATAATTAATGAGAATCTAATGTAGATTATAATTGCTCATCATCATCCTGCCCTTTTCCCGCTTTATGTGGGGTCGGCATTAGTTTTCGACTTCCATGTCAATCTATCATCCGTCATTTCAGTCGTCACTCCCTTCTTGATCATGTCATCTTTCACGCAATCCATCCATCTTTTCTTAGGCCTACCCCTACTGACATATCCCTCTACATTCATTTCTAAAACTTTCTTTGTCACATGCCATTCTTCCCTCCTCATAACATGCCCGTACCATGCTAACCTTTTGCTCCTTAACTTTTCCACTATCGGTGCTGCTTTCAGGCTTCCTCTAATATACTCGTTTAAAACGAAATAGAAAAAATAAAAGACGTTAAGGATTTAGAAAAGACCACTGAAAAATATATAAATACTATAATAGAGACATGCAATGCAACAATACCAAAAAAGCATAACAAAGTCAAATTTTCGCTACCATGGTGGTCGGAAGAGCTTGCAAAACTGAAAAAAAAAATCACAAGGAAAAAACGTAGAATAAGATGTGCAGCACCAGTCCGAAAAATAAAAGTCGTAGAGGAGTACCTAAGCGCAAAGAACCTATATGAAACGAAAGCAAAACAATCACAAGTGGACAGTTGGAAAGATTTCTGTACGAGACAAGATAAAGAGGGTCTGTGGGAAGGTATATACCGAGTTATAGGTAAAACAACTAAACGATATGAGGACGTACCATTCATAGCCGACGGAAAAGTATTAAGTGAAAAAGAGTCCGCAAAGCTATTGGCCTACACATTTTTCCCAGAAGACGACGGAATAGATGATAATGACGAACACAGAAGAATAAGAATAGCAGCAAATCAGATAAATGTTGTGAGTCACAGTAAGTGTTATGACCCACCATTTACAAGCGAAGAATTAAAAAGAGCTATCCAAGAGTTTAACCCTAAAAAGGCACCAGGTGGGGATGGCCTGACATCTGATATATGCGGACAAGTAATAAATCACGACCCTAAAACCTTCTTAACCCTGGCAAACAAATGCCTAGAGCTGGGATACTTTCCTAATATATGGAAAGAGGCAACAGTGGTTGCCTTGCGTAAACCCGGCAAGGAAACGTACACAGTGGCTAAATCATACAGGCCGATAGGACTTTTGCCAGTGATGGGAAAAGTCCTTGAAAAGTTGATTGTCGGAAGGATCAAGTGGCACGTCATACCTCGACTCAGTACTCGCCAGTTTGGCTTCATGCCACAAAGGGGAACGGAAGACGCCCTCTATGTCCTGATAAACCATATTAGGAAGAAAATAGATGCGAAGAAAATAGTAGTGATGTTATCTCTGGACATAGAGGGAGCGTTTGACAGCGCATGGTGGCCCCAACTTAAAATAAGACTGGCTGAGGAAAACTGTCCAATAAGTATTAGGAGGGTTATCGATAGCTATCTGCAAAACAGAAAAGTAAGAGTGAGATACGCAGGACAAGAGGTAGTCAAAGAAACCTCGAAAGGATGTGTACAAGGCTCAATCGCAGGACCAATTCTATGGAACCTGTTATTAGACCCGTTGCTCAGAGGACTTGAAGAAAAAGGGGACTACACCCAAGCTTTCGCAGACGACATTGTCATGGTGTTTGATGGAGATACGGCAACGGACATCCAACAAAGAGCAAATGCCGCTCTTGCCTACGTAAGGGACTGGGGTGTCAGAAACAAAATGAAGTTTGCACCACACAAAACATGTGCCTTGTTATTCACAAGAAAACACAAATACGACACCCCAGTGCTACGCATGGGTGAGACCGACATCGGCAGCGAAGAAGTGGGGCATCCGGAAGCAGTTAAACGCAGTTCAACGCGTTTACGCTCAAAAGCTGTGCAAAGCATACAGAACAGTATCACTGAATTCTGCACTAATTTTGGCAGGGATACTACCTCTAGACCTCAGAATACAAGAGGCAGCTGCTCTATACGAGACCAAAAAAGGCATCCCCAGGCCAGAATTAAAAGAAGCCGATATTGAAAGCATGGTACCGTACGCCAAACTTCCACATCCGGCAAAGCATATGAATCTGCAATTCATTTGCCTGGAAGATCAAGCTAAAGTAGACATACATAGCGATTCAGCGGTCTTGATCTACACAGACGGCAGCAAGATTGAGGGAAAAGTCGGAGCGTCCTTATCAATATGGAAAGGAAACACCGAAACGAAGACTCGTAAACTAAAGCTGCCGTCATATTGCACTGTCTACCAGGCAGAATTGTTGGCCATATGTGAAGCCACGCGAGAAGTCCTGAAGCTGCCAGAAGACAGCTTCGCTATTTACAGTGACTCTCGATCATCTTTAGAGACCATTACAAATAACGGCTCAACACACCCACTAGTATTCAAGATTCAAAATAACCTAAGAATTGGCTCTGCCCAAAATAAGAAAATATCGCTGTTTTGGATAAAGGCACACGCTGAACTAAAAGGCAATGACAGAGCAGACAAATTAGCGAAGGAAGCGGCTCTAAAACTAAAGACAGCACCACACTATGATAAGTGCCCCATATCATATATAAAGCAACAAATCCGCAAAGATACACTAAATGAATGGAACCAGAGATACCGACAAAACGATACAGCAGAAGTAACCAAAATGTTCTTTCCAGATGCCATTGCAGCCTATCAAACAGTCAGGAAAATAGAGCTGACCGGAATACTTACCCAAATTATGACCGGTCACGGAGGTTTTTCGGCTTACCTAAGTCGTTTTAAGCGTAAGGAAGACCCCTCATGCCAATGCGAACCTGGAATAAATGAAACAGTGGAACATATTCTGCTAAAGTGCCCTATGCACGAAAAGATTAGATATGAATTTGAACAGAGAACAGGAATAACACTAGAAACAAAAACATTTAATAAATTAATAACAGATAAAATGACTAGAGAAACATTTATAGAATATTGTGTAAATATAGGTAGCAAAGTAGTTACAAGAAATAAATAGATATAAAAAACTATGATGATCAAATATACTATGTATATTAAAGATTCACCGTAAAAATTAAAAAAAAATAATTATGTAGATAAGAAATAGATTTAAAAACCTAGAATTAAGACAATATTCTAAAAAATGTAAAAACTTAAAAATAGTATGTATGTTAGAATAAAATAAAATAAATGCTTTGCCTCTAACCGCTGCTAAGCCGATTTAAATTAGACAAAGGTTTAAAAAGACTCTGACCACCATGTCAGAGGAAAACAACCATTTGCCACAAAAAAAAAATATACTCGTTTCGTACCTTATCCATTCGTGTTACTCCACACATCCATCTCAACATTCGCATTTCTGCCGCATGCACTCTCTTTTCATCTGTTCCTTTAATAGCCCATCATTCCGATCCATACACTATGACAGGTCTTATGGTGGTCTTGTAAATTTTCCCCTTTATCTTAAGGGGAACTCGTGGGTCGCATGTCAAGCCCGTGACCTGTCGCCATTTCATCCATCCCGCATTTATTCTATTTTTCACGTCACGATCAATATCACCATCGTTTTGGATCAATGACCCGAGGTACCGGAAGTCGGAGCAGACTTGAAGAGATACATTGTCTAAGGCAACGGGGACATACCTGGATGGACCACCGAAGTCGCAGAACAGGTGTTCTGATTTTGTTCTGCTTATCTTTAGTCCGACCCTCTCCAGTTTGTCCTGCCATTTTTCAAGTCTACTCTGGACCTCAAGCGCATTTTCCCCAACAAGAACAATGTTGTCGGCAAACAGCATACACCAAGGTGCCTCCTCCTGTATATCCGATGTGAATGCATCAATTACCAGGAGGAACAAATAAGGGCTTAATGCCGATCCTTGGTGCAAACCCACAGCCACACTGAACTTGTCGGTTACTCCGGCTTCAGACCTGACTTGAGTATTCGCACTTTCATACATAGCACGTACGAGTCGTACGTACTTTCCAGGCACTTGTTTCTCTTTCATAGCCCACCACAGAACCTCACGGGGCACCCTGTCATATGCTTTCTCGAGGTCAATGAACACCATATGCAAGTTCTTGTGTGCCCGTCTGTATTTTTCACACAGTTGGCGTAATGAGAATATGGCGTCCGTTGTTCCCCGACCAGGCATAAACCCAAACTGGTTCTGCGATACCTCACACTCTTCTCTTATTCGTCTATCTATGACTTTCTTCCATATTTTCAAGCAATGTGACGTAAGCTTTAAGCTCCTTAAACTATATCATTCTGACCAATAGTTTAAAAGATATCAAACTACAAAGTAAGTAAAAACTACGCGCAAGTGATTTCAAAAGCCGTGCAGTGGACGGCAGTGGGCTTTGTCGATTATCTTTCTTTGATTGAAAGTTGGTTGTTATCATGTATTCCCATATAAATTTGATCAAGATCTGTTAACTTGGTTAGTAAAAATTTTCATCTTGGCTCAATGGCCACAGGGTTGCCCATTGTTTTTTTTTATTTTTTGTGTATAGACAGCACTCTCTCTCTCTCTGCCTCTATGATTCGGTGTTCTTATTGTGCAACAATTTGTTACTTAAAATAAAACAAATTAAGAAGATTTTTTCAGTTATTTCCTTGAAAAGACCTAATCTTAATTAGATCTAACCAGTTGTTCTTAGTAAAGCTTATTAAATCGACCTTACGTTGACGGTGTTCTCGTTTTACTTTAAAACGACGTTGTATTAAGCCATTACGGTGGGCACGTTGCTCCTCTGACTCCCATTTTTTTAGTCAAGATCTGAGCAACTTAGATATTTTCGGTCATTCGGCCAAGCAATCTATGGTCTTCCTTTGTTATTTTCCAGAAATGTCTGCACAATCTGTATCCTCGTTCCTACATCTGTACTATTCATAATACATAAAAGTAAAAAATTCTGCAATTAAGCATTCGCATCAATCAGATATTTAGGTATATGAAAACAAATTGAAGTGACACTTGACATTTTATTTTAATAGAATGCAGCAATCTTTTAGCGCATCTTCTTTCCGGAGATGACTGGTACGACGATCCATAGATTGTGCCTCCAAAAAGCGACGGTAAAAAGAAACAACCACATGCATCTATAGGTCCGAGAAAATGAGTTAGTAGTACATATAAGCATTATACATAGAGAGTTCCTCACTGACGATATGATTGAATAAGTAAGTAATGTAGCCGTGGGTTTCCACTGGCGTAAAATTGTGTATCGAAACAAGCTTACTCTCTATCTTTATCTTTGAAAAACTGGGATGACAATATGTTTTATGTGAATGTTTTGATACGAATAAATTGCGTAATAATATTTAACTTGATATCAATACACTATCTGATATAAACCTTACAATTATCCTACTTCTGAACTTCTATATTTGTCTCCTTATCTTGAAGTTCATATTTTTGACGGTATCATTTCTATCGATCGCGAACTGCACACGTGCTTTTTTTCAGATGGCAATGTCAAGCTTTCAACTTCCCTCTCCCCTAACACCACTATTATTAAAAGTGGGTATTCCGGCCACTTCTTGGCGGTGAGCCTCAAATAAACGGGAGGGATGTGGAAGTGCATTTCCCAGCGTAAAAGAGATAAAAAAGGTTATGCTCCACGGACCTGCTGGGTTGTCCTAGTGGGTGAAGAGGTGAACTCTCACGTGGGGCATCCCCGGGTGGTGGATAGGGGAATGCTTGGGCCTTGAGCCAGCTGGAGTAGGGCGAATAGAAGAATTGGTATTCCGGTGTGCCACTCTCCTTATCCTCTGCATCTCAGCAGAGTCGCGTCGCAGATGCGGCGGCGGTGGGACTTCGGGGAAGGGTTAGCCCTACCCCTTACAGCCGTATTGCGCACGTAATCCTGACGGCGACGCTAGGACCACGGGCCTCTGTCTTTTTCAAGACGGGGGGCACGAGGTCGGTTCGAGTCAGACATAATTCGCAATTTTCCCGGCCAGGGTGGATATGCGTGACCGTTTCCTCACATAAGAACCGTTTAGGTTATATTACGTTTTGATTATGTTAGGTTATGTGCGTTTTAAACTATGTTCCTCATAAGTTCATAAGATTTTGGTAGTGATACGTACATACCTTACATAGACATGTCGCGCATCATTCCCGAGTTATGTATTTGCGACTTTGTGGGACACTTGCCTTGTTCACACTACCTAATGGTGAATGGTATGTCGTCCAAGGAGGCACGTATGTTCAGCGCGGTGGAAACACAGAGCAACATGCGTACTCGATTTTCAAGGACTAATATCCAGTATATTAGTCCTACTGGCTTGTCGGACGATTATCGAGGGATATTTAAGCCGCGTGTGTCACAACTTGTAAAAGGTCTCGTGACGTAAACGACGGACATCGCGCGCGGCGCATAAATTTCATGTGAATCGACAGAGTCACGGTACAAATGTTCTCTAGTGAAAACGCGGCTTAATGATTTATGTCAGTGACCACGCATTATAAAATAACATCTTTTCAATTTAAAATTTTGAAATAAGTAGCGAATTATCAGTACTCGATGTCTATTTCCTCATGGATAAGAAATACAGGACAATATGATCATCGTTAAGTTAATACAAATTATACATACCAGTACAATCGCGAATCGCAAAACGTTGCCTATAAAAAATTGTGTTATAGACGTGAAAAATAAAGGTCTAATGTAGTTGTGATGTTATCGAAAGTGCTGTAAAAGCTTTGAATGTACTTTTCTATAGAAATTAATGGTTCTGTGACCGCGTGACGAATGGTCGCTACCTAACCGTCTGACGGACCGAAGGGCCGGAATTCGCGCTACACCAATTTTATTTATGTAGTGCTTTTGTGCTCTAAATAGCATTTATAAATTAAAAAGTCTCCAAGGTTTTTTATCGAACCGCGGTAGACAAAGGTAGCTAATCATTAGATGCCAATGATATCTGGGTATATGATCAATACGTTTCAGGGAAAACGTAAGTCGGTTCAACCGCTTTTGAAATTTTATTATATTTTTTACTTTAATTAGCTTAGCGAAAAATATATTTGTTTTCATGCGGATAAACTTACGGATTCCTTATCAATTCCGACTCTAAAGGAGATATCAGTTCTTGTGTGTAAAGTCTACTAACTTGTTCTAGCGATTTCCAAGCGACTTGGAGTTTTGCGGATAGTTATAGTTCTGTTTAGTCTCTCAGTTAGACGTTAAACTCGGCACCAAACCGGTCCGCAATCCCATCGTTGTTCATAGTGTACAACCGTATTAAAACGCTTGCACCTTGTTTATATTATCAATAATGGTATCTTTTTAGATAATTAAATTATTATATTAATTTATCTTTATGGATAGTTAAAAAAATAATAATATGAATAACTTTAGACAATACCTATTTAAATTTGCTTAAATTTAGGGGAAGACAACCGATGATTGGCACTTTTAGCACCACTGCGTGGTTATGATGATACATGAGAAGTAGCTGACAATAGAAGTTGTTGCGGCGACAGAAGACTAGTTTAAAATTTTTTTAAAGACAAGATAAATTGTTATTTGTAAGTGTAAAGTCGTTATCAATTAGTCAGTTAGTGAGTTAGTTATCATTAGTAATATTATCAATATAGTGTAAATCATAAAAAACATAGTTATGTATTTTATTTTCTTACGTGTTACAAGTCCATTAAAGTTTGCTTAATTTATTTAGTTTCATGCATTCGGTTATTTGTTTTGTGAAAGCTATTTTTGGTAATGACTTGTACCTAAAAGTTCTTATCACGACGAGTTATTGCATAAAATCGATACTACGATACGGCAATATAGATGAGTGGGCATTTAAGTATTGTTTGCTACGGTCTGATGGGAGGGGAGGCGATATTGCATCCCTGTCAATAGAGCGCTCGTCGACTTGACATCGGAACAATTTTTTTCTTTCTAGTTATTATTTTGTACTAGTTCACGTTAGAAACGAGGCAGATATTAGTAGTATATCATAGTACTAGGTACAATGATATTATAATACTAAAAGTAATAGATACGCCATTCCGCCAGTCCAAAAGTAAAAACTAAAGCGTCCTAATTATGATGTTTCTGTACCTGTCCACTGTTACTGTACGTCATGTGTTTACATTTACGTTGAATTGACAAAACTAGCTGTCATCTTTTTTCTTATTGTTTTAATTACGCATTAGTTTTCACACCATTTGACATGTGTAAATGTTGGTGTCACTGGTGGCACTGTCTTTAGAACACTTTTGACCGGTGATTTTGTATGACTATAATACATCTATAGTATAAAGTATCATTGACTAGGTATGAAACAAATTGCCTTGGTCACTTCAGTTCTAGCGGTGGATAAAGAATTAAGCATCTTGTCTACATTTTATCAGTTGCAAGCTAAACATGCTCACGTTAGTTTATATTCAAAGGTCTTAGGAGAATAGAAATGACTAAATATAAATTTAAACTTAAAACGTACTTTTTCATCCTTAGTCAAACACTGACAGTTCTTTTTAACAAAATAAGGGTTATCAAATTTATAAAATTGTTAAACGTATCTCCGTCAATTTTAAATTTATACAACTCACAGGTTGTGACCTTGCCTTCAACTTCTCTAAAGTGGATAGTTAGACAAGTAAAAATAATATCTTCTAGGTTATTCGCTAATGGACGAGTTTTATTTAGTGAGATAACGGAACAAGCAAATAATCAAATACTAACCTTTAAGTTGGTAGGTATCACCTATACTCAGAATAATTAATCACCCACATCTATACGCTAAGCACTCTATTTCGTAGTGCACATATTTGTGAGGCCGAGAGTAAAGTTACATATTACTTATGGCTTTATCGGTACTGACTTTAATCTTAAGTTGATTTCTTCGAATGGGAAAAGTCGATAAGGTTTCTATTTAAGTAGTACAGTTTTCCTTTGCGTTAAAGTAGGTATCATTGTTATCTAATAGATAGGTTTCTCAATTCAGTCCTCGTTCCACGCTCGGTAACCATACTTTAAGAGGTCATAGTAGAAGTTATATTTATTGCTTACATTATAAATCAATCGGTCGCGAAGGAAACATTGGTTATTATCCATTGCGGAATACATAATAATTGCTGTTTATCTTTGAAATTGGAGAATAGCTTTATTAATTTCTAGTGACCCGCCCCGGCTTTGCCTGGGGTACCACTAATTATGTTGATCCGATCGCTACCAAAAACAGGAATGTGCCAATAAGGACAATCCCTGTAACTTTCATCGAAATCGGTACAGCCGTTTCGGAGTCTATAGGTCTATAGGGATCATACATACTTCGCTTTTTATATGATATTTTTTTTCATAAAATGTATCCTATGTTACTTCTAGTACCTCCAAGAATAGGTGTACAAAGTTACATGATGATCGGTTGTGTAGTTTTCACGTGAAAGCGTAACAAACAAACTTACATTCACATTTATAATATTAAGTAGGGATTTATTCCATAACTTAAGACAATTTGTATCGAGGAATACTGATAAAAATATAAATAATTATTGAAATTAAACTAATTTTACGGATTTTATTGCGTTTATTTTAAGTTTTTTGATTCCCGACGTTTCGAGTACTTTACAGCGCTCATGTTCACAGGGGGGACTGAGGTGTCAGACATCCCAATGTCAAAAGTTGCTGGCGAAGCACCCACTTATTTTGAATTAATTACTTCTGCTATTTATGCAGAATGAGCTCACTGTATCTTGCGGTCTTGCAGTTGTATGCTTGTCTTTAAGCGTACAACTGGTTTACAGTGGTAGAGCCCGCAACAACCACACCACGAATAGGCCGGTTCAACCGGTGAAATACCACGACCTCACAGAAGACAGGCGTGAAGTGGAGTATTCTGCGTTTCGTCTGATGAGTGCGGTGTCGGAGGCCTAATTTTATTTCTCTCCCCCTTCCCACCCTTTTCTCATAAGTAAAGGATGGGAAGGGGAAGAAAACTTGACGGTGTAGGGGATGTACAGGAATTGGAAATAACTATTTTCTGTTTATCACCTCCTCTGTCCATAAAAGGTGGGCAACGCATCTGAAACTCATTAGTTTGTTGCAGATGTCTATGGACAGCGATCACTTGACATCGAATGAACCACTTGCTCGTTTGCCACCTAATACTGAAAAAAAATGCTACTTCTGAATTATCAAAATCCGTTTAGTGGCTTTAGAATGTAATATTTACAAAGAATTTTTTTTCCACTAACAGCGTTAGTATAAGGTGTGTGACAAATGGACGTCCCGATTTTATCTGAAATTGTGTTGTCACCAAAGTTCTTAAGGAACTGAAACTAAGGGGTCTGTTGGGAAGATGCTTATTGTTTCCGTTAGGTACGGTGCCCGTTGAGGATTTCATTAGAATGAAGAGTCACTTTTTTCTGCTGCGAGTACAATTTCAAAAGACATTAAATTTATCATGATTTGAACATTGAAATGAGTTAAAAAGATTTTTTGAAATTATTTCGTTTTTTACATACTAGAGTAAATTAACTTGGATCACTCTTTTTTGGGGAATTATTCTTATTATTTTATTACTATTTATTTTATCCGATTAACATGATTTATTTTATTTTATGGCTCGTCAACAATTTTACTTACAATAACTTAGAACGAACACAATAACATACAATACATAGTTGGCGATGCACAATTACTACACATATATAGTATTTTACGAAAATTATGTGATAATAGGTCATATCTTTATATTACTATCATAAATTTAATTTGTTCTTGTAATGCATTAAAAAGTTAATGCATTACAAGTACAATATAATATAATAATACAATATAATAATGCATTAAAAATTTTCTTGCATCAAAAGCGCGAAGATTTATAGTATCAGTAGAAGTACCAAATATTTTTGTATCACATTCGTGCAATATTGAAAGATTATTTTTTATAGATCTCTCCTCCTCACAAAGTTAATTTTCCGCGAGTCAATAATTAATTTCAGTATTAAATCATGTAAGGCCCAATTCAACTTTCTTAACATCAAATTGGTGATCGCTGAATTTGACGCAACATTAGCAAACCTTTTTTTAGATTTAAATCGAGTGTCGGCCAGTAGTTTTAAACGAGGTACAGATACAGTTGAAAAATAATATTAATGTCCAGAGAACAAAACCTAAGAGGACATGTAAAACGTATGGCAATAGGGATAGTTATATGAAAATATTATTTAAATTAATATGTAGGTTTATCTCACAATATTTAGCGGTCTTAATTTAGACCTTCCATCCGAGTCCACCTATTGCGGACCCCTGGTTTAATTTTTTTTTTTTTAATCGGTCGCTTATTAAAAAAGGGCGATATAAGGAGCACCGTAACAGCCGAGCGTGTATGAATGTAGAAGAAGCGTGAGAGATGTGCCAGGATCGCGCCGAATGGAAATCCATTATGTCTGTCTACCCCTCTGGGTTACGGGAATATTTATTTATGTACTGTGCCAATACTTTCGACTGCCGGCCACTTCGAAACTTTTAAAGCAATTCGTCAATACCATTGTCATTTCACAGTGGGGCACAATAATTTAGTTCACACAGTAGTGATGTAGTAATGATGTTACAGTACAGATGATCCAAAAGAATTCAGAATTATTCATGTGTATCTGCCCATCCCACTGAATTAATACCATCTCTACAAGGTAACATTTAATTTATTAAATAAAAAATACAAGTTCTATTTTAAATGAAAAGCCTTTTGAAAAGGAAAACGTATTACAGAAAAAAATAGTTTATCATGTTCATAAGTAATTAAAACCACAAAGCTCGTTAGCACAAAGAAAGAAAAATAAAATGACAATGATGCTTTAACTAGATATTTCGTATTCCCCACGACCCTTCTTGCAATATTTGTTGTACGGAACTGAATTTAAATAAGGGATTTATATCTATTTGCAACAGCTTTAAAATTGCCCGTTTTTATTCTGGCATTTTTATTAGGTCTCGTTTTTCTTTAAGTAACGGGAGCTCGCGCTCTCCCTTTGCTCGACTTTATTTAAATTCCTAAAAGAATATTCCCTTTTTCGGTTTCTTCCTTTCTTTTCGTTTGTGAAGTCTTAAGTGAGTTGGTTAGAGTTACTGTCGTTATTCGCTTTCTTAAGAGATTCTTATCTCGTTTTATCGCGATAAAGAACTTTAATAAATATTCACTTACATTATCCAAATTACCCTAGTCGGCGGTAGTCAGCTTTGTACTGAACTTAAAAATAATATTTTTAAAATGTAACCAAATGATGGACAGAGCTGAGCTATTAATTTGGCAGCGCTTTTTAAGCTCAATATAGCAAATATAGACGATATTTTCGTTAAATGATGCATGATGCAGTTGGTCCGTTATAACTGTGAAAATCATAGGCCAATTGGAGATAGTTTATGCATGCACAAGCACTTATGTATCCGTACTGTATTTACTTATACTACAAGGTCTATTTTGATAAATCAGCGTTTATCAAAATCGACCGCGGAGTGGGCTTACCGGGTACCGGGGAACCCGTGTTAAAATATCTTGCCGAGTACACTACCTGGTAGGTGGCTAGGAAGCGTGAGCATATTATCCGTGGGCTTACTCTGCCGAAAACATTCACTAAAAACATACACGGTTTTTTTTCAAAGAGAAGGTTAGAGAGAAAGACAGAAAGCTTATTAACTGTAAAAAAACTAGACGTCAAATTGTTGAATCGACTGTTTATAATGTGCGTAGTCCAATTATAAACTGACGAAGCTTACAATCAGTCGACGACACTACACGTTAAAAACCAAAATCACAACTTCAACATACAGCTACACAAATACGTCAAAACAGTAACACTGTAATAGTAAGCTTAGCAAATATACTTATTTTTATATAAAATTTGATACATAATGCAAATTAACCATGATTAGAATCTACGACTGATCAAAAAAATTAGAATAAGAGTTTTAATTCATTAAAGCACATAGAATTGTAGGTTTTAATTTAAACTATACATTAAGAAGGCGTTGCGAATCACGGCGTAATGTTAATTGAAATCTATTCCCTTTCCGCTACCCCATAATTAAGTGCTGGTACAGTTTAGTATGTACCCTTCCCTGGAGACTGGAGTGACACCGGCGCACATAAAATATTCACGCCCTAAAACCCGTTAATAGCCACAGCTTAGATGGACTGATGTATTCTATTTAGGGTTATACAATCAAATTATTTCATCGCCTATCTCAACCGTTTCGTGAGACGTCTATATTGTGCGTTATTTATTCTATTAATTATTAATAAATGTTTAAAAAAATATTTGAAATAGTCAAATCAGCAAAACTGTTCTCATGTTATGCGTGGTACAAACGAACAATATTTTTTAATATAAGTAGAACCCCCCCACCCTAAAATTCATGTAGTGAGAATAATACTATCGTATTTATACTAACACCTACTATATATATTGAGTAAAGAAAGCCAAGAGTTTCAGTGTTTCAATACCGTTTTATAATCGCTGCTTATTACAATTCGTGCTTACATTGAATCCCCCCAAAAATTTCATTAAAATCTCTATGAAGGCGTATCAAATCCGCATCGGCAGTGATTGCGAGTACGTCATTATCATATCAAGCCTCGATTGAGATACGGAAGCGGGCGGGCATCGCCGGGAGGCGCAGCGATATTGCTGTTTGCCGTCGACAAATATTTGCTCGGCTCGCGAGCCCCCGCCCCGCTACTTACTGGAGTTAAATCAATATTTAAATTATTTCAAACTTTGATTAATTTGCAGATATATTGTTTGCAGTGATGTCGACCGGGTCGGATTAATTGTATTCTAATGTTGTTACTCAAATGAAAGGTACAACACCAGGCCGGCGATGGATATGATTAATCCACTGTAAGTACATCAAGTTATGACAAATATCTTGTCGTTGCGTTGGCTTAATCTTTAAGACAATGATTGGCTCAATATCATGTATTATCATCTAAAGGAGTCCGCGCGGTATTCGTGACGGGCTTAACGCAGTGCCGTGCTGCAGTACAATTTAAGTCGTGAAGGCGTACAATCGATACATATTGGATTATTTGATGATTTACTACGAAAAAACGAAGTATACGAGAGAAATATCGACAGACGGGCTCCTTCGTCCGCGCTGCGTGCGACGGGTGATCCGCCTGACGAAGCGATGCTTGCGATCTTAAGCTGCGTACAGATTATTTTATTATTACAACACACGTGGAATGCAACCTTTCTCATACATTTTAATGTGTTCCCGAACGCACAAAAACAACTGGGTGCTTCTGCGCGCATTCGTTGTTCCCGCAGATTGTCGGTTTTTCGACAAAATATGTACGCGGCTTTACACACTGAATTGAAGGGAATGTACTCTGTGTTTTATGATGGTCATTTACAGGCATCCCAAAGGCTATCTTACAATACTGGAGTTGTCAGAGGGCCTTTCGGAGGATTTTGCTCCTTTTACTTCCTTTCCTTTATTCCACGTAATGGCTAGCTATGCATCAGTAACTCTTCTGCTTCTTACAGCAGTGCAGGTAGAGGTGGTCAATTAACAAAAGGTAATCCAATGCTGTCGTCTACCATAAAAAAACATTGAGTTCATAAAACTATAGTAGCTAGCTTGAGTGATTTTTATATTTTGTACTGTCAGTTGATCTGACAGTAATAAAATTGTTACTTCTATAAATTAAATGTAACAATAGACGCCTGTTTTTCTGTATTTGGATTGAATTGTTGTTTAGCTTGTTGTTGTTGAACTAGGCGTAATAATCGTGACCATCGTAATACATCAATCATTTAAAAAGTAGTCCACACAGATGAAATAAAAATTAATGAAAATTAAATATTTCATTTCCGAATGACCGAAAAATTTCGACATTCAATTAAAACATGTTCAATCGGACAAGTATGAAGCGCACCATTGGAATCTGTTAAATAAATTACAGTAAGTATAATATTTGTAAATATTTTTCAAACTGCTCGAAATACTCTGAATACTTAGGCTATAAGGTCTACATTATACAAACATTTTTCCAATTTCTTATTGATCTGTGGGACTACAAGTTTTAATTAGAAAGTAACCGATACTATGACAGGCCTTGTGGCTTTGAAACGACCGCATAATGCGTATAATACGTACAAAAGGTAATCTTATAGCGTTATTGTCGAACTTCAATAAGTTGCCAGGCCTAATGAAGCACGCACACGAAGCTTTGTTTTTATGGGAGTTTATCCCTTTTTTAAGAATTACACATGCATGGAATACTGTGTCATACACTAAGTGAATTAAAGTTTATTAGCACCTGTGGGAGGTAATTTTAATTTTATAAAATAAACTGATTTTGTAGCTGTACAAAAATAATAGTAAAATATATGTTTTTTATATTTAAGATAAGTGTTTCAAAAACTAAAAGTAGAAAAATACAAACAACTTTATAAAAAAGGTAACTTTTTTATAAAGCTGTTTCAATTTAAGTAAATAATAATAGTAGTAGTACTTATATATAGTTATGTATTACACATGCACGAAAGAGATATTTTAGACAATCTTGAAGTTGAATTTAAACAAGAGCTACGCTGTAGTTTAAGACTAATACGTGTCGTAGTCGAGTAAGAAGGGGGATCAGGCCGTCTGTCTAAAAGCTCGCAGAGATCATCTCTAAGCTCCGATATCGACTCATCAAAGTTTGTCGAGGAGAGTAATGAAGACTTATGAGTCTGGCTGTTCGCGACTCCTAATTGTCATTTTAGTTATTTGTCGGGAGCTGCTCGTTAAGTGGTCGTGACGTCAGAGGACGATGACACATTTCCTGGGAGTCGATTTTTAATTAACTTAATTACTCACCCCTCGACGAAAATGGCAGATGCTTTGTGAGCAGAAAACTTTGAAATCATATTAGGGTAATGGTTTTATAAAAATTATAGATGAGGTAATGTTTATGGATCGTATTTTTTTAAAGTACTTAATTTATAAGACGACCTACTTGCGATATACTTTGGAAAGACTCGTGTAAGAATTACTAGTAAAGCGCCATCGATTAGATTAAACCATCTTATAAATGCTACTATAAGCACAGGCGTATGCTTCCATTTTTAATTATTAGGTATACGGATGTACATAACATTGAATACGATACTACAAACATTTTAGCGCATTTTAAAAATAAATCGAAAAATTTAAACTTTTTTAAACGTTATGTTTCATACACAAGATAAACTATATGCGAGGCTAAGCCCTCTTCAATGTCGCGGGCGTATCGAGTCTGTAATGCGTTGTACATCGTTCCATGTGAACGGGCATGATTCATCAGGGCCCATTCACGGCGATCTCTGGATCCAGCTGCGGTTTACCTAGTGATGGTCCCGTAGAATATATACTTTACAGTATTCGATACCATACACGTCATAGCAACAGTTAGGACCCATGTTGTTCGTAAAAATAACGATTGAAACCCGAAAAGGCCTTATAACGGCGTTTACGTAGGTTGAAACGGTGAGGTATTCCCACAAGATAGAATGAGGACCTGGTCAAAATTGTGAGAGTCTCCTTAATTAGGTTAGCAAGAGACGCCACCCTTTTTAAGTAGACAGGGAGTGGAATCTCTATGCTCCTTATTGAGTATAGAAGGGTTAGGTTCGGTAGCGGGCAGTTGTTGAAGTCGATGTATATAATCAAATCGGTATTATGTAAACGAGTATAGCCAACTTTTAATAAACTGTTTAAACTAAGTGGCCCAAATGAATTTGTTTGAAAAAAAAATGTATCGGACTCATTGAAGCTTTACTGAAAATAGTAAAATATAGGTATGCTATAGGTTATTTTATGGCTATTTATGCAGCATTTTTATCTTTTAACTTTCCATCACTATATTCAATCATAGTGAAGTTATCGATAGAAGACGGGACACCACTGTGCTCACTCGACAGAGATTTAGCCGGCGCGCTGTCGACGCACGGATTACCGTGATTTCCCGGGGGGCTCGGACCGAAAAGACACCTCCGTTGCATCGACAATATTACTTTCCACGGCGACAGCTTTTGACGTATCAACCCGTAATTATTTTGTGGGTGATTATTATTTGTTAGTTAGGTAGTTATTAGTTATAGTAGTTAGGTTGGCGGATTTCAACTTTAAAAGTCCCGGATCTTATTCTGGGTGACGGGTAGCGATAAAATTTTGAAAAATAATATATAATGAGCGGTGCATTAGTCAGCATTTTGTCAAATTATGAAAAATCTACAACTGGTCCAACTTATTTGGATGTCAGGTTTTTTTGTGGTAACCAAACTAAGCAAATAAACAACAAAATAACAATGTAACTGACCATTTAATGTCGTTTGAAAAAGGACGTAATTATTACCTAGTTTTTCTCTTGACTAAACGCAGCTGATATTAGTGCGTTACTTTGTTAAGGAGACTCGGTAAGAGCACTTCATATGCGCGTTGCTACGGATAAGTTAATATTTATGGCGAATATGAAAACATCGATGTCCACCCTCCGAAGGCGACGACAATGCATCACGAGTCGACATCCGGCGGAAGTGGCATAACGAGGTCGTTGTTCCGCCCGATCCACCCCCCTCTTTCCCCGCTACCTCCCGATCCCCCGACTATTTTTATACAGCACCCCATGGAGATTATTTTCGGTTGGCATTCATTCGAACTCAATACCATGGTGATGAATACCGGTTCGTATTAACAATTTGTCCGGAGGCTGTTTATGGACGTAGTGAATACTTCGATGTTATCAAAGTAATAACTCTTAATAAGGAGTCTTTTGAATAGAATGTTTCTATGCTCGCTTTTTATGATAAAAGATATATCATATATATATTTTTTAATTTATATAATCCATGTGGGCGTCAAAGCTTATAACTAAATTTAGAATTGAGTCACAACGTTAATGATTGCTGTGCCATGTGAATTTAAACAGCTTAGATTCTTATATAATTTAAAGTAATCGAGATAATTGAGATATTTTCAAAGTAATTTTTTTTAAAGTAATTGAGATATTCTCAAATCAAAAAATCAAGCGAGCTGTAATCTAAATTCACGACTGTTATTTCGTAGATTTTCAATCATAACTTTATCCTCACATCTTAGCTATCTTTACGTTACGGTTTTGGTAAGGACATGATTACAAGTCATACAAAAAAGTTATTCATACAAATAAGTAATTTGTGTGCGTTTCTTGCGTACAACTTTGTATTAGTATGTATTAAAAATGTCTTAAAAGAGATATAATTCTTACGCCCGGTTTCTGAAAGGTTAATCAAAGTTTTATTCAATATAGTGCTTTACTTAAATATCGTGATAAATTGATTTGTTTCTAAAAGACAGATAAATTTATGGACATCATGATAATACATTTTTGTTAATTTTGCTGTTTATCAGCGTTTCAGGAAGCGGGTCTTAGTATCTGCAATAACACAGCGTTGCCGTACAATGAAATCTCTACGACGTAGATGTTTAACACTGATGACATGCTACGGCGTACGGTTCTACAATGCCGAATAATATTTCATCTTAAGTCATATGACTTTCAAAAAAAAATACTTTTAGTAATACTTACTTGAATCAATAAACAGTGAACTGTCGCCCTAGAGTGTAAATTTATTAAATATTATTTAACATAAAATGAAAAATATTTTTGGAATTGTAAATGTCCAAATTCAATTATTTGCCCTTCAATATCACTCATGATCCTCTTGCTTATATGTAAATCATCTAATAAAGCCGTAAAAGTCTATCAGGAATAGAAATACACTTACAAATAACTAAAAGCAACTATAGATATTGTTCAAAAATTTAATTACTTAACCATTTCACCTGCGAAGGCTTATTTTAAATGGTACAGGAGCCCAAGCGGGGATTTTTGTACATCCTCGAGCGCATTAGATTTTCATAACGGAGTTTCCTTGGACCCTGTTAAGTACTCTACACCACAAGTCAGTCATCCATGTAGAGCCGCGTACTTAGGGACGCCCATCAAATATGTAAAAAATGGATCATCGGATATACTTGAGCGCGTCAGATTAAATGAGTGCAGGAAACACAAACTTGTTTTACAAAACCTTCACATGAATTTTCTCGAACGCAGACAAATTATTTTTTTATTATATAACGTGATAAGATAATCTGACGATTTCAACTGGCTGAAATTACTAAAACCGTAAATAGAGATTGTGGACTCTTTCCCCAGCGCTAAGCATAAGAATTTCATGTAACCTTTTTTGTTTTCACCATCTAATATTCTCATTCAAATAGGTCACCATGGCGCTCGAGGATGTACAAGCTAAGCATCGTCGGCTCCCGTGTTAAAAGTTGTACAGTTTATTATTAACCTAATGATGTTCCTGCTCCGTGCCGGCCGAGGCAGCCCACTAGAGCAAAGCCTCTTAAATATAAGCTGCTCTAATTAGGACCTTGACGAGCCACGCTAACATCCCGTGATCGCCTCGTTAGTATAACTTCACTTGTAGGGATTTCACTTGAGATTTTACTCAAGCTTTATGTACAATCTATATTTTGATATTTTTCCCACCTAGACAATTTGAAGATATTATAGTTTTTCTTACTATTATTAGTAGCGTTATCGCTAGTCTATGTTTTATTGTTACTAGTAGATGTTGATGAAAATTCTTAAATATTTTGTATTATTAATTATTTTAATACAGAGTTATTTATTTCGGGATACTTGATTTCTACACAGAACAGTTTAATCTATACATATAATATAATGTAACTGATCGCTGTCCGTACATGGAAGGTATATGAAAAAAAACTATTATTGGGGCCTTAATAAACGCAATAAAGCCCAAAAAAATGATTATTAGATAGATTTTTTGTCTGTTTGTCAGTTTATCTGTTAGTGTATATGTCCGTCAGTTTATCTGTTAGTCTATATGTCTGTTTGTCTGTGCATTTGTTACCGCTAATCTCAAAATCGGCATAACCGATTTGGATGCGGTTTACACTAATGTATTGTGGTAAGGTTCACTCAACATTTGGTGTTTGTTTTATCTCAATCGGTGTATAAATAAAGTTATATCAATTTAAAGAACCATATAAAACATTTGTACGATAAAAATGCTATAAAATAGCTGTTCGGTTGACTAGGTTGAACTTTTAGTTATTCTAGCTGTGCCTCGAAGTTTCACCCGCCCTGCAATTTTACTTAAACGAAAAATATTACCTACTTAATACTACCGTAACCTCATCATCATCTCCCTGCCCTTTTTCCGTGAATGTGGGGTCGACACAGTTTCGCCGTAGCACAGTTTAACAAGTATATATCATTGCTTAAACCTGCCTGCCTAACACCAACACTCCTCCCGAATAATAAACTAATAACCTAACCTAACAAAACATATTACAAAATAATGCGTACATAATTTCTAAATTCGTCTACATACGTGTCAATACTGCGTTACCAAATATAGCTGTTACCATAATCAGGGAGAACATTCAGGTGAACAGACAAAAAATCTAATAATCATTGCTGTAGGTTTTATTGCGTTTATAAATGCCCCCAATAAAAACTATAATTCGCTCGCTCGACTGATCGCTCTACCGATCGCTCTCCTTGTCTGTCGACTGATCGCTCGATTGGGTTACCGTACGTTTGATAGGTAATAAATAGATATGTACTATAGGTTAGTGGTGGATAGAGTCATTGTCCGACTCATATTTGTACCCAAGCCGGGAAAGTGATGCACATGTGAATGTGTGTATACACGCAAGCACTGTGCCTAAAGAGTTTTGTAAAAAAATTTAATTATCAACCGTTTGTAATATGTTATAATGTGCCGCCACGCCCCACGCCGTGGGACTCATTCTATTTTATTATATATATGAATTTAATCTATACTTATAAATAAAATTGAAGTGTCTGTATATAATGTCAAAATAACATTTCCATACTCAATACACATGCATACGGTATAACTTAAATACAATTTTTAAAATGTTTGTCTGTCTGTCTTTCTGTCTGCTTATTCCGGGTAATCTCCGAAACGACTAAATTGATTCGGATGGAACTGCTACTGGAAGATAGCTAATATTGTAAGGATTTAAATAGGCTAATTTAATTAAAGTAAAATATTTAGGGTTCCACGCAATAAGTGAAAAACCCTCGAAATTGTGAAAAATATTAACCGCCCGCTACTTGCAATGTCACAAAGGTTGGCTTAAGTAGTAAAATAATATAAACATTTTTTCTATTTGAAGTGTAAACTTTAGCCACGTTAAACGATATTAGGTAGAGGTAAATATTATAGATTCGCGAGATCGACATGCGCAACAAGCGTTAGCGACAGCGTCACCAACATGCTTATTGAACTGAAAACATCTTTAACTGCGTTAGACGATTTTAGGTAGAATAAATAAAATGATTTTATTTTGTACGGTAAAAACAATTAATGAAAAATTCAATTAAATACTATTATGCTTATCCTGCGAAGTGATTAATATGTTTTAATTTGATTCCACGCGGACGAAGTCGCGGGAAACAGCTAGTGTGAAATATAAATTCTTTCGGTGAGTCATATGTTGAAAATTTACTGTTAGTTAATTTCTATAAAAATTCTCAAAGATTGCTAGGTTTTATTTTTTGAATTAAGAAAAAACAATATTAAATTTTAGTTTTTAATACGTACCTACGGAAGGTTCCACCCTTTCCACCGTTTGTTAGATTTATTACTGACATTGCAAATTCAATCCCATAATTTGTGCACAGCATGAGACAAAAAAGGGTAGCCTTAATATTTTGCGTTGCTGCCTATGTTTGTTTTATTTAAATTAAAAAATGAGCTGTGGTAAAAATAATTTCTAGTATCCTAAGCGACTTTTCACCAGAAATTATTTAGACCAAAGTAAAAAAAGTTACTTTACCAAACCTACCTGTGATCAACGAGCATGTATGCTTCGATGCATAGATGTAGAAGAAGTGAGAAAAAATGTGCAAGTTCCTGACAGTTAGAAATACGCAATTTCTGCGTAACCATCTGGGATGTGTGCATGTCCCAGATGAGGGCTTATTTCTTTTATTTACACTATGAACATAACTATTTAACAACATCTCATGCCGTTAAAATTGTTTATCGTAGGCAATTCGCTGTTTGGACCTATATAGTTCAATTATTGTATGGTACATGTATGTAAATCCGTGCATGATAATTGACTACCAGTTATATCAGTCAGCATGAATCATTGCGTGCCGCTAACACGTTGCGATACCGTCAAATGTCTAGTTAATGACGGAAATGCATTAGTCGAATATTGTTTAATGTATGTACGGAGTTAAAAGTATCTTGTACATTAAAAAGTACATTATTTTTTACGGTTTTCCAGGCGTATGTACCTAAGTGCCGAATTAAATATTTTACTATTTCGGGCCAGTTTTCTGCGAACTCCTGAATCGAGCCATTTTATTATTACAATTTCTTAAGAAATATCTAACAACCAACATAGATAAAAGAATATAAGTGTTTCAATTTGCAACGATACAAAAGTATACAAATTAACCTAAGCCACTAAGAAGGGAATTTCTTTTTCCCCAGATTATACTACATCTTGCATAAGGTTTTGCCTAGCAGGCAGTACAATCGATTTGCTCCCGCGGTGACAGAACATTTTTATTACTTAAAGCTCCTTATCTCCTTTTCCACTCCAGTGGAGGTGGTCTATGAAATTGCGTATATCATTTAGAGTACTCTTTACGTACCCTGTATAAGTGATAATATAATAATTGGAGGTAATAATGACTAAGTAAAACTACCAAAATATTCCAACAACCTTTCTCAATTCCGGTAATTTTGTTTTATTTACCTTTCAGTCTGGTTCGGGTCAACTCGTTAAGTTTGTATGTACATTATATTTGGTTCAAGTCTTGGAAATGAATTTCAAAGCGATTTGAAGCGAAATTTTAATAACAGTGACATAATTCAACATTCAAATCTAATTAATCAATGCGGAGGACAGAAGAGATGGCGCCTTACTAGTTATTTTTTGTGCAATTCCATGAAATGGGTATCAAATGAATAGATTAGCTGATGAGGATACGAAAAACATTAAGATACGATAATTCAGCGATAGCTAAAAATAAAATAATAGTAAATTTTATAACAATTTTAAAAGTAACTTTTATTTATAGTCTTAAAGGTAAATTGATGAGCAGTGGTGGCTCAGCGGTTTAGGCCCCGACTTACGTACCGTAGGTCGTGGGTTCGAGCCCAGGCAGGCACCTTACTTTGTGTAATTTATTTCATCACCACTGCTCAAAACGGTCAAGGAAAACATCGTGAGGAAACCGACATGTCCTAGAACCACCCATTCGAAGATATGTGACATCCGCCAACCCGCATTATTAGGCCAGCGTGGTGGATTATGCCTCATTCCCTCTCTCTGAGAGGAGGCCTGTGTCCCTGCAGTGGGAACATTCTAAAAAAAGGGCCGATTTAATATTATTATTATTAGATAAACAACAATACAATAAGTACGTAATTTGATCTTCACATGAGCAAATTTTATTGAAGAAGATGCCAAGAGAGCAAGCAGTTCACCCAATATTAAGTGACCGCTAACAACAGGCATTTGCGACAAGCCGATGAGTTGCAGATGCGTTGCCTACGTTTGATAGACAGAGGAGATGAACAAGAAACAGGACATTTCCTTTTCCTGTCCATCACCTCCTCCGTCAAATCTTTAAGAGATTCTGTCTTAAAGGGAACTGGATTTCCTTGACTAAGCCTTCGACACCTTATTGATCAGACGAAGCGCAGGATATTAATAATTGCCGCCTGTTTTTAGTGAGATCGTGGTGTTTCACCGGTTGAGCCGGCCAATCGTGAGACAGATGATGCTGTTGCAGGCTACCACCACATTTATAAATAGGTAAAATCATTAATAAAAGTAAATATTGCAACAAGTTTTATTACGAAAATTGGTATTGATTAAATAAAAATTTATTTATTTTTGTTAGAGCTTTAAATAAATGGTTGTTATTAAATTTTTGTTGCTTATAAGTTATCAAATATAATATTATAAAAAAGATGATACATAGTTAAAATAAATCATGTTTATTAACATTTGTAATTCAATTATCTACTTTATATTTTCAAATATTTCTTTGTTTAATTAACGAATAAAATAGGAAGGGATTATACAACACAATCTATTCAGTAGTTTTACCTTTGATGCTTATATATAGAAAATATGTATAAATAATTATTTCTACATGTAGTCCTGTATTCTATGCATAGGAGATAAATTTACAAATACTTTGTTACGATGCTACCTCAACGCTATGATAGCTTGTATTATATCACACAAAACTCAAAAAATGACACCACGTATATTTATTTACAGCCCTTCTTTTGCTTCGTCTTTAAAAAAATCATAAAAACTATTGTCTATGACGACACTTACAAAAAGAATATAAAAGAAGTATGTGGTGTACATCGAATGCACAAAATTGCAAGCGTATGCTTTTCCGTCATGTCGGAAAATTTTAGACGTGCGGTGGCGAGTGGGGATAGGATGTTGGTAGGGGTGCTGCGACGAGAGAGAGGGGGGAGGGATGGATGTAAACACAAAGGTTCAGCCAAGCCGGCAGTCACGTGGCGCGCCCGCCGGGGGCGCATCACTTTTAAGGGTGATTTCTACTCTGTACATAACAACACAAAACAAAATAAACAAACTAAAAAAATTACAACATCTATGGACGTGGTGAAATCGTCCTTAAAAGTGATGCGCCCCGCCATTTTTGGTTAATGTCATATCAAGTATGGTTACTTGATATCGGAATGTTGACGAACTTTGTAATTGATATTGACTTGGAGTTATTATTGTATGTAATACAACAACCACTCTAAAGAATATCAATACAAAACATATCAAAATTAATTTTAACATATCTAAGGCATATTAATCAATAATAATAAGTAGTGTTATGTGTGTATGGGAGAAAAGGCGAGGTAAGTTTTTGTTTATTTTCTTATATATTATATTAATATTTGTACTTTAATTTACACTTATGTTATTATTTTAAGACAAAAAATCTTTATCAATTTATAATTTAATATTTAAAATATAATAATGATCCTTGGGTTAATTTTCTATCGCCTCTCCATGTTTTAAACAAAAGTACTCAAGATTAGACGGAAGGAACTTTTAATTAATAAACAAAAATCCTGTGACTTTAAAAAATTAATAAACATATTTAATTAAATAAAATTTTAGGAGACTCTAAATAAATTCGTTATTTATAATTAGTTCATCACTAATGAGAAATTTATTTATCCTTTTTAATGCCACAATAAAAAAAAACATAACCCTTTATTTCATATTTAAATAATAAATACGTTTTATTAAAATTTTCTATCGTTTAAATATAGATTTTATCATGAACTACAAAAAACGTTTAATATTATTTTATCTACAAAAACTTTTTTACTTCTTCATCTCACTATTGACAAATAACTTTTAAATCTGTGCTATAAAATGAAAGTTTTGACAGACTTGGAGCGGTCGGTCAAATGATAAAGCTGATTAATATAAATATCGAACAAGACGATATACTGTGTGTGTACACACATAATGTTTTTGAAGAGTTTTTCAAGTGAATCGATTTGGTGGCCACATATGATTTACAAACTGGTGATTGCGATTTGAAAATAGTCAAATGTATGAAAAGTATCTTACTAACCATTTACAGCGTCAAACTATTTTGTTTCTGATCATTACTGTACGAAATTATAGTGGAACTTGGATCCCTTGCTGCGTTAGCGTGACTGTAAAAGACAGGAGTCTCAAGTACCTGGTTTTAAGGCGTATTTATAGGACACACTGTGGTCATACGAGTTTTTTTTAATTTTATGATTAAAATTTTAAATTGAAATCGCATATATAGTCGATATTTTACTAGTTATCCTTTCTTCTAAATATTTATTACTTACTTATTAAAAGATCAAAATATCGAATGGAAACTTAACTTAGGGTCCGGATATTTATCAATGCTACGTTAGCTAGGTAGTAGCTACGCTACACTTAGATGCAAGCTGCTTGCTTCTTCGCCTCAAAGTTTTTTTTGTAAACATTGAAATATTTGACCAAATGAAAACTGAATTATCTATTTTTGAGTATTATTTTTAAACTTTTTCTTTCTTATTAAATAAGGAAATACGTTCTGCTACATGAATTAATTTATAGCATTTGATAATAAGGTATTAAAATATGTTCGACTTTTGGCGCTAAAAGGAGCGCAAAATGTCTAGACCTTTGCAAATAGAAAAAGCATACGTACATGTGTTATAACATTTGTAATGTTTCTACTACACTGGCCTAAAAGATTTAAGTCCAGTGTTTATTGTTAAACCTGACGCTAATTGGCTATGTAAAGATGATCCGAGGTAATTATTACCAATGAATGTAGGGTTTTTGTTATTCGTTGTTACATTGAATGAGTATGAATTAGGAAATCATTTATAGCCTATACGTTAAGTTTTCGTGCGCGTTAAACCCTTAATATACTTCATGCTAATTTGGTGGATATTGGCAACTTATACACCATTGTAAAGGCTGGTTATATACTTATAAATTTAAAAATGGAACACTTAGAAAATGTTACTAATATTTTTCTTCTGCTTCAATTCGGCGGGAATTTGCGCAACAATGCATATTGTTGCAGCTTTAGCATGAATGCAGATTTATTATGACTTTAAAAAACGTTCAAAGTCTCAAGAATGTTTAGAACTTTTAGTCACGACTTTTGGATGAGTGAGAGGTTTGCTTAATTTAAAAGAAGACGGGAGAGTTTTGAATATATAGGAGATATTTTGAAGAAGAAAAGGCGAAGACAAGACCACCGCTTACAGCACTCACTCAAGAAAATGTGTAAACTGTGGAGAAAAATATTCATATATTCATGAGAACCGACGAATTTCACGCATATAGCTTGAGCGTGAACTGGATATTGGATAAGCAGCATTGCAAACCATCATTCATGATCAACTGTCCCTACATAAACGTTGTTCAAGGTAGGTGCCGCACAAACTCAATGATTACCAGAAAAACCGCCGTGTGAATTGGTGCAAATTTATGATAAAAAAAATTCGACGCTGGCGAGAAAAAAAAACGATTATGATTTACTGTCAGATGACGAAACATGGCTACACAACTAAGACCTTGAAACAAAATGACATAGTATGGTGCTTTGAAGATGACGTGACACCAACAGACTCGCCGAGCACGAGGCATACAGAATCAAGGCTTTTTCTGCAAGACGTGACAAACTGCTACGGTGGTGCCAGAAGATGTTGAAGAAGGTGCTCCTTCTCGAAGTTGGACCTACCTAACTGGACAGTCTGTCCCAGGTAGACATACTCGTCAACAACTTCGAAAGTACGGCCTCCGATCGTTATTGGAGTGGGTGGAACATGGATGTTCGATATAACTTTCGTCTTATCCATGTTCATCTTGAGACCCACTCATTCAATTCAATCAGGTCAAAAATGGGCGTTGTTCTTTGTATTGTCGATATGTGCCAATATAAAAGCTTGTTTGTTTTTTGTTTACTCATAATGCCAACTACTTTCTAAATTGTACGAAAGCCATAAATATGGCATACAATGCGTATATTGAAATAATTGCCGCAGAGCTAGGCACATTAAGAAGATACTTTTTAATGCCTTCATCTATGACTGAAGAAGGTTAAATATGACTAGTGAAAAATAATGTAGTGATTAAAATTAAAAAAATGACGTACTTCAGTAGTTTAAAGTACACTTACAATTCAATTCAATGTCACACCAAAGACTGTTTTTTTCTGTTTTGATTCTGGTACTTTGGTTTTAACGAACACGGTCAGTACCATTGTTCCCTATTAATAATTACTTATACACTACTGGTTAAAGTTGCTTATGCACTGATAAAAATTTATTATAATCAAATGAAAGTTACCTAACTAATATTAGTTAAATCGACACAACATATAATAAATATTTACGCACACATTTTCAAAACAACCTAGGAAAATTACTAAAATACCAAATAAATTTATATATGCTGTTGTGGATTTTAAAATAAACGATAATTAATGTAAAACAATAGGCATTTTATTTTTAATGTAGGCCATATTATTAACAAAACTGACAGTGCAGCCATTTTGCGTAAGTTTTCCTACTGATAGGAGATTCGTCGATAGCTTTGGCACGTATAGTGTGTCATGTAAATTAATTATACAGTCGTGTAGTTCGAAACTTACTTTGCCTTTGCCTTCGATTTTGGTTGTATGACAGTCAGATGCTAGTTTGAGTGTACCTGACTCTGGCTGTATCTCTTCAAACTGCTCTTTTGGGGCACACATATGCGATGTGCAGCCACTGTCCAAACACCATATGTTCGCCGAAGTTATTGACATGGACTTATATATGGGCTTTACGCTGTTATTCTTTTCTACTTTATTACACTTTTTTACTTTGTCTTTCTTTCCGCTCCAACACGTTTCCGTCGTATGACCCTTCTTTTTACACTTTTGACAATATTTCTTTACCTTTTTCTTGGTGTAGAAAACTCCTCCGCCGTTTTTAACATTGTTGTCGTTAGCATTCTTTCGAGCTTCACTTTCCTCAAGGATTTTTATCTTTAGTTCCTCGGGAAGCGGTAAAGTATCACGTGACTCGATGGCTATGCGCAGAGGAAGCGTGCTGGGCCCATAACCATTGTTGAATCAAACCTTCTTTATAGTTTTAATACACAACTCTGTTTTATTCTTTTACTTGTCACCTCGATTTGACACAATTCTCTCCATAAATAAAATGCCCATTGTTTTACATTAATTATAGTTAATTTTAAAATCCACAACAATTGGTAGCAGAGCGTGGTTAAAGCAATATGTAAAAAAAATATTAATGTAATTATTATGGCAAGTTCCACATACCGTATAGAAAGTCTGACTAAAAATAACTACGACACATGGTGGTTACAAGCGCAAGCCGTCCTCATAAAACATGATTTATGGGACTACGTATCCGGCGAAAAATGCTTGACGACGACATCGACGGCGGAAGAGACCGAAAAGTTCAAGAAGAACGATCTCTTAGCACGAGCGGAACTCCTGCTTCTGATTTCACCATCCGAGCTGAAACAGATCAAAGGATGCACGACGTCGAAAGAGCTTTGGAATAAATTAAAAAGTATTTACCAAAGTCAAGGGGGTCCAGATTTGTTAACTTATCCACTATGTCTAAAAAATTGTTCAGGTGGTCGCGGACGTCTTCGCTGACCATGTGTTTTTTTAACACAAGCTGCTTCAACAGTGTCGCTTTGCGAGCGGGCCCTTGACTTTGGTAAATACTTTTTACAATATTTCTTTACCTTTTTCTTGGTGTAGAAAGCTCCTCCGCCGTTTTCAACATTGTTGTCGTTAGCATTCTTTCGAGCTTCACTTTCCTCAAGGATTTTTATCTTTAGTTCCTCGGGAAGCGGTAAAATATCACGTGACTCGATGGCTATGCGGAAATTTTCGTAACTCGCAGGTAAACTGTACAACATCATTATGCTAAAATGAATGAAACAACTTTGACTGCAAAAAGGAAAATGGCTTATAATTTGTAAATTTTGAAAATTCAAGTATTGCAAGCGCTGTGTCTGATAACAATATGATGTTATGGCACCAAAAACTTGGACACTTAAATGAAAAAGATATGAAACTAATTAATAAAAACGAACTGATCAGAGGCGTAAACCTGGAAAAATTCGGAAAAATGCCCACTTGCGAAACCTATCACAATTTAATAACTGCTTTGGAGAAGAACACTTCAAATATGCAAAGCGTGTACTACGTTACCTCAAAGGTACAAAAGAAAGTGGATTGTTGTTTAAGAAAAATAATAAACCAATCATTGGCTATGCAGATGCAGACTGGGCTGGATGCATTTTAGATCGAAGATCTTATACCGGTTTTGCCTTTAAACTTGCGAATGCTTTAGTAAGCTGGGAGTCAAGAAAACAGAGATCCACAGCGACATCTACAGCAGAAGCTGAGTATATGGCTCTATCAAATTCAGTCAAAGATTTTATTTGTATTTTATTATTGCTATTATGAAACAAGAAAAGATGATTATCTTCAGCGATAACAAAGCTGCAATTGAAATTAGCAAGAATGCTATCGTGAGCAACAAAACCAAACATATCGATATTGGAATACATTTCCTTCGAGAACATGTGAGAAATGGAACTATCGATATTAAGTATTTGGAGACGGCAAAAATGGAGGCTGATATCTTTACCAAGGGTTTACCGGGACCTCGTTATACCGAATTAAGAAGCCTCCTCGGGTTACATTGAAAGTAGGCACAGAGGATGTGTGTGAGGAGAAGATTGTTGAATCAAACCTTCTTTATAGTTTTAATACACAACTCTGTTTTATTCTTTTACTTGTCACCTCGATTTGACACAATTCTCTCCATAAATAAAATGCCCATTGTTTTACATTAATTATCGTTTATTTTAAAATCCACAACATATACCTATATATTATATTGTATATTAGAGTAATTTTATAATCCTATAAAAACAAGAGATGTTCTTAAAATAAAATTAGTTATCCCCGTTGAGACCTTTGCCTCGCACGTGTGATTCCTTTTATCTTATTTTTGATTTTATCGACTGACATCCAAAACACATCGAATCAATTAGGACAATATAAAAAGCTCTCTGCACCCCCTTCTAAACATGCGAAGCTAATTCAATAAATGATCGACCCTTGAAAATATTTCAACTAGTGCACGTCGCGAGTTGTTTATGTCGGTGAAACGTTAATAGAGTTATTAAATTTAGCGTTAATTTATTCAATTTGCGTTGGGCTCCGAGACAATGGCAGCGAGGGGCGGAGTCGCCCGGGCGCCGCCCGCTCGCACCTGCAATCGATACTCTATGTAGAAGTTTAATTCATTCCGTACATATTATACATACATTAACGGATCCTTTGTTGTAATGGACACGTAATATTGATGGGGCAAGACATTTTGTCTCAGGATGGGCAATGAAGTTTCATGGTTTAGTCAAACATCAATAGTTAGCATACTGTTACATATACATACAATACAATCTCTCATCTACATGTAATAATATTATAATTTATATTTTAACTCATTGAAAAAATTTAAACATCTAGCACAGCGATTTCATTACAAAATCTCAACTATGCAATCGATAAACAGTGAAGAACTTAATTTGCCCCACCTGGTCTTCGTGTAAATTTTGTGTAATAGTTCCGGAAAGGTATACCTCTTAAGTTGACATTAATGACGAATGGATATAGTAACCTATTCCAATTAACTATAATTAAAATATCTCTTAATCTCTCTGAATGACGGATTTGAGCACTTAACAAAAGGATGTTTAGAATGGGTCAAACATTTACTGAAACACCTTTCTTTGTATTGTTTAAATTATAAAAGTCCTTAGTATGGATATTTGAAATATGAAAATTATATGTTTAGTAGAATTGTATCCAAGAATTAATGCGATTTTACATGTAAAAACAAATATAAAGGAGTGTGTGTGTGGTTTGAACTGAATTTTATTGCTACCCGAGCGAAAACAGCTTTCCTCGCGTCCCCAAGGAGCGATCGGTGGGCAAACATCGCGATCCGGCGGAATCGAAGCTTTCGCCTATTTTGTTTCGCATTCATTGATGTTTATTCGTTTTAAAATACGAATGCCTTTATAAGCATAATACGTTCAAATAGTTAATCGTTATTATTTTAGAATCGAAAAGTCTGCTTAATAATATTGAAAAGTAAATCTGCAAAATAATATTAAAAAAAAAGAATCGTGGAAACATTTTTTTTTATATAATGACAATAAACTTACTTCCGGTTAAGGCTCATAAATGTTTCTAAATTTGTGTAAAATTGCTAATATAGATTATACGTTTTGTTTGTAGTAAAATTTACATTGTTTTGTATTTTGTGTATCATGGTCGCATCCACCTAGACGAACTCCTGGAAGCAAGACTTATAATCAGTAAATGTAGTTACGATTGAGGACACTCTAACCCAATAATTTAGATTTCTGCTGCTTTATGAAAGGCCATTAAAAAGATTCGGGTAACCATCAAGCTTATTATGTATATCTTGAACATAGGCGTAAATATATTAAAATACGCAAAATAATAACTTACTAATAAAATTTAATATCCAATTTAATATCTACAAATTAACTTGTTACATGTTGAGCGACTAAATGAAATGGACGGCAACAAAGGTGAACGCGTAACGATGCCGAAAAATTCAATAAACTGCTTCCAAGTTATATTCGGTTGAGTTAACAATTTTCTATATTAAATCGGCGTAGCGCGGGCGGGTTGCTACGATACCTTAGAGGAGTTAATAAGTCATAAATAGAAAGTTAGAGGGAGATGGGTGAATTCATTAGGCCCTTTGTAGAAGTGAGAGGGGACCAACCCCCAGGTAGCGGTGGTGATACGCAATCGTCTGGAAAAAGGTGCTTTGGGAAAAGCTATGTCTCCGCACTCTCTGACGTGATCTTTGACGCACTACTGTGACAACGTTTTAAAAGTAGATTACGCTTTCGCCTCGACGGACAGTTTATACATGATTTAATATTCAAACAATAATGACTATAATAACTGGAATGTAAATTTAAAAAAAAACCGTGTCAGCAGCTATTATAATGTGGATCTTGACATTCTGTTACGAGAAATTGAGATTTTTTTGTAATTTAAGTCAAATATATTTTTGATATTTTTTTAAAATATGTTTTATTTTGTGCTGGTTAGTTATCTATGTGTATATCCTTACTCCTTGTCATGTAACTACATCCTTGGGACGTAAAGATCACGAATAGCAGCTAGTATTTGCTGTATTGCCACTAAATAAATACACGAACAAATAAACCCTAAATCTTCCATTAATTTTACAGAAGAAATGAAAGTTTCAAGCTTCAAAGTTTTATTCGGATGAAAATTTTGTAATTTATCTTTAAATCTGACCATATTACTTAATACTACGGGTTATGCTTGGCTCAGCATATTAACCAAACACTACATACCAAATCTTACTAATTTTGGTACGATTCTGAGTCAATATAAACAACAACAGTTTGATTAGTGATCACCAGTACGGTTTCGCTCAGCTGGTGATCTTCTGGCATAACTTTCTCATCGATAGGCGGAGGCAATCGAGAGCAAGGGCTTGGCCTTGACGGTTAGCTTGGACGTAGCGAAAGCCTTTGATCGGGTCCTACGGGCTACTTGAGTAGTTATGCAGATAGATTACCAGCTTCCTTGACATTATTCATAGCATCAAGATCGTTGTCGATGGTGCTTGCTCGTACCCCAAAGCTATTAACTCTGGTGTACCACAGAGCTGCGTACTGTCTCCTGTTTCTTCTGCATATCAATGATATGCTGCAAATAAGCAACATTCATTGCTATGCGCTGTATGTGCCCCGCGAAAATATTTGTCGGGCTACCGCCAATGACAACCGGAATAAACTTGTATCTGAACTTGAGAGACTATTGGGTGATGTCTCGGACTAAGGTAGTCAAATCTTTTCCGCTTCAAGCCTAAGCGTTTACCGCTAAAAACAACACTTGGTCATTGCACTTAACTTTGAAATACTCTCCTGGTCGCCTCAGCCAGTATCGGTATTCTGGGCGTTGACATATCGTGTGACGTTCAGTTAAGCGGTCACTTGGAAGACAAGGCCAAGTTGGCAGGCTTGGTGTGCTAAGTAGAGCGAAACGATATCTTACCGGCCCACTGCCTGCAGCTATATAAAGCGCGCCAGCAACGTGTCTGCAGTTCTTCTGGTGTTGCGGATGTTCATAAACGCCGGTTATCACTTTTATAATAGGCGACCCGCTGCTCGTTTGCTCCCTTTTGATATAAAAGAAGTAATATAATTTATGAAAAGACCAAACCAGATCTTTTTATACTTATTTTTTTACATCCACGCCACATAGACAACCCTGATTAAAGACTTAAAGTGGCAATATCCTTTTACTGAATCGAACAAATCTTGTGGAGTGTACACAGGTGATACACACCTTAATCCCTTCTCTACATCCTAAATTACCGTTTTTACGTTTAATTACTATATATTTCTTATAGATATTTAATGTAGCAATGAGATTTAATAACTCTTCCCCTTCTCCTGTATCCCACTTCGGCCCTACGTATAGTGCGACCAAGTTTTTGTGGAGTGGTGAAAATTAGGACCTACAGCCACCATATTAAAATATCAATTGACTGTGAGTTGTAAAATTAAATTTATTTGTATTGTGGAGCAAACTTACATATGTGTTGACTTATGTTTGTTTATACACAAATAATTTTGACGGTCGTAGAGCCCGCAACAGCTTATGCATGAATGGGCTGGCTCCACCGCTGAAAAACACAACCTCACTGAAGACGGGCGTGAAGTAGAAGTATGATTCGAGTTTCGTCCAACGAATGAGGAACCGGTGGCCCAATTTAATAATTCTAAGAAATATCCTTTTTCGTGTTTATCTCCTTCTCTGTCTATTAAAGGTTGCTAATGCATCTGCAACTCATTTGACTATTGTGGATGCCTATGGGTAGCGGTCACTTAACATCAGGTCAACGGTGCACTTTTTCCTTAAAGAAAAAGAATTCTCACCGATTATTAAGCACATCATTTTTCATAGAGACATATCACTTATTACACTATCTTACTTCATTTATCCGTATGCCCGTATAATAACGAGTGAAAAAGGGAGCATTTTAGTTTGATACGGCTAGCGCTACAGTTACTCTAATGTAATTCGCTAGGTTTGACTTTCAAGAAAATGGTCAATACGCTAATACTAAACTAGCGTATACTATCCTGCGATTACATCGCCACTTACTTGTAAACCGAGTTAGAATTGACTATGGAAAAGCTCTGGTTTTTTATTTTCAATAAAGGTTTAAAAAAGAGATAATACTATAGATAGTATCGGTAGAATGATTGTTACTAGGGTCTCGACGACGTGGAGCACACGGCCGGTAAAGTGGCGGATTATAATGGCGGATGAGAGCGGGGTGCTCCGCTGGCGACTCGATCGCCGTTAAGTGCTCGTTGGATGTCTCTTTGCTGCTACAAGTACAGCTGCACTTATCCCTGATAGCAACGGCTCAATCGGCGATTTACAATTTTAACGGTTCATTGTGTATGGATAAGGCACATGATTCAGGAGAAATGTTAAAAAATGTTGTATCTCTTAGTGACATTTTCACTGTCACTAAGCTGACTAGTTGTTGTTTATCTATGAATAAATTATGTAATTTGAAAAGAAATATTAATATAATAATATTTAAACTGGCAGACTAAAGCAGTATAAAGTAGTATGCTTGTTGATGTATGCTCTTTGGTATGTGAATGTGCTCATGATGTAACCTTATCATTAGATTACACATTTCAACTGATTTCAAGCTTGTGTTCTCACCAGAATATTAAAGTAAACTTTGTCTGGCGTGATCCACATTATTATGCAATGCTTCAATGATCAGTGTCTTCTGTAGAAGGTTGAGTATGCTATAAGCGTATGAAGTGATATAAACAATTAATGACCTGTAAAGATCACGTCTCACGTCGATGTAATTGAGTACTGCTATGCATTCTTGATAGCCGAGTTCAGACAATTTATATTGTCTATTAATGATTAATTTGCTTCTATCTACGATTAAAAATATTTGTTTCCCTTCTTATTTAATTTACACACCTCGATTAGAATAAATTAAACTTGTCACAATAAAAATAAATCTATAAATTTAATATGCATTAGAAAAGTCGTATTGTATTCGACCGTAAAATTTTAGAAGTTGCTCAATCAGCGGTTTTAGAACTATTTAAGCAAATTGCGTTCCGCCCCTGCTGACGCTTCAGATTATGAGGCGAGGCATTAATCATGAGTGAAGGGTGGCGTAGCGTCGGCCGATGTAAGCGCGAATATATTTATGTACGACATGCTCATTCCGCTATTGTTTCGCATGCATTTTTGTTTCGTGGCGTTTTTGTTGCGAGAGATACTGGAGCTTGAAATATTTCGACTCCTTTTGCATGTTTAAACATATCGAGCTCGTATTTAATATTCCTTATAAGGTTTTATTTTGTCAATTCAAATCGTTCTTTGGATATAAGAATTTCACTACGATCACTGACGACCGCAAAATTCTTGAAGAGGTTCTTTGATTAAGTTATCTCTACTATCGATCAACCCGTTATGAAATGTAAAAAGTTAACTTAAATTTCTCATACACGTGAAATTCAACCCTAAATCGAATAACTTTTAATACATAATGAACATGGCTATATACTTTTTCAAAAGCCTTATTTTCAGTGAAATTTATCAAAAGAACTTAAAACGGTCTGATGGGCAGATAACCTGCTCCCAACGAATTATTCAGCCAGCGTCGCGATATGAATCATAGTTACAAGAGCTACGAAAATATTTTTTTATACATTCTGGAAGTATTTGACTTAAATCACTAATTATTGACAATATTGGTATACACTTTCGTAATAACGCATTTTGATAGTAATAATTTAACTTAGTTCCTTACGCTCCTTTCTACCGTGCGGACGTTAAGACATACGGCCAGTCTCCACCATTTTATTGTTAATATAATGTATATGTACATACCTCGCCTTCGAACGTCATTCTGTGTGCATGTGTTGTGTTTTCCATTACGTGGTCGTGACCCAGGGCACCTTCAAGAAGATTGAATAAATTAAGCTGTATTAGTGCGTGCCATCTTCCGATTACTTCAAAACTTGACGTTATTTCAAAATAATGCTTGAAATTAAAATTAACCTTAATAAGTTAACGTTATTAAAATGGTTTTGACATTGTTTTTTTTCTCAATAGCTAATACTTAGATAACTAACCAATATCATCTCAGTAGTTGACTAGCGTTTATTTCAACAACTAACATTTGAAGCAAATTAGTGGTTATACAGCAAAGCCCAATGATATTTTTTTTGTTATCCTTGAAACCATGTATCCTAAGTAGTACATTATAACTATGAAATAAATGCCACATCCATTACAAAAATAATGTAATAACTCTGTGAGCATTCAAAGGCTCGAGCTCGGTGGACCGGGGAAACTTCATTTGTGTCTCCTCTAGGCGTGAAATGAAGTCGGCTCGATATTGCGCCGATATCATGTCGGCCGAGCTAACGGCCCGGGGTAAATCACAAATCCATTCTATATCTGATGATTTATTATACCTCTTGCTGAAATTTGCATTGCAACTTGGCGAGTTAACATTCTTATTTAAACCGAAAATAATTATTTGCTCTATAAAATATCCGTCGATTTTTATTTTTATTATTTTATTTTATGAAACACGAAATCGGTATTACCTCAGTGACTAAATGTTTGAGTTGACATCTGGCTAAAAGGAATTTGATAGAGATTTTTTGCTTACTTTAATTAAAATTAAAGAATTGACCTGACATGGTGATTACCTGTCCTTACAATACAGTGAACATAATGTCTACGAAATAATAGTGAAGGACATATGTATATATGTCAGTATCTCAAAATGGGTCAATTATTTCAATAAAAAATGATGTATTAATTTAAATATTAAGTAATTTAGCTTAACATAATTTAATAATAAAATACATATTTCTTCTAAGCCTACATATATTTGCGAACTTCGATTAGCATTGCTTGCTTATAAATTTATTTTTTCATTATCCAGCCAGTTGTAAAGATTTGGCATTAGAGTCACACCTGGCATTAGAGACCTAGAACTTTTGTAAAAATATTGCTGTTAAAGGTATTACTGGTGTATTAAAAACTTACGACGAATATCCGACGGCTTCAAGGTGGAGGAACGATGGCAAAATCTCCATGCGAGGTTCAAGTGTGGGTCCAGACTTGGCAATTGTTTTTGTGAAGGTTTGCAAAGGTCTGTCTATGATAAAATTTTAGGGCGGGTAATGTAGCTAGCAATATTATCTTTACTCCTAACTTGACTTAACTTACAGACTTACATTTGGCTATTATATTATCTTTTTCTTACTTCCGTTTTTTAATCTATACTGATAAATAAAATTGAAGTGTTTGTATGTAATATCAAAATAACATCGCCATACTCAATACACATGATATATATACGGTACTTATAACGAAAATACAATACAAAACACAACAGAAAATATTTAAAAATTTTGTCTGTCTTTCTGTCTGTCCGTTTATTCCGGGTAATCTCCGAAATGACTGAACTGATTTGCATGGGACTTTTACTGGAAGATAGGTAATATTGTCGAGATTCAAATAGGCTAATTTAATCTAAACAAAATAATTAGAGTTCCAAGCGAAAGGTGAAAAACCCTCGAAATTTTGAAAAAACCTACGCGGTTTCGTATCGACAGCACCGCCCGCTACCTGCAATGTCACAAAGGTTGCCTTAAGTAGTAAAAATTAAATTTTGAGACTGATGTTATAAGTTTTATAGTAAAAAATATAATTATATACTTTTATCCTGCGAAGTGAATAACATGTTTTAATTTAATTCTACGCGGACGAAGTAGCGGGAAACAGCTAGTTATAAATAAATCACTTGCTACAATTGATTCGTCGTCGTCTTTCGAGAGTTTGCAGCTGTGTAAAAGCCTTAGACATTTATAAACTCTTTTCCTTTTTAAAAATAAGTACACACTTTAATTTATGCTGTGTACAATTCTTTTAATTGATTCATTTAATAATATGAAGAAAATATAAGCCTAAGGAAAATTAACATCTAAAAATTATGGTAGAAAATTTTAAGATAACAAATATTATATTGAGTTTCTACAACAGTACTTAATTGTCTTTTGGAAGCGATATGGGTTTTTTTTAAGTATAAAAATGTTTTAAATTGTAATTTAAAGAATACTTGTTTTTTTTAAAGCTCAATTACAATCGCCAGTACGTCCAATTTGTAAATATACTAGACTAGCTTATTACAGACTGACTAGTTTATTGATAACAATTTACATAAACATATGAAACAGGCGATGTTTAATATGCATTATCTCAATATAATTTCCATTAACAAGGTACGTGCAAATGAATTTAAGTCCTGACTAAATCCGTGCCGAGGCATTGATGGGGTTGATGCAAGCTCTATGTACTTTTGGTCCTCCTGAAAATTTTCAGAAATATTACACAACTCCGCCCCTTTACAGACCGCTTTGCTATTGGTCGCAGGCTTTCTACTTCTGCTGAGTTATCGACCAATGGCTGTTGGGGCTACGCGCAGCCGTAGCGCTACAGTAGAGGAGCGCGGGGCGCTACGCCATAGACAGAAGCTGCTACGGATCTGCTACGCCAGGCGACTGAAAAAATGTAAGTAGACTTCATTGTATCACACAAATTATGTAATCATTTCTGTAAGGTTTTGTCATTTAATTTCAGATTTGAGCTTCATGTTAAAGTTTATTCTTATAGCTGTATTTGTCTACTTTTATATACGTTCAGTCATATCTATATTTCTTATTTATATATTTTTATGACTTAATAAAAATATGAGGAACATTAAAATTGTTACTCTATTTGAAGCATTTTTTTATATTTTCAATATTTTAGATTAGAGTAGGACAAAAAGAATTTAATGTTTAGTAGCACGAATAAAACAAAATTAATTAATACATGGTTTTATTCCGATTAAGAAACATAACAGAGGTTTTAATTTTAGGTGTTAGCACGGGTGATTAGAAATTGATGTGGGACATCGGTAGCCAGCAATGCAGGGGCTCCAAGCCGCGAAAGAGAAGGCCTCTGGCCTCTTCGCCAACAAACCCCTTCTGTTCAAGTAAGTGGAACTTTTAGCTTATTCATAACTTTACTTTTTTTCATTGTCATCGAAAGGCCAACTTTTTTTAGCCGTCGGATTTGAAAAAATAACACATATTAGACGAATGCTTTGACTATAGGTCTTATATATAAATTTGAATAAATGTTTAATAAAATTTTAAGTGTTACGTAAAAGAAAAAATGTCTTAAATCATAAAGACCTATAGAACATTAATGATTCTGCTTATCTTCATAACTGATTATATGTTGATGCAATTTCATTTACGAAATAAGAATTATAAAATAAAATATATATGTTTTCTTAATATAATATTGCTTAAATTACACAGCAATCATTTGAACAATCGATGAACTTTTTATCACAGGTTTATTATTTATCCTTTGAATTTAAAGAAGAAAAACATTTAATAACAATTTGGAATATATTCCGTAAGGGAAGGCCAAATTGACCTACAAAAAACTTGTCAAAATGTCTTCAGTCGAACAAAAAGTAATTCTTATCAGCCCTTACAAATGTATAAGGTGCAACTTTGGGCCTCAAATAGAATAATGTTCGCATTTATAGGCTGAAGGTTCCGGTTGTCAACTTCTTCCGTTTAAACCAAGATCGACTACAATTATCAATGACCTAAATCTTATAAATCGGTGCTATGCTCTGGTCTTACGAAGAGACGTAAGGAATGTGCTTTTACTGCAGCATATACAATGGAGAGTTTTCCAAAGAACTGCCTTGAACAATTCATGCCACTGAGGTTTGCCTATCGTTCAAGACTTCAGAGTTAAAAAATTATCAACACCAACTAAATGTTTGTCTATCCATAACGGTTACGGTTTAGGGTCTTTCAAGGAAAAGGCAACGCGTCTCAGACTCTGCAGTTATAAAATCATTTTACAATGTATAAAATCGACAAAACTAGAGTGTTGTCGATTTTCATGGGCGGCGGTGATCAATTAACGTGATCTGACCCACTGCTCGCTTGCCGTCTTGTCCTAGAAAAGAAATGCATACTTATTTTAATTTTGATTTGTACCAATCTTTAATGTACTATTTAAGTTTCAAGTTTTATAGGTACAGTTAAGATAAAATAAATTTTACATTATCATCAACTGACTTTTGAATGAGAATACCTGAACTTATAAAATTCTAGTTTAAAGTTTCGAGAAATGGTATTAAATAAAAGTGAATGTATTCTTTTCACATTCCTTGATCGAAGGTTGCATGTTTCATCACGCGAACGGCAACAGAGTAAAGGATACGGAAATAGGTCAAGAAACTTAAATTAATAATAATATTCTTCCAACCTTGCTTAGATTGTAAATGAACATATATGACAACTAAATGTCAACATGTGAATCTTGAGTTGGAAAACGCCTCGCGCATAGCATTAGCTTTAGCTTACCTAGTAAAACTAGGATTTCTATTAAAGCTACAGTCAGCGGAAACCTAATTGAGTTCAAAATTTGTGTGTTACATAACAGATCGTCGTTGTGTGTCGTCGTTAGATTAATAATCTCATCATCATGACAATAGTAGAAAGATAATCGCTGCAGGTCGTGCGCCTCCCGCAAGGATCGCCACAACGTTCGATCTTTATCCACACTCATTGAACTCCTGCAACTCAGGTCTGACAGCTCTTCTATCTTTTGGGAGAATTAGTCGCGCTATCTAACCCCGCACTTGGCCCCGATGATCCAATGATTAAGTTATGAAAGCGGCGATAATGAGTAAGAATATATTTTAATCCTGCTACGATGGCAATAATGCTCAGAGATTCTAAAAGACTGCCAAGTTTAAAATGCGTCCATGAACTGAACCTTTTGTATCAGAAAACAGTGTTTATTATATGTATTTTTTATCATAAAATAATATTTATATTCTATTAGGTTAGTGACGTATTAAGAAAGGGGATATAAGGAGAACTCGTAACCGACGAAGATGTGTGTGTGTTTTTGTATGGTTGTAAAAGAAGCAAGAGAGGTGTGACAAGATCGCGTCAAATGGCATTCCGTAATCTCTACCTTCTACCTCTGGGTTACTGAAGTGAACGCATAGTTAGTCATTTATTTTCTTTCCCTCAGACCAATTTCTTTCTTAACATATAAAATTTTGCAATGAATATACATGCATACACATAATTTATATTAAACTTTCTTCGTCCGTGTTGTAGTCCGGGTAAATTTCAATACTGTACATTACATGTACATAGTAGAAACATTTTAAAATCATTAAAATAAGCAAATTATTTATCTTTATGATATACATATAAATCAATTAAAGCAGTTATTAGCAAAAACAAATTTGATAACAATAAACGCGTAAGTAGTACACAGTCGGAAAAAACAATCAGTGGGTCAAGAAAACTCGGGGAGCCGAGGCAATTTAGTTGGGAGCTGGGAGTCGATCGTCGATAATATTGACGGCCGGATAATACGTGTTGCAATAGAAATAAAATAAGGGTGCACCGTTCCGTCTGTCGGCACTATGGTGAAACAAGTAGGGCCGACACATCTACATGTTCGATTATTTTAGCTGTAAACTTCATGCAAATACATCTAAAAGATCCTATTGTGGTTTTAAGATGTTAAATATCTTTTTACATGGATGCTATGTCATTAACAATATATGGCGTTAAAAATAACAACTTTTTAAACTTAACCCAACTTGTTAAACTGCAACCCAATCAATGCGAACGATTAACCTATTCAGTGGTTAGTCTTCTACGTTGTTTTACGATCAAAGAGTTCATAAACAGTTATTATCCACTCTTCTATGTAGTCTTTCTCATTTAATTAATTTATTTTGTAATAATGGTACTGTTTAATCTAGGTTTGCACCAGAACTCAGAAGTTCATATTTAACAACATTTATTTTATTTCCGTTACATTGTGTATTGCATTTCTAAAGTAATCTAAACAGGAAAGTCCTGTCGGTTGGTATTAAGTAAATTTTGAAAACTATTGAACCGGTTTTAATTAAGTATTCTTCTAACATTAGAGCAGAAATGGTACTACGTTCAATATTGTCTCTTGTGGGCGTCGCCATACGAACTTCTAAAATTTAATATAAAATATTTCCGATAAAATAGTTGGAGTAAGAATAAATAACGTATTATACACGTACGAAACATCAAGAAGATATTTCAGTATCCGCTCTTCTAATAAAAATTGTACAGAAATAATTCAAACAATTAACTCGTTTATCGTCTTCATAAAACCGCAACGTATATAAAATGTCTCTATAAACTGTTCTAGGGATTAAGGATTATATCGTAAAATATAACATTAAGAGATACCCGCGGTGGAACAAATTGAGCGAGGACGATAAATAATGCGATTATTCGTCAGCGGATCGGAGCCACAGCCCTGGGCGCAGACGACTGCTCAGCGCTGATAACAAACAGACATCATCCGGATTTGTGTCGTCATGCGAACACACCATGTTTGTAGCGCTACGATTCCCCGACGAACCTCAACTAAGCTCCTACAAGAGACCAATATATTTCTGTATATGTATTATATTTTTTTATCATGCGTTAGATCTTTGTTTTGCTTTGTAAGGTCTAGTTCGGCTTAAGTTTTATAGTTCTTATACGATATGGAAACTAAAACTAATGAAATAGTGATGAACCATAGACAGTATTTGATATAGATAAAACACATTAAATATTTAAGATTCTTAATCTTAGTTACTGGGTGCCGTTTAACACTGGTTTACTTTAATTTTTCACTGTAACAGTCAAACTAGATTATCAATAAAAGTATTAAATAAAATGTAATTATTTCGTACTTACTTTTATTACGTACGTTACTTACGTGAAAAACAATTTACAGTTATTTAAATTGTATTTTAAACGTTCACCTCAGTATACGAAAAAACAATTATTAATCTCCAATTCCAGTTACATTTCGTAATCAATAAATATGGTACAAAAAGGATAATGGCTACGACCTCTCATTGTCCTGCTTATGTAAATAACTTTTTGGGGAAACTTGTAATTCTCATTAAATAACAAGCCTTCGCGACGGTAAATTCTTCGGTAGCGTCGTTTCATTAGAGTTCCTATGACCTCCAGCTCCATTATTATTGCAATATCCATTTATTATCCATCCATTATCCAATATTGCATTGTCACGCGACTTACACATGTATGCAAAATTCCAGCTCAATCGGTAACCGGAAAGTGGATCAAATTTAATTTGCAAGATTTGATGACAAACACCGGATAGGTGAAACTAAATAAAATCTTGTTAAAATCTCATTCACGTCCAAATCCAGGGAAAATAGATAATGTCCTGGATGGTTGGGTACTAGCGACCTGTCTAAGTGTTATTACAATCATGTATGACGTAATATTATTTGTCTAATGTTTACTCCTAGTCATGATGATTAAATTTTATTGTTAATAAAATATTTCCTGATCAAAAATGATACATAAAATCTTGCTGAAAAAGATTAATGCCATCTTATTATTGTTATTATTGTTATCAGTTAATCCTTTAACAAAAGAATATTAACAATTATATAGGTAAAAATTATTTCGAAGGGGAAATGGTGAACGTAGCTATACGTATCTTGCAAACCATCTATAGGGCTTAAAGCTCATAAATTGCGTTGCGAGCAGAGAGAAAGGGTAGCCGGTTCATTATTTAGTCCGTTTAAATCACTAAGTCCTTAAAAGACATTAGCAGGCTTTGTAGCCTTATCGCTACACACAAAAGAGATTTGAAACTCGCTGACAGGGGGAGGACACGTCAATTATAGCTCTCAATGTTTAGCTTACGGTGCATTTGTACTTTGTATTATATCTAAATCTTGGATACGACCTATCTATACCTTTATCTGAAATTATAATTGACAACATGGTCAGTACTTTTAATAAACTTATATCTATGGGTGACGGAAGAAAATAATTGTGTCAATAATGAAGAAGTGAGAATAGTTAAATAAATGGCAACAAGGTAAACAAAGAGGAAGAAACGAATAAGATAACATATCGTGTCGGTTATCGATCATTTCATTCGTCAACTCAAATGGTATTCATTGAAATTTAGTAAAAGCATATTGACTGTGAATACTTAATATTATTCGATTAGAAATTTCTTCTTCGTAATGATCTTCTTACGAAGTTAAGCAATCATTAAAGCATCTGATACATTTGATGACGCGACTTTGTACAACGAAAGATGATCCTGCCAAACCACCGGCGTGGATTTTTAAGCGGTCGGTCTATACTTACCCTGGATAAGAAGGATATCGATATGCGATATACCAAGAATTCTAAATTGATATTTAAAAGAGAAAATTATTGTCATAACGGTCGAGATTCAAAACTTGGAGTATCAGATCGTATAACCGGCTCGCGATAACTTAATTCAATGTATTGTACAATGCGTTGTTCTGCTGTTTGTTAATATTTGCATTATATTTGTGCTACAGATATTCTTGTGCTCTCTGTACAATCTACAAAGAGGGTAGACAGCCCAATAAGTGTACAGCACTCACGCTAATTGTTTCCGCCATTTGAATATTGCCGGCGACAATTACTGGATTGGTCCATCGCCCGGGGCCGCGGCTGCACAACGAACCCCTGGATTAATTGCTCCCCAACACTTTGTTTTACTTCGCTGTTAACAATAACATTCCCTGAATTACTGTCTGTATTAATTTTAATCAAAAATCGCTTTAGAGTTAATAGATTGAATTCTTGCAAGACTTTTAGCTTTGCAATTTGTAAAATACGTAGACAAAAACGGTGACACCTATAATATTATGATATATTGCGTAAAAACGCGTCTTTTGTTTAATGCGTTAACAACAGGTTCCTTAAATTAGGTATTTATACTATTTAATTCTCTCAACAGAAAAAAAGAATCAAGAAAAAAAGAAAGCTCAATGTCAACTGCGTTAACAATAGCAACAGATCAATTTAAGGCCATGCCAATTTATAAGTATTTAAAAACCATCTTGCTGCAACTTGAAAACTGTATTGTGTGTGGATCGCGACTTATGTGATCTGTAATGATCGATAGGTGAGAGCGCCAGGAAGTCTGTCCGTCGGGACGGCGCGGCGCCGCGGCCGGCGCCAGGGGGCCGCGTCTCCGCAATAAATCTCATAAGCAAAACTGCGACTTTCACAAAATTATCTATTTGTTTTCTTCCGCAGAATACTTTCGGTTGGAGAGGGCAGGACTTACATAACTCAATTTATTATTAATTTGATTTAGAAAAGAAAATATTTACTAAGCCTATTTGAATTGGGAAAGTTCTTAATAATATATTTAACTTTAAGTTTGTAGTTGTTGTCATAAATTATAGGTGTTACCTTGGGTTTCCACTGACGTAAAATCGTGAATCAAAACAAGCTTTCTCTACCTTTTTCTTTGAAAAAACTAAGATGACAATATGTTTCTCGTGAATGTTTTCTGTAGTGTAAACCGGGCTATAATTGACACTATTATATCAATAGTAGTCTTAATAAATTATCGAATTAGGATGTATGACAATATGGAATTTTTAACGTCTGGTATATTCCCCTTTTTCCAGTCTCAAATTTTATGTTCTGCACTAATTCTCTCTTTTCCTAAATGTTTATAGGACTAAAAAATTTAATGGTCTTGAAATTGCATTAAATAAAACACCTTTTCAAAATCTGTTTCCGTACAGATCTGTGATCATCTAATAGTTCAGTAACATAATGATATCGGTAGCATTCAATTTATTTGCTTAATCCTAATATGTTACGATTAATATATAAATGGACGGTCCACAATTAAACTCGAGAATTCAGATAATGCAAACTTTTGCTAATCAAAAACTTTGTACAACAAAATACACTGGCTTGGGTAAGCTGCATTAGCGCTGACAATCAAAAAACACAGGCATAAGCACTGGCGACAGAAGTTAGAGCCCAAAACAGGTGGGATGGCGCGAGAATAGTTCAGAAATAAATAAATAATCAACTAAATATACCCCTTGACATTTACAATAAAATTCAAAATTAAATACAAGAAAAATAAAAAAAACTGTTCCAAATTCAAATCAGTATTTTGCTGACGCATGTTAAGCATGTTGTTCACGCAAACCTATACGTCTAACGAGCCTATAGAAGCTTTCACTTCGAAAATCTTTCAGTTATCTGTCAATACATTTAATTAATATTTGTGACGTTATAATGAATCTACATCAGTAGTATGTGATTTCAATATGGCATACAAGCTGTCAGTTATAATGAGGTTGGTCTGAAAGGACACGGTTTTAATTTGCGGCGTGGACGCGGGGGTTGCGGGTTGGAAGCGCGGGGCGGTCGCTGCCGAGATTAATCCAACTTCAAAGGCCTCGCTTAAATTACAAAACTCTAATGAATGCGACTTCCAATATGCACTAAATGAACACGACGGGATTTACCTACTCCTAATATTTAATTAGTGGTTTGATTAAAATTAAGTCTTCTTAAATGTATCTGTATTAAATTACGAATTAACGAAACGTACGCCATTTTATGAACATAATTAATTTGCGTTAGTCCACCACATAATTTGATGATACCGAATCCCTAGATCCGATTTTTTTTATGGAATAAGGTGGCAAACGAGCAAGCGGATCACCTGATGTTAAGCGAACGCTACCCATAGACATCCATAACAAGCAAATGTGTTGCAGATGCGTTGCCTACCTTTAATGGACAGAGGGGGGCATAGACAGGAAAAAGGATATTTACGTTAACCCTCTCCCCGTCCAATTCTCCTCCCATTAGGAATGGCAACCTTTCGCAACCTTTTCTTTCCTTAAAAGGATAGGAAGGCACATCGTATCCTTGTAAGGAAAGATTGCGAAGGGCAACAAGAGGACTCAATTTAGGCCTCCGGCACCTCACTCTTCACACAACACGCAAAGTACTTCTACTTCACGCCTGTTTTCTGTGAGGTCGTGGTATTTCACCGGTCGAGCCGGTAAATTCATGCAACAGATGTTGTTGTTGCGGACTTTACCGCTGTTAAACGATGGTGCGATGATGAATATTTTATTGGCTGCATAAACGCAAGTCTGTTCAACGTATCTGTGGCAGCGTTCTCCCAATCTCTTTTGTGCCTGTCCTATCATTCCATGGATCAATAACAGCAATACATTTTTTATTGTATAAAATGGATGTTATTCTTATGTACTGAGTTGGGTTGATTTTTAGTATTTAGGTCGACTTTTCTCCGGCTCCGTCGTTATATAAGGCGAAACTTTGCATCGTGGAGTATAATGTCACTATGGAAAAATCATTATTCCGTACCTAACATAACGTAAAAGAATAAAAAATGTTAAATTTTTATTATTATTAAAACAAACGAAATTGGAAATTTTAATAAAGCTAGTAAAGTGAACAAAGAATACATTTATGACAATAAAAGTCTGCTTTCGCTATATTAGAATTCTCTTTGTGTCATTAGAGTAGTACTTTCAATAGAAGCCCGACTCACCCAGAAGGATAATGTTTCTCGCTCTTACTCATACTATATGTATGTCCGTTCACTTCAGAACTAATGTAGCTCAAACGGCTTGACCGATTTTGAAAAGTGAGGTGTCATTAGATTTGTAATCTTTTTCGGAATATCATAGTCAATCGGGATTTTTGTTTTTTTTTAAATCACTTTATAGCCTAGTTCATGAATGTTAAAAGAACTTTGGGAATTTCTTATTTGTATATCCTTCCCCCATACTTTAGTACTTCTTTTAATATTTATCTGTTAAATCTTATTAATATTTGCTTCGTGTAACTGACAACAGTTCGGAAAGTAGCTATTATTTAGAGACGAAAGTCTGGCGCCGTCCTCCCGCCAGACACGGCGGCGCCCGTTCGTTTGTTTGTACCTTCAAAACATCCAATGTTACGTCATTACAGTTCTCGGTTTAGGCTCAGATCGTTAGTTGTCATATTGAGATTAGTGAGTTTTGCTTTATTATGACATAATTAGGCTTTCAATGAGACTGATTTTGTTATTAAATAAAAACATCAATTCATCGGGCCTGTTGGCGTGGTTAGTGAGATACTTGTTTTTACGCCACGGGTCGTGGGTTCGGTTCCTACACAGGACAGACATTTGTGTGTGCATGAACATGTGCTGTTTGTCTTGAGTCTGGGTGTAATTACTTTTACAAAAGAAAAGTAGTATATCAGTTATCTGGTTTCCATATCACAAGCTTTTCTTAGCTTAGGATCAGATGGCCATGTCTGAATAATGTCCCAGGATATTATAATTATTAATTCTTGTAGATATTAATTCGTGAGTTTTTGATTGCCGTGGAATAAAATTACTTGATTTAAAGCTAATATAATTCCAAAAATGTTCATTATCTAGTTAAGTGATTGAGTAAACTGTCAAGAATTTTGATTACAGCAGGATTCAAATGCTTTTGTTATAATTTTTCGTTGGTTTAGGTATTCCCTTATAAGTTATGTACACTTTTTTACACTCATGTCGATAATTCTTACCTCATTTCAAAATAAACGAGTATGGTGTTCATATACTTCTATATAATAGCGGACAAATATTTCTTTAAATATTTCATTCGCAGATGAGCCCAGTGCTTACAGACCGTAGTCTACTCCGTAGAGTTATCCCGTTGAGTGCAACGAACTGGGACAATCGGGCTATAGTCGTCTTCGCTAATGTTCCCCGTGTGCAAATATTTGCGCTCGCCAGCCCTATCGATCAGGCGCGATCACTCCGCACTTCACGCCACTTCCGTCACGTCTCGAGGGCTTGTAAGCGCTCATGTGCGTGCTATTCTGTTTTCAGGCTTTTAAGAAGTATTAGATCTCGTACTTCATACCGAGACACTTTTAGCACTTTATACAATATTTTACTTCTACTGACATATCCCTCACATTCATATCTAATACTCTCCTTGTTCTTTCCTCTACATAACATGTACTTATATCTGTAATCTTTTTGCTACTTGCCCAATCCAATAACCTTATCCAATCCTGTTAACCCTCACATCTATCTCATCGTTCCCATTTCAACTGCTCTCTCTTTTCTTTACTATCACTGCTTACTACAAACACTTACCACAAACAGTGGTAGAGCCAGCGACAACAACATCTATTGCACGAATGCGCCAGCTCGACCGGTGAAATACCACGACCTCACAGAAGACATGCGTGAAGTAGAAGTATGTTTCTATGTTTTCTGTGATGAGTGAGATGCCGGTGCATCATTTCCTGAAAAGGATAGGATGAGAACGGGAAGAGGACTGGACGGGGAGGGGAGGAATGGGGAAAAGGAAACATCTTTTTTCCTTTTTATCCTCTCCTCTGTCCATTAAAGGTTGGCAACGCATTTGCTTGTTGCAGATGCATAAGCATCCATAGGCAACCATAAGGTTAACAGTTTCTTAATGTCAGGTGCCACCTTGTTCCATTAAAAAAATATCATGTGATACTTATTTAAATTTTTGTATGAAAAAAAACATAATAAAACAAATTTGTGTACAATACTGTGAAATTAAATAACAATAACTGTCTTCATGGTAAATATCACCAGATGCTTACACTTTACAACAGTAGATCTTTATGTCCATGAAAATTTATACGTTTTTACCTCGCTAGATAAATAAAGCTTTTATAAACTTTACTAAGATTTAATTCTGGTCAAATGTCACAGTTATTACGGCAGGCGTTGGGAGGCTCGATTGAATTTCCGGACGGTAACGACGTTGGGAGCGAACGCCACCGGAAATACCGCTAATGCATGTCAATTGTTGTGCCCTTAACTTTGTTAGTGAGATATTTTCGAGGGTTAATATTTTAACTTATAAATGAATAAAAACGTTTTATATTAAATCAAGTTAAGATTATTTACATTTCGGTCGTAAATATCGCTGTTATGATTTATTTTACATTTGGATTATAGATATTTCCCAACTCTAGAAGATTTAAAGCCTTCCATATTGATTCTTGGTTATTTTTAAATCGTCAGTGATAAAGAAAACAAGACCTTTATTATTAAGATTTCGTTAAGGTCAATAAGTAATTAATAGGGTAGGGTTATCATTATATTAGGACCGTATTGTTATTAGATCTTTCCACAAACAAACCTTTGTGTATTCGAAAATAAATTTTACATCAGGTCAATCTCTGCTCTTATTCCTTTACCGTATAAAAAAACTATGGCTGTCGGCTCAAATCACTTAATATAGGACTTCTCGTTTTATTAATTTACTAAAAAAAATAATTTAATACAACAAACACAAATTAATTTCACATAAAGAGCAAACATAGGGAACAGTATCATAAAAACTAGCCAACATAAAAAAAACTTTTCTTCTCCCCGCAAATAACATGCTGCAAGAAATGAACAAAGGGTTAGAGTAGCGGATTGCTTAATGGACAGTGAAGGCTGTGATAGCGGCGTGATAAATCACCAGCGTGATTACGGAGCCATTATCTAAAATCCAATCTCGACGACAACTCGGAGCGCGCTGGAGTAAAGTTGTTGACGACGTAATTGACACGAACGTGGGGAAGGCGTTACTTCGGTAATGGGATGGGTGTTCAGGAATCTTCAAAATATCTCCATTCGTCTTAATATTAAGTGTGTTTCGTTAAATAAAATATATAAGCTGGTTTAGGAATTTCTCTTCAACCTCTAAGATGAGCCCACAATGAGGGTCCCATCCAGCTCTATCGCCGTAAATGGGACACGGACCAGATCAAAATAATTCATACATTTGTTATTTTGTAAAATATTACATACTTATTATACCGATGTCTAAGATCATTTAATAAGAGTCTAGTTATTTTTTTATCAAAATACCGTGTAACCTAATTTGGTATAAAAGACACGGTCAAAGGAAACGTCTTAGTTAATACTGGCGCAGTTGCAAAGGAACGCCTTTGCAGGCTTCGCTTTGAAGAGACATTTGAAGGGCTTACTCGGAATGGGTTCGATTGTGCCGGCACACTTACTTGTTTGTCGTCGATCGACTCCATCTGGGGCCGCAATGTTATCATGTACGAACTTAATTTAGGGGACGCTGACAATCAAATATGGCTTATTTTGAATACCATTGCAAGGCATATAAATGTTGTATATGGTTAACGTCAAAAAGTGTAAATATGATGGGAGCAGAATATTATTACATTTTTTTATAGTACTAGGTGGCAAACGAGCAAGCGGTTCACCCGATGTCAAGTGATCGCTACCCATAGACATCTGCAACTAACTAATGAGTTGCAGATGCGTTGCCCACCTTTAATGGACAGAGGAGAGGACAAACAGAAAACGGTTATTTCCAATTCCTATACATCCCCTCCACCTTCAAGTTCTCTTCCCCTTCTCATCCTTTCCTTATAAGAAAAGGCTGGGAAGGGGGAGAGACCTAGAATTAGGCCTCCGGCACCTCACTCATCGAACGAAACGCAGAATGCTCTACTTCACGCCTGTCTTCTGTGTGGTCGTCGTATTTCACCGATCGAGACGGCCCATTCGTGCAACAGATATTGTTGTTGCGAGCTCTACCACTGTTAAACCTTACATACCCAGTTTTAACTAACTACAGTGGCAAGGTGACCCAAAGTGGGTCTTGGCCTCGGACAATAAGAGCCTCCACTTTCCTCGATATTACGCCTATTTTTAACTTAATTTAACCAAGACTACCATCAATATGGCCTGATTATTTCAAAAGCGATGAAAGAAATAGACATGAAAAAACTTTTAATTATAACTTTCAAGAATGTTCTATCCGAGCGTTCTATCTAACTTTTTCTTTTTAAAATGGTGTCCAGATAATGTTACGTAACATTTTTTACGTGGTTTTACTTTATTTTTTAAGTTTTCATTATTAAAACTATTTTTTATTAACTGTATACTGTATATTTCAATCATCGAAAACATGGAAAAGGCTCTTATACGGAAACCTTAAATGGTTTTTAGTCATACATCCCAACGTATTGAAACGTTGGCTTAGTATTTAAATGGATTCCCATTTGTAGTCTCGAAACATGAAAATAGCGTGGCTCTTAAACAGAGAGGGGTGCAGCGCAGAGCTACGAAAGTACGTGCGGTACATTCAGAGAAAATAGTTTAATAAATATTTTTACTGGACTCTAATACCTTAACGTAGTTTCTACAACGATTAAATTTGTATAAAAACACAGTTACAGTACATTGGGGTTTTTAAACTGATCCACGCTTTTATAAGATTCAATAAAAATCAAACACTTAGTCGTAAGGCAACCCAATATGCATAGGTATTTTACTTTTTAAATATTTGTAACAAATTCTACATTTGCACTAATTTAGTTTATGTCGAAGTGATGTCATTTGCTATGCCTTTAATAACATAACTTTATCTTTGTTTTTAAGCTTCTGAGGTAGAAAATAATTATAATATTGAAATCTACAATTAAAAAGCTCGCTGAAGTTATAAGCCATAATGTTTTTGTTTAATTTATAACCACAATTTTTTTTCGGTGAGTAATTTATATTGTAGCGTACAAATATAGATGACAAATCCTTCATCGTCTTAAGTTCCCTCTGTAAGTTCTTAGCTCTACGGATCACGTACTTTTAAAGTATATTGCGTATCCTCATACATACGTATAGAGAGGGTTATTGTTGTTTTTCAAAGCCCACGCTAACGGTGGAAACATTTCGCCTTAACTGAAAGGGGTTTCACTGTGCCTCAACAGATTTGCGTGTGTGGCAGGATCTCTTAGATGTCGGCTGGTTCTTTTTAACTGCGGTCGGTTTTATTACGAGTTTACGAAGCGTAAAATGTAAATCAGGTTGTAAGACTGTGAATTATTGCTTTTTTTATTGCTATTAATATTTGCGGACAAGTCCACAACGCTTAAGTTTACGATGTCTTTTTATTTCCGTAAGGAAAAATTAATTTGTTTCACCCTTTAACTATTATATAGTTACGTTCTCTACGATATATTTTAGACAAATTGAGGTTAACATTATCAATTGTATTGATCTTTAAAAAATCATTAACAATTTGTATGAAGGTCAGAATGTCAATTGTAATACTTAATGGTTTCATGATGGGCTCATAATAACACACCTCTGACAAACCATATGACGCCGTTGAATAGTTAAATGTACTAAGTCAATAATTGTGAAATCATTAAGAGACAATTCTGACATTATTTTGTTACAGGTTTAAAGTTATTTTATTTGTAATAATTAATATTTCATTTATGTTAAAAGCTAAGTGCAGTAGAAATTTGGTAAGCAGTGCTTTATTTATTATATTTAAAAATAATGATTTTTCACGTTTCACCGATAGCCAACTGCATTAATATTCTAACCAGTCCGGCAAAGTATTACAAAGTTCGCAGATCGTTAAAGTCTAGACAAAGGCTTTCAATCTTTCTTATCTCCATCATCTTTATATTTCTTTACCCGGCGAAACCTTAACGAGGACTACTTGAATAGATAGGATCAATGGATGCAACTTAAATAGGCATTAAGAAACATTTTCAGACATCCTCTGAGATAAGTTTCTCTTGATCCCGGCCATTGTGATAGCCATCTGGAGAAAATTCGGTGAAAAGCCCCCGGGTTCATTCGCCATTCATGGGGCGATTTGATTTACTTAAGATCTTCGCTTGATACTGTCTATTAAGCGAGTACCTTGCCGGAGGACAGTTCTTCATAAAAGAATAATTGAATATGTTGACCGTTTCTGTAAACAGTGTCAATAAGAAAATTAAATACTAAAAATCATAATTGTTACAGAAAATCCACGTTCACCCAAGACGCTAGAGACGCGGGTATTTATAAAATTTAAACATTACGGGATTAAGTATACTACAAAGTATTTGTGCGAATATGATCAGTATTGTATTACAATCTCTTATAAAAACATTTTATGGTATTGAGAACAAAGTTAAACGTAAATTTGAAATAATTTGAAGCGCCCATAGCCTAATGGTACGGTAACATAAAATATGGTACGGAATGCCGATTGTCGTGAACATGTCCTATCACAAACTCTCAAGGTGAGTTGTGTTATCAAAAGATTTTTTTTTGTAAATTACATCAATAATTTACTAATATGTATTATCATTATAAAAAAAATGCTGTTTAAAAATGAAAATCCAAATTTATTAATGAACTTTATATGACGTCGACACAAATATTTATAAGACCATTGCTATGGCAGTATCCCAAGTTATACGAGTACTTTTTTATTTCTTTTTCATTTTGGAATTTTAAAAGTGTCATGAAGGTAGGCTTTATCGAACTTAGGGTGGGTTAACGCGTGGTTCCGGCCGAGTGGACCGACGATTTATAAAATGAGTTTGCGGTGCAACCAAGCCGTGATACCCCATTGGTTACGTCTCACTTCTTTGTTAGTGATACCAACTGTCGCAAAAAAGAGACATCGATATCGATATTTTTGAAATAATACTTTTAATTTAATTTTTGCCCGACTGACTAAAGAGTAATTTTTTTCGAATATGTCCAGTTCATTGTAACTTGGGCATATATGTACGTACAGCAGTAGCCTAAAGGGCATGACCGATTTAGAAGAGTGAATTGTCATTCGATTAGTTTTAAACCCAGGAGTATCATAGGGGTACAGATAAAGTCAGTCGGGTTTATTGTTTTTATAAAAAAATAACTATTGTTTGTTGAATACATGCAATATGAAAATACAAGAAAATTTCAACTTTATAATAAAATATTTTTAAATTTCTAGAAAGAAATTGGTAAAAAATTAAGTTAAGATTAAATGTTTTTTGGTGATTTATAAAAAGTAAAAATAGCAAATTCTATTTCTGGCCATCCTTCCCATCCTACAACTTCGAGTTAGGTCCACCCGCTCCCGCTCTCGCTCAGCAAACGCCTTCTAGGCCATTACAGTTTCGCAAAAGGATATTCTAATATATTCGTTTAAGTTAGAAATATCAACAATTTACTTTCATTTCACTCATGTGTGTATTAAATATAAAAAAAATTAAATGTAAACTAATACAAAACTTATATTAAGAGTTATTTTAATTATAAATTGAATAAATATGAATTTAATAAATAGTCACATCTACGCTCTTTTATCGATATTATTTTTGTAACATTGGTACATCACTATCACAAGGCATTTGTCGCGGGCCGTCACCATTTCTCCCTCGCCGCCATCAGTGGAAAGTTAAAAGCATTGAAAGACATATCGCGAGTTCCTTCCCGGCTCCATTGTTCTCTCGCCCTTTGTCCCGCGCCCGAATGTTTTAATGTAATTGGCTTTGTGCTACATTTTTTTATTCGGTAACTTACATGTACTCTGTTGTCCTCAGTCCATTACTCTATTGCCTACGTACGGAAATAGAAATAGTTATTCTAATAAAATGTAAGCCATTTTAAAAATAAAGTTTAATGTAATTTTCTTTCACGGCTTCTGACTTTGAGGAGCATTTTAAGTCAGTAACAACAAAAAAAATCATTTGCATAAGAAAGAAAAACAAGGCTATGGAAGAATATGTTTTAATTCTCATATATATCATACATTCACCGCAAAAATACAAAAAGCAAGCTCAGCACAAGCGTATGTTTAGTTTAAGCGGTTAAAAGGAATATTTAAAAAAATATTTATTCAATATGCTAATACATTAATTAAAAAAATACTTGAAATTAAAACAATGCAATACAAGAAATTGAAACAATGCAATATGTAAATACTAATGTAATAATACATTAGTTTTTATGAATTATATTAATATAATTATATTTTGGTACAGTGGTAGTGCCTGAAAAAAACAACATCCGTGCCACAAATTGGCCGGCTTGTGAAATCCCACAATCTCACAGAAGAAAGGCGTAAAGTAGGCTTTTGCGTTTCATCGATGTGTAAGGTACCTGAGACCCAATTTTAGTTCCCATCATTTTCTTATAAAGAATGGATGGGATGGGGCAAAGGACAGAAGGCATCGATAGGATAAGGAAACAACTTTTTCCTGTCTACCCTCCTCTGCAGGCAACGCACCTGCGACACATTTGCTTGTTGCGGATGTCTATGGGTGGCAGTCACATAATATCAGGTGTCCCGCTTTTCGATTACCACCGTGATTCGTTCAATTTAACGTAAACTTTGAGTTATAAATGGTTAAAATCTAACTTATAAAGATAAAATGCATTTATAACTTAACAGATAATAAAAATATTACAAAGTCCCATTACCCCAATAATTGTAAGTGATGAGTGATGAGATAGATATCCTTTATCCTGTTCACTCACTACCCCGTCTGACTTCAGTAAGTGAGTTGGATATAAATTGGGGCATTGTCTGTGAAACTGGAGCATTCGCAAGACTCCTAACGTCATTCTGCAATAACTGAGGGAAATAAGATATACTTTCAAACTCATTCTCTTTCTTTTTTATTATTTTTTTCTTATGTGTGATAAGGATAAAAGGGGGTTGATTATTAAATCTCTGGGAAATTCTTTAGAATAAGATTGCTGGTGTTGAATGAAATCGCCTTTTGTTTTCTCTTTCTTTTGATAGTCGTCGTTTCATTCTGTCTTACAGCACTTACCACGATGCGGTCCTGTCACCGAAATGTAGGATCAATCCGCAGCGTTATTCAGCACTTTTATGGCGAATATTTTCGTCACGTTCTTATGGAGAGTAACGAATGCGAGTCTAGGTGCTTACCAGCGTAGCTCGTATGGTCGACAAGATATATGTAACTATATTACTGTGCGTATATGGAAACTGCTAAAACAGGTCTACCTATGTCTTTAGAAAACTCACTAATTTGATGCTATTCAAGTCTATATTGTCGTTGACCATAATAGATGTTACATACCTTAGTAGAAAAAAATAGTAAATAGATTGCTAAAAATATATAACTGTGTATGTATTTATCATGGCTGAAAAAGTAACCAACAACGAAACGACGTGGTGATGTAAATGCTTCATATCGACGCAATAAATTAAAAAAAATGTGACAATAAATTGATAAAAGTGAGAAAAAAATTGCAGAATATCTCTGTGACTAAGGACAGAGGGAGCGTAGCACGCATTTCTGGCTAGTTTGATATCAGCTCCCGTGACGTCACTACCGTCTCGTGCTTCATTTAATATACGATAAATCAAGTTAGTGGTACTCAATATAATATATAAAATTTATAAGTCATCTTTATTAATAAAACATCTTGAGATTTATCGTTTCGTTCTAAATTATCGTCAGATAATCTAATAATCGTAAATATTTTTTTAAAGTTGTTCTGTGGAAAAAATTCTGTAACTGTATTCTATTTTGGGAAATCCACAGGTGGTTTTCGCACTTTTCGACTTATCTCCTTGCGAGTGATAAGTGTAAAGTAACCTTTAATGCTGGGAATAAGGTGGTAAATTGCTTAGAGAGGGGTAAGGGTGTGAATTCTGATATAACCTGTTGATTCTTCGTGAAGAAACCTACAGGGAAAATGTTCTGGCGTTGGCTGTAAGTATTTGCTACTTTCAGATATTATTTATTAGCAATCAATTCAATTACGTGTCTTTATATTAAAATATTTTATAAAATACTTGTTAAAATGAAATATATATGTATGTATATCCATAAATGTCTCTCACACAATTTGTCTTAAAAATATATTTTTATAATAAACGTTTCACTGTTATTTTTAATATCATACATATAAAAAGTATTATGCAATAAAGTTGAAATAAATTTTATTTTTTAATATTTTTAATTAAAATATCTAAAATGAGGTCGATTACGTTCTTGTAAATATGTTACTTATTTTATATCTATCGTCTATAGCTCTAAAATAAAACTATGACAGTAAAACGGTACATAAGAAATAATTTGTTATTTTTTGTGTATTACTTTTATTAACAAATTTTGAGTGGAATAGTTTTTTTACACGTTATAGTGGACCTTTATGAATTGATAAGTATTTATAGGCTATAATTCATTTTACAAAATATAATGTTTATGAATTAATATGTGAATGGCGTAAACTTTAATAGTAATTGAGAGAATAAAGAGACAGAGATACTGTATGTCAGATTGTTTTGTAGATAATCAAAAGCTTCCAAGTTGTATCTAGCTGGTTTTTATTATTATTTATTTATCTGTTTTTTTTTAATTGTACAAAGTTTTACAAGCTGGCAAGCGAGCAAGTCAAGTCGCAAGTCAGTTCATTGGAATATTGTTCATTTGTCTAAGTTATCAAATATAAACCTTGCTAACATTGAGTATTCTATTGAAATAATGTCTAAAATTATTCCAGTTATAACGATTTAATGATTGCTTAGAAATATTGCCTTTTTTATGTAGACAATTGATTCCTTATATGTGGGAATGAATACTGACTAGAGTAGAATTCATTATCAATTTTAATTATAATGGGAATTGATTAATATAAATTGCTGAAGAGATTTTTTTAATGTCCGTTCTATTTACGAGAGTGTGAAGATTCATTGAAAAAGGTGTGTACGGTGTATGCCAGAGAGCTAGAAACGTACAAAGGACAGACTTCTTGTACCAGGATTTAACAACTAGTTCTAGCAACGTAATTACAGAGTGCTAGGCTGTTATCGAAAATATTTATAAAGTAGCTCTCACTGATTTGGAAGAAAATGCATTTTTAAAATGTTGAAAAAACATTGGCATTGAATATTTAACCAAATTAAAATAAATAAATATGCGCTCACGCCCGTAACCCATAGGGGTAGGCAGAGATCATGATGGATTCTTCATTTGGCGCTATCCTGGCACACCTCTCTCGCTTGTTCCACATTCATACATCTACGCATGCATGGTCGTCGGTTATGGGTGCTCCTTATTTCGCCCTTTTTTAGTAAGTCATTAATCTGATCGATATAAGTTTTCCTAGGGCGTCCCCTACCAACACCGCCACTCACTTTTGCAACATAAATTTGTTATGTTATTCTCTCTTCATTCATCCTTTCAACATGCCCGAACAAAATTATTTGTAGAAACTCATTATTTCAATTCTGCATAGATTTCCTCCGTTCAATGATCGTACCTTTAATGATCTAATCTCTGCACTTTAACGGATGCACACATAAATTGCATAGGGAGATATCCCTGTCTATATTCTACCATCCATCCTATTATCGTAGGTGTGCTGCGCTAAAAAAATATTTTGCTCCATTTTTGGTTATCGAAATACTGCGTTCGATTGAATAGAGCTCCATCTAATTATTCCATCCAATTAATAATAATTCATTACTAAATACAAACAATTGTTTCTCTCGGTCTAATAAAAAGTAACTCTCTGTAACATTTAAATTAGCGTACACGGAATCTACACAGATCTAGTTTCCAATAAACCGAGGACAAAGGAGATGCAATTGACGACATGCAATACGATACGTACAGCTGTAACGAAGTCTCATTGATTTCCATCGCATAGAAAATCTTTTTAGCCTTGCTTGCCATGTCCCGCTCGTGTTATACGGCTACGAGCTTTGATTCCCCATACTTATTTTGCACGTCGTCACATGTCCCGCACACTGCTCCCTGGGGATTTTATTATGTCTCAGGTATGCCCAATTTATTTTTATGATCCAAGATCTGCGAGATTTTCGGGGGTTTTATTCTGTTATCATTAAATAATAACGAAGTGCAGACAAGATTCGTTTTTTATGAGCATATTTTGTGAGTTAGTTTATGAGCGATGGTGTATCATTTAACACTGACATAATTATTTGTAAATTTCAGTGATAATTTGAGGCCATACATTGATACATTTTACTATGTTTATGCCAATATAATTGTATATGTTATGTTAATGCAAATCATATTGGTCTCCTGTGGTGCCCACATCGTACGCGTGGGTAGAAAAACTGTTGGTATTGTGTGTGGTGTTAGGGTAGGCAGAGATAATATACTTTATTTAACTGTAAAGATAAAAATTATGAAACGATTATAATAAATATTAGGATGGCGATCCAATAAAAAGAATCTTGGAAAACAATTTAGTTACGTAATGTCCTTCTGGTGGATTGACGGAAAATCGATAGAAGCTCAGGGACTTACGATACGAATATTAAAATTAGCTACACGATTGTTCCCAGTTCTCGACAAAATTATATTTCATAAAAAAATCCTCGCGGGAATTCATCCGATTGCCTGCCTCTTTTCAATTTATCAATAATTCTTGTCTTAATACTTTTTTGTAGTTGAATATCAATCTAAGTTCTACTTTACGACTACTATACGATCCGCACGTGACAGGCTCGGCCTTGCGTAAGGACCACCGATGCAAATTATTCTAATAACACATTTATTAATATTTTTACTTTTAATTTGACTTAAGAAAAAGACCACGGATTGCGTGAATGATGAGCAGAGGAAGGAGTGACTACGAAGATGAAGGTGGATAAAAAGCCGTAGAAGAAGGAAATCTAGACGGAAATAGGGCAGCGGAATAATGTTGATTTATTAATACTTATATATTTTATTTTTAAAATGACATATAGGATTTATTTTAATTGTTTAAAAAAAATTACATTTTTAACGTAGAAATACAATATATCAATGAAAACCAATGACAGCGATGTGTAATTACTGTATTGTATGAATAATTTAAAAAAGTATGCCGGACGAGGACAGTATGACAATGGAAATTTGAATCCCCTAAGTTGACTAACTGGAAATAATATCATAGCAACGTATTTTCCAAGATTTTGCTTGTAATGACCTCCTTATTTAGAAGTCAGTTAATAAAATTAGTCTTGCTTAAGAATCGAATCTACAAATCTCAGTACAACAGCAAATTAGCCCATCCCCATGTCGAAACCGTTGCTTGTATGATTAAAATAAATCGATTTACTCTTTCGATTCGTTAAAAAACTGGCTTAAATGGAAATAACATTGTCGAAGTAGCCGTTTTATTTTATCTCACCCTTAAACGCATGCAATTCACTCGAACCCCGCGAAGAGCATTATCCCCTAAGCTCCGGTATTTGCGTAATTGATATTTACAACTAACCTGGATTTCAAAACGCTTTTACCGGGATTAAACGGGGATTTGTTAGGATCTTACTCCTTCGAGTGTTTTCTTCAATTTATCTACAGCCTGTACAAAAAGCTGACATCGCTTACAGTTCACGTTTGGGATTTATTTTATAATAATAAATTAAATTCTAGAATTGGATAATATTAGTCTTAACAAAACTATTTTTTTGTGAAACAATTATTCGCAAGTTAAGAAACAATTAAAAAAAATCCTGATAAGTACAGTAATTATTAGAATATTGTTAAAATAAACATGGAGAAAACTGTGTAAAACTGTGTATTTAAAATCTATATAGATTTTAAGTTATTTATATTTTGTCTAAACCGTATGAAATAAAGAATTGCTATTCAACTTTCGCGAAGCAGCTTACATGGTGACTGAATTTTTATAAGAAAATATATGCTATGGTATGGCCAATTTGTAGTTTTCATTTTTTTACTTCGGAAAATTATATATTTATAAGCTATATGAAACAAACTACATACAACTTAACTGTAATATAACATAGGCGAATAAACAGTAGTTGTCGGTTTATGTGCGTACATATAATAAAACAGAGTCGAGCGAACATTGCGCACTGGGAAAATCAAGAAACAATAAAGGTCGATCCCAGAACGTGAGATCGGGCCGGGCGGCCAGATTAGACCCCGACAAAGAGAATAAGAATCTACCGACCAAATATCATAGCAAATACGACACGCTGTTTTGTTTGCCTTCAATTTTTATGATATTCGATAAACTCCTCGCGGAAATGGAATTTCGTTTTGCACAACTCAAAAATATAAATTGTGTTTCGTTGTTATTAACATTCAGGTTTGTTATGAGTCTATTTGATTTGATTCTTTTGTCTTTACTTGGACTTAAAAACATGTTGATACAAAATTTATTATGACGTTTTATTTCTTAAGGCGTTAAGTTTTCAATATAATTTTAATATTCAATAGCCCATTTAGTGATTCCATAAGTGATGGATCCACAGTTCCTCGCGTACCAACGTAAAATTGTACAATCATTACATTAGTACGGTTCGAGAAAAAGTGTGATTAAATGATATGGTCTGTCTCTACTTCCGACGACTTCATTACTCATTCATTTTAATGTATTAATGTTTTGATAAGTTATTCTATTTCTAAATCCTTAACAAACCTGGTCACGACTTCAATTGTTCAATTTTTTAAATTCAACGTTGGAACTTTCCAACATTCCGATATTGGCCTGTGGGCCTATTCTTCTTAACTAATACTCCGGACTTTCAGTTTTTTACAACAAAAAATCGCCACCCATTTTACGTGCACAGAAACAAACTGCTCAATATTCACATATAGGGCGCAAAAGCCATGAAAACTAACAAAGATCAGTGCGCAATTGAAATATTTGATCACTGCCTACCCTTAGATTCACACAAGTGATTTTACTTTTATTTACAAATCTAAAGTAAATATTTTCTACATTAACTATTTAGTTTAAAACCTTAGGTTATTTATACGACTGTTACGAAATAAATAATAATTCTATCAGATTCGCAAACCGCCTCCCGCGATGTCTATCCGCAGCCATAAAATAAATCTGGTCATAAATAAAGAAGGAGCCGCTAACAAGCGTCTCGGGTTCACCCAGTGATATTTCTTAGCTCACTTCGCCATTTTTGTCATAACTCTATTATGCTTTCAAGTGTCGAAATGTGAGATCATTGACGTGATTTATTTTTACCCACAAGTTATTTATAACTCAAGAAAAGTGTAATAAAAATTACGATAAAAGTTTTTTATAAGTTGTAGTTAAATATTTTTTATTGTTTGATTATTAAACTTGATAATTTCTTCATTTATCATTAATTCTTATCAATACATATTTTATAGATAAGAATTAGTGATATTTTCAGGCTTATGTTTTAGACACACGGGTGGTCTCCATCCTTTTATAGTGAATATATCCCGCGCTTTGCGTACGGCAAAGGATTGGAACAATTTGCCAGCGTTTGTTTTTTCATCCAACTATGGGATGGGATCAAATGGGCTGTTACTCTAAGCGCGAACCATCTTCAGGCCACATCGCAACTTAACATCAGGTCAATATAAAAAAATGTTATGATAATAAACAAAATTGCTTAGTATTTCTAGTCGTTGGGCAAGTAGTAATCGAATCTAAGTATACCAACGACTGTACAAAAGCAACGAAGGGCACAAAAGAAAATTGCTAAATTTAATTTTGACAAAGTCAAAGGTTTTTGTACATCAGTTTTATGCTAGACATGCATTCTCGATCGCAGGGTTGTCGGGAAACAAATTTATCCGACAATTGTAAATCAATTAGAGAGGGTGGCTTCGCGGGGTGTAATAGCTACCATCCCCCTTGCGCTCTACAGGGCCGAAATTTGAACGGAATATTTATTAAAAAATACTATTTTGAATTGATAGAATCATTATTTTATATAATATAAGAAATGAAGCTAGTAGAATCATGCGCCGAAGAAATGTGTAAAATTTACAAATAACGCATGTTAATAAGCATACATACATAACTTGTGTTACGAGGATGAGGATGATATCATATTATAGTTCTGACCAGAAACGCAGCAATGTGGGACCGCCGATTTTAAAGTAAATACAGCCTATAAACTTAAATTGTACTTAGTACTTATGAGAGCTTAATCATTCCTAGCCTTTCCATATTTTTATACTTAAATACCGGACCTTTTTGACCACTTGAGGTTATAATTTGCTTTCCACCAGACAGTATCCTGTTTCAATTTTACGTAGGTACGTACGTTTTACGTAGCAATGAAACCTTACAATCTGTTGGATGTTCATTTATGAATTGACATTGAGCGAGCCACTTGTTTGTTGTCCCTTTTTCTGAATGTGATAAGATTTGGTATTTAATTTCTTTATCTCTATGGAATTTAATATCAAAAGAATCAAAATACTTCAAATGAAAGTTTTGAAGTAATAAATTTCTCGCACACAAGTGCGGAACTATGTCATGAAGCTGCTAAACACAAAAGACAGTTGTAATAAAGAGCCACTCGTTCCTCGAGCGTTAATTAATTAATTAAGAAGTCGTAGCGTACCTCCCTGGCTACTATAGGTATTCATAGTGGGGAATGTTCGAGTGCATATTGTGATCTACGCAATACACCCCCAAGCTCGCACCCCGCACTTCACGTCCGTTTCAGGACTCCTGTCTTCGAAGAGTCGAGAAAACTTGCATGGGTAATCACACGACACGAAATAAATATAAACGTTTTAATCGCGAAATTAAATTATTCTTCTTCGATTTCCCCAGAGATGTTTTGTAATATCATTGTTGTAAATCTACGAAATAATATTTCATTGGACCTTTGGTCGATTGACAAAAGTTCAAATAAGTTTTAAGATGAGTTCAGTTCATTGCTTCGCTAAGATTTTAAGCTCATCTACAGCGCGCTATCGATTACGGAAAGCTACGTCTGAATATCGTTGTCTTATCCCAGTAGGGACAACAATGACGAGAAGTTTTTTTTCTTTTCCCAAACGTTAAATTTAATGAGTAAAGAATTTTTAATTTATAGAGATTGGTTTTTCACTTATTTGCTAAAAAAGTGTCTGGTAGATTTATCACCTATTGAAATTACTATGCCGTTTTATTAAAAGTACTTGCGAGTTTATAGTCATCGTAAAGTAGTCTGCAACGTACTCTTAATTAAATTGTAATATTAAATGCCCCTTTTAACTTCATAGATCTTATATGTAGATAGTATAATACAGTAAGCTGTAATCGGTGTGAAGTTGAAGCCGTATGCAGGCTTGGTACGTTCCGTTAGACAGTGTTAGTGAAGTTATACGATGCTTGAATGGAAGTCGGTCAGAGTTAATTCTTCAGTTCTGACTTCTCTGGAACTTTTGATTGCGGCTTACTGTTACACGTTATTTTAACAGTAATCGTTATTGATTAGGATATCCGCAATCATTGATCACATATACGTCATTATTAATTATAACTGATCGTTGCAAGGTTAGTGAAAAAATATACAAGGAAAAAATACATTTTAGTATGTATGTATGTATTATTTTTAGTGGCGGACAATTAAAGCTCTAGACTCATATATCTTTTAACCGACATTAAAAAACGAGGTTATCGATTCAGTTTTATTTTATGTTACCTCAAAACTTTGAAATATATTAATATATTTTGTAAATTATTTTTGGAATCGATAGTTTCTTTTCCAGATTAGTCCCATTGAAATTTTGAAGACCCTTTAGGTGGTTCCAGAGTTATAAAAGATTTTCAGAAATTGAAGCTTACTGGTAGTAGACTTACTGCGTTTAAATTATCATAAATCTAATATATTTAAACGGGCAATTCTTGTAATATATATATATATATATATATATATATATATATATATATATATATATACTCAGGACACACATTAGCGTGCATGAACATTTATGTCTGTTTGTCCTGAATCTGGGTGGAAATATCTATATAAGTATGTATTTACAAAAGAAAAGTAGTATATGTAGTATATCAGTTATCTGGTTGCCCTAGCACAAGCTCTGCTTAGTTTGAAATCAAATGGCCGTGTGTGAATATGTCCTAGGATATTATTATTATTTTATCTATAAAGCGAATCTCGAAAACGGCTTCAACGATTTTCATGAAATTTTGTATTTGGATTCAGTTTTTATTTTTAAATTTACCTATAGGTGGGTGTATTGTCCATAAAAACGGAAAAAAAATGTCAATAATTAATGTAAAAAGATGTCGCCATCTTTTGATAGGTTTTTGCATTATTTAATGTAGGAGCGTTGTCAAGGGCTAACTGCTGATATCTCATATTTTTGTTAGATGGCGCTATATTAAAAAAATACGATCTTACATATAAAAGACAACGCAGATCGAAGCTCGGCCACAGCCAGTTTTGTATATGCTGGGAAGTGTATGTGACCGAATTACTTCGAGACGACTGGATTGAATTTGACGAAATTTTGTAAGAGTCGAGTACTCGGTAGATGGTTCCGAAATTCTAAGAGGTTTTCTTGACAAGTCAGACAGTTTTTATTATGTAAAACTTACACTTAACACAAACACGCACACACACAAATTCACAGATTATAAAAACAAATTATATCTCTATGTATAGTATGTGCTATTTTTTTAAATTTATATTGTCTATATTTGCACTTGTTTTCTTTTATGAACAGTATTTTGTTATGTAACATTATTTAAGGGAAACCATAAAAATAATGACAGTATACATTTTAGGGTGTAGATACACTATGACAAAACACCAATTACACCATTTTAAGTTACATCAGATAATTACAGGCACCGTACGTGGGGTGCATTAGCCGTACAATAAAGAAAACGCGCCGCGCGTCGCGAGGGGACCGAGTTCACGAAACATAACATTAAAAGAAATTACTACCTAAACGACTTTGACTTTGGTTTATAATTTTTTTAGTTCTTAGTCTTGGTAGAGCCCGCAACAACAACATCTGTTGCACGATAGAGCCGGCTTGACCGGTGAAATACCACGACCTCACAGAAGACTGCTGTGAGGTGGAAGCAGTAAGCGTTACGTCTAATAAGAGAGGTGCTGGAGGCCTAACTTTAGTCTTCTTCTCCTTCCTAATAAGGATAGTGAAGAGGAATGTTACTGTTCATTGTACGCAACAATCAACGCGACGCATCTGCGACTCGTTTGCTTGTTGCGGGGATACATATGGTAGCAGTCTTTTAATATCAGATGACCCGCTTGGTCGTTTGCTACCTTGTTACATTAAAAAAAATTAAAACATGGGGAAGCTTTCAGATACTTACTAAGATGAATATCCATCCAAAGCCCTTAGAGTTGTTCACTTAAGTGGCAGTGTTCGTAGAATATTATTCGTAGAACGGGTGACCAAAAGTTTTAATAATGCCTGCGACAAAATGGGCTACGTAGCGTCGATACGGCTCCCATTAAATGGATCAACAATCTGGTCAAGGTTGCGTGAGTTCAAGTTTCGGTCAAAGTGAGTGGCAGTATTAAGGGACATCCAGGATTTATGTTTTTATAGATATATTAGTGTGCATTAAAAGTGGATGTTGTACCTACAGTTGAAAAAGGTATGATAAATTCAATGTTTCGGGCATGTTAAAGGATGAATGAAGAGAGTAGATAAACAAATTTATGTTGTAAAAGTGAGTGGCAGCGTTGGCTGGGGACGTTCAAGGCAAACATATATCGATAAGATTAGGGACGTACTAAATAAGGGCGATATAAGGAGTACCCGTAACCGACGAGCATGTATCCGTAATATCTGTCTACTCTCTGTTTTCGGGAACGAGTGCTTATTTATTTATTTCATTTCTACGTTCCCAGTTACGGCGGTCGTGTATTATTGTGGGACCACCCAGTATCTAGTCCCTCGTGTAATTTAATTCATGAAAACATTACGAACAAGTTAGTCGCAGTCGCACCAACTTTATAACTTGCATATGACAGTAAATTACAAAGGCGAATTTAGTAGCGGAGCGACAAAAGTAAGTAGTACCGAGTAAAGGAAAATTATGTTCTATATTAATTGTTTGCACATATATTGCGTAAATAACTTTTTGATGACTAGGGTTAATAGTATCATAATATAATTACAAACGTATACTTGTTTAAAGTCAGGTACAGACTAACACCGGCCGGTAGAGAATATGCAATTTATTAATAATAGTGTATTAGCTGTCCCACCAATATACAGGTAGTTGCACATATGTACATGTATATGTTTGTATAAAAGTATGTACAATATCCGTTCCATTGTTACCTCTTGTAGCCTAAAAGGATTGACCAATTTCTAAGAGTGAGAAGAATACGCACCTAAGGACAGGTGCGTATTCTTCTCCGGAATGTCATAGCTAATATCACGAAGTGGTGAACGAAGATAATCACACAATCAGTCCAGCTCTTAAAAAACTTACTATTACTTGTTATACTTCTGTGTTTTGTGTGATGAATAAGTTGGGGGCCAAATTCCCTTCAGCTTATATGTTACAAAGTAACTACATTTAAATACAGTATAAGGATGCAAAAATATAATAATTAGTATAACAATCGATTTAGCTGTAACTGTTGACGCGAAGTCCTGTCCAGTCAGATCTAAACGCATTAGCGCGAGGACCGGGGTGAGGGATGAGGGTGGCGGGCGGCGGCGTCGCGCGTCGTTTCCACTTGGTTATGCCTTTTATGCAACGATTCATTACCAGCGACGTTAAAATGGGGGAGCGAACAGATAGGCGCATTTATAACTTTTGTCAGCGGAAAAATGAATTTACACACCACTAACCTTCATATCATGATATACTTCGTGGAGGAGTTGAAGCGATTCGAATGAATATCTAATACATCCATATCGTTAAATAGGACACACATATTCAGTTATTTACGATATTGTTTTCTTTTTGTCATCAATCTATATGACACAAATATTATACATATTGTGTCATATAGATTTTTAACTTGAAATTAGGATTTACATTACATATTATTTCATTTTATTTATGCCTGAATTTGAATTTTGAATCCAAATAAAAAAAATCACAATGTTTAAAAATATTATGGGTTTGTTTAAAGCCGTCTTGACACTGAAGGTAAAAGATTAAGACCTGTTGAAAGATATCGCCATTTTTAATGGTTTATATTTTAATTCGCCGCCGCTCAAAGTATACTATGCCGTATATCAAGTTATTGTGATCTATTTTCCTTCAAAATAACTTTCTAATTTGTCTGTAAAACATGTTTTTCATCCACACGCAGTTCAGGTGCGATCTTGCATGTCGGAGCTATTATCGAGGCCGGCGCATTTTAATCGCATTTCGAGCGGAATACGTCCCCGCCGATCGTTTTAATTATCAAGAAAATAGACGTGAAATATTCTCGATGTCGTTGCCGGAGAATCACGACGCTTTATAAAGCAGCGGGACCACTCACAGATTACCTGGATAGAATATTTTTGTTAATAAATTATTTTTGTTATACTTTTTTATCTACTGAGTACGGTTATTGAAGTTGAAACATCTTGAAATACCACGACCTCACAGAAGACAGGCGTGAAGTAGAGTATTCTGCGTTTCGTCTGATGAGTGAGGTGCCGGAGGCCTAATTCTAGGTCTCTCCCCCTTCCCAGCCTTTTCTTATAAGGAAATAATGAGAACGGGAAGAGAACTTGACGGTGGAGGGGATGTATAGGAATTGGAAATAACCATTTTCTGTTTGTGTCCACTAAAGGTGGGCAACGCATCTGCAACTAATTAGTTAGTTGCAGATGCCTATGGATAGCGATCACTTGACATCGGGTGAACCGCTTGCTCGTTTGTCACCTAGTCATATATATATATATATATATAAAAAGAATGTTATGTTGAACTAAAACCGTATCTGTATACGTACTATCAATGTCATAATGACATGATAAACAATATATATGACACAACTGACTGGTATGCTAAATCGTGAAACAATTATGAAACCATTGAGAGGCCACTATTCCCGAACTGATAAAACTTGGTTTAACTCTGCTCATTCGATATTACCTAGCACTTTGTAACCCATATAAATGAAAAAAATGTGCGGGAATAAGAAAATGTTATTGATTACATTCTATTATAGACTTTTTATCTATGAGCAGGGTTGGCACTTACTTTGTTGCGGGTTCTTTTTTCTCTTTACTTGGTGTCATTCATTTTATCACCACTGCTCCAAAACCGGTGAAGGAAAACATCGCGAGGAAACCGGCACGTCTTAGAACCACTAAATTCGAAGACATGTGACATCCACCAACCCGCACTGGGTTAGCGAGGTGGATTACGGTGGATACATGCTTCTTCTGCGAGATAGGGAAGGGGTTCCCTATCTCGCAGAAGAAGCATGTGTCCCTGCATTCTAAAAAAGGCCGATTTATTACTATTATTTATTATAGACTTTATATTGCTTCAAATGACTATAATTATTGTCTGCAATAAAATATAATCGAAAATAACTAAGATAAATTTCAAAAGTTGTGAATTCAGACTATGCGTACTTCTAAAGGTATCGTTCATACATTATTAACGTTACTTCGTGCTTGAGATAGGAACATAATTATATTTTCATATTTCAATTGTTCATGTTTGTTCCAGAAACGCTCAGTATGAGAACTTCCACGTGGAGCAGAAGGGCTACGATCAGATGTACGATGGAGAGGATCTGGAGACACCTCCATCCCCGAACAGGCCGCCGCCGCGTCAAATAGGTAAATATGACAAAAGAGTGGTGTCTTATGGACACTCGGTCGGAACGGAGTTCCTTTGGCTATATCTTTTGCGTGTGTGTGTGTTGTATTAAGTAATGTTTAAATAAAAAAGTATTCATACGGTCACGATTTCTGGTGGGGGGACTATCCGGGGTGGCTGGAGACGGATATTTGTTGCGAGCTTTGGTATTCGACAGTTGCTGTCGATTGGCCGGTAATGACGGTAATCAAAATTGTTCGATTTGGAAATCCGGTATTTAATGTATAATTTGCTAAATGTATATATACTGTATAATTAATTGAATGTATATTTGGCAGACAAGTACGTGCGCCCGGAGTGCCCATGCCTGAGCGCGCGCTACACGGTGGCGTTGCTAGCCTGCTTCGGCTTCAGCATCATGTTCGGCATGCGCTGCAACATGAGCATGGCCAAGCTCAAGATGGTCGGGAAGCACAACGTAAGTGTTACAACACTTTCATTTATGCAAGGGAGTCTCATCCGAATTACTAGGTATGATCTTTGGTATATTAATATATACAGTTTGTATGTCTAGATTTATAGTTAATGTAAAAAACTCTTTTTTTGTTTTGATGTCCGTTCCATTGTGTGGTTCTGTAACCTTAACGGCTGGACCGATTTCAAAGAGTGATTACTTCGTATTGTATATTAATAATAATCAGCCTTCACAGTACAGTGCGTTTCCCGCTGCAGGGACATAGGCCTCTCTCTCTCTCTCTGATATAGGATCATATTAATACAAATATAAAATAAACGAAATAGCCGATAGCGCTGAAATTAAAATATATAGGGGAATAAAACCTAAGTATTTATGAGCTTTTAAGGTTACTGTAAATAAACTACTCTAATATTACAATTCATTACAGGCATCAGATCATATGGAGACCCCTTTCAACTGGACGGTGGAGGTAGAGTCGTCGATAGACTCGTCCTATTTTGCTGGCTACCTCATCACCCAAGTCCCAGGCGGTTTCTTTGCCTCGATGTACCCGGCGAACAAGATCTTCGGCGCCGCTATAGTGGCGTCTTGCCTCTTCAACATGGCGATCCCCGGAGCAATGTCCATCGGTCCCGCAGCTGTCGTTATGCTAAAAGTTGCTCAGGGATTTGTTGAGGTTAGTTCTATGATCTACGGAATAACGATCTTATGTCCTTTTAGATGTTATTATTGTATTAATTAATGTACTTTTAATAGCGAACTTCAACTAGCGTTTAAATATGTTATCGTGACATATTGCTGCGGATTTGTGGATTTCGTGTTCAAGTTCATCAAACAATATTTTTTTTATATTTGATTGGTTGTTTAATTAATAAAAGTAAGCTTGAATTGTATTGATTTTTCAAAAGTGAGACCAAGGCTTAAAGCTTAATTTAGCTTTTGCAAGGAAAGAGGATAACAAAAGAATAGAATAATATTTTTGTCGTTTTAAAATTACATTAATTTCATATGTCATAAGGCCTTAAATACAATAAAGTTTAACTCACGAAACAAACAAAAGTTCTGTAAATACACACTAAAACATAGGGACTGAGAGATGGTTAGCATGACACAATCATTAAATTTTTGAAGGGATGTCGCGGCATGTAACATGCACGCGTCACATGTTAAAATTTGAAACATTCGACATTCAGTACGTGACCTTGCATGATCGGGCTTATTACTGAAGCTTCCGAAATTCGCAAAGCGATCCCTAAAATACGCGAAATGTTGAATTTGTTACTCCCCTTGCCATAGAGTTTTAAGCTAGCTTAATACACAATATTACAGCATCTCTATTACATGCAAATGAGTGTTAGTTCAAACAAACGCTTGCGTATTTTATTTTGTTAAATGAAAAACTGTCTCGATGGATCTTTTAATATACGAAGTCGTGGGTTAGAATATTTTTTTTGATTTAATATTTCCATGTTATAGATATTACTTGCCCTTCAGTGCAAGAAAATACTTTTTTTATTCACCATAGTCAGTTTTTGAGTCACCATAATACTTGTAAAACTGTTGTCGTTGGTCTAAAACTAATTTTACGGATTTTATTGCGTTTATTTTACGTTTTTGATTCCCGACGTTTCGAGTACTTTAAAGCGCTCATGGTCACGGGGTGACTGAGGTGTTAGATCGCGATTGATAAAATTAAATCTCAAACTATGCATACAACCGCAAGACCGCAAGATACAGTGAGCTCATTCTGCATAAAACGGAACAGAAGTAATGAATTCTAAATAAGTGGGTACTTCGCCAGCAAGTTTTACATCGGGACGTCTGACACCTCAGGCTCCGCCGTGACCATGAGCGCTGTAAAGTACTCGAAACTTTGGGAATCAAAAACGTAAAATAAACGCGATAAAATCCGTAAAATTAGTTTTAACTCAATGTGCAGTATTTGCGTAAATATAGGAAATCATTATGATCATAGGATATTCGAAAATACTGACATTATAAGCAACGCGTAAAATCAATAAAATTAAAGTATTCATAAAAATGATAAAATAGCTTAGATTCCTTTAGTGTGCATATAAGATATGTTCAAAAACCGTTTATAATCACAAACACATCGATCGCTATCCACACTAAGTTGTACTGGAGCACAGTGAGAATCGCTTCTCGATGTACAAAACCTCTTTAGGATTACGGGCCCCCGGTTGCCATGGTAACGTATTTATTCGCCTCCTTGTGCCGAAGCTTAGCGGGATCGTCAATGGTAATGCTATCCTATTAAATTTGACTGATTTTGGACCTTTAACATCAAAAGGAACGTTTTATAAAATACACAAGTATTCTTTAAACATTATTTATCGTTGAAATATGTAACTATATTCTTAAAATAACTTAATGACAAAACAACAAGGCATATTTGGCGTTACCCGGACCGTATTAGTGCCCAATTTATCGTAAGAAAGAAATTGTTGGGTAGGAATATCTAACAGAGCAGCAAAACTTTTGCCGAAGAAATTTAATCGTGGAGAAAAATATGCTTCGCGATATTTTGAATGACAGAAATGGCGATATCATATTTAATTAAATGTGACTTAGTAATATAAATGAAATTTAAAATGATGATAGTGATATTTTTGTAACCTTCCTTAGCACTTTTAATTCAATTTTTGATATAAATTTTAGGGAGTTACCTATCCATCCTGCCACGGTATTTGGAGAGTGTGGGCTCCTCCTCTAGAACGTTCTAGATTGGCCACGCTTGCCTTCTGCGGTACATATGCTGGAATCGTCATAGGCATGCCTCTGTCAGGTTTACTCACCGATTTTATTTCCTGGCAAACACCCTTCTACTTCTACGGTGTTTCTGGAGTCATCTGGTAAGGAAATCGCAAATTGTTCTTGATGTTTATTTAATATCTAAGTCCGTAGGTTTATTATTATGTGATATATTTTAGGTATTTCGCTTGGCTATGGTTGGTGTTCGAGAAGCCAAGTAAGCATCCTAGTATTTCTGGCAAGGAATTGACCTACATCGAGCAATCCTTAGGTACCGCCGCTCAGGCTGCAATGCCTGGATTTTGGAACACACCATGGAAGGCCTTTGCCACCTCGCCACCTGTAAGTATTAATTTCAGAAATAATTTGATTCGACAAAAAAGTTCTTAATATTACTTCTATTTTTTTCTTTTAGGTATATGCCATTATAGTGGCAAACTTCTGCAGGACATGGAACTTCTGTTTGCTAGTCATTTTTCAGTCCGCGTATTTTAGTACGAGATTTAATATGAAGATAACTGAGGTATTTATTATTTTAAAAGTTGATTATTGGAACTATGTATTAGCTAACACGATGGGGTACGCCCTACATGAACTTATACTAACAATATTGTTGGTATACTAAAGAAAGGCGATTTTAGAATTATTCATAACCCATGAGCATGAGATGTATGGATGTAAAGGAAGCGAGAGGGGTGTGCCAGTATTATTCAATATGTATATACCTAATCTATGTCTAACCTCTGGTTTAGAGGCGCGCCTAGTAATAAATTAATTTACATCATCAGCCAGAAGTGACTGCGACTCTTATATTCAGATCACCTTGCATCTCATTTGTAGAACGGATAGCAATTTACAAAAATAATTTACCCTTTTTTATTGTATAAACATATTTATTTATGTTCAGTCTGGCTTCGTGGGCGCCATACCTCATCTTATCATGACGTCGCTCGTTCCCATCGGCGGTATGATGGCGGACTACTTGCGCAAGAATAACATCATGACCACCACTAACGTACGCAAACTGTTCAACTGTGGCGGATTCGGGCTCGAGGCTTTCTTCTTCGTCTTGACTGCTTATGCCGATAATAAGGTGAGTACAATAAAACAAATTTAATTAATATTTTATTAGAGGGAGACGAGCGTGCGTATTAAGATTATTTTTCCTTTTGATGGCCCAGATACATATACAGTCAAGCCGGGATAAGTGAGAACTGTGTTAGCGAGAAAATTCTTAAGGTGAGAGTAATTACTTTTGCCTACATTTGACTCTTACTTAGTAGAGTAGTAGAGGTCCTACGTCATGTCTAAAACAAAAAATCGAATTGTACCAATCAAAAATAAACCATGATACAGCAATCCTTTATTAACCCTTTTAGAATAATAATGACCATTTCTGTACCTCCATAAACGAAAAAAAGATAGCGGTCCCTTGAACTCTCACTTATCCAGGTTCGACAGCTTAACAATAAGCAGATATCGTTAATTTACTACTGATTTACGATTAACAATTATTTCAGACATATAGTTTTTTATCACGAATTTTATTAATTTTACAAAATTGCAAACATGCAGCATGACGGGCCACATAAGTTTAATATTGTCATTTAAATTTTCACTTCCAATTGAGCTTTCATGAGTCGGATTAAATTGTCAATTTAACTCCTCGGTGAGGTTTAATACAAGTTGTTATGCTAAAAACGAACAAACGTCTGCATTAAATTTTATGAATAAATTTTTTGTTACTACGTAGTTCGTTCAGAGCAGCCAGGTCTTGTTGTCAAATTATATAAATATATAGTTCAAATTATAGTTCACATAGTGATATGATTTTATTTGTTGTAAGATTTACTCTAACTTGTTTCTTTGGCGCAGTACGTCGCGACCATCGAGCTGACACTCGGCGTAGCATGCAGTGGTTTCGCTATCTCGGGTTACAACGTGAACCACCTGGACATCGCGCCCCGGTACGCCTCCATTCTGATGGGCCTGTCCAACGGCATCGGGACTATCGCTGGTTTCATCGTACCCATTGTTATCGACTACATGACTCAAGATAAGGTAAGTACAATATGCTGACACAATGGTATTATAGTTTAATTATAAAAAATATCAGTAGTTACCTGACCGTAACAAAGTAAACAATATGTAAATACTCCGTGTACATTAGTTTCGTATTACTCGGAATTAAATCTGTCTTCTCCAGTGTTCCCGTTAGCGTTCATAATATAGTTAGAGGTCAAGTCAAGTTCTTATGATTAAAAAGTTTGCTTAATTCAATAATAAACTTCGACGTAGATAGTATTAGCACAAAATTTTATTCCATTAAAACAGTAAAGAGAAACTGTTATTTGCTGCCTAGAGCTAGATTAATGTACATAGTATATTTCGAGAATAATTTAAATAAATTAAAACTTAATATTTATTATATCGATTCGGTACGGTTCGGTCTAAAAGCTAACCAAAACACCAAAAGGTGACTAATTTTCGATTACCTATTGATTCTCACATCTTCCTAAATGCAAATTAAACTATATGAAAACCATGTAAGTTATCTTCAGTTATCAGTCGTGCGTTCAATTGAAAACTGTGAGTGACGCACCCCCGACACAGTAGAGTTTCTCTCTCTCGAGCCGCGAAACAAAAAGGACACTCGGCCGTGGCTAATTTAAAAAAGGAAATCGAGCTCGGCGGAACGCGCGTTCTGAATATAAAATACGTGGCTTTGTGGGTGCGCGCCGATGCATCACATTGACTATATTTCGCGCTGAGCACTTTATCATTCTTACACGTTGCAAACGGAACGAAGTTTACGAACAACCCCCGCGCTGTTCACGCTAATCACAATTGTATTGGAAATTTTATTGATGCCGTTCTACGGATAAATAATAATATCTATTGTCTTCCAGCCAATACATGTAACGACTGTTGCCGAAGCGCACCTTTACCGGTTTTTAAATTTTAGGTTGTTAAGCTATGACTTACAAAATACTGTCATTTGTTTACATTAACCACTCACTTATTGCGTCTCTGATACCCGAAATTAATTATTACTAATAAATAATATAATCCGAATCACAGGAAAACCTGGAAAAGGCGATTACCGAATGGCGCGCGGTGTTCCTCGTGGGCGCCACTGTCCACTTCATCGGCATCACGATCTACGCAATCTTTGCTTCCGGCGAGCTGCAGCCGTGGGCGGAACCCACGCCGCCCTACGAAAGTCCCATGAAAACATTGGACCATGAGACTACCTTCGTGAGTTTTTGTTGACCTCGTAGTTAGTTGAGAAGTTCTTATTCTTATTTTATAAATGCTTACATTATTTTTGTTCAAGAACATCTTAAAATAAAGAAATTTGTAAGAAGATTATAGAGAAACTATTTAGCTAAATTAATTAGCTGAATAAATAAGAACCTCGAAATAGGGCCTTTAAAATATAATTTCAATGGAATAATATTATAAAACATTTTTGACTATGAGATTTTTGTGTACGTTATTATTTTTACTTTATTTTAACATAACTATGAATAAAAAATCGTAATCAAAAAATATTTACAAATCTTTATTGCATTACTTTTAAAAGAAAATAAAACGAAACACTCGTAACGCCGATGGAACTTTCTTTTCATGAATTAATCTAGTTTAAAGAAACTTTTTATAAAAACGGCTCTACTTACGTTCTCGTTTTTTCGGTATTTTGTACCCACAAGTTTCGGACCTGTCGGAGGCCCTGCTACAGGGTCAGTGGGATTCATTCGCGGTCGCTACCCGCCTCGCACTGCGCGCCTGTGCTCGTAACGCGAATAAAATATTATTAATGTCTCTCGATAGTTTTGATAATTTTACTTAAAAGAAATTTATCTTTCGTACCTATCAATTGAAATTTATATGTAATTCAAAATAGATATAATCTCCATTTTGAGAATACAACAACTTTTTAGTAACTTTATCGTCCATACAATTCGATTAAAATTGATTTTAGACGCAAGAACCGTCAGCACCGCTAAAGGGCACTGAGGCTCCGGCCTATGGTGCCATCGCGGCCCCTCCCCCGCGGCCCCCGGCACCTCAGCAGCACGTCCCCAACAACCCCTTCGTCTCTGGGGCCTTCTACCAAGCCGAGCCGGTCCAGCCACCTGCGCAGGATTATCAGGAACCGAGCGAAGACGGCACGTATTAATCGATTAGTCCTTCTTCTTAGGTAAGTATCTGAAGTTGAACGTCTCTATATTTGGTGTGCAACTCCCCTTTTATAGGTAGGTAGAAAAATTACATTGAATTATTGTTCTCACTGTGGTTAGCTTGTAATAATGTTGTAATCACTCACGCATAATAAATCTTAAATATTACTTGCAATATAAATTATTTGTTGATAGTTTTGTGATTTAGCAAGTGTTCTGTTATTTAAGAATAGAGAGTGAATCCCGTTTAATTATATTCTACTTACCTTTGATAACATCAACTTACAATGTATCGCTTATTTGTATGACGGCTCTATATAACTAGTGTACAAATGTATATAAGTACATTGGCATATCATCATATGTTTACTTATTAAAACTTTATGTATTTACGTTAAATGTTGTCATTATTTACATTTTTATGAGGTAGGATATTATCTTTGAAGTCATTTACTGGTCACACTGTTCCTTGCTTTCCTAATTTTCTGTATAACTTCACTCGTCCTTGTTACTACGCCTCATAAAATTGTTGTATAATGTTTATGAAAATATTCAATAAATAAATTTATCGTAGATCTTATATTGATATTTCAGATTGAAACGACACGTGTAAATGTATTAAAGTTGTAGCGATTTGAATTGAATGTTTATGATAAAGGGAATTAATGTTATCATTCTACCAAATTCATCTGTTGGTTTTGTTTATGTTATAAAATATCGATACGCCTGCTAAATGCGACTGATATAAAAACACTCGTTATTCTTTACCAACTATATTTTTTCAGTTGTATCGTTTATAGGAAAATAAAGGAAAATATATTTATAATCTTGATCTTGGTGGCCTATTACCATTGATGGCTAACCCAAGGCTTTCACAAGACAAGTTACGGTACTCTTAATAAAGAGTCTTGAATTGTGCCACCTTTAAAGCATGGGCACCTCTACTAGGGAACCTGTGGTTGAGAGCCACCAAAACTTCTCTATGAAGATGATTGAAGCAGCGACTTCGCAAAGCAAAGCTGTAAGTTGACATCACACTTCTTTGTAGGAGTTAAGCAATGTAACATGTTTATACATGTTACGTTATTAAGATTTATATCTTCGTTCCCCCTCTCGGAGAGGAGGCCTGTGTCCCTGCATATTCAATCGCCGAAACTCCTGATAAAATATTGGTGAGATCAATTTCTTTTAAAACACATCGCTAGTGACCGTAATAATACAGTTATACATAATACATGATTATTAAAATATTGTTGTATTAGCACATTTCCAAGTTTATCTGCATTGGAACGTACAATTGTAACTAATACTTACCATCAGAGTATATACTTATTGATTTTAAGGAACCTTTCGTGTAAATACAAATAAGTAAATTAATAAATACTTTTAAGGCATACTTATAATCGAAAATAAATATGTAATTATAAATTAGGATACGAGTATGTTTATGAATGATGTATTTATTCTATTTAGTAAGTTATTTTTATATAAATATAGAAAAAGTGAGAAAAAAATGTTCTTTTTGTTTACAAGCTTTGATTGTTATAAAAAGCTATATATTTTTTATTTCATTATAAAATTGAAGATCCTCCTAAATTACTTTTTACGGATTAGTAATGTAATTTGTACGATTAACTAACGAAATCGTTTGAAGGTTCACAGGTTCAGGACACGGTTATATTTTACTTACAATTTATGTTTCCAAAAATATAATTGTATTTTTTTATCGTGTAACGATTATAATCGTAATCTGTATTTGCATTTAAATAAATTGGATGGGGAGGGTGGACAATTCGTTTATGTATATGTCCTCCTCTGTCCATTAAAGGTAGGCAATGCATCTGCAACATTGCATCTACAACCTTGTTGCGGATGTCTATGGGCAGCATTCCCTTTAAATCAGGTTATCTGCTTGCTCGTTTGCCACCTTATTCCATAAAAAAATGTTTTGCATAAAAATAAGTTATTATTAATTTATTTTATAATCAGACGTGGACGTTGTCCCTGAATCTTGCAGTAATATTAATTTCATTTTTTTTAGAAGCATCAGTCTAAGAATGTAAATAAAATACTAGTGTATATACATACCATCTTTGTGATTAAATTCTTAATTAAAATCATCGTGTATGTTAACAATATTGACAATATTAATTTAATTTAATAATATTAATTTAATTTACGCTAAAGAAATTCAAACTTGTTTTTACTAAAAATAAAGAAAACATAAATGAATGCCAAATATGCGCTCATGCCCGTAACCCAGAGGGGTAGGCAGAGATCATGGATTTCCATTTGGCACGATCCTGGCACACCTCTCTCGCTTCTTCTACATTCATACATCTACGCATACATGCTCGTCGGATTTGGGTGCTCCTTGTATCGCCCTTTTTTAATAAGCCACTAATTTGAACGATATAAGTTCTTTCAGGGCATCCCCTACCGACACTACCACTCGCTACCTACCACCAAATAGTAACCAAGTTGTTTATTATATAGAATAAAATAGGGAGGTGAACATAGCCATGTTCGTTGAAAAAATCGTTGAAAGATATCATAATTCTCAACGTGGTAAGATTTATACATAGTCCCCAAGACATCTCTCTCTCCATCTAATTCTCACATTCCAGAGTTACGACAAATTAAGCATAATTCATTATAACAAAAACCATATTTACATTGATTGATATTGGTAAAACAGGGACAATAATGTCAGACTGAAAACATCTTTAGCACAATTTTTCTTAAATCACTTGTTACAATGGCACTTGAAAATTTCGAAATAACACGATATTTTGAAAATGAAAGGAAAATAATTAGAGAAATCACTCTCAAAGTGTAAGTTCCTTGTAATATCGAATTTTATTTCATTTTATCAATATTTAATAAAAAATAACAATTAACGAAAATGTCTTCCAAGACTTCCACTAGAAACAAGATAATATTTTGGCATAAATTTGTTTAAAATTTACAGTCACCTATACTGACGAGCAAAGAACATCGACTGGACAATTGGTGGATGGATAGTTCTAGACATAATAGACATGCATTCTTAATAAAGACATTTCGAGCTAATCAGAATAAGGAGATTTTAATCAAAATACAATAGAGTACATTTAGAGGTTAAAACTTAAAAAAAAAATTGTTTTTTCTTTTTCTAAAACCTAGCATATGCAAGAGCATAAAGCTATTAACACCACAAAGGTATGTAATTTATAAAAATATTAACATGTTTTTAAGTGTATGTATCTACAGCCATTCCCATTACTAATAAGTGAGCTGCGTAATTCAAATTACTTCAAATCATTTCACTTAAAAGTGCAAACAATTAATTTTTAACTGCAGTTTATTATTAAAACTATAGATGCGACTAAACTAAAATGAAAATAACAAACATTACACATTATTAATCAATTTAATGTTAAGGTATAAATATTGTAACTTTCAAATTAAATTAAATAAAAATAAAATAAGTGGTTCCGTTTCCATTGGACATAGGTGAGAATTATCAAACTTCTTTAAATCACCTTGTTTTCGCGCCTCACTAGAATTATTTGTTGTTTTCAATATTTTATTTACCAATATTTTAAATGACAAAACAAATTGTTGTAAGAGTCGTAAAGGTAATAAATAATAAATAAAAGACATTGTTAATTTGTTTCACATTACTTTAGTGGATAGACTTAACTACTAACGTAAAACTAAACTGTTGATTTAAATGATTCTCTACACCGTCAATTCTGTTGTGTAAAAATATCTTAAAAATAAACTTCTTGAAAGATTGTAGCATTTTGTATTTGTCAGTAAATTATTTGATGTGTAAAGACGTCACGTTGAACTTATCTTTGAATTAAATATAATTCTTGGAATATTTTGTCTTCCTTAAAGTAAGATATGAAATCGTTACGTTACATATAAGTGTACTATATGTATTGTAGATACTTTGGGAATGTTATTTTTCGTAATTCAGGACTTAATTATTGTAACATATTTTATTTACTGACTATGACTATGAGATACACAAGAAGTAGATCTATTTTCAAATAAGTTTACTTCGAGTAAAGTCAGAAAAAGAAATTAAAAGAAGCGACTCTTTTTGACTTACCTCTCGGGACCTCTGTAATAATTTATTTTATTTCGAGTTTCTTTAATCTAATTAATGGCCGGGAGTAAGTGCATGTAATCTTACAATGAATTTATTATTGTAGGTTAAGTTTCATTACACCTGATAATTTTCACGATGTCCAAAGTTATGGTGAAAAAGGGTTAAGAATCCCCTTTCACTTGTTGTTATATTGTATAATATTCGTATATAAATAATGTAATAAAATAATCAAAAGAGATTAGATTTACTGTATACTATATTGTACATATTGCTTTTAAAAATAATTTAACAAATATAAAATGTATGACATTGTTAATAAAATTAATTTCGGCTTAATTTCCAAATGATTTGTTAAATTTCTATTTTTATCATTTGCAAATATGAAATAAAAGACAAATGGAATTTAGGACTTAAATTAATTAATTCACTTACTTAATTTCTTGCAGCATTTTTGATATATTTTTTTACAATTGCATTCTCTATTTTTTGTAAATAAATGTTTGTATGTAATGTAAGTTATTAAGACTTTAATTATTTTGATGTTCTCAATCTGAAATAAATCAGTTCTAATAATACGAGAAGATTTTTTATTAATATTTTCAAATATTAATAAAAAAATACCAAGCATACAAACTGTTATATATGTATCTATTTAGTTTCCATTCTTGTTAATTTTGATATAATGAGTAAGTAGTTCTTTAGATAATGACATAATAAGTAATAATTGAATAAGTTAGATTAATTAGAATGGAGTGACCTCACTCTGTAAGACTGCTTTGACGACAATAAAGCTTTCGAAAGAAGCCTGTAGCCTGTAATATAAATGTGAAATACTTTAAATATAAGTAAGTGCATATATTATATCATAACAATAATTATGATATATGTACTTTATAAAACGTATATTACACTTTATTTTACATTTTTATTTATTATTATTTTTTAAATTATTTAATAAAAATTCTAATTTAATTTAGTTATTATTTTAAGTAATTGAATGTAAAATATATAAATATGAAATAATTTATAAATCATTAAGCGTTTATTTATACAGTATAAAATAATTAGTAATAGAGAAAATAAGTCTAAGTAGATCGGTCTCACCTACATTGTGTACAACTTGCAATAGTAAATCGATAATTTGTTATCAACACTGCACATTTTTTTAAATAAAATATTGGATCTAACTTCACAAACATTGCAATATTACTCATTTTACTTCTGCAAAACTGTCATTAAATAAACAGCAATTATTTTATATACATTTAACAATAATTACAAATTTTCAAAATCTCATCCCAATAATCTCTCATTTATAATTTCAGAGTATTACATTTTTTTTTCTTCAAAAATTATTATAATATAACCAGTTTGAACTTGATAATGAAAGTATGTATGTATACGTGAGGATAGTTGTACTTAGGATTTAAGTATTCTTGCAAGGAGAACTTATTTGTCAATTACTGATTAGAGTCTTGCTTAGGGATTTGCTTTTAAAGTCCTGTTTTACAAATGCTGTAAATAATTTGTGTCGCTTAAACGAGTTATGCTAATATCAATATCTCTCTGCCCTTTTGCACCTGTGTGGGGTCGGCACAGTAGCTACTGCCATACTGTGCCGAACCGACATTAGAAAGGAAATCTGTTAAAATAACACTGTTTTCACCCTGCTGAAAACATTCACATAAAACATGTTAACTCTTTCTTTCTCTCTGAAAAAATTGAGATGACAATATGTTTTATTTGAACGTAATCAGCAAAGTGAATTCCGGGTAACGTTGAAATATATTTTGAAAATAGTATATATGTTGATTACGTTATGTATATTTATGTCTGTATTTAATTTATTAATTTCTTTATAAAAGTTTTTTATGTTGTTACTGTTTTTGATAGATTATGAATTATTTTGTTACTTGAATATTATATTATTAAGAGTTTAAATGACAAAAATATGTAACAATAAGACGTAAATTAATTTGCAGAAAGTAGAATAGTTGAAGCAATATTTTTTGTGCTTTAATTTGTTATGAAAGTTTCAATTTGGCCTATAAAATAGCTCGATGTAGAATGTGTAACATTTTATGTGTACTAATAAATAATTAATAAACGTTCTGTAATATTATATAAATATAGCAATGACACTAATGTGAATAGAATTAAATATAGTAACCTTAAGATTATATTTATTAATAGTTTAGAGAATATCGATAGGAAATGTACCCAAATTAGCAAATATACATATTATTATTTTTTCATCATCATAACTACTTAAGTTCTTGATATGATACGACGTCTATTTTTATCTGACTTCAAAGAGGAGGAGGTTCTCGTCTGTATATTTTTTTCCATTTCACTTTTTGCACCTTATTCTTCTCGGTTCTTCCCGGCATTTCTGTGTCATCCATTTTTCCCTTTTGTAGTTATTCTTATAAGATCGTGTAGTACCAGGTGTCCCAATATTTTTTTCCTAGGATTCTTATTGGTTTCCTTTAATTAGTTCTTATGAACCTATTTATTTATATATAACCTCAAACTTCATTCAATTTAAATTTTATTTTAAAATGAATGTAACAATATACAAAAAATATATTGTTACTTTTAATTTAAAAACATATACTTAAACTTGTGATGAAGATAATTGTAATTTAATAAAATCAATTATTTTTGCCTTTCTATTCGATGATTATCTTAAACGCTTTCATTATTATGTTTAAACACGCAATGTAATCCATAGATCATAAAAAAATATTTAAGAGAATATTGAACTACTTCAGTAATAAGGTTTCTGTAGCATCTCTTAGTTTAAATGCCATTTACATCAGATTATATAATGGTTAAGCAAAAATATGAATACAAAACGATGATTTGTTCACATAATGAATTGAAGGTATTGAGTTGGCGTTTCTCTCCTAAGATGTATGAAATCCTGCTGTCAAATAAAGCAAAAGGAAATGTGCTAAACACACAATACATATTACATTGTTTAAAAAATATGTTACAATATATTTGTTTACACATAATAAATGCAAAAACCAGTTACCATTTATAAAAAACAAAAATAACATTAAGCCTTCTATATTACGTCTAATGTATGAATTGTTGTTGTCAATAGATTAATAATACTATATGTTTAATTAAAAAATGTTCACAATGAAAAGATAATTAAAGTACAATAAATATTCGATTAAATGTAAGAAAACTAGCGATGTGTTTTGACTTACAAGTTTTATTAACGAAATAGTAAATTGTTAATTTTCATTGCGTTTTATTATTGTAATCTTACAATTTAGTTGTAGGTTTTTTTTTAATTCTTAACACCTAATTAAATAAGTTGTTAGGCAGTCAGAAGTGTCACGAGTATGTTATATTTAAGTATTTTTAATTTACTATGAAATATCAACAAGTCAAACCTATATCCTTTTAAAGCTAAATATACTTGTGTTTTAATCTATGACACTCTTGTTTCTCTTCTGAGGTACAAATATCTCTTTTTAACATTTTCGTTTGTATAATCTGCAATTAATTTATATGAAACTACTTGGAATTTGTGTTGATTTATCTGTACAAGTATTTTAACTTTTGTATCATTCATGTAATGATGACCTTACATTCCCTAATATATGTTAGAAAATTTAAAAAGTCTTTTCTTTAATACAATCAAATCCTTTAACTGGTGAGCTCCTTCCTCATATCATCAAGTGTGTATTTTGTGTGAACTTAATAGGGTTATATGAAGTATAGCCAATTGAAAATGATTTGAATTTTGGTCACGATCATTGTCAATATGACATTGATAAATAGAAAATGTTAAGCAAATAAAACACATATAAATCGAAATTATAAGGACAAGGTATTAAATCAAATAAAATAGTTGTATAATAAATATTATATTTTCCTTAAACCAAAATAAAATTAACAAAATCGTATTATTACATTATAAACAATGGTAACCTTGTATCCGCTTATGAATGGAAAGAGGCAAGAAGAATTATCAAATAGGCTTTCATAGAAATTGATCATTAAATACGTTACAATAAAAACAGTTTTTGCGCTATAAGTCACAATAATCAAGGCATTAGTCATTTGATCGTATGCTATTATTGGTTCGGTCCTGGATTGTAAAAATACTGTCAACACACAACTTTCACCTAACGAGGCCTGAGGACGGATTGGCAAACTTTGGAGTAAAACCTTTTTAATGATCTCAATTACATTTGTAGACTTAGTAATTGAGAAAGTACAGCGAGTAATTAAGAAAACGTGTAATTTATGCTAAGAAGTAGGGCCCTTTTTACATTTAGTACCCATTAGTTGTGACCGTTCCAGTTTTATAAATGGTTATTAAATTCGAATGCAGACCTACCAATGAATATCTAATCTAACTGAGAAAATCAGAATGTATAAAATAAAACATCTTGTTTTACTTTTCCTTACACACAAGCATAAAAAGGTCGGGTGTGTTTTCTTTTTTTTTTCTTTAAAAGGCCAATTTGCAATCAAGATGTTCGTATTTAAAAAGAAAAAGAGGTAAAATCTGCGATATCAAGCTAAATTTATTTAATAATTCTACGTATGCAAACTTGATTTGCAGATATCTCACAATGTGCTTTTATTTCATTAGCATTAAGCATATTATTAAAAGCATTTTTATTATATTAAGACTAACCATCCAAATGGATTTGCGAATATTCTACAACACTCCATATTGATTAACTTATTAAAAGAATATATATACAGATAGACAAGAACATGACACTATCGTTAATTCGTTACTATTGTAGTCGTTGGCATTGGTTTCATTATCCTAAATTTAACATTAATTAACTATACAAAACCATAATCAGCTATATGGCGTTACAGATCGTAAGCGGCGCGATTTGCCAGGAAAGCCTCTTGCATATGGCGGTTTTGCGTTCGTTGTTACGTAGTACACGCCTCGTGCCCTGTAAATATATTTTTCTGATTAAACAACAACACTACATTGAAATCTAAATCTAAAACGAATCAAAAATGCCTAGAAGAAAAAGACATCCTAGCAATTTTCCCATACATTTTAAATATTTGAAATAGTCGCATTATTTTGATATTTTATATATTCGAATATTTTATGCACTGGTCAATTCTACTGATGCACCCATTCTCATACAAAAAAACAGATTCGGTTGACTGTACAAAATTCTTTGTTAGTTAAATTTTGCCCGTCAATTGACTAATGACCACAATAATTATTACAACACTCGAGTGCGAAGTAAAAGTTTGTAAAAGCGCCCTCTTGAGGCCATAGCATTTACTATTCGGACGATTTTTGTTCATATATACGCTGGAGGAGTCGAGATGGCAGATAAATAAATGTTTCAATAAGTAGTCATTGAATGTAAAAAAACATAATAAAGACTTAATTTATTTGTGATTATTAACTATGTATTTGGAAACGTGTTCTGTTAGCTATTTAAATAATAAAATATAAATAGATAGTATTTAATTAAATTGATATAATATTACCTGTGTGTAACGTGCTCTCCCATAAGTACATATTCGGTATCCTTGGGCTCACACCAGCCAATTAAGTATGAAAAAAGATTTGGACAAGGCCCAGCCCAGAAACCAGTTGGGCTATTAATCGACTCAATAAAATACGGAGTCACCTTCGTATGGTCGCAAGAGAGTGTCTCTAAAATAACAAAAAAATGTCTATATAAGCATTTAAATAACTCGTTTTTGTGGTGTGCATAGCTGATATTAATACAATTTTAATAAGATTATAATATAATTTATTTTCTATGTAAATTGAGAACATTGCTTTCTTCTACTTCACAGTTAAAGAATTGCACCGCCATCTTCTAGTGAACTCCAGAAATAATAAGCTGCCATTTCTTCTAACCTCATTTCATATCGCTTACAGATGGCGCTAAAGTATACAATTACATATAAGTACAAGTATTATCTCAGATAGTTTATAACAAGAAAATATCGCCTGAAAATTTTAATATTATATTAATTAATTTGTAACAACAATTTTACTTACGAAAAATAGTATCGTGAGCACATCCAGGCTGACTGGAGCCACCGTTGACATAAAAATCAGCGTGCCCGTTCGGTCCCCACTGTCCAAGGATACCCGCTCCCGTGTGGACAATATCGACGAACAGTGCGTCTGTATGGTCCAGGTCTCGAGACCGATTGTTTCCCATATAAAAGAAGATGGTGGGGTCCAAGCCTGTAATTATTGTTTTTTTTTTAATGTTAATCTTAGCAATTATTTGGCTATTCGTCAATACTTAATGGCATCTCTCGAGAAAGAGATGCAGGATATGGATATATAGATCATGGCAGCCATGTCATTAGAGTTGTCACAGAAAAGTAACAGAATTTGTTACCTGTTAGCGCACCTGAACAACCAGAAATCAAATCACTCTATTATCTTGAGAAATCGATTCAAACTTTTTTGACTGTAATTGTTTAGATTTTTTATAAATTAATTCCTTTCGCAATTTCTTTTCTCTCTTGTCTATTGTACTCCGTTAAAGAACGTAGGCGTCAGTGCTTGCTTTAAACAGTTTTTCGATTTGAATTGATGTTTATTTACCTGTGATCCTTCCCAGTTTCCCATCGGTAAGATGATTAGCCACCAGTCCAAGAATGTGAGCTCCGACGCTGTAGCCGATCGTGTGTATTCTCTCCGAGGCCACGGCCTTCTTAGGATGGTACTGCAGGTAGTCCACGAGCTGCGCTATGCACATGCTCGCAAAACGAGGAGCCCACTCTATCTAGAAAACAAATCAATGATAAAATAACATCCATGAAGCTTGTAATTAAATTATAACGTGTCTCGTCTTCATAGATAACTTCAGCTTCAGCTTACAATATGCCATTATATTTTACCGGGTTGCAAAGAACCTCCTTCAGAAGAGAGACACGAGAGGGGGTATCGCGTCGCGTTTCGTCGCTAATCTTGGACAACCTGGTAAGATGTGAGCCACTTGCTCATTTGCCTTGTAAAAATTGTACTGCTTTAAAATGCAAAATTTCAAATATATTTTAATTTAAATTAAATTAGATAGTGTTACAACCTGACTGAGGCATGGTTCTTTGACTAGGCTGCCGTAGTCGACTATGATGATGTTGTAGCTTCCCCGCGCGAAGTACGCGTTCCTCATGTCGGTGCTGGGCGACAGGTTCCTCCCCCCGCCGAAGCCGTGCACGACGATCTTTGTCGGATACTTCGGATTGAATTTTGAATTCGTCAATGAGTCATTATCCAAGGTGTTAAGTAACTCTCCCTTTTCTTGGGTAGTTCTGGAAAGTTACATAGACAATTATATAGGTATATATTACAAATTGAATATTCATCATAATCATTGAGATCTAATTATAACAAAAGAATATTTTTAGTTTAATGTAATAAAATAATCAGAAATATCTGGAAAATCTAATGTTACTTTTACCTGGTGTAAAGAAAAAACTGCATTTGTGGATGTGGACACCGGAAGGGCCCTGGGATACAGGATCTGGTCTCGAACAGATCTCGCACGGACTGAGGCTTCTTGCGCTCGTCTTTTTCTTGGGTCTGTGAAACTGAAAGGAATGTCATGTTACACAGATGATACTAAAAATTTTGAAGATACTCGGAGCATTTCTTTCCGGAATTTCAACTATAAATAAAATCTTATTGTAACTTCTCCTCCATTTAAAATCCATTGGCCGATATAGCAACTCTGCAGTCTTATGGTAACCATCTTACTACAAATAAACGATATCTCAGGATATTCAAAAGCAAACACAGGCAACACGAGATCAGACAAATTCCGAAATTTTTAAAATATAATAAGTTTTTAAGCTGATTAAAAACAAATCCCTGGACTGCTATAACACACAACATGTCACAAATTAATTACAATATTTTAGTTTAGTATTGCATCAACTAAGTTTAACATACCGCGCTGTTATTACTGGACCAACTATTTGTTAAAAGATCGTTAACTTAATGTACCGCATTTATGTCATAGTTATGTAATTACTAAACTGATTATTTCAAAACCTAATTAGAAATACTAAACTAAAAATGTTATACACTATACTTAGCTTTATAATACCTACAATATATTACTCCTCTTTATAAAAGAAAAAGGAATGGAGATGTTTATTTTTTACACAATTAGGATATATGCCAAATGCAATAACAAGTTAACAGACCATATGAATGCTCACAATGTATGTACTTTTAGGGATTTTTATTTTTTACCCGTTTTATATTGTAAGATAAATTTCTGTCAGATGAGGTTAGATAATGATTTCTTATATTTACGCGAATACCACATATTGGAATATAACTAATTTTACGGATGTTATTTAAAGTTTTGTTATTTATTATTATTATTTAATTTACTTAAAATAAACGCGATAAAATGCGTAAAATTTGTTTTATTCCAATGGCGCTATGATTCGATATCAATCGATTCGATCGACCACTCTCGGCTCGCTCGGCCCACAGCAAGTAAATATTGATAACTGTTTTTATTTACTTATATAACTGTAATACTTATTGTTTGATTATAATGAATGGCCTTCGAGCAACAGAGAGCAAGGTGGCGTGGCGTATACCGATGACGTGTGTGTATAAAAGGACATTAAGGCAGGGCTCTCAGGAAATCAGAGTCACTTCGCCGTACAAATCCTAACTAATCTAAGCTAATATTATAATATAAAGAGGTAAAGTTTGCTAGGGGTCATCTCTGGATCTACTTAACTAATTTTGTTATTTTTTTTACCAAAAGAAAGCCATATTTAGGTATGAGTGTCATAAGCTATATTTTTTTCTATTTATCTATCTGCCCGAGCGAAGCCGGAGCGACTCGCTAGTATAATTATAAAAGCGAATGTGAGTCGGTCTTAACGGTTTGTTAAGAAGGTCTAATTTTTAGCAAGTTAAAATTGGGCTTGCATACGAATTGTCTTGTCTCGAACGAATTATGATGCCTTTGTAAACGACTGGCGGGAGTATATATTCTATATATGCATGAATTTATGTCACAGACATATATTCATTATTTGTTTTTCATTATTTTGTGACCTCCTGTAGCCTAAACGAATTGAACTATTTTAAATATCGAGGTGGTATTCGATTGTTATTCTTCCCCGGAGTGTCATAGGGTCAGTATCACAGACTGTCGGTTTTTTGTTCTTGTTTATTTTTCATTTATTGTGCACGCATACATTTAGTTAATTGCGTTCTAAATAACAAGCTGTTAGTCATTTAGAGTTACAAATGCTAACTATTAAAATGGGAAAATAGATTAGAAAAATTATTTTACTTACACATAAAAATAATTTTAGTGTATTGTTACTTAAACAATGTAGTGTGGAAGTGAAAATAGTCCGTCTCGGACGACAATGACGACAGCACAATTTACTATAATTTATTCTACGGTCTTTACATTGTTAATACAGAAGAGTTGTTACTATTGTCAAGAAACAACAATATGAAGATGGAACTTTTGTCGTCATAAAAATTTCAACAGCAATATTTACATTCTTTTAAGACTATTAATATTGCCAAATTACATAAATACTTTACCAACAAAATTTTATTAAGATTAAAATTTGGGTAGACCTTTATATCTCGGGAGCTGGTTTTAAGAAGGGGGAAGGGATTGGAACTGTATTCCCGCTTCGTCCCAATACTACACCACCACCATCGAAAGGAAATGTACTTTTCCTGGGATAAACAAAAAAGGAATTTCGTAAATAAAAGATATAACGTGCTTATTTCGAAGTTCTAAGAGTCGCCTTTGCCACTCGTTGACCGCTGCCGGAGTATACTCGCTTCGTTCGCTGTGCCCGTGACTATGGTCTATGTTCAAACTAACACGTAAAGATCTGCCTTCGGTCCCTTCTTGTTTACCTAGAACGAACGTCTCGGTTTTGCATAGCTAAACAGTAAAAAAATTAAATTCCCGCTCTCGAATTATAAAACTCACCCATTTTTCTTTATTATAAAAGTTTATTACATTAAATTATAGCATTTAAACCTATCGTTGCCCACCTTCCTACAGACTTGTATTTTACTTCATCGAGATACAAATGACACACGATTAGCTGTTTTGTATACTTAAGGAATTAGATTGTCACTTGGAATCTTTAGAGCAATGTGTCTCGCAAGAAAAGTCATTGTTGTATAACATTCTTACAGATCGACCAAGGAAAATCCGGTATAAAATGATCCATCCTTAGGTCTCTATAGTATTATCATGTGGATCTGAGCTGATTGGATGACATTTAAGCGGCAGTGTGACAGGTCACAGCACTTTCACTTATGATTCATGGATATGTGTCGGCTATAGTTGATACGTGAAGAGAATATATCTTAAAGTGTTTCGCAGACTATATAATGTTTCTAAGCATCAAAATATTTTGTAGTCGTCCGTGCCGTTCACGGATCCATATTACGAAAACAGGTTGCACGCGTGGTCGCACAGCGCACACACCAGCTATCATACGGACTGTCATATTGTTGCAATCGACTGAACAGCATTTATATCATAGGTGGATCCCATTGCAACACGAAGGTCTACAGTTTCATCACCATCGGAGACCTCTACATCAAACTGTAATTTTGGAGGTCAAGGTGTGTATATCACTTGACTTTAAATTACTTACAATGACCTTGTGTTGCGCATCTTAATGAGTCCTATTCCAATAATATTAAAATCAAGGTTTTTAAAACCGAGATATGCTTGTTACCGGTGGTAGAAGCATATCTCTGGTTTTAAAAACAAAATATTTTACATTATTCTTTGACTCGTTCTATCATGTATATCCGAACAAGTGTAGACCTTTAAAAGATAGTAAGATCAGCAGATGAAGAAGAATAAGCCATCCGTCGAACAATGAGGTCATTATTACTAAGTATGTCATTACTAAATTCTTACATTATTATTCTTACTTTTTGCAAAATTACTTATCGAATACATCAATTTCAAGTATCAAATTAGTAATTCCGCAACATTGTCGAAATTAATAATTAATAACTGTCGTTTTATACTATTAATCTGTATGTGCCCGGTGTTACCTGGGTGAACTTTGATCTTGCACGTTAGTACTAAAACAATTTGGAGCAAAATGTGTGGTGTTTTAGTTCTGATGTTTCTAATGGATGGCAGAACTGATTATTATAATTGGTTCATAATTTCATAGTTTATTGCTACAAACGAATCATTACTTTGTATAATGTTAGTATATATGCAAAGAACTTTATATGATATTTTAATTTTAATAAAATTGCCTTTCGTCAGTAACTTATTAATTTGTTCTCGTAAACAAGCGCTATGTTACCATATGCACACACAGATCAACAGCCTTCAAATATATTACACGATTTCTTTATATTTCACAACAACTTTCAAGGTAAGTAAGATAGAAATTTTTATCACTGTAGTAAATATTAATATTTTATAAGGGTTGTTTACGTTTATTAGCTTGCTGTATTATTTTTATACATGATATAATATGCATCAGAAATCATTTTTAAGAATCTTTGAGATAAAAATAATTAAAGATCTGACTTCTGTAGTATTTCGTAACCAATACAACCTGAAAAAGCATACTGCTTCTTTAAAGGCCTTCAGCTTCACTGTAGATTTTCATGAGCTGCAGTAAATCCTTTAAACGCTTAGTTCTAGTTAAATTGAACTAACGGGCAATTTATATTTATCTATATTGCAAATATTAAAAAAAATCTTCAGCTTGTTTTTGTAATAGTAAAAAATCAACGATTTACATTTAAAACGATTAAAAAGCAAAAACCTTGCTGTTGACCTTCAGATTGCTGTAAACAAAAGTTCGCACATATAACTACGGAGAGTTAAAATTAAATTAAGCTACATACACACCTTTATGTCTAATTGAAATAAATTCGCCCATACTTATGGTTAGTATCTTTCAAATGTATTGAGTTATGATGTCTAAGCTAATCCAAAGCGCAACCCTGCGTGTAAAGCTATATAATTAGGTACGAGTATAACCAACGAGAACCTCATAGCCGAACGGTTCAAGTTACATCAAGTATACTGAGTTTGGTTTCCAGCCTAAAATTAAATGAAATGATTCTCCGATTTTCAAAGGTCTATTATAACCAGAACATAGGCGGTTCCTCCGGGGTCTGACACTGAATCGAATTCGAAATTCGCTTTCTGTGGAAGGCATTAGGTAAGGCTTATGTCCCATAGTTGGCAGTCCAGTGCTTTAGGCTGATGATGAGACGACATAAGACATGTTTTTTTTAACAGTAGTGAAATATATCCTTTTTTATATAAACATATCTCATACTATGTCAAGCAATTTGTTTTGTTTATTTGAAATAAATGCTGGATTTTAAATAAATAGATAAGCTATTTTTATTTTTCAGTTCATTCGTATTTGCATATGTGCTTGTAATTTAAGACACTCCCGGTGAAAACCGAATATATGTCGATGGCAAAGACACCCGAAACACACACGTTTCCCGTGTTTGTGATAAGTTTTGTATACATTGATAATTTTACAAAATAAAAAACAAATACTTATTATCCTCCATAAAATTTGTATACGATATCCGTGAGCGATAGTGTTAAGTAAGTCTAAAGAGCGAGGCGCTGCGTTATGCAATACGAATGTCGGCCGAGCGATTAACGTAACGTTCGGAAGTAGCGCGCGTGCGTTTATTGTGCGCATACGCCGCTATATAACTCGGTACATGTTTAGTGGAATTTTTGTATGAATTAAACGGTTATGTGTCAATAGGCTTTAATTTTACATAAAAAAATAGCTTTTGTATTATATTTTTATAGATTGGGGCAAAGGAGCAATGGGTCGCTTAGAGGATCTGCACATGCGCCTACGAACTTTAAGGATTAAGGATCTATTCTTGAAGGACCCTAAATTGTTTTTCTTAACGAATGAGTATCTTTAATGTGATGTCAAGAGTTAGACATTTTATGTTATTTACTCTTTTTTTATCATAAATGATAAATATGAAAGCTTGCGTGGCCGCTTAAGTGGCCCAGGACATTTTTATAATTACTATTTGAAACTTCTCAAAAAAATTATGGTGTACGCTATCGGTAATACGAACTGCAAACTTTAGCTATGAATCAGACCCATCAAACACTATTCTATTAGAACATAAGATTTTTTTAGACTTAGTCTTTTAGTCCTACGTTAACATGTTTTTTTATGTAGCTAATAGCTAATGGTAATCGCAGTAATAAATACGCTGTATTGTACCCATAGACATCCGCAACAAGCAAATGTGCTGCAGCTGTGTTGCCTACCTTTGGACAGGAATGGAATGGACAGAGGAGGGCATAGACAGGAAAAGGATATTTCCTTTTCTCCATTAACCCCCTCCCCGTCCAATCCTCTTCCCTTTCCCATTCCTATCCCCCTTATGAGGAACGGGTGGAAAGGGGAAGAGGACTGAAATTAGGCCTCCGGCACCTCACTCATCAGAGGAAACGCAGAGTACTTCTACTTCACGCCTGTTTTCTGTGAGGTCGTGGTATTTCACCAGTCGAGCCGGACAATTCGTGCAACGGATGTTGTTGTTGCGGACTGTACCACTGTTAACTGTCTGTCACTGTATGTGAGACTAATTACTCACGCTCATTTTAAAAAGACAAATAAAAGACAAATAGTTATGAATTTTAAGATAGATAAATGCAACACCTACAACATTTAATTCATAGAATCATTTTATTTTATTTGCAATATACCTATTACGAAATGATGCTTTAATTCACACATCAATATTGCAATAAAGCTATGCAATAATCCAAATATTCAAGAAATTGTCGGATTAATATCGAAAGTTGTCTTCTAGATAATATAGTTAGTGATAAATATCTAAATAAAATATCCTGCTTTTTATTGAAGTGTATTAATAATAACTTGTTTACAAAATATGTGCCATATTTAAGAAATCGTAATGTATTTAAAAATATTTTCTGTAAATTTGTCACCCTTACCGGAAAATTGAACCGTTGTAATTCCCAATAAAAAGAGCCATTTAACATTTGACACCATTTTTTCTTATATTATTTATTATAAACACACACTTTAATAGTTCCAGCAAAACTTATATTTTTTATTTAATTATCCAATTATTATTAAAACTTTATCAAATAGGTACATCACTCATTAGAGACATTTAGAAATATTGCGAACTTATCGATAGTAAGGATGCTATCGGCACAACCCTACGTGTGCCGCTGGCGTCAACCGTGAGGGAACTAAAAGCGAAAGTGGCCGCCTGTCTGTATTGAGTATTGACCCTCGCCTTACGTAGGGTCCCCTCTTGTCAGACGCGTCGTGTCGGATGCCCGCGCTTTGAATGTTTCAAACACATTAATGACTTCATTAAGGTGTGACGGCTGTGATTGGTGTATACTGTTTGTGACGTCACTTCTGGCACTACTCATGTACAATTCTAGATTTCTCACCATTCAAAATGTATCTAAGAACCTTCCCTTTTTCGCAGCAGTTACACGACAGTCAAATAAGATTTCACCCGTGACTCAAATCTATATATCGAATATGTACATATACATTGGTGTCTTGTTTGGATTGCAGTGTTATTGGTGTTTTATATTTGCGGAAATAATACGCATTCTAACATTTCCAAAAATTTCATCAATTTTTGACAGTAAAGAAATACAGATTTATTGGTAATTAAATAATTATAGGTCGAGGTAACGAACACATTATGAATAAAAATGTTAACATTATCTTCTACAATCAATTATGTATCCAGTATGATAGGTAATCCGTTTATCATCCCTTAGATATTGGAAATCGATTACTAGCATTAGCTCTCAGAAAATTGGGTACTGGCTAGAGAGGCCGGGCTCGAGTAGGATATTATTAACCGTCTTAGGCGGTATAAGTTAGCATAAATATACCGTTCCCTTGCAAAAGAATTTCGGAATACTCATTTAGTTGTACGCACATTCACGCATTCCATTAGAGTTTCAACTTTTTCGTATACATTTTTTTTGAGTTAAAATATAATTATATAAAAGTTAAAATGCTTAAAAGGTGTATCAGTTGGTTAGAGACATAGATTGTTGTTTACACTAATTACAAAACGCATCCATGCTTGTCGGTTACGGGTTATTCCTTATATCGCCTTTCCTTAGTATGTCACTAGGCTGATCGATATAAGTTTTTCTGGGACGTCCCCTGTCACTTTTTCAACAAAAATTTTCCTTGTTACTCCATGCCCCCAATTCTAGTCGCAGCATCCACTTTAAAGCCACACTTTTCCCTTATAACGCTATTCTTAATCCTATCACGTCATCGCGACCAAGAAAGATCACGTCTATTAATTTAAAGTATAATTTTTTTGTTGTTTATTTCTGAAGTGGGAAACACCCAACAGTTATGCTATTAAAAATAATATGCTTAAAATTCGAAAGTATCTAGAAGGAAAACAGGTATCATTATACTCAGCCAGATTTTACGTAATCTGAGTACGGTCACTTTACCTAAAGCGAAACGGAAATTTAATACTTTATGCACCTCATATCTAGCTACTTTCAGAAGAGATCTGAGATAAATGCGCTGCACTTTGGATAACAATGTGAGTTTCTGACGTGAATGGCAATGTTGAAGTTAAAAAATAGAAGTAACAAGATTTCGTAGTTTTATGCAACTAAGTAGGAAATAAATTTATGCAAGTGTGTCACGATCGTTGTTGTGTAATTTATAGGATAGGTTATTCATTATTAGTTTACCAATAATTAGGTTGAGGTGACGCAAGAATACTCTTGAAAAAAGTATTATTTGCCTTTTAAGAGAATACAATCTGAACGACTGTTGTTCAAGCTCAATGGAATTTGGACGGAGTCTGTACAATTGTATCACAATGACACATGGATTTTAAGCCGATTTAAAAAGTATCGGAGGCCCATTTCTAATAAGAAATTGGGCAGAAGACAACGAGGAAGCGGATAAATTAGGTCTTTTTTTCTATTTATCTCTTCCTCTTTCTATTTAAGTGTTTATATCACGTTAAAAGCTTGTTCGTTTGTGGCCTTCTTCTTTAAAAATATATCGTTTTTATTTATTATTATAACTTAATAATTAATATATAAATTATTACTTTATTATTAATGTATTAAATGTGATAAAGAGAGTTTTAGATACGAATGTAGAGGGATGTGTCGGTGGGGGTAAGCCTAAGAAAAGATGGATATTACGTGAAAAGTGACATAATTCAGAAGGGACTTCGTCCGCGTGAAAACAAATTCGAGAAAAAAAATTCGAGGGTTTTTCACTTTTTGCGCAGAACCCTAATAATATTTTGCTTTAATTAATTAGCCTATTTGAATACCGACAATATTAGCTACCTTCCATTAAAAGTTCCATCAGAATCCCAGTCCCAGAATCGGTTCAGTCGTTCCGGAGATTACCCGGAATAAGCAGACAGACAGACAGACAACAATTTTAAAAATTGTATTTTCGTTATAAGTACCGTATATACATCATGTGTATTGAGTATGGCAATGTTATTTTGATATTACATACAGACACTTCATGTCTGCATGTAATATTTTTTTTATTTATCAGTATAAATTAAAACTCCTTCCTAGGATGCCTATAATGACTGTCAACCAAATATTATTTATAATATCTATTAATTATATGGTAATATTCGATGAATAATATATTCTGTTATAGACTACATCCATCAATCACATATTTTATCTTTTTTGACAATTTAATCTAAAGTTAGTTAAAACTTCTTATTAAAGTTAAGTAAAATAAATTACAGCAGAATAGAAATAATAGCAATGACAAGTACTACACTTACACACAACTTGATGTTTATTGAATCAATTAGTTTCATCATAACATCACTAATCAATCATACAACATCTCACAACCAGCATTTACCAGATCCCGATTCGAAGAAGAACTTTCTTGTTAAATCAAGTAAGATTAGTTTCCTTCGTAAGAAACTTCTTCCTTTACAACAGACGCTTGGTTGTCTTGTAATCTCATCATCTCCCTGTCCTTTTCCCGCTTTTTGTGGGGTCGGCGTAAAAGCCTTTCGACTTCTACAACGATCTATTCCCTGGACACGTGTTCAACACAATTACCAATAACAAAAAAAGACAGCTGTATGACCTCGTAAGCTGCAGCACCAAAATAAGCACGAACAAGGTGGACAGCGGCGGTCTTCAATTGAAAAAGGGTCGTTAACGTTATACGGCCACGCTTCGACAGAGTTTGGGGAGTAGTACTTCTGGTTTAAAAGTGTTTCGTTGCCTCTAGTATCCCACGCGACGCCCGCGAAGATGTATTCGAGTGAAGAATATCGGCCTCACTAAGGACTACGATTGCAAGACACACCTGTCACTTCTAGTCTCTGACATATGTTATATTCCATAAGTATAAATTTTCTTTAACTATGTTAACAAATAATTTATAATTAGCTAAAGTGTTTTCTAAGAAAGAGCACACTTGTGAAATAAGTTTAAGTTTAATCGGTGCAATATTTACAACTAAAATAAAAGCTTACAGTAATTTAATGGAGTATTTTGTAGTTTGTTATGTAAACCCAATTGTGAACTGAGTGCCAAGATAAATATTATATGTTTAAATGGCGCTCAATTACATTATTAAGGAAAAAAAATGATAAGGTGTTTATTAATAAATAAAAAAATATGTTACAATGCATAAAAATTACAAAGGTAATTAAAAGAGCACTCAAAAACTCCATTATCATTCTCCACCAACCCGCACTGGGCCAGCGTGGTGGATTACGGCTCAATCCCTCTTTCGGAGAGGAGGCCTGTGTCCTTGCAGTGGGGAACATTCTAGAAAAAGGCCGATTTACTTTTACTTTTTTACTGAAAAACTCAACACTAACCTACAACAATATTATACGTATGGACATAAAAAATGATAATATGTTTGCATACATCCTTAGTTGCAAAATTTAAATTGAAATTACGTAACTGTTTAAATCAAAATATGGTATGGATGCGTTACAAAACATCGAGTGTTGCAACAATGACGATCGTCAATAACCTCGGGTTACCCAACTCACGGATGTCCGAAGACAAGAGGCGACACCTTAGAAATTAGTAACATCATGTGAAACATAAATTTCATGTACTGAAGTTTGCAATTAAACACGATTGTGTAAGTTTATGGATGTAAGAAGGTTTTTCATATGTGTATATTTTTGTGTAGTCTAAAATGTTGTCTTCTCCCTGATAATATTATAAATGCGAAAGTGGCAACGTCTGTCTGTCTGTTACGCTTGTACGACTAACAACTTAACCGATTCAAATGAAATTTGGTACAGAAATAAATTAAATCCTAAGAAAGGACATAGGCTACAAAAAAGCTTGAAATAGGTCGAAATAGGTAATGAAAGTTTGTTTGGAAGGTTCATCTTTTTTGAAGCTAGAAACCTAAAACTTATTTTTTAGGCTTTTCATTAAATATAAACAAATTTGACATTCAAAGTTTGTAAAAAAATACTCTTAAGGGGTTAAAGTAAGAATAGGGGACGTAGGTAGTGGTGGTGGTGGTCGTGATTGTGGTAATGGTAGTGGTGACGGTGGTGCCGTTGGTGATGCTGTGGTGGTGGTGTTGGTGGTGGCGATGGTGGCGGTGTCGGTATCGGGTTCGTTGTCGGTGTCATTGTTCTTGATTAAAAAGCGCATTTTAATTTTTTTTATGTAATATAAGCAGTGTGTGCAATATAATATAACAAATATATTATAACAGTGAAAATACTTATATTTTGGTGCTGCAGCTTACGAGGTCGTACAGCGGTCTTTTTTTGTTATTGGTAATTGTGTTGAACACGTGTCCAGGGAATAGATCGTTGTAGAAGTCGAAAAGCTTTTACGCCGACCCCACAAAAAGCGGGAAAAGGACAGGGAGATGATGAGATTACAAGACAACCAAGCGTCTGTTGTAAAGGAAGAAGTTTCTTACGAAGGAAACTAATCTTACTTGATTTAACAAGAAAGTTCTTCTTCGAATCGGGATCTGGTAAATGCTGGTTGTGAGATGTTGTATGATTGATTAGTGATGTTATGATGAAACTAATTGATTCAATAAACTTCAAGTTGTGTGTAAGTGTAGTACTTGTCATTGCTATTATTTCTATTGTGCTGTAATTTATTTTACTTAACTTTAATAAGAAGTTTGAACTAACTTTAGATTAAATTGTCAAAAAAGATAAAATATGTGATTGATGGATGTAGTCTATAACAGTATGTGTAAAAAATACGATAATAATTAAACTTTACAAGTAATTTCTTAAGAGTTTGTCTATGATTAAACGACCTGTACATCTTAATCTACTGTTACTGTCTTGCGCTAAGACATCAAATGAACGTTTATGTATAAGCTTGACCTACTTTGCGGTCATTACTTACATATCGGTAATTCTCTTGTCGAATTATAGTTGTAAAGATGAAAATTGTACATTTGTTACTGACAATTTAAACATGAAATCTATCATTTGTTTCAATTAGGTCGTATAACAAACAATGTTTTAACACAGTTGAGATAGACAATAGATAGGGTATCCGCTCGTCACTAATTTGATTTGTTCTCAAATGCGACAGAGGCGTACCTCTCATCATAAATCAGATAAAAATCTACACGAGATGTTTTATATTACATAATAATTCATAAAGAACAACGTTATCGTTACGACCCTGTTTTAACATGGGTATGTATATGTGTAAGTGCTCAGTACATACGGAAGTCACAAGGTCAACAAGCTTAATATATCGAAATGCGGAACAGGGTTTATTTCTTAGTAGTTAGTAATAACCAAGTTAAACGTTTGCAACTTTAATTCACCTACAACTTAATAAAAACATTACTACATTATATAAGATATAGCTGATTGATATTAGCCAAAAAAAATGAAGATAGAGGTGATATATAAGTCTGAATGAATTGAATGAATGACGGGCCGGTTGGCGTGGCTTAGTAAGATACTTGCTTTTCACGCCGCAGGTCGTGCGTTCGATTCCCACCCTGGACAGACGTGTGTGAATAGTGTCCATAGTACAAGCTCTGCTTAGTGTGGGATCAGATGACCGTGTGTGAATAATGTCCCATGATATTATTATAATTATAATGACAAAATGTTATCTCTTTTAAACATAACCAATTTTAAAATGTGGAATATATAATTAAATTTTATGATTATGTGCCAGTTTTTCAGAACATATGGACCCATCAGCCGATCTAACCTCAAGCAACAACAAACTGAAAATTATAATACTCTGACTCTATCAGGAAAGTACTATACTATATGTATACTATTCATACAGTACGAGTATGAGTAGTAACTAAATACTGGTAGTGTTGCCCTATGTAAAGTTATCGATGTGTAAAATTATCAAACGTTCATGCTTGGAACAAAAACTATAACATAATGTCAAGGCAAAATAATGTTCGTAGGTAAAAAACGGTTGTAAGTTATAAAAAAGCGCACTGAACTTCCTTATACTTGATATTGATCAGATTAAAGTTATACAGGTTCCTTCCTGGAAGGCCGCAAGGTGTGGTACACAGGTCAGCGCCTAGTTATAGTCCTGAGCAATAATGAAATACCTTTACTACATGCCAACTTCAAAGGCGCTCTAGGCAAGATATGAACGCCAACATAGTGCTAGATAGTGTTTGTTTGTCCATCTGATCAAGTAAGCGTCGGTAGCTCAACCCTCTCAGAGTTTCAGAAGTTTAAGGCATCAAAATTTTAGTTAACCATCTAATTCATTCGCATCCTCACAACACGCACCCCATCCCTTCCCCAATAAAGATATATTATGATGGGAAGGTGAGGAAACGGGGCCGGGATACATTGGGAAAGGAAGAGGAAATTATATTCATTTTCCCATCTATTTTCGTTATGATTTTGCATAGGTGGGTACTGGCTACTTCCTTAGAGGTCATTTGAGTGGAATTGTAAGATTAAAATAATCGTCATATTTTTTTTATTAAAACAAAAATTAACAGCTATAAGAGAACAATAAAATTATTTTTATAATGTGAATTGATTCTCGCAATATTAAAATTATTATATATTAGTTTTTGCTTCATAAAAATATTAAAAGCATAACAATATTGCAGACTTTTTTTTCTTACTTTTAACTTAGTGCGTGGTGTTGTTAATATTTTTAACGAAATGATATTATTAAAAATAATATGTGGCAAAAGAACGAGCTATCCATGAATGATGTTCTCCTTTTCGTGTCTTTAGCACATGCTGAATAGCTGCAGAAAACGTACTATTGAGATATAGATCTGAGATAGCTCAGTACTTTTCCATTTATAAAGTTAAAATATATTTGATTCCTTTTAGTTTTAAAAGACAGACAAAAGTTTCAAACAATTATATGTTTATAATAAAGTTGTATTATGTATTACTGCGTTGATCCTTGCTGTTGTTAAATTATATGTAGCTTGTGAAATAAAATGCTTACTTCATCATTTAACGCCTGCGCAGTCACACAAACAAGACAATGGGGGTTAGGGGGCAATGCTTGTGTGATATTTGGCAGTTTTTGTGTAACTTGCGATGATGTCAGTTATCAGAATCAATTTGCATTTATACAAAATTTATTATTAAGTAACCTTGAAATATTATGAATTTAATTTGATTTATTTAATGTCTAATGAGTCAACATTGACCCTGGGGATTTCTGATCTGGTAAATTATAGAGTACGTAAAAGTCACCGACAGATTGTATTATCGTCATTTTATAATCGGACGAGTCATAATATAACTTGTCATCAAATTGTGAAGTAATCGAATCTTTTACGAATTGACGTTTCATTTCTTTGCAGTTTTTTGAGCTGTCGAAGTAAAACCGTCCTATTATTAACTAATATTTTGCTTGCTTCCTACGATAAAAGCTATAATTGAAGATTATTATAGGTAAGGTTCGACATTATGTTGGACATGATAGTGACATAGTATACAAAATAATATCTTTAAAAAATGTTTCTTTCCGATAAAATAGGACATCACATTGTCATTGATTCGTTCGGTTCACAATTAGATGACAGCATATAGTCTAGTCGCCTAGTCCGATAAGCAAGCGAAGTCATAATCTGCCATATACAACAACAATATAGTTTATACTGTAATAATATTATTCACAGTATTATTACGTATTATGTAAAGCGTATGCTTGATTGTTTTGAAGACAAATATCTGTCATCTCTATACCAACAACTACGTCAAAATTTAATTTACTTTTTAACATTTTCCGTTTTTTGGATATTAATATGTAAGTCTTACCATTTTTTATTCGTGGACTTTCCGTTGCGAGAGCAGTTCCTACAAACCATTAATTTATCCGGTTTGACGAGCAAACCAGTTCTTTTACTCTTACTAAATTGAAAATCATTTACCAACTATGACAAATAATAATAAATATACATGTCTTATAGGTGTTTAAAAGTGTCAGTAATCGAAAAGATACCTATGTTAATAAGAAACTCATCAGAGCTAATTTCTATTCATGTTTTTTTAAATCGTTTGTGACAAGATAAAAAAGTATTGTTAAGGTATTGAGAATCGCAATAGATATACTGTTTGCTAAATTCCAGAAATATATAAAGTATATATTTATATCTAAATAATAATAATCTGTTCATTATCAGACCATGAGTCCATACATATACATAAAAAAATGTACAGAGTAAGTTAAATATGCAAAATTAGCTAAAACATGTAAAATAAATATAAATTATATTTATTTTATATGCAGAGCTACCCCAGTGCCGCCAGAATGGTGAGCTCCATCCGCACGCCACGGTGCTCAGGAGACCATTAGTGTCACCACAATTTCACCACCGGTGCATCAGGGATGCTGTTCTGCGTACGATTGTTTTAAAGCCATCTGTTCACATGTGCACGAACATGTCAGATGCCCTACAAAAGCGTGGTAACCGTAGCGTCCTGAAAGTAGCAGAGCTCTACTCTTCTTAAATTATGTTTTATATATTTCTGCGCAACTTAGCAGCGGCGATTTTTTCATAAACAATGTTTAATTTGTTGCTTGGATATGAGTTGGGTGATAATTAAATAAGTTTTTAATTACTACAATTTTAATAAGGTTATAAATGGCAACACAAAAAAAATCGTAACAAAGTTTTTTAAAGCCAATTGTCTTCATCGTTTTCGTAGCTCCTGTTATTTTTGTTCGGACCTCGTGCAAAAGGTGACTCCGCATTCGTGTTGAAGAAAAATAAACCCGATGTACTGAAATCATCACAATATGGTTACTAATTATAATATAATGTAAAAAATACACTCTTGTACCTCGCTGAAATAAAAGCTAAATTAGATAAACTAGTAGATCCTTTAGTATGATTTTTTTGGATTGTTCCGTCTGATTCCTTTACAAAAATGAATCGTATTATTACGATTCATTTGTTTCTTTTTTTGCATAGAAAAGGGTCACTAACAAGCAAGCGGTTTACCTGATAATAAATGACGGCTACCCATAGGCATCTACAATAAGCTAATAAGTTACTTATGAGTTGCATGTGGGCTTTAATGGACATAAAAAAGGCTATGTTTCAATCAGATTTACATTCATCGTACACAGGGGTAAATATATTACTACGTACATTTTTTTATTAAATGTGTCCTTGATAATGTCAGTAAATCAAATATTTTTAATTCATAAACTTTCTATGAAACGGCTTTACTCACGTTCGCGTTTTTCTCGGTGTATTTTGTACCGGACAAGTTTCGGACCTGTCGGAGGTCCTTCTTCAGGGTGAGCGGTATTAAGCTCGGTATTAAGCAAAATACACCGAGAAAAACGCGAACGTGAGTAAAGCCGTTTCATAGAAAGTTTATTGATAATGTCTCACGATAGTTTTAATAATTTTATTTTTAATTCACTTTTATATCGACTTCTCAATAAAATTTAGTACGTATTAAAACACACACGTATAATAAAAATAAACATCTGAAGTGAACGTATACGTATACCTCGTACAGACGTTTACACTTGGATATACAATATGCATGCCGCAAGGAATATATTCTTAGGTCCAGTACAACGACTTGTGTCATAACATATGTTGAAATACCATCTTATCTAAGAAAGATCTTGTAATGAAATATCGATTACTCGATTGCATATGTATATCTCTTATAAATTTACTAATCTATAGATCCAACCGCTCGTACTATGATTTTCTATCTCTTTCATTATTCTATTTCAACGGGAACTAATACATCATACATTTCTACGTATATGCATAATATTATTCACAACAATATTCTTAAAAATACGTGTCTTGTTGAACACCAAAAATGTTTTCCCTTCTATACACAGGTACAAAAAACGAACAAAACTTTGCTACGAAAATTATTTTTTCCTTTTTTCATAACTGACCTCGTTAAGGTTGCTTTTTGTTCTACAATATGCATATCTTATCTATGGCATTGAGTTGAGGCAACGCATAGAGATGTACATAGAGTAATCTATCTATTGTTTTGTAAAATAATTTTTGTTTTACTTGTAACTTTTTTACACCAATCCTTCTTTCTATAGAGATCCTTACATATTCATTGGTTCAATTTGGTTTAAACAAATGAATATTTATCTCTTCGAAAGTTTTATTTATTGAAAAAGATGGAGATTTATTCACTCAAATTAAGACAATGAAAATGTTTCCAATTCACCAACTGCTTAAAATAACAAAAAAATTAAATAAATACAATGTGGATATTATTGCTTAAAAATAAAAAATACTGACTTTGGTGGCATATACTCGCCGTACAAGACGTCTTCATCTGAGCTGATCAGCTCGCACCATCCGATCATGTAAGCTATCCAAGAGTAACAATTTTTCCCATAAAACCCTATTTTCGTAATAATTGACTCTGCGTAATACACTGGAGCTCTCTCATGTTCGCATCCCGATACCGCTAAAATGATATGACTTCCATAAGTTATTATTAAATCATGTTAATAAAATATATTATATGTATTCTATACATATTGTTTATGCGCATATATTTTAACCACCAAAATAAAATAAAGTCATAACGTATGTATTTTGCACCACACATAGGATTTAAGTACCGAATTGCGTCAGGTCAATTTAAATTGTCCTGATTTCTGATCTATTTCTTGTACAGTTGTGAGCGCTTGTAGCTTTAAAAGATTAAAATAAATTAAGATTAACATACGTTTAATTAACGTCAATTTGCGACCAAGGCCAAACAAAATATAAAAAATTATTACATATTGTGTGTATATTATTATTCATTGAACATTTTGCTTTTAGAAAATTTCTATATTATCTCTATTCCTTCTTTCTTCGGAATTGCTTGTAAAATTATAAAATTAATTGTGTCCTTGTACCTACATCGAAGTGCTTAATCGCCCATTTAAAGCAATAGCTTAAATTTCTGAAAACAACATATGTTACCTTGGTATAAAGACCAGAAGGTCCTTCCAAGAAAATCTCCTCAACAACGTTCGAGATGAGAGAGTTATTAACTATTTGCTTGCATTCAATCTCTACCTCTTTAAAAAAACTGTGTGGAAGAAAGCTGTTTAAAGGTCATCTGAGAGATAAATTAGAGTAGAATTATTATAAAGCTGTCATAAGAACTTTCCGTGGAAATAAGAAAAGAAAAAAATATTAACTTACTGTGGTTTTCATCCGCTTTGCAGCCAGGCTGCTTGCTACCACCGTTGGCAAAGAAGTCAGCGTGTCCACTAATTTCCAATTTCCCCTTCATCAGCGCATTGGTATGGAGAATGTCGACAGACTTTGCATCACTGTGGTCAATCTTTTTAGTGACGTCAGCCGTAGCAAATAATGGTAGCGCTGGGTCTAATCCTGTTAATTAAGTCTTAAAATGGAAATCAAAAAAATCGACTGCATTCTTTAATGAAATACATGTAATGTAGCATACAGGTTATGAGATGATAAGTGACTTGAAACTAATGTAACAGATACAATACAAACAAGAAATGGAAATACGACATGCAATTAGCGATCATTACTATTAAAAACATACCACTAATTCGCTCTAATTTTCCTGATTTAATGTAATTGCCAATAAATCCAGCGACATGTGCCCCGAGGCTAAAGCCAATGACATGGATCTTGGCCAGCTGGATGTGGTGGTTGAGGACCATATGGTCGATGAGCTGGGCGGTGCACTTGCCCACCAGCTCGGTGTTGGCTGCGGCCTGCAGGTAACACGGCTCTAATGCCAGCGGGTTGTAATCGACTGATATTATGTTATAGTCGCAGCATTCTAAATAAGCTGTAAAGAAAAGGAATTGTCTAATGTTGCATGTAGAATCACGGTATATATTTAAGGTAAAAAAAAACTGCTGTTGTTGGGCACTTCAACGTCGTATAGAGTTTTAGATTTTTGTACAAATTCTTTTACCCAAATAATAATATGTGGTAGAATTTTTGTTGGTCCTCGAAAACAACTGACGTAAGAGATTAGTCCTTTCCATTTTCTTATTGTTCACTTCTCACGTCTATTTTATCTAATCCGAGCAGGCTGAGTTGCGAACCTAAAATCTTTTTTTCCAATTTTCATGTATTCAAAAGATTCACAAACTGTATGACAAATCTATACATAAAACAAATTTAAATTTTCCAAACAACAAAGCATCCTAAACCGTGAACACTAACAGTGAAAATTCTATATATTCTGGGGAAAGGTAAAGAAAATTTATTTAAGTATTAATTTAAATAAAACTTCTATTCTATTTTACTTGAGGCCTCTGAACCAGTAATATGTTTAAATAAGATTTATGTCAAAACAAAAGAAAAATTAGGAACAGTAATACCTACAAATAAAACACCATACATATATACAACGTAAAATAAGGCAAAATATAAAATTCTATTATTTATTATTATCGAAGTATTTATATATGTATACTAGAACGTGGGTAGTTTACAATGTATTTTTTTAATACATCACACAAACATTTCGTTATTAAATTGAACCCAGGACCAATGGGGCCGAAGACTCACGAAGCCGCAAAACAAACATGCGATACCAGTAATAACTAACATCAAAATGATAAAAACAATGTCCGGAAGGAACTGTAACCGTGTAAATAAGTATATCTTTAGTACTTTTTCAATGATAATACACAAGATCATTAAATACATCCTCTTATAATTTCCTTATCACTTATTCTTTTAAAATAACGTCAAAGTCGCCGATTTTTTTCGAACGAAAAGCCATTCTCGTATACAATGGATTTAGCTTATTGCTCGATTGTAACAAAACGGTCATAGCGCCGTAACTATTAAGTGGCAATGAATTTAAAATATGTACTTTTAGAGGGATCATTCAGTTATATTGACTTCGGATATAACGATTACGGGTATAGCGACCGGTTTAATAAACCTTTTGTGCCAAGTTCTTAGAAATCAACGAACAAGCAAACAAATATTAATTAGTAGAAATTATGCTTTATTGTCTATTGTTCACATGTACAAGTGTGCAGTTGTAATTTTATATAATAGCTTTTATTTATAAATTGTCGGTACAGTTAAATTTAAAAATCAGTTTCTTCTTTCTTTTTCCTAAGGATTTAATAAGTTTTGGCTGTAGTGATGTAACCGCATTTAAATAACAAATAATAATACAAAGATGGAAATGCAAAAGGACTAAAAATATAAGGCAGTCCGACTAGCATACAGCCTGAGTAGTTACCTTTTATAACTGAATACATTTCTAACATAATTGTGGTCAAAAGCATAATTAAACGAGGTAGTATTAGAACGTGAATAGTTTAAACGTTACTCTTTAAGAAGGGAATAACAATCGATCATTCGCTTGCAAGCTATCGAGTCGATATTGTCGCGCGTTACTTTAAGGGGTCTAATACTAAGTAGCTGTATTGTTTACTTTTATTGAGTCCTGAAAATATAAAGTGTATCAAATTAAATCAAAACTTCCAAAGCAACTAGAGTAACCAATATACAAGCAGCATCAATATATTAGATATACTCCTAAAGACGAGTTATAAACTATTGTAAAGGCTGGTTAATGACTTATAAATTTAAAAAAGGAACGCTCGCAAAATCTTTTTTTGAATGTTATTTAATCTGCAGCATTGCAAACCATCATTCATGATCAACTGTCTCTCAACTGTTGTTCAAGATGGATGCCGCACAAACTAAAGGATTTTCAGAAAGAGCATTCGACGCTGGCGAGAAAAATAAATAAGACGTACTGACAGGTGTCGTAACATGGATATATAATACGACACACGACGACACAAATGTCACCGAGCACAAAACAAACGAAACAAATGGTGGACTCATTTTTCTGCACTCGGGCGGGACATATTGCTAGGATAGTTGTGATCGTTGATGCTAGGATAGTTAATTCAGAACTGTATGTGACCGTTGTACCAGCTATTGGTATTGTCAGCTTGGTGTGGCAAGCAACCGTAGTCACCCAGCACCGGACCACCACCACAGCAAAAAAACGTCACCGTTCTGCCTCGCCCGCCATATTCCCCTGACCTATATATAGGCATGTGATTTTGACCTTCTCACCGAAAATTAAAGAATAATTAAAATGAAAGCAATTTGAGAACAAAGAAAATGCCTTGGTTGCTTACAAAAATGAAATTTCCGAGGTTACTGAGGAATTCATTTAAGTCATTAGCTTTTTCCAAGTGGTTTACTCGGACGGAAAAGTGTATACCTGTTCACGGTTAATAGTTCGAAAATACATATAACTGTAATAAAGAATAAGCTCTGTAACTTCTGAGTATATAATTTCTTTTGGCATTCTTTTTTTTTAATGTATTTATTTACATTAACATTTAATTCAGGCCCAGTAATCTAGTTCACGTGTTATGGATGTAGGTTACTCGCACGCATTTCGTAGGCTAATACCATTGCGTATCACTTATCTCACAGGTGCCACTTTCTCCCCCATCTCTAATACGTTCAACAAATTTTAAGTACGGGCTAAAATTAGCTTTTTATGTAAATAATGACTAAGGCCATGCGGGCCCCAAATAAAAGACGTATTTTATTCATACCTGGCCTAATTTGTGTATTCGGAGAAAAATTTCTGTGACCCGTGTAGCCGTGTATTAGTATCTTGATGGCTGCATCGGGGACCCACGGTGCCTCATCTATAGATGCAGGATCAGCAAACTTTAACTCGTGTGGTTCGTTTTTGTTAGCTCTGAGAAAATAAGAACTTTTATTGGCTTACGTAGTTTCTCAAAAACGTTATGTTTATTTATTTACTCTTCATCTGATTTCTGAATCATATAATAAGAATCTTATCATTCTTCAGGTCCTTAAATCCGAGATTAATATTTTTACGATGGAGGAGGAATACAAATGAGAAAAACTTTAAAAGAATTTTAGAATGTTATAAAAACTGCATATGGACAAACAATAAAAATAAATAAATGTCAATAAATGAGATATATTTAATAAGCTTGCATAAGTTTGAAATTAAAGAGCGATATTTTAAGAATATACTTTATACCCCGATTCATAATTTTACGCGTATATAAAAATAATATTCAGTTAAAATACGACAATGATAATCCGTCAATTACATAATAAAATTTGAGATGCCCAGGAATCAAATAATTATAATAGAACAGAACAAGTGACAATAATATTATGTACAGGGTGGTTATACGTTATTTAATTTTTAACCTAACCTAACCTAACCAGAAAAGCACAAGTCTTTAATAAAGAGTTAGATCTTACATTACATTGTAATGTACTTAAAACCTAAAGTAGCAAAATAAAAGTATCGTTTACCTTGTGTACAACCAAAACGTTATATTTTCGTTTGGACAATTTAAGGGAGGCGTCACACAATTGTTTGTGTTTATGGAATTGCAAGAGCCTAAAAAGTTCAAAAATTAATTATTTTCATATTTTTATTAAGCCACAGACAGACTTTTTGGTCTCATTTGTCGTACGTTCCTTATGACAGTGATAAAATGAAAATACACCGTTATTTTTAAATTGGTTTTAAGTAAATCTCTAGGCTGTTTCTTTTTGCTTTTCCGTCCGTAAGCTATAATAGTTTTTTTATAAACAATAATAATAAACAAAAATCTCATGTACTAATGCATATTATTTATTTTCTTCTTTCTCCTGGCTATAATCCCATTTTATTAGGGATCTTCCCTACTAGTACCTCTGCGCCACACCGTCCTGTTGTGAGTTATTTAACTCGGAAAATTATTTTGGCGATGTGTTTTTACAGGCGATTGCCACCCGACGCCAGCATATTATCTATGTACATTCTAATTAAAATATTGCCTCAATTACAAATATTTGCCTTGAATTTAATCATTTTTATTACACTTTCAACGTTTTTGTTCTTCGTCTTATTTTGGTTATATAGAATTAATTATAGATAGCCTCATTAATGGGACATGACAATTATTGTGCCGTTGATTATTTCAAATTAGATGTTTGCTACCGGGCACGGCTTGGATCTGGGATTCCCAAGCTATGGGTTGCGATCCACCCACCGTTCGAAGCTGACTATTCAGTAGGCCCTAATGTAGGACGGGACCGACGAACTAATGGCCGCACGGTCACTGATTGACGACGTGTTCACGATAGGAGATTCTCATTTGTGGCTATATTTTTTCCTAAAACCCTTTTTCTAAAACAGCCAAGAGGTGGATCCCAACATTGGAAATTTTGATTCGATAGGATGGTGCCCAGTCAAGTTTGGGAACGACTGGCTTGGATGAACACCACGAAACTGGAATCTCTAAAAATCCTCTTTTTACTATGTCACCAAACACAAATAAATTCGCCTAGGACAACATCACACATAGTTCATTTCATCAACATGCCCGAACGACCGAAGCATACCGATCTTAATTTTAGTCACGTATTATTGTTATTATTAATAATCTTACCTGCCTACATTAAGATGGATACTCATATGTGTCATTGCCTAACAGGACTTCATAAACAAATTCCGGCTCCTAACTGTTGTGCCTATAACCCCATGATTTTATTTAACGTATTCATTTTTTAATCGGTTCTGTAGTTTTCGAGTTTATCAGGAACACCATCAAATGTGTTCTCATTATGTTACCTTAGACTCGTGTGCTATGAAGTATTTAAAAGCGCTTTAAATGTTATAATTGTGTACATGGACTTCAACAAAAAATTAAGGAGCAAGTCTCTTTAACAAGAAATATTTTATCTCGTGATTTTTTTCTTTTTTGTGATTAAGTTGTGGTCAATTTTTGATAACAAAATGAATTAAGAAAAAAATTTACATTCATAATTTCATAGGTGTTATTTTTGATACAATCCAATAATAAAATTTTTATAAAATTTAAAAAATAAAGCATGTATGTATATAGCAGCAAGCAGCAGTAATAAAGCATATATGCCTATATTTTTTTTAATTTGATTTCGAATACAATCTAATACATTTTAGATGTTTTGTCCAACAAATGTTTTTTTTATATAATTACTTTTATCGATTTCTAGTCGAAATCAGTTTGGCGCTAGATTGTTGCCCTTTGCATGTAAAACTTAAGGGTTTTCATGTTTATGTAGAACTAAGGAGAAGGAACTAATAAGGACATCATTAACCGTTATAAAACATTATTGAATGTGGTAATCTAGTACTAAAATAAATTTAAACTATATGTTAAGTACATAAAAGTATACATAGTTTTATTTTTTAGACAATATGTCTTCTATTTTTATTATTAACGGTCAAGACAATGTCTTCGCCCAGATATCATGTTAAAATATAACAATAAGAAATACTTACGCAAATAAAAAGAAATATGCACGAATAACAATAGGAACTTTGAAAGAGAATTATAATTCATTTTCATTTTGCGTCACAAGTAAATGCGTAAAGCAAGCAAAAGATGAGTCAAAATAATGCTATGAGTTTTTGCGTATTTCACAGGTTTGGTTCACTTAAGGGTTCTGTTTACACTGCGTTAGAACTTTCGACAGTAATTATCAACGGCACTGGGCCACAGTGCGTATTGAATGATTGCGACTCGTCAACGCTATGATAAATTACATTTATGTAACATTGCCTTAATTTTATTTCCTGCCTACCTTGAATAGCTTAGCCTTAAAATAGATAAATAAACACGAAAAATGAGAAAATTACTTGTGGATACTTCTCGAATTGTCACAGTATATTAGTAATACAATAATGTGCCTGGCTCATTGCAACTTAACATTTGCACTTCTTTGGGCAATATCGGTTACTTTGGTGCTACTGAGGGCGCACAATGAATGACCTATGGCAGGGGACCGATTTTTTAAGCGACCGATGTAGCAGGCCTACGTCCAGCAGTGAGACGACGACGTTTAGTGGTGATAAAAGCCTAGGTGGGCTTTTGAATAAACTAGGCTCAGATTACATTCGTATGTACGTATATTCTAAAAGTTTCTTAGTTATTAACTGGATTTGATAGTAACCACCTATTTTCTCATCTAGTGCATAGTTATAACTAACGATATATTAAGTTAGTGTTTGTTTGCTACAGTTACGCTATGTGTTAATAATTTAGAACTACTTACCTCTGTTTTTCCAAGTCCACCTAGTCCTTTTAAAATCATAAAATATTTGAAATATTTCTTAAAACTTCAAACTCCATTGCAGCTTTGTTCCAAATTATTATGCAAATGTTAAAAGTTGAAGTGCGTTTCTGCATTGCGCCTTATCAATACTATTATGTGCCGAAGAGTTTTACGTTTTTTGATAATTACCGTTATGGGCTCGTAGATAATAAATGTAGTTGTCACTACTGTACAGCTCCATGTCATCAACGTGACGGAAATTAGTAATTATTTCATAGGTATTGTGTACACCCTTATAGCTTACTCATACCTTTATCTAATATCTTTAAGCGAACCATTCTTGTATCTGAATCTCGGAAACGCGTCCAACGATTTTCATGAAAGTTTGTATTTAGGTGCGGTTTTTATTTTTAAATTTATCTATATAGGTATTTTGTCTATATAATCGTCCAAAATTATTATGTAATTAATTAATGTTAGACAATACTAAATACATAGATAAAACACGAGTGGGTTGCCGAGCTAATACGGGGCTAAACTGTTAAATCTTAATAACCATATTAGGTTGAACCCTTGCGTAACTCCGTTGGCGATTCTAGGTGTCGAATTTATAGTGACGACGTTTGTAGCGTACTCTACTTTTTCGCTATCACGCAGTTTTTTATCTATTATTATTCTTTATAAATATATTAATTTATCAAACGTAATGTTAGTTTTGAAGTACGCTTGATAAATGTTTAAGTAACACCTAACGCACCTATGCACGTCTTTATTTGAAAGGAAGAGAGAAAAGAATGCGGGATAGCAACATCGAATATATTTCTTAATTCTCTTCGCATAAAGGCTTACATATCCTAGCGAAAAGGAACTTGTGGTTCCTAGGTTCTATGCCATTCCGAAACCCAAATATTTATGTGTGCGAATACATTCGGCCCTATCATATTTGGGGCAGTATAATAACGATGAAAAGTGTATGACGAAAAATTATATTTGTTTACATCAATAATGTTAAAAGACTTTAGAATGTATAAGGAATCTGAATCAGTACACTGAAGTAAAGAAAAGCCATGTTGTTGTATTTAATTAATTTAATATTCACATATAGTAAAATCAGTCAGTTCTTTTGAACAGAATACACATTTGGCACTTTGTTCACTAATTAATATGGCTTATTACAATTATTATTCATAGAGAATGGAACTTTTACAAAAAAAAATCAGTCGGAGTATATAAAAAAATAAACATGAAACAAAATTAATTCAAACTGTAAAAAACTATAAAGCAAACTTTTCTATTTTTTACTATTATTTTTAAGAATTCTATTTTATTTTATTAAATTTTAAATATTTTATAAGACCTCTGCGAAAAATAGCCAAAAGAAGTGGGTAATTAAAATTTTGAAATAAAGTGTATCAAGTTTGCTCAGTTCAAATGGGTTCATGTTCACCTTTTTAACCTTTACAAAAATGTTGTCCTTTTAGTTGATTTTAACATAAAGTGAAACATATGTACATTTTTTGAAAATGCGCAGTGAAATTCAAAGTAACTATAGTAGCTTAATAAATTCTTACACAGAGCTATCTACAAATAGATATATTTACAATTACACTCTAAGTATTTCTAACTATATACTATATCCCAGTTACATAAAATAGCAAAATATGGCAAGAAAATTGAATCTACAAAGACCTTGATACAAGATCTCAAGAAAAAATTTACATCAGTATTATTCAAACATATTTACATTTTGATAAAACATTAATTTAGACATATTCTTCCGAAGGCTTTGGGGTACCATTCGGTAGTCTTAACGAGGAAGACATTCGACCATTTACGGCGTCTGGTAATTCGGCTATATCTTTAAAAACTCCTATCATACTTTCAAAATTTGGACCCCAATTTAGGAAGTAATCCCATCCTAGCGTTGCTGGTGCGGGAGATCCATTTGCTTGTCTATACAATGCGGCACCCACGTGTGGATTTAGATCATCATCTGAAGCAACCAACGTGCTCAAGGAACCTCGAAATGAAGAGTCAAAGCTTTCGTAGGGTGGAGGTAAAATGGGTTTCTTGTTATTATTGCCACTAGTAACATTCTGCCTTCTTACATCTTCAGGCTTGTCAGCACTTATGCTATTATTATCATACTCTATTTCTGAACATGTAAAACTATCGTTACCACTTTCGTCATCTGATCCAGTAGAACTCCTGTTGTCCACTGGTGGTGAGTGATGCCTGTGCGACATATGATGACTTACTCCTCCCCCTCTCGCCTCGCTAGAACTAGACACTGCATCTAAGGTCGAAACTAGACTTGAAGTTCGTTGCCTAGCGTTCATTCTTTCAATTTCTTCTGCTGTCAATCCTACTGCACCGGACCCGACCGAAACTACCTGAGGAACCTGTGGCGCTGCGCTTGGCGTCTTTCTGCCAGCAGAAGAACTTTGCCCACTTAATTGTGACATAACTGGGCTGTTGAGACTACGTTCACTATTACTATGCAATGCATCTTTCCCTACGCCTCCCGAGCTAGAAGTCGTTGCTAACAAAGCACTTTGTAAAGGTTTTCCAGATATATCGTGTAATGTTAGAATCCTTGGTTGCTGGCTAAGCTCACTACTTGGTGATAGTCGAGCTAATGGAGTAGTTTGATGTTGCCTCGGTTGTGGAGGTGGTTGAGATGCTTGAGGTAAGACTCTTGGAGGATACCCGCTTGGGTGGTGTGGTGAATGCCTATGCTGTGGTGTTTGATGTTTGTGATGATAACCGGCTATGGGCGGTGGTGTTGCTTTATATTTGCGAACTCCAGGAGCTTCTCGGAATCCTTTGTAATGATAAACAATATCTATATCAGACGGTGCTATTGAACTTGCATTCTCAAGATCGTAGTGCTCAGGTATGTCTGAACTTAGATCCATACCACTAGGATGGTCATGAGTGTGGTGGGAAGTATTTGTTGAAGGTGGTGGAGGTGGATGATGATCTTCTCGTAAAGCCGGACTTTTTCCCACCACCTCCCTTTCAATAATGTCAGGTCTTTGAGGTCTTGGTGGATCTATATTCATTATTTCACGATCTTTATATTTCTTTGACAACAATTCAGGACCAACAATATGACCCACATTTCTCATTATATCTGCATTTTCGGACATGTAACTATTCAAACTAGTTTCATTGTTATGCATATTGCGATTCATAATACTGTCATTAGTCCCAGCAATCAAATTTGGAGCATTCAGCATGGCAGGACCACCATTTTGCTTAGAATGCACTATGTTAGTTTTGCTTCCTGAGGTATTACCCTTTTCTTTCTTCTGTTTTCGAAGCCGATAAACAATGAACGATATTGATATTGCTACGATTAATATTATGAAAAATACTATAACAAGCGTTATACCAATATTCAGTGGATTTGGATTTTGAGCTACACCAGCACCAAAAGTACTATGGCACCCAGGTAATATTTTTCCTTTACGAATAACTTCCTTAAAAATACTTCCATTGCCATTAAATGGCTGAAGTTCGTTGTTGATACTAAAATTTGCCAAACATCCTTCAAATTTATTATTGTTTGATATCCATTCCGTTTTAACACCTCCCAAGGAGATTACTGTTAAATAGGGATCCAAGAAATCGTGCACTCCAGCTGCATCGAGCTCTTCACCCGCATTTTTGTCATCAACAATTAAACGAATACTCCTTCCGTGGGAATATAATGTTATATTATGCCAGTTACCATCAGATACATCTTGCTGGTCGATTTGAGTCATGTTAACCACTGCATTTTGTTTGGACGTGTAACTAATTTTTCCGGCATTTAATTCAATAATAGTATAATATTTATCAGTTGCTGCATAAAAAAGTACACCTTCTTTTCTATTAGTTTTGAAGAAGAAAGTTAAAATTTTAGCCGGATTATTTACTTTTGTTAAAACTTTTCCAATATTTTTCCCACTTTTTCTTTCCCAGCTTGTACTGCCTCCGTAAAAAGACTCTAGTAATTGCATTCTTCTATGCTTCTCAGATATAATGTATGTAATATAAGCATTTTCGCTAACGGAGATGGGCAGTAGAGCTGAGTTACAATTAGGTGAAATGAGTTTTTTTTCACACTTGCAGTTATTTGTCTTCCACCTATCCAGGCACTGTCCAGAATCACAAATATCTTGCTTATAACAGGTCCCTTTTTCTGTGCGATCACAATTTGCTTCGACACCGCGTGCTTTGAGGGGATTAGTTAGATTTAGCAAACGGCCATTAATGGAAATGCTGTGCATGCAACCAACAAAATCGTCAGAATGAATTTGTCCAGGACGTTCTAGGACTGGGTCTGCTTTATGTAATCCGCCAATGAGTAGAGGTTCGTTGTTGAAGTTTAATGTTCTGTAAAAAAATTAAACATAGATTACAAGCAGAAAAAGGGTTATAAAACTTGATGATTGACGGATGAATTCTATTATACACAATGCATAACAATACTAGTTCTAAAATACGTGTAGCTTGTGACACCAAAAGGAGGTAGAAAATATAATTCAGTAAACTTAACAACTATTTTGCTAATATATCTCTCTCAATCTCTTGGAAGATAAACCTGAGAAATAATGTTTGTCATAATTATTCTAGATTAGATTAAACTAGATCAGATAGTCTCAGGTAAATGTAAATATTTTAGTGGCGTAATTCTAAATGAATGTCCTTTTCTTACGTACTAATTAGATAATAGGAAAATATAGAATAAAAGAAAAGGTTGACAAAAAAATATCATAAGTCAACATACCCTGCCTGTCCAGTATCATCGTCGTAACACGAACTATCACCAGGCTCGCATTCCATACATACATCGCCGTGCTCAGTACAGGAGGTCACGCTTAGAGATATCACGCGACCATTCCGGGTAGCAGTTAATTTATTCCATTTACCATCGGCGGTATTAACTTCGGAATCCATGATAGATACAGAAGTTATTGATGTTCTTGCACCTCCAAATGAAAATATTGGTTTTCCGCCGAATAACTCGATCGCTATGAAGTCTGATCGTCCTCCAGTTTGGGCACCATAATTGTATAACAATAATGCATCAGGTTTGGTAGTTGCGAATATGATGGTTATGTCATTAGTAGAAGCGTCAAGAGCTGGGAATTGCATATACGATAGTTCACTAAACCCAAAAGTCGAGCTTTCACAATGTGTTCCATATCGGCCATTACTGCAACTACATTTATACCCTGGTTTCAAGCTAATGCAAATACCTCCATGTAAACAAGGATTAGGTCTACACGAGTCCACAAGAGCTTCACACTGATCTCCACGATAACCAGGTCGACATAAACAAAAGAATGAATTTCTGTCTGAACTTTCTTTACAAGATCCTCCATTTTTACAAGGATTACTGCTACAAACATCATCTCTTTCAAATTGGCATGTTTTACCTTCCCGGCGTGGTGGACATGAACACACGAAGTCATGACCTTGCTTTCTACATTGACCTCCATAATTACAAGGGTTTGGTGAACACGGATCTTGTCTTTTTTCACAATTAGTTCCCATAAATCTGTCTGTGCAGTGACATGTATACTCATGACGCACGTGAGGTGAAGAAAGTATAAGGGTCGAGCTTTCAATTATTCTCACATCATCTAACACCTTAATAGCGTCTGTACAAACACCATCATTAAGACAATGTTGTGTTCCACAAGGGTAGTATGACACAATTACTGATGTTTTCAAGACCTTACTTATTTCAAATTCTTTTGTTCTGACATAACTTTCTGTGTTTTCTCTTTTCCAAATAGTTTTGTTAGTCTTAATTGCCAATGTTAAATCAATCCCATCTTTTTCCGGATTTATGCTATATAAGTAAGCAATTTCGTCTTTCTTTAGTCCATTTTTCAATACTTCTAGTAAATTGCGATAATAATGTGTAAGGAAATCAGCGGCAGTCATGTTTAATATTTTTATTGTTATTGATTGTTCAACTGTTGCATTATCAAACGAAAAGTATTCAACGCTAATAGATGACGTAACATCTTTGTGAATCCCGTCATTGCCGGACACGGAAAATGAATATCCTTGTCCTGGTCGGACCGCGTTGGTGTAAAGATCACAATCCTTTCGAATGCTAAATAACGTGAGGGTATTTTCAGTAGTAGAGTCCTTTATAATTTTGCATTTATAATCTCCAACAGTATCTGGATCATTCGGTTTAACGTCTGCTATCTTCCCAATCGGAACTTTGTTATTAAATGCATAAACAAGAACATGAGCAGATCTAGAGGATGGTGGATTGTCGTTTCTGTCCAATACTTTAATGCATATTGAATAGCTTGATTTCATTACTGGTGTACCGCTGTCTTCAATTTGTATGGTAATTTCTAGTTGTGGAGTTAGTTCTCTGTCAATTTTTCTAGTTGTTAATAGAACACCTGAGTGTTTGTGGACTTTCACATAATTTTGATGTTGACCTCCAATTATAGAGTACGAGAATGGTGCTCCGTTTGGAGGCAAATCTGGATCCTTTGCAGTTAGGGTAGTTATACTGGTATTAGGTGGCTCATTTTCATAAACAGCTCCATTGAAATTTACAACATCAAACAATGGACCATTATCGTTAATATCGGTAACTGTTACTTTAACCGTCGTCGTCCCAGTTTCTGGTGGAATACCAGTATCAATCGCACCTACTATAAGTGAGTATGTTGGTATTGTCTCACGATCAAGTTGTCGTGACACTTCTATTTCGCCACTTTGTGGATCTATTCTAAAATCTTGATTTGTGTTACCGCCAATAAGAGAATAACTGAATTGATTATTCTGTGGACGTACATCCTTATCCACTGCTTTAACCTGTACAATTTTTTGACCAACACCAGCTGATTCAGAAATCGTCGCTTCGTAGTAATTTCTTGAAAATTCGGGAGGATCGTTTCCATCTTGAATCGATATTATAATCTGAGCTTCATCTGTGTCATTACCATGAATTCCGCCAGAGTTTTTGGCTAAGACGGTCAAAACAACTCTGTTTTGCGTTTCTCGATCTAAATAACGAGCTACCCTTATTACTCCAGTTTGAGAATTTACATTGAATCCCTTATCATTACTAGAGCCAACAAACAAGTAATAAATGATGCCGTCATCACCGCTGTCTTGATCTGTAGCCTGAATAGTACCAACATTTGTGCCAACCTCAGCTGATTCAGAAACATCAAAATGGAAAGCTGGTTGTATAAATTTAGGATAATATTCGTTTACACCTGTTATGTGCACGAGTACTTCAGTCATGCTGCGCATAATCGAATCGGGGTTTTCAGCAGTAATCTCCAATTTGTATGAGGTTTTTTCTTCATAATCAAATATTTCTTTAGAAAATATTTTGCCTGTGTTTACATCAATATAAAATAACGAAGACATTTCATTTTTGATATGATATTTAATTATGGAATTTTTTGGCGAGTCGATATCAACAGCATTTACCTTAAAGATAAAACTATTAACCGGTGAATCCTCTGCCAAATATGCTTCATAATGTGACTGATTGAACTGCGGTGCATTATCATTTATATCCGTTAAAATGATTGTAACTGTTGCAGTTGTTTCTTTTGGTTTAAATCCCAGATCAGTGGCTGTTATGTTAAGACGATATTCTTGAATTTCATCATAATCCAAAGGCCGGAGTATACTTATGGTACCTAAAAATGGATCAACTTGAAATTCTTTTCCAATATTTCCAGAAGAGATAGCGTATCTTACTATACCATTAGGCCCTTCATCTTCATCGTTAGCTTTTAATGTTAGTATGGAAGAACCAATTGGTTCATTTTCAGGAACGATTACTTGATAACTAAGTGCTGTAAATTTAGGACTGTGAATATTTTCACCAGTCACAACAAATGTTATTGTTGTTTCATCTGATTGGGGTGGGATTCCTCTATCAACGGCTTTGATTTTCAATCCATAATATTGTCCAATATAGTAAAATTCTTTATTTACATAAATCCAACCATCAGTTTTATCAATTGTAAAGAAGGATGTACCATTCCCGCCTGACACATGGTATTCTATTTCCGCATTTATTCCAAAGTCCATATAATCTTTTGCTGTTAACTGTAATACTTTTTCTCCCATTGTGGCATCCTGTGGTACAGGCACAAATTTTTCATGTTCGACAAATTTCGGTTTATTATTATTAGCATCAACTACATTAATTGTAACTAAACATTCAGATGACATTGGTGGTTTTCCGTTATCAGTTGCTACAACAATAACTGAATAAGTGTTTTCAGGTGATAAATTTATTAATGTTCTTTTATAGTTCATCATAAACTTGCTCAAAATTTCACCAGTAGCTGGATCAATTGTAAACAAATCTGAAGTTTGTTGTAACGAATAGGAGATGATTGAATTAGGACCTTGTTTATCTTTATCAGTAGCAATAACCTGTCCCACAAAGCTATTTTTATTTTGTAACTCTGGAAAGTTGAAGCTATAGTATGAATATTCAAATTCAGGAGCGTTATCATTCTGATCTTGTATTGTAATAGTTAGTGGTGTTTCAGATCTCCAAGCTCCATCGATTGCTGCTACTTTGAGAATATATTCATCTTGCAACTCTCTGTCCAACGGTCTTGCAACTGTTACATTCCCACTTATTGGATCAATAAGAAACTTTTCCCCAAGATTTTCGACGAAACTATAAGTAGCGTTTGCGTTAGGTCCTGTGTCCAGGTCGGAACTTGTTACTCTTATCACAAAAGAACCGATTTCTGCGTTTTCGGTCACATTCACACTGAACAATCGAGTAAATCTTGGTGGGTTATCATTTTTGTCCAAAACTGTCACGAGCACAGTAGATGTTCCAATTAATTGGGGCACTCCATGATCAACAGCTTCTACTAAAATTTCATAAAAAGGTATAGATTCTCTATCCAATCCCATGTTGGTGTAAATTTCTCCACTTTCAGGGTCAATTTTAAATGTCTCTTCGTAATCGTTAACAAGCCGATAAGATATTCTTCCATTTTCATTAGAGTCATCATCGTGTGCCTCTATTTTAACCACTAACTGAGGTGGCGATTCCTCTTCCGGAACTGTTGCATTATACAATAAATTTTCTATTATAGGTACGTTATCATTTGCGTCTGTTACTTTTATTTCTATTTCTATAAATGATTTTAGAGGTGGCATGTCCGAGTCTCTAACCTCGAACCAAACTTCATAAAGAGGCATTGTCTCATAGTCAAGTCCTTTACCGGTTATAAAGACTTCACCGCTGATTGGTTCTACCTTCAAAGCATCTCCAATATTACCTCCAGCGACGGCGTATTGTAACAAACTAGTGGGACCTGTTTTTGGAGATGTAGCAGATAATCGCGTCACTAAAACACCTTCTTGGGTATTTTCAGAAAAAGTAAATGTAAGCTTGTTTGTTACAGAAAATTTTGGAAAATTTTTAACAGATTTTGGTATAAGTACTAAATCAGCTGTACTTTGTCGTGGAATAATTCCACAATCAGCTGCCATTATTATCAAATTAAAAGATGATTTGTTAGTTTCTTTGAATTTAACTAGACTCTCCTTGGCTTTTATTACACCAGTTTCTTTATTAATAGTAAAATAATCTTGATGTTCTCCTTTTAGATCATATAAGATTTTCTTATTGAGACCAATGTCGTTGTCCTTAGCTTTAACACCAAATATAAAATCTCCTGGAAGTGTGCGATCGGAAATATACGTCTCATATTCTGATTGCGGAAATATTGGCGTGTTGTCATTTTCATCTTCAACTATAATTGTAACATTAGCTGTAGCCGTCCTAGGATCAGTAGTAGATGAGTCTTGCGCCATAAGGATTAAATAATATGTATCCCAATCTTCGCGGTCCAAGCTTACATTTGTTGAAATTATCCCGGTTGTGGGATTAATAACAAATCTTTCTGATTTTTCACCTAATAGACTATATCGAATTTTAGCATTATTTCCGATATCCTTATCGACAGCTTTTGGCTGTAAAATTATAGTACCGGAGGGCATATTTTCTTTGATAGTTGTTTTGTAACTTTGTCTTTCAAAATCAGGACTATTATCGTTTGCATCCTGTACGATGATTTTTACAGTTCCAGAACCAGTTAAAGGTGGTGACCCTGAAATCGATATATTAAATATTAGTAATTTTAGCTAATTATTGATTTCAATTGTGCCTTAATACGCGATATTTATTATTAATGCACGTATTGTCTTTGACAACCAATTTAAATCTGTCTCAAAAATATAGATATACGTTTTCAGACAATATGTACCTGTATCCATTGCTACAAGAGACAATGTATATTCATCCTGTGCTTCCCGATCTAGAGTCCTCAATAAAGAAATTTGACCAGACGACGCGTTTATTGTAAACAGGTCGGCGTCTCCTTCTTTTATGAAGTAGCGAACTTGGTTGTTGAATGGCGGCGAGTCTGCATCATAAGCTCGAACTGTAATTATGTACCCTCCATTCGGTGGTATTATATTTTCCATTACATAAGCTAAATATGGAGAATCTAAGAACGTAGGAGGGTTGTCGTTTATATCCTGAATAGATATAGACAGTTCAGCCGTGTCGAATCTAACATCATCTTTAGCGCAGTCTTCCGTCCTGATTGTAAGTAAATAACGTGACTTCCTTTCGTAATTAAGATTTTTCGCCACTCTTACGATACCGGTATCTTCACTAATGCTAAAGTCGCGATTTTCGTCACCAGATGCTATGGAATATCTTACTCTTCCATTTAGTCCCTCGTCAACATCTGTCGCAGAGACCTGAAAATGTTCGAAAGAATAATTAACTATACATATACAAAACAGTGATAAATACTTTTAATTATAACATTTTCTGCTTACTTGTAAGACACTTGCTCCAATACTGGCATTTTCTGGAACTGATGCACTATACTGCTTAGGATCGAATACAGGACTATTGTCGTTCTCGTCCATTATTTTGATGAAGATCTTAGTTTTAGTAAGATTAGGTGGGTCCCCTCTATCTTTAGCTGTGACAGATATTGTGTAACTAGACTTAAGCTCCCGGTCAAGTTTTCCAGTAGCTCGTAAAATGCCATCAACATTTCCAAGAGAGAAGTAACCATTGATTTCTGGATCTGGTTCCATAAAGTATTCAATGTATCCATTTCTTCCTTCATCCTTATCAATTGCTTTTATTGTCATTATCACAGTATTAAGGGGAATATTTTCTGATACTGTCGTCATGTTTGGACTAACAAATTCCGGAGCCATGTCATTGACGTCCTTTAATTGTATAGTTACCTAAAAAATTAAGATTTTTATTAATTATTTTATTGTTAGAAGTATATGGTTGGCTAATAACATCAGAAACGACACCTGTAACAATTTGTGTACGACAAAAAACAGGACGGTATCAAAGGGTTCGATTACAGCATTTCCTGGGCCTGATCTTTTTTGTTAGTCAAATGTAAAAAATGTAAACATGTTTATATATTAAGATGGCCTCTGAAAATGTTACAATTATTTTAACGTTGCTGTAAGATTTCTCCCATACGTCGATAAAAAAACTTATAAACTGTCAGCAAATTGTAAATCGAATCATTCACAATTCGTTTACGTATTCTCATGTTATTGTTATGTACTATTTGGCGAAAAATATAGATAAAAATAAAGATAAAGTTACGTGTGTCTAAGTTTTATCCTACTCTGAGAATTCTTCGTATTATTATAGATTATTAACGATTTTTAGAAGGGTTGCTTGAAATGTAACACCAACTTGTAAAAGTAAATATTAAATCAAAGCACCGGAATATTACGACCTCGATATTTCTCAGAATGTTTCGATGCTCGTTACAATATTTACCTGCACAGTTGAAGACAACTGCGGCTCTGGTGGCTTAGCCAAATCCTTAGCCGTCACTATTAAGTTATAAATTGGGGTTTTCTCCCTGTCTAAGATTTTACTCGTACGTATTGTCCCATTGGATGAAATTGTAAAATCTAACCCATCATCGCCAGACGTAATGCTATAAATTATTTTTCCATTAAATCCTGAAAAAAATAGATACACGAAGTTAAAAAAAATGATTAACACAAATATTACACAAATTATTTTTTTATATTTTCTTTCATATTTAGTAATATTACTTACAATTTATAGTCCTATATGCGCAAAAAGAGACAAAATAATATAAGTAAGAATGATAACAAAACATTGTAACTTATCTATCAATTATCAAAGCTGTACAAAAATTAAACAATGAATAATTTTGATTACCAGAGTCCATATCTGTTGCGCTTATTGTGACGACCGACGTTCCCACTGGGACGTCCTCCAAGATTTCATTAGAAAAGCTCATCGGGTCGAATATGGGCGCATTATCGTTTAGATCTATCACATTAATGTAGATGGTGACCGTACCAGATAGTGACGGATGGCCGCTGTCCTGCGCTTGGGCCACCAGAATGTAATGCTGTGTCTGGAAAATATGAAAATCAAACAATGAATTAAGTTCATCCATGATAATATCTTATTAAAGTTGTAAGTAGGAAGGAATTAGTTATAATAATAGTAAATCAGTTAGTATTGCAACACGAAAGTGCTTGAAAATTTATTTAGATATTTAAGGAGGATGAATTTAACGGGGCAACAATAATTCTGCAACAACAATTAATAGACACAGGTGTCGGGTGTGTGGGTTGCTAGAAGCTTATATGACTACGCGACGCCGGTATCTGCGAGTTCTCGCTACTTTCTCCATCCAAACAGCTGATACATTGAAGACAAAAAGCTACTACGCTTCAAAAGTTTAATAATTTTTCATAAAACTGATTCAAAGGATAAAGAAAAATGTGTAGCGACACTTTTAAAAATACTTAAAGACTAAATGTATAGTTATTAAATTCAAAATGTATATGTTTTGTAAATATAATATCATATCATAATTAATTTAAGCATAAGTCATGTGGAAAATGTCTGTGTACCGACGAATTCCAAAAAAAATGCATGCGGCATTCAGATTTTCCATATAATAGGTCACCAAAACGTTCCAGCTATGACAAGCTCCCTCATTCGCGGATCGTGGAGCGAGATGGCAATTTAAAAAAACGCGCAGTGGTTGTGGAATCCGGCCCATGGATGTTTTGCAGACGGCCGCTTTGTCTGACATTGTTCGGGCCTTAATTTCGATGGCGGATCGAGTGGGCAAATGCCGAATATGATGCGCGACGCGTAAAAACTGTACCGGGATGAAATTAGCAGCTCTCTAGCGAGGTACGCGGAATTGGCGGGCGGTCGGGCAACGAGTGTACAGCGAATTGTTTTTACTAATTAACGGAGTCGAGTGATTTGATGAGGGGCGAGACGCTGTTCGTTTACACGCATCCACCAGTATACGTCTCTTGCGCTTTAATTAATTTTCACGCGATGTGACTTTTATTGAATTATACACGCTCATATGGGTATCAAGCTTTGGTACATAATATTCGATTTATATTCTTGTCTTTTCACAGAATACTCATTTTATTGTCAATGATTTGTCAAAAAAATGTGTACAATTTTTGGCAGCGCCACTCAGTCCTATACAATTATCAACAACCTGTAAAACATTAATCCCTTTCTACTTTGCACTGTACGACTTTTGTCTACCTATCTGAAACCAAGGACTGTATCGCACTCGACAACTAAGTAGTACAAACATCTTACAATTGATAATGCCATAAAATTTTCAAAATACTTAAGTCAACGTTGATGTTAATAACGAAACAGTATATCAAACGCGATGCAAACAAGACTGTATCGCTTTAAATTGCATAGACTTTTGCAAATTTCTTAGGGCATAAACCACATAAATTGTATGATGATTCATGACGTCGGGGAAATTTAACGACTCGTTGTTATTTTATAGGTGCATTGGTAAGTATTACAATAAGCTAGTTACGGTACTAGCTGCAGCAATAACTCGTTAACCGAGCTTGAAGGCGTATGTGAAACTTAAATAATGTCCATTGGCCGCGAAAAGCCGAAAGACTCGTAAAATATTTTTTTGTAGTGCGAAATATTAACATAACAACTATGAAACTATTTTAAGATAAAATATAAAGACGTACTTTATATATCTTTTATAACATATACAGGTTCAGATAAAAACAAATCAACACAAATAATTATACGAGTACGTGGCCACAGGTGATACACAAAATACTTGAAAATATCACATCTCCCAACAAAAAATAATAATTTATTGTAGACCTCACGTTTATAAGCAGCCTTTTTATAGCGTGCGTCAGCGATACACTCTCGGAGAGGGGGAAGAGGCTGTAATCAACCACGCTGGCCCAGTGAGGATTGGTGGATGTCACATATGTTCGAATTTGATGGTTAAGACATGCCAGTTTCCTCACGATGTTTTCCTTCACCATTCTTGGAGTAGTGGTGATGAAATAAAAAACATAAAATAAAGCACCTGCTTGAGTTCGAACTCACGAGCGTATGTAAGTCGGGGCCTACACCACTGGGCCACCACTGCTCTATATTTATTATAAGCTGCATAACCAGACAATGATTCAAAATTAGATGTTCTAATGTTACAATATGTACCTATAGATCTTTGCTATACGCAAATATTCTCAATATGTTCATAGCCATCGTAAGTAGATAACAGTTCTAATTATTTGTAACTATAGATAATGAATAGATTCTACATCTCGTGTTTATTGATTACATTAATATAAAATGCATGTGAAAATAATTTTAATGCGATAAAACATTCATTATATAAATTAACTACACTTGTTTGTCCCCGATAAATGCCGCTGGGACTCGAATAAAAGATCTTAAAAAGCCTTCGATTATCTCTAATGAATATGATAGACGCCGCAAATCAAGATTCGTTTTATTTCCCACTCTATAGACGTCCAGACAATTTCTCTTCCCCGCAGAATGAGGCGACCTTCAATGAGTGAATATAGGCATTGGCGTATCGCCGTATTCATCCCGCGCCTGCATTAAAAACCCGCTCAAGGGCAACATCGTCCCTCGTTTCAGAATTGCGCATCTTACGTACAACATGCAATATTTTACACGGCTCGTAATAAATTCAACTTATCCTTATCTTATTTTTACGCCCAAAAGGCATTCCAGTAAGTGACTCGAATTATATATTTTTAAAAAGTACGGTAATTGTGCCCTTGTCCTTGGCTCTTTCACTCGAATTAACATAATCTTAAAGATCTTAAGTATAGTGCGTGGCTCTATGGAGTACTCAAAATATAAGCATACGCCACTCGAATCTTATAATGTACAAAAATAAACATCACGTTACATTTTTTTTTATATTTTTTATAAAAAAAGGTCCTGTGGGGAAGGGACTATTTTATGACATACTTTATGTGCAACAAAATAAAAAAGATATACTTTATTTTAATCTAACTTATTTTAGATGCACATTTTTCAAAACATGCGTAGTTTCTTGATCTAAGTCATTTTGGTATATGATGTCATCATGTTGTGTATTATTAATAGAATACTGACTATATGATTATATACTATAATACGGAATAGGAAAACAATTGATTTAAGTATAAAAAGGTTGAATTACATATGTTCAAGAGAATAGTGTTCCGGTAGTTGTTAGCCTTTTATTAGGTCTCCTTAGCGTTGTAACCATTACTGTGTTCTGGCCGTATAAACATAAATACAATAAAATGAATTAAAGTTGTGTTCGTGCATTTTCAGGCGAAATAATCAAAAACTATATATATATATATAACTATAACTATATATAACTATAACTATTTAAATTAATTCTTTTCATCAGTAGGAAAAACGATTTTCTTCGGGCTTACTATAAAGCCAAAGAGATATTAAAGTCGACTAATCTTTCCGAAAACCTACTTTTCAAGATGTAATGACCGACTGATTACTATAACAGGCAAAATGTATACATGTAATGTTTTTAAAACAGTAAAATGTACAGTTAAATAAATGGATAAAAGATCTAAGATTATTTTTTAATTTAAAGAAATTAATAGTTTAATAAAGAATTTGGAATTGAATTACGCGTCGCTTGAACGGCTCCGCGGTCAATGGCCTCCCTAGATCTATGTTAAGATAATTGTATCAACCGCAATGTACACAAGCACACGGTGGAAACAAGAAGTGGACGAAAGCTGTCTGAAAGTAAAACCTACCGCCTCGTTCTATTCATTATACCTACGCGTCTGTTCGTACGTACGTTCGTCTGGACATTTAAATGGATGATGATATTGGATTTATTTCATATAGTTTATCAGAAACAGGAACCAGTACTCCTGGAATCTTTGATGCTGCGGTAAAACCTAATTTAAATTATAATTCATCAAATAAACAAAATTCTTTAGTTCGCTAATATTATTTACTAGCCGCCCCGGCGTCGCACGGATAGTTTCTACATTAGTTACAACATTTCTCATGAAAATATAAGAATTGTAACAACTGTTATGTATGATAAGTTACGTTCATTTATTTAGCAAATTTCCATCTCGATTTAAAACAAACTATAGTTTAGGTTACATGTTTAAAGATATCATTCGATAATTAACGTCAAGGAAATAATCTAAAAAGCATACTATTATTGTTCACGGTTATAACAAAAATGTTTAAATTTAGTTGTAAAATACAAAGAACAAAATACTACTATTTTAGTCGTTGACAAAAGTAGACGGAATAGAAATTCGTAATCTCTACCTATCCCTCTGCGTCATGGACGTATTGTATTGCGTTTTCTACAAAAAATAACTATTTGAACGAATGTCTCGAAGGATCGGTTTATGTGAATTTTAGCGAACATCGGAAACTATGTGTGAGTTGTTCCCATAAATATTTTATTTGTAAATTCGCCGAGCCACATATAGCGTTCAACGTCCCGATCCAATATGCCAAGGTCTAGATAATAAATATATATGAGCTGTTTCAATGAAATATCTTTTTATTGTAATTTGTGTGGAGTCAGAACCGAAGTATAAAAACTATTGTTGTTTTGCGAAGCCGAACAAATAATAAGCCCATGTTGTTTTGTTATTTTATTTTGTATCAATATTACTATGAAAGAGATGTGTTTATGTGGTGAAAATAAGATGATATTTGCAAGATCTTTAAAGCTAGTAGTTATTCCTTATATTTAACCATATTTTATTTAAAAAAAACATGAAATTAAAACATTTGATAACAAAATAAATCGTACAAGTTATTATTCGTACGTATAAGGTAGATTCATTTTTTAATCTTATATATCAGTGTGGAGTGGTAAGCCTTTGCCCTTGTTAAAAGATATAAATAACAATAACCATGTCTAGATCCTAGGAAATTATATTTTTTAATTTGCAATTTTGTTCGCACAAACAAAAGTTTTTAATGAAAATCTGAATTATGTGGTGATAAATAGTAGTAGTTACCTCTTCATAGTCCAGCCGTGCTGTCAATGTAAACACGCCAGTCTGTGGGTTCAGTGAGAATATATCGTTGGCCCAATCCGAGACCACGGTGTAAGTTAATTGTGCGTTCGGTCCTGAGTCCAGATCGGTCGCAGCGACCGTCCCCACCACGGAGCCGCGCGCAGCATTCTCCGGTATGTCGAATGAGTAAGCGCTTTCTTTGAACGCTGGAGGATTGTCGTTTGTGTCGGTTACCTGAAATTTAAACCATTATATATCAATAATAAAAAAATATTATACTCAATGGTATGGCAGGTGGATCTTTTGGTTTGAATTGAGAATCAATAGAATTTGATCTGTAATTGTTTCATGTTATAATTTTAGATTAAGCAATTAAATAAATAATAAATAAAATAAAGCAAAGTTTATTATAGCCTGCTACCTTTTGTTATCTTTTTTAGTAATTAATGCTTAGTTTACTTTGTTTTGTAATTTTTTGTTATAAAGATAACATACATAGCATAAATGATTTTTATTATTATTATCCTTCGCCTGGTAAAGTAGTAAATGATTGCACCCTTGAGCTGGTGCTAAAAGACGTTAATGACAGTTGTAAATCGTTTTCACCTGCACCCTATAAAATGCTGAAGATGCGTTCTTATTGTTTGTGTCGAAACAAGATCACGTGATGTCTGTTTTCGGTTTGCGATATGCTTACCCATTGTTATATTTGCGCCCGAACCTTGATGAAAAACAATTAGCAATTGATACATATCTTATATTTAGTCGATGAAATATACACGGTAGAAAGGTTGCGAGTTAATATTCATAGATCAATAACAATACAATCGGCTTGAATTATTTTATTTTTGTTACCTCAAGACATCTACATTTAAAAATCGACTTTGAACGTTCTATTTTCGATCAATAGTGTTCCAAACTGGTACCGTTAAAATTTTATCTCGATCCAATAAGTATTTCTAGAGTTATTCAGGTTTATCGCGGTTTGAAGTCGATTTTTTTAGTTTTACTGCGTTTAAATTATTATAAGTAAATAGCTATTTTACATTGTCGGCTCTATGGATGTTGTAAACCTAAGGCTTAACAAACATCAATCACATTATTGTGTAAGTAAGCTAATAATATTTGAAACTACAAATACATACATTATGTTTATATACGTACGTATACGTATTATGTAAGTAAATCAGTTATGTTACGTTATAAATATAATCCACAAGCTAAAGCTTAGGGTTCGAAAGTATTTAATGGCACCTCAAGTAGTAACAAAAAATAATAACGTCGACATAATTAAAAATGAATTCTAGTATTAATGATAAACATCGAAGCGGAGGCAGTACAAGCCGCGGCGAATCCGCCAGCGGCGGCGTATTAACGACCGGGCCTGCATATTGTAAAATATTTTAAAGTCCACTCACGGACTCAGATAAAGCAAACGCATTTCGAATTAATTGTACTATTCGTTATCACGGCCTGTTAAAATAAATACTTTAGCATGTAGATAGAGCTATAAAAATAAGTATATTCGTACCTGTACAACGATTGTAATGTCCGTGTGTTGCATACCATCGTCCGCCCTCACTAGCACTTGGTATTCTGATATCGTCTCTCTATCCAGAGGCTCTTTGAGGGTTAGCACGCCTGTGTTAGAGTCCAATGCGAAAGGCGTAGGTTCGGCTGATTGGATGCTGTACGTGATTGTACCGATTGTGTCAGGATCTTCGGCGACTATTGTGGCGATTTTCTGTCCTGGTGCCAGGTCCTCAGACGCTGGATACGCTGCTGGTATGTTCCTGAACTCAGGTGGACTGTCGTTCTTGTCAAGTATCGTCACCTCGACCTGTAAACAAAAAATAAATTAAACATTCACACACAAACAAACTTTTTGCGATATTATACCTAAAAGAGGAATATGTGTAATTTTAAAGTCAGGTGCTGTGTAATTTTTTTTAATTAGGGACGCTTTTCTGAAATCCTAGTGTTTTAATTATCACATCTTATAATAATTACGCACAAAAATTGTCAGTTTTGACCAAAACTGAGACAGACTTTTGGTCTGTTTTGCAATAAAATTTGGACATCATTGATTGTTTTGCTGGATAAGTAATTCCGTAATTAAAACTTTAGTTAGCAGCACCGACCACAACAAACGGGACGTCGAAAAACTTTTAAATGTTTAATTTATGACGTGGTCACAAAATCGTCCGCCTTAACACACAGCCGAAATTAATAATTCTAAAAATGCAGTTCGCGAGAGCGCCCTCCGACAAATGTGTGACTGGTCTGGCCGACACAATCGCAAAACGAGCCTTTAGGCGCTGCAGTTGTAATGACGCTACCACATTTGACGTACTTAAAACGCTTTCGTTTTAAAACATGTTTGAATTAATTTACTTTTTTATACTAGAAGGTAGCAAAGAGGATGCGGTTCATCTCAAGTGATCGCTACCCATAGACATCTGCAACAAGCTAATAAGTTTAATGTACAGATGAGGCGATAAGCAGAAAATGGTTATTTCTTTTCCTTTTCATTCCCACCACCGTCAAGTCTTCTACTACGACCAGAATTTGGTCTTTCTCTAAACTTACTTTTAATAATTATTTAATATTAAACTTAAAGATCAAGGACTGATTATTGGAGGAAAAATATAATAATATCAATGTCAAGCTAGAACAATCGTTTCAATATCACGAGGTGTTAGAAAGCAGAATGTACTTATGTCGGCTAGGCACAGTTTTAATTAAATTACAATATAGATTATTAGGGCAACAGGTGTTTAACCAATCGCTGATTTAATTAATTAGTATAAGTCATATTTAGCGACATATCACTTCCGATAAAAGTGATCCTCCGTCATCAGATCAGGCATATAACGTACACTTGTTACTTTGAAAGCCTTACAATATCGTTGTATACATGAAAATTATACAATAAACTTGAAGCAATTTTGGTTATTTTACGTTTTATGTGTGGATAAATTTTAATTTTTCTGTAAATTCAAAATATTGTCTCACAGTTCGGTCGCTGGTCGTCGAAGCAAGCTGTAATTTTTTTTTTAGTAAAGACAACTTGATACAAGTAATTTATACTAAGAAACAATTAAATAATTACGTTTGTAATATTTTATGTTAATTCGTGTTGTTGCTAACACAAGCTATCATATTATTCTTTAAATAATAACTAACAAAATTGTACTCCGAATGATTGCACAACACTAGTTGACCTTACGAACGGTGTACAGTTTAATTCTCGCTTGATGAGATGTGTTAGATAAGATTTATGAAGGCAGAGTTGAGGTACAAGCGCGGCCGGTGGACGTTTACAAAAAGCCGCTCGAACAGAACTCGACGACTCAACAAAGGCGCAAGTAAAAGAGTAAAACCAGCAAACGTTTCGTCATCCGCACACCGGACCGAGGAATTCGGGACACATCGATCGCGCCCGTCACAGATAAGCCGGCGATTGTAGAGGTCTCTGGCTTCGGCGACGGTACATTTGTTATGATGACTCAATCTTTTCTTTGTAAAGACGAGGGTGCCGTCTCAAGAAACGCACATGTTTCAGAGAAGAGTAGCGCCAATTAACAATGATTGTACTATTTTTTTATCTTTATTAAACGAGGATACAAGTCTCAGTCGAGGGCAAGAGATCATGGTAAAATGGACATTTAACTAATCCTCCATAAGTAATAAGTTTCACATGTATATAATGTAATTTAAGTGAAACCAGTAGCACCATATTTACAATGAATTACATGGATTTTATCACTAATCGACTGCTCCGTCGACATAGGTACGTTATAATATTAACATAGGCATAATTCTTTGCAGTCGTTCAGGAGTTGTACAAAGCTGTAAGAGTCATACATTACTGTGCTCTGATTTGAACGAGACACTATGACGCAAGGTAGCGAGTGTAAGCCGTGCGCACAATTTTGTATTTCAAAACTTGATTAGAACCGCATTGACTTGTGTTCATAATCACATGAATGTCGTATCCATATCGTCACTTTAACCTATTGGCGCATTTTTACTATAATTGCTTCTTTACTTTCGCGTAACTCTTGAAAGATCAAAGAATAGATCTGTATCTGTGTTGTGCAACAAACAATCCTATATAATGTGTAGTATAAAAATCGATATTTATGTTTTTCCACGAAATTTAATTTAATTCTTTATTTTATTAAATGTTATTCAACAATCGCAATTACGTACGTTTTAAATCGATTATAATACTTACTGCCGGTCTTTGTTCTGAAACAGATGTGTTCATATTTATTATTCCCCTGACCTCACCAGTAACTGGACATGTTATAAATGTTCAAAAAAGCAAAGATTTATTGATAAAACCCTTTCACATAGTTCGTCTCGCTGCAGCGGACCCCCTAGAGATTATATTTGAAGTAATCGATTAAGGGAAGAGAAATGACAGAGCGTCGATTTAGTCGGATAGATAATTCATCAGGTTTCGACAATTGATTATTGTCTGCTACTAGATTAATGCGGACCGCTCAAAGGATTGTTATTTAAATCAAAGTATCATTTATTTCCTTAGCAGCGATTTTTAAATATCCATATGTAAAATAGTAGTGAATTGATATTGTATCAAATGTTTTTCTCTAATTTTCTTGACGCCTATCAAATTAATCTAATTAAACTCTGGTGAAATGTATTTGCAGACAATTTAAATTGTCAAATTTGGTATCATATATTAATATAACTTCAAGAACGTTTGTGTTCATTTAAATTGCGCACATCATAAAGAAAAATTTGTCACAACATCTTAATCTTATTCTCGTAGGTTAAGGCCTTTTCCACAGGTTCAACTATTACCTACGGTACCTACTAAAATAAAAACACATTCGAATAAGCTTACTGCTTGGTAGATAGGTTTAAGCAATATGGTTTCTGTTACCAAAAGTTACCAAGCCTGAGTCCCATGTGGGAGACCTACGCCTGTCGCCCGTAAAGAAGAAAAAGAAGAATCATTAGAGCAAGTTTGTCGGGACTTAAAACACTGACTCTAAGATTGTATCTATGTTCGATCACGATCTATGTTTAATGGTGCTTTACGGGTATTTTACGTTGAAAGGTTTTTTAAATGTAATAATGTTGATAAAAAACCAACCGTTAACATAAAAGCAACAAATGATGCTTAAGAAAAAAAATGTAAAAATTCACTCGCAACGCCAGTATCGCGGTGCGACTACAGATACATACGATATAAGAATAGCACTACGCGTCGAACGCGACTAATTAAAATGGAAACAGAGTTATTTTACTCATTAAAATAAAAATATATCGCACGTTTTTAACTACCACTTTGTTTATAATGTTTTAACAGTAACTAAAGATATTAAAACGTATCGGTTATCAGTTGAGATTACCTATCGTTAAATGTAATATCGTTGAACTATTTTTACGCTATTTATATTTTTATTAAACGTTTTTATTGTGCCACATTGATTACATTCACGCGGAAAAACGCCAACGCCACGATACCTCACCTAAAGTTAAATATGTATTACGAAAAAACCATTTTCTTAATTTTTAAATAGAATCAAACGAAGATAAACACTACTCATTAAAAGTAAAAAATAATTACTATTACACTCTTTGACATGAATTGTAGAGCCAGAGATGAGTCAAGTCATTCAAAGCAATGGAGTGTGTCACTCAAATTTACCTGAATGATTTATGCCAGCTATAACTAACACAGATTGCTTTAATGCATATCTATGTATATGTTGATAGCGATAAATGGAGACTATCCGTCTCGTTCAACGATGATAGTTATTGTTGGAACTGTAAGATAACCAGTGGAGATATTAGTAACGACTCACTTAGCGAGCTATGATCGTATAACTCGCATTGTAAACATTTTTTAGCGGATCAACTGAAACGGACCACCGACTACACCGACCACATTAATCGTAGAAAATGATAGAAAATTGAAGTACATACTAGAATTTCAAACCGATGTAGAATGTTAACCTGAACATTACACCAAGATGTTTGTTTTCAGCCTGTTGCCAAGAATGACATTTCTGTATTCCAAAGCTTAATTCATATTTGACGGACCGGTTGGCGTGGTTTGTAAGATACTCGCTTTTCAAGCCGCAGGTCGTGGGTTTCTTTCCCACCCAGGAAAAACATTTGTGTGCATGAATGTGTCTGTTTGGTCTAGGTGTATATTATCTATTTAAGTATGTATTTACAAAAGAAAAGTAGTATATCAGTAATTTGGTTGCCATAGGACAAGCTCTGCTTAGTTTGGGATCAAATGACCGTGTGTGAATATGTCCTAGTATATTATTATTATATATCAACTGAGCGACTAGGAGTGATATAAAAACCCTGAAGGTTTACGTCACTGCTCCAGTCCAATTATGTTAAAATTTTTATGATATAAAAATAAAGATACAAAATAATTTGTTTTGTTTTTCAGAACAAAAGACGAAACTTATACATGCATAAGAACGATGTCATCTATTCTCATATTTTCTGTTTCAATGCGAAATCAATATCTCTGATACCACACGAGTACGCTGCTAATATACTACTATGACTCTCCACTTGGCTTTCAGTTTTATCCGTGGATTGAACGTGGTGCCTAATTCGAGTGTTGGACCCTCAGAAATGATGTCAGATCGTTCTCTTTTTGGCCAAAGTGCGATGTATATTTACGAACATCAATCATGCGAGTCATTTACTTCAAAAATTTTTGACGTCACTCGTTTTATTGCCTGCCTTAATTTTTATGTAATTTCACCTTGCACCTCGAAATACAATGGAGTATCCTTTTATTTAGTCCATAAAGTGATCAATCATTTTTCAATATTAGAAAATTACCTCAAAAATGTATTAACATCATGTTATTATTGGCGTAATAAGGACTACAGTCGTGGCAATCTCCGGAATATTGCGAGCGGCGACAAAAAGAAAGTCTCACCTTATTTGTAAAAAAATACAGAATGTCCTTAAAAAGGTTCGTCATTTCTGGGGATAAATTTATATTAACTGCAAGTTGCAGAGTCTGTGTCAGTTGTATATCTAACTGAATGAAAGAAGTTAGATATGATGTAAGGTGTAAATCAATTCTCACTTCCTTCAAACGAAGGTTTATAGTAGTTACAAATTATTAAATTGCGGGAGTCAACTGGATGAGGGCGGCAAGCGACCGATCTTTGTGGCGATCAATGGGGGAGGCCTACGTCCAGCAGTGGACGACTTTAGGCTGAAAAGAAGAAGAAGAAGGTGCTTATGTCTTCTTTTTTGAGCGTAGCTTAACAAAAAAGTAAAAATCGACTTTTTATTGTTAAGAGTATAATAAAAAAGGGACTTGAAAACAGCTAACGTCTTTCCGTTAATTTAAAACAATTTTAAACAATTCTACAGTTCAGTCAGTTTTAATTATTTTATGATTATTAGTTCATATCCCGCTTTGAGTAGCTCTGGAGTCTAGGTACTGAAATGCAAAACGTGGATGAATGTAAATAATTAACTTATTTAATATAAACACGTTTTATGTATCCGCCCTTGCTCATTTGGAATGCCGCAATATTAGAAACTTACATACAAAGTGTATGAAGGCGAACTTAGCCCAAACTTAACACTGTAAAAGTTAATTTAAAAATGTTCAACATAAACGTCCAGCTACACATTTGAGGTCGATGATAATAATGAAGTACCGGGAAGCAGCCTGTTTGTTTCGCCTCTTTTGTTGCTGCCTGCGAAGTATAAGAGGCATGGGTGGTTGTTGTCTGCCGACGGATATGGTGGCATCGTTTAGGGCTAGGCTCTATGTTTAGAGTGGTTCGTGACCGACGCTGTGCGCTGGGCCGCTATTCCCGCGAGGCTCTTCACAATTATGTTAGGGTGTCAAAATACAAGCTACGCTTTCAGTTGATTTATGTTGTGTGACAACCCTAAGGTGTCTAGAATTTCTTAATCGATAATATATATTTTACTTAACTATAAATTAAGCCAATTACGTTTTTTGTCTTTAGATTCTTATTAAATTATCGACAAGAAACAAACATGTGATTACTTATGACAAAAGTCGTAGCCGGAATTATAAATACAAATTCCTAGGCTGCGCTGACGGTGATTAAATCATTTATTAAATTTGACAGATGTGCTTAACATTTTACAATAGAGAGTAACATAACAAATTTATGTTGCAAAAGTGAGTGGTAGCGTTGGCTGGGGACGTGGTTATATCGATTAGATCAGTTACACACTAAAGAAATACGATATAAAAATTTCCAGTAACCGACGAGCTTGTATGCATAGATGTTATGGATGTAGAATAAGCGAGAGAGGTGTGACAGGATTGCGCCAAATTTGAATCTCTGCCTACCCAGAGTGGGTTACGGGCATGAGCGTATATTTATTTATTTTATTTACTCATAATTTATATATGGTTATTTATACATGTGTTATATTTAAAAAAAATAGTTAGACCAGAACAAAAAGTACTCGTGCATAAGTAACAACGTATATTATTTTATGAAAGGCAATTAAAAAAAAAGAGATCATCTTTCATTACATATAATTCAAGTGATTAGTTTCAAAGGGGAGTCCATAGGAAGCACAGTAATTTGGTTGTAAAATACCTATGCGCGTGTCTACATGCGGCGTAGTGCATTAGCATGCGGCGCAGCGGTCGCCCACGCCGGCTATCCACATCCCCGCAAATATATGTAAAATGAGCGCAAAAGTATCCCGGATAAAGTGCACCGATAACCGGCGACGCAATTTGCATCGCCCCGGGCCCATCCGCCCGGTATATTTGACCCCGTGTTTACCGAAACCATAACAATAAGGTAAACATGTTTTATGTGTTAAAAAGTTGAATTGAACATAATTATACGATACCATACGGTCCTCGAGTACACTTTTTTTAGACAATTAAATATGATACTGAAATATATATTTCATTTATTTTCCTTTCCATTTCCTTTTCTAACTATGTACATACACATATCAAAAATTACAAATACTATTTCTGCAAAGATTGTGTGCTTTATAATGTGTACACGTAAACTTATTAAATACGTTGTCGTCTATCTATATTCAGACACCTAAACTGGGAAATTTTTATTCGTAGCGTTGCTATTTTACGGGACGTCAAAATTGCATCGTATTACATTAATATCCTTAAAATCATCCCTCCGTGCCATATGATGCCCGTAATGATATTTATTATCAGTGAGCATGCGAGGACCTTCGCCCCGGGGCAACACGCCAACATTCTCGATTTCTCCTAAATTTGTACCCTCGGGGCACTATCTTCGCATTATTAACTGATCGATAGTGTACATCGAAATAATTACGAATACTTCACATAGTTTCAAAGAATTTCACTACAGAGATTGTTGCCAAGTATTTGTACCCATGTTGCAATATTTTTATCTGAAGAATTTTTTTTCTTTTTCCGCCAAAATTACTACTATTTTTTGATTAAGTGAACATAGCATAAAATATTTTTTGTCTTTACATCGCTTAATCTCAACATTACTTCCACTGCCTTCTAAAACTCTTCTTTCTTCTCCTTTCACATGACCCATCCATCATATTTTGTTCGTTATCTCCATGCCGTTTCAAACAAGCCGCCTACCATGACACTCATTGCTCGGCTTGACATACCCAGACCAAATCAAAGTGTTCATTGTCATAAGTATATGTATGAGAAAGTTACATAAAGATGCCATCAACGTTTGTTAATAAAGTAAATGCATATACTTATATTTTTCTATGAAACCAATTTTTTATTGAAAGCAGTTTAGAACATATTTAATTTGAAGCAGTAAAAAAATAGATGTTGCTTGTCTCGCTCCTACGTACATCATGTGCTGTGGTATTCAAGGTCTTGCATTTTATAATCCTTCGTAATATTGTACTGTCTTGGATAGGCATCTCCTTGCCTTCAGATAAACATCCTGCTCGTATCGTGTTATAAAAAATGTCATGATTCCAGAAGGTACACGAAATAAATTTGCAGCGTAATAAATTGGGACGTCACTGTGTTTAATTTCGTAACATACGAATTTAGATAAGTTTCAAACGAAATCCCTGCAAACAATATTAACTGTCCCGCAGCTTATAAATGGAGTACACGAATCGAAATCACGAGTCGAAAATTTTTCAACGTCGCTCCAGCTACATCGGGATCACCACATTTGTAGCGGCGAGCACAAAGCGCTTTACGACTAACGAACTAAAACTAAATGAGACCGCATCGCTCTCGTTTTAAATATCGCATGTTAAAATTTAAAGTGTCGAGTCGGAACATCCATTGTGCTCAAGTTCCCATAACCAAAATATAGTGTAATTTGAGAAGCTTTGTTAATACACATCGTTTTAAAGGCATTAACACAAAAGCACACAGCTTTATTAACTCATTAATAAAAAAAATAAACCGCAAAACATTTCGTGATTCAAAACAACAGAACAAAATATTGATCGCAACATCTTTTATTGCATTAAGATATCACTATTTACTAGATTTATCTAGCCATTAAAGCTAAAAACATCCAGTCATCACTGCGAAGACAATAGATCCGGGCACAAAAGAATTATAGAGCGCAGTGCCAAAACGTCGGTACGCGCAGGTGGTTCTAGCGATTTATCGGTGGGAGATTGAACCGTTGTGATAATGGCGACTAAAGGCCCGAGGAGGGGCGATGTCGCAACCGGCTCGCCGATTTCGGTGCGCCCGATGCCCGTCGGTCATCTCTAACGATGAAGCGATAATTAAGATCGGACGTCGGCATTATTTACGCCCGCAGCGTCCCGTCGACCCAGCCGACATTCGGTCACGACTTTTTCCTTGCCGGCCGCGACTATTGTTGTCGGTACCCGTGTTCGCTTTACCTAAGCCGACGGCCACAGCGGTTTACCCATTCCTATTTTAGTTTTTCCTGGAAGTAAACGAGTATTCAGTAAACCTGCCCTCAGATTTTGCTAACATTCATCACACAATTTTACTAATCACTTGTGTCACATTGATTTGTCATTGGTGTGCCATTGAGATCAAGGGCCTATTGTTAAGTAACTACCGTTAACAAACCGCTAACAAATCATTTTTTTCCATAGACATCATCAACGCAAAAGCATTGATATACTTAACGCAGCAAAGGGGAGAGGTTACATAAGAAAACGGTAAGGAAGACAAGATAGAAAAGGATTGTGGGCACTCCTTCATGAGAATTAACGTACACTTATATAAATACCTGTGCATCATTTCGGCACTTTGTGAAGTCGCGATGCCGTGGGGGTCTATTGTAGAAACATCTGCTGCTGCATGCTACGTACTATATTTTACGTTTTCAACCAGATATATCTTAGCCCTGTTTGATTACGGGTTCATGTTATTGCGAATAGTAACAGTTGTAGAGCTCACAACAACATCTGTTACACGAATGCCCATTCGTGTCTCGACCGGTGAAATGCCACAACCTCAGAGAAGATAGCCGGCAAGTAAAAGTATTTTATGCTTCTGCGTTTCGTCTTACAAGTGAGGTGCCGGAGGCCCGATCATTCCTCTTTCCCTTCCCGTCCTTCTTTACAAAGAGTAAGATGGGCAAGGGAAGGAGATTAGACAGAGGAGGGTATGAATAGAAGAAGGATAAATACTTTTTCCTGTATTATCCATTAAAGCAAAGCAACTCAATGGCTTGTTGCGTATGCCTGGGTAGCGTTCACTTGACACCAGGTCTACTTCCATAAAAAAGTAAATTTTTGTAACTACTTATTATTTCAGCTTGGTATTTTTATGATACGTAGGTGGACTGACAGAATGGTAATTATCGATCTCTTATCCGATTGTAAATATTAATTAATTAATTCCGCTACCAGTTCCCGTCACTCTTAGCTTTGCCCATTGACTGTTATCATAAGTACCTTGACAGATTACATTAATACATATTCAATGTGATGTGACAATCAATTAAGCACTCAGAATTAGTCTCATTAATGAAAATTTAAAAGTTTTTACACTTTAACTTATCGTTTGTCACTATTGCCGGGAGGCTGGGAGGGAGGTCTATTCACTGGCGTTTCAAATTTTATAATAATAATAATAGTCAGCGACAGTATGTGAAACAAAGCCAAATAAACCAAAAATGTAGCTTTCGCTCCCAGGCGCTGACGCTGACGCTCCCAACTCGTCAGAGCTATGTAGTAATGAGAGCTTTGTGTTTCTAGAATCTAAATTTATTTGATACTCTGAGATTTATATTACCATTAAAATTTTATCACTTAAAAAAATTATAAGTGATAAATCCTTTAGATTTATAATTGTGATACATTAGATCAATTAAAAGTATTAAAGAACCAACGACGCTACAATTAAACGAAAACTAATGAGTATATACTGGCACAAAAAACGCTAACTGCCTGATTGCAATGCCATTAATTAAATTAATAGATCTTCAAATATTTAACATATTATCTGTGCGTCTCTATGTCGTCTGTGGTTAGCTGGATAAATTAACATAATAAATAAAGCGGCGGATTCTTCAAGCCGTGTTGGTATAATGCGGCAATCGATAAACAAATTTGGCCACTTTCCGGTTTCATTAAAATTCTCTTAGCGAAGTAGAACGTTATCAATTTTGGTCTAAAGAACACAATGGGAGCGAGATCGTTGTCTAGACAAGCCACGCCGGCTGCGGCTGCCGCTGCGGCTGCGGTGCGGAGTTCGATTCCCGTTCGACGAAATTCAGGCTAACGAACGGCCCTTGTTTGTTACGCAAACACAAGTTAACACTGAATCATCGTACCTCTTTCGTGAACAATGTTATTAGCATTTGTAGGATTTACATGAAATCTACGCCTACGTATTGAATAGTGCTGAAAGAGCACCCTGTTAATTATTATTATAGTTTCAAATTACATCGTAGAATGTTAGCTTAACATATGTTCGCTTATCGCACCTTTTGTGTTCATATAATTGTTAATTTATTGGCACTTGCATCTAACAACTAGAGAGCTTATTTTGAACAATTCCGTACAAGTTTGTGGCTCATTAGTTAAAGTACTAAGCTTCTAAGTCTAAATCACGATTCCTAGGTACCTCACCAATTCTTTATTACTCTCTCTCACTATTTCTTTATATGTATGAAGGAAGTAACTGATTGAATGATATATCACAAGCAAACTAATTATCACCTAAGGTCTAAATGTAGGGGATGAAAGTTTACATGGAAAAATAATTTGATTCCTATGTAATTGGGCCTTAGATCTATATAATCAATAATATTTAGTAGAGTTCAGCTTAGGCTGGTAAATTGTCGATTGAATTAAATGACACGGCGGGTGAAATCACGATGCTCAGTTTGTATGTACAGATGAAAGTTTGTTTGGAGAAACAACCCTTGCGAAGTCCATACTTTACATTTCTCATTTCTAAGCTAATAATCTCCTTCAATTTGAACATCAATTGTAATGATAAACAAAGTAAGATATAGTAGTTAATTCTAAAATTCGTATTAAACTTTGCAGCGACTTTCGATGTCGAGTTTCAATAAAATATATTCGACACGATTGTACAATTTTCAAAGGCAAATGTTAAGCATGTCTATCAACCCACGCGTTATTATTCAACCGCGTGTTAAGATTTATAATCCAGTATTTTATTCCGCCGAACGGTTTAATGATGTGTAAAAAACACAGTAACGACCGATTGATAAATTTATAGTGTGTCATATTCCGAGTTCATTATCCAACCCTGAGCTTAATCGAAAAGCTGAAAATTAATGAGACACCGCGAAAACAATTTCACGCGTACTGTTTTGTTCAACATAAGGCCTGCATACTATATAATAATTATGATCACCTATATTAAAAATCCATTTAAAAAATAGTTTGACTAACGCGCATATCTACTTAAATTTCTTCATACATTGCTAAGGCTTCATTAAAGTCAGTTGGACTTTTTAAATTGTTCGATTGTGAATTACTATACACCTGCAGAAACAAGTGATCCAATTATCCAGAGTGCTGCTATAATTGAAAGGTTACGGTGTCGTTTGCTCCGTGGAGGCTGCGCAGGGCTTAATGCTTCGTATTACATTACCTAAGGGCTTAAGCCAGTTCATTAAGGATCATTCAATCATCGCTTAAGGGGCAGTTCGAATTTGTTCTGACACGTTATAATGAAAATATACATGCATAATCTTCAAGGAAGCTACATTTAAATTTTTCTTAATTAACTTGTGATATTCCGTATTTTGTTACAGAATTTAATGATCAGGTTGAAAGAGAAATATGATACAGTTCTTTAGAATTGATGAAAGTAGTAAAAGTCGTGAACAAAAAGTCTAAGGAATTACTGCGACCTCACAGAATACAGACGAGACGTATTCGTATTTAAGTATTTCGTAATGAGTTGTCTCAAGCCCATCAGCTTTCCCATCTCATATCTTTCCATCCCGAACGTTTCTTTACTTACTCCCATTTTTCTATTCAAATGAACGCATCCGAAACTTTTTAATTGTTGTACATCTTGATGAGTAACGATTGTCATTTAATATCAGTTGGCCACCATTTACCACCGTCGACCAAAAACATTTTTTTAAAAATAATATTATAAACACCAAAGTGACTTAGCCTTAACCTCGAGATACATTTTTATGTTGATTTTTGCGTGTTACATACCGAGGACTGCTCAGGTATAACGTGTTAGGCGCTAAAAATACCGCAGCTCGAAACGGTTTCACATTATTTGTGGTATTTAATGATATTTGACATCGATGTTGTCTTTTTTCTTTGTAAATAAAGACATAAGGAGGTGTCGTTTACTTAACCGGGAGATGCATAATTATTAACACGGGTAATATCAATAAAATGGGTTAGGGACATATCGGAATTCTCGAGATAAGACAGTGTTGATAATTATTTTATTCAACACTGTTCATTTACTGGTACTTTGTAGTTTTTGCACATTCCTTGACTACATTCTTTAGGGATAAGTAATCAAAAGAAACATATTGTAACCATGAGCATCTTTAGTACCTGCATTAATGTGTGTCGGCAACGCTGCTAATATTTATATTGAGATTTCTTGTGAATCCTGCTTCGATATTTATATGGCCGAGAAACGACTAAATAAATCTCCTGGCAACTAAATTTAACACAGTACATAGAGTATATATAAATGTATATATATATATATGTATATGTATATATATATATATATATGTGTGTGTATATATATATATGTATGAACTCACGCCTGTAACTTCTCGTACTATGGGTTAGTAGCCATAAATTATGGATTTCCATTTAGCGCGATCCTGGTACGCCTCTCTCGCTTCTTCTACTCCTTATATCGCCCTTTTTTAGTATGTCACTAATCTGATCGATATAAGTTCTCATATTCTATCACTCCATATCTAGTCAAGCCAGTTTTATTCTGAAGTAAGCCGATCGGGCTTTACTTTATACACCGATGGCGTCACTTGTACAACTTTTATGTACCAAAATAGTGTTATCAAACTAATTGGCCAAATAGCCGTTGTAATTGCTACAAGAAGAAATATTGTATGTTCACCATCAGCAAATCGTTCTCATGGATATACTATAACCAGTTTAGAGATGCTGAATTATACAGCGTCTGAAACATGGAAGTAATTAAGAGTGAACCGTGCGCTCCACTTTAAACACGGCCTACACTAGGATTAATTAATGCTAGCAACTTAACAATCGGTTATAAACTAACAGGATATTAGAAAAACACTGAAACTGTTAATTGCTATATAACAAAGCAATTATTTGTTTATTAATTATTTTAATAAAAATAACCCACTTTTCCAGGCTTCGCACGGACACATACGAGTATAAGATCAGATCTTTTTTCCGTCGTAATGTCGTACCAGCCTTACGTTTCCATCAACAAGTATCGTCATATTTAAAATCACTTAAATCCTTGTTTAACAATAAACCTTAACCTTCCTATTTAACCACTCAAAATTCAAGCACATCTTTATTTAATTCAAAATACGATGCCGAATGCCGATGCCGGGTCAACTAGCTTATAATAAAAAATGACAAACGGGATAAAAAAACAACCTTTAAGTGAATTTGTTATTAATTAAATTATAAATTAAACCGTAGCCATTGGCTAAATGAATGCGTTAAATAAAACAGTTGAAGGATTCAATTAAGTCGACCAGATACGGTGTACTATTTTTAGCTAGCTGATAGTTCTGTCAGGCAACATCCACAAATCAAGGGTGAAATCTACGAACTAAATGCATCCAGTGATAATGCTCGGAGGATCGCAAAATACGAGGTGATAGCGTTAATGAAGCCCTGTTCACGTCACAAAAGTGGCGCGCAGTGACGCCAGCAGAACCGAGGCCAAGGAAGACAGCTCCGGGTAATTAAACTAACGCCGAAACGCGGATGCAGTGCAAAACTAGATAGCTAGAAGACCTGATTGAATTTTATCTGGTTTATTTAAAAATATATAAATTGAATAAATCGAGCATACGATTATTTATAGAGATAGTCACCCACTATTAGACTCTGTCGCCGTTCTGCGGCATCTAGTTCTTACAGCCGAATACGAGAGGTTGTGAAACGTAAACATTTAGCATTATCAAAAATTTCACAAAAAATTTGGCTTGCTGATAAAGGTAGGGAAGGATTTATGAATTTGCAAGCCGCTTGCTTAGCCCCCACGGAACGATTATTTTAACAATTTGTTATGCATTCATCAAGTGAGCTATTGTCATCACGAGGATCTCAACTAGCCTGCTCCGATGAGCTTATTTTTTAGTATTCCCCATTTAAAACCACTGTTACAAGCAATTATGTACCCTTACCTTAAATCCTCTTAATTTTGTTTTACATTAAAATATACCAAGTTCTCACTACATGACTGATAATAAAAGTAGAAGTTATGTTGTATTACTTTAAGACCAGATTCGAAAGTTCGACATTTCGGTTAAAAGTACACACAGTTACAGTCACCGGAAAAAAATCAACAACTAATTACAAAGTTATTACACCGATTAAAAAAGAATTAAATGTGAGCCTGTACACTAAAACTTTTTCTGGAGAAGAAGGAAATAAAAAAGAAGTTAAAGTCGGACTACAAAGGATTCGAGTGTCGGTGGTATGTTTTTTTGCCATCAATGAGTCTAGTTACTTCTTACAATAAATCATTTAAGCTATAAAATGAACTGAGAGTATTAGTCGTGACGTGAACAGTCGCCCGGGCGACGAGTGTAAAATAAAATTTGTACAGTTTTCTGGATCGGAAATATTAAGTCATTATAACTGGCATACCAACAGCATAATTTTCGCGTGTGCTGTTAAGATACTAATTGTTATTATTATATCAAGAAAGTAGGCGCCCGCGACTTCGCCGCTTGGAATCAAACCAAACATATTGATCACACAACACACAATAAAAGCTTATAATCTTATTTTTACATTTATTGTTTTTAACGTACAACATAAAACATTAAAACATCAGAATCAAATCATATTTTGATATTACAAATAATTAAATTTTGTTTATCTCTTAAAGCTCTATATAAATATCATTTCACCCGGTGTTGTTGCTATTTTATTTTAAAGTAAATGGTTAAAAAAAGTAATAATGCACGTGTTCAACGAAATTAACAATAACAAAAAAGATGGCTGTTTACGACCTCATAAACTGCGGCACAAAAAAATAACATTTAAGAATTTTCGGCTGATATTTTGGCTGTTACAATATTTATTTTATTCTATTGTACACACAGTGTAGTAAGTAAGTAAGTTTTTAGAATAAGCATTTTTAATCAAGAACAACGACACGGACACCGAAACCGACACCGACAGCGACACAGTCACCACCACCATCATCACCAAGGCACCACTGTCACCACCACCACTACCATATCATTAATCAACGCTACCACCATCACCATCATCACACCACCATCAAGACCATCACCACCATTTCTGCTACCAATACCAACCCTTCCAAAAATCGTCTAAGGCGGTTAAAGGTGTTTTCAGTTCAATAAGCTTGTTGCTGACGCTGTCCCTGACGGATGTTGTGTGTGCATGTCGATCTCGCGAACCTATAAGATATTCCCCTTCAAATATCGTCTAACGTGAAAGCTTGAAAACTCAAAACAGGCGACAATCATTCAAAAATTAATAAATATTCAACAAAAATAAACCCTTGAATCTTAAGAATAAAATACAATATTGAACACATGACAAATTAATATTGAAAAGTTGGTCGGAACTTTTCCAAACTTAAGTAATTAATCATAAAAAATAAACCCTTGTGCCTTAACAGTGAAATTCGAAAATGAATATAAGAAATAAGCTAGCTGTCGCTGACGTGTCGATTTCGATCTTCTGAATCTATGTATAAGATTTTCCCCTGCCAACTAACGTCTAACGCGACTAAAGAAGTGTACACTTAAAAAAAATATTTAAATAACTCATAAAAATCGACAAATAATATGCTTAATCAATATGTTATTGATAATCTGTAAAAATAAATAATCTCAAACAATCGCCCGATCGAAGCATACAACGGACGTAAACGGACAAAGCTGCATGTTCATAATACATTTTTTGTTTAAATGTTAATTTGTTTTAACTTCAATAAATGACAAGAACAAAATGGTTTAGTGTATGCAGCGGGTGCATAGCGAGCGGAATCGCGACACGACGCGTTAAACTGTCAGATAAAGATCGATAGCTGAGATAAAGATCGGGGAGGCCGAGGCCTCTAGTCTCCGGCCGCAGTCGAGACCAACACTCAGTCGATGCGGTCGCGACCGGATAAGTGCGACAGGTGATCGCGTTCAGCGACTATTTTGTCGCGACGCTAACGAATTTGAAGGACGGACCTCTGACAGGGGTCGCGTTGACGTCTCCTCAATCTGTCATTGCTTACGTTTATCTCAATTCAAACTTAAGACGGCTGACGCAGAAGATATTTATTTATCGGTCTACCGTCTATTTCTGAAGAAGACAGAGCTAAGGGTTCTTTCATCTAGATAAGTTTCTAATATCTACAATAAATCTACGTTAATTAGATCTTAAGAGTTTTCATAAATCATAAACTACTAAAAGTCTTGTCAATTGTCTGTATGTAAATATATATAGGCTTGCCCTTATTACTGACATAAAGGCAAGCAATATAAGTCAAACTGTAGGAATGCCGTCAGAATTCTCCCACAGGCTGGTTCATGTTATGCCGACACCTCACTGTGATAATTAAGTCCCACGTTCGGTGTGATCGGCTCCTTAGCAGAACTGTGTCACAACGATCCACATTCCGCTGTGTATTAGGTCACAGCAAGAATAAAACAACTAGCTGAGAGCTGACAGTCATGATTAATGACAACAGTTTTATTGAAAGTTACATGTGGTAGTCTAGTGAGGTGGTCTGGTTAAAATCTTAAAGAAGCAATTTTAAGGCGACGCATACTAATCACTTTTTTTTTCAAAAATATTTATTGACCCATTATTTCTGTTATACTTAATTATCGATATTTATGTTATAAGTTGTCTGACCTTTGATGTAACTACGCAAATAGGCTTTGCGCCCACACACTTTTGCACTTTCAATTCATTTCGTTTCGGTTTCTACATTCATCCTTTTAGCTGACTGAAACATACCTCAATTCTAATCATAACGCCCTCTATCAAGGCACACTATTCTTTTATAACGTTATTTATAACCATGTCAGGTATAACGTTCTCGACTAATAATATAAATAAATATCTACGAAATTACCCTGAGCTACATAAATGCCATCCATAGTCTCTCGTATGACGGGTACACGAGCTGATTGTTATTTAGCCCTAAAATAATCATAAAATACGATACAGCTCGGCTTAGATAAATATTCCGTAAAGGGTTGTCCGTGGCGGGAGCTCGGTCGTTCACTTGGACATGTCCAATTTATTTACTTTTTTCTCGGGTGTAGTGTTACGGCTATAAAATTGAGTTTTTGTTGGGCGGGCCGCATGCTCGGCTAGATCTCCCGTCGCGAGATATGTTGATTTACGTTTAACGCGCGTGACCCCTCGTCGAAGCCGATCATAGACTCGATAGACGATTCCGACTCGCGCGCCCGAAGATATCGGCGCATCGCACTCGTGCCGATGTATCTTGGGAAATATTTCGCGGTGTACGGCCGCCCCGTCCGCCCGGCCGCCGTTACTTTCGAGATTCGAAGATCTCAAAGTGTTTCACACGACTTACTCCGTTTACCTGATACAAAAACAACTTTCAGAACGTCATCAATCCTAATAGAGGAAAATAGAAAATCAATATTGATTATCAGAAACTACTTTGTCTTTGGCAAAGGCTTTTGTATACAGCAAAACCAGAAACGACTAAATTTAATGCTCACATAATTTTGTATACAGCAAAACCAGAAACGACTAAACTTAATGCTCACATAATTTCAAATCCTCGCGTTGTTGTCAATGATATTAACTTAGGAGTTTTCACTTGCTGCGTCCAATAAATTTTAAATTGATACATTGCTATCAAATTCTCATCGAGACTAAACAATTAGAAGTTGTTTTGATGCCGGTACTGAGTATAGTATTAGTTTAGTTGTGTCTACATTAGTGACAAAAGCGTAATATTTCTACTTCATTCGTGTTTATTCACGAAGGTAATATTTTAGAATCGTTTATGGTGATGACATGATAGTCCCGGCTAGACCTTTAACCGCAACCCTAATTCAATTACCATTGGACGAACAATAAATGATTGTATGGAAATATTGGACTCGATGCATTAAAATTGCAACTTCTTAGTTTAAGAGCGGAGGGAGCACTTGACCTTCTGATATGCGGAATAGAGTTCACTAGATACATGAATTACTTTAGTTAAATTGGCAAAACGTTGATGTTTCAGGAGGTTTAATATAATTTTGCTTGTTGTTGAAATTAAGTGCAATTTATAAGAAAAATTAAAACAAAGATATAGGTATTGGAAAAAAACTTCAAAATTGTTTAACTAGGTAAGTTCTAAAACAAAGCTAAAAATAAATATCTACCTACACTAAAACTGTGTCCGTATATTGAGCGGCTAAATTTATTCAATCACAAAAAACTGTAAAACGTGTGACCATACGCGATTCGTCAAGTATTTCCTATTGGCCAATCTCAATAAAGTACAATAAAGTTGAACGTCTTCCGGCATTCGTCATATCGCCCGAGCTCGGTACCAGTTGCACAACCCGCCACCCAACTAGTTGGAACTCGAAGTTGTACAGAGCTGGGACAATTGAGCGATTTGTCAACCGTTGCATTAGGTAACCGGTCACCGCGGCACATACGAAACTATGACTGCGGCAATGATCATTACGCGTCCATTTCTGTGACTGTAACAGAACTTCGAGTAAACATTCATATCAAAAAGGCAATGTACGCATAGCTAAAGATAGCGGCAGACCAGGATCACCAAACGTGGGCAGAGGCAAAGGCAGCAGACTTTCCGCAAGATAAATCGGCACGGAACACAATGGACGAGGAATGCTTGCAGAACAAGCTTTTTGGGTATTTATTGGATAGATTTTGTGTGGGTTGGATTCGCTACGGCATGTAGTCTGTACCCGACGCCTTCGCCTCAGTGAAGACTATTAACTCTTAACATTGGCCTTCGTTAAAACTTTGCTATATGTTAAAGCTTGTACAGGAAAAGCTAATGGTGATTTAATAGACACTTTATATATTAAATTGAATTCTGATAAGACTGTACAAGAATGCAAAGTCTAAATTACCGAGCTTTATAAATTCGCCACACGCAAACTTTTATTGCGGCAAACGAACGAAAAAAAAACCCTTAATAAATTTGCACAAACTTATTAAACGAGTGAATTTGTGGTTTGCGAGCGGTATAGCTCGCTTTTATGTATATTTTATTTTAAGGAAATAATCATTCCATTTTATCGGATCACTGATCGGAAATTCTTAAAATGGAAGTTTTTTCCTTTGTATATGTCTTATATTCCTTTAGCTACTTTACGTAAAAGCTAACAGATTTCTCAAAGTTAATTACACTTTTATATATAGATTAATATAAAATAGTATAATTCGTATTTAAATAGTTTCAACACAGTAAAAGGATGTATTTATGCAAAAACTGTTGTTCAAAATGTTTGATAATTATTTCCTGACAATTTGCGACTTACTGCGTTTTCGATTGAGAAGAACATGGTAAAGAATATTTTTGACAAGGATAATAAGTGTTTTTTGAAGCACCTTGATTGAAATCGAATCCTCAACTGTTAGACTGTAAATTAAGCTATAGCTAATTATTTCATCTCAATAACAATTCAAAATTTACTCACAAGAAGTTTATTTAACTAGGAAATTCATTCACGCTCATAAAGATGGATCCGAAGCAATCCGGTATGAGTGTTGGTCATTAGTATGAGAAAATTAATTTTCTATATTGACACAGTCGCTGACCCCGATGAACTACGCCGGCTACCCGACACCGCTCGTTACTGGGTCGACATCGAAGCTCGCCTCACGCCGTCGACCATTTGTACCGTTCAGACCACTGGGTAAGGTCAAGTCGGCCGTGAAGCAATATTTGCTATCTGTACGCTGAATTACTCCGACCCAATATATCTTGTTTCGATATGTCAAAGCAAATTGGTCTAACTTTATATCGACGCTTGTTTAACGAAACGTTGCGCTTATTTATTATTTTCAAACGCTGTTATCGCAAATATAAATATTGGTTTGGTTATCGAAATATAAAATTACACAATTGTCTCAGCGAACAAACAAAATCCTTTCCTTGGCCGCCATTCCAGTAGTTAATTATATTTAAAAATTGATAAAACACATAAAAAAACAAATGCGTTGTTTAATGTTTTGTTGTGAATGTGTTATTTTCACTTATTTACTCTTAGTTGTCTTAAAGCGCAATCTTACAATGTAGTTATAATATACGTCTTTTTAAAATATAACCTGTAATTGCAAAGATCTTTTTCTATTTAATTCGTGCAAGTCTATTTATAGTTGGTATGTTCCCTACATAGTACCTATTTGTCAGCGATAGTTTATTGTGGCGTCTCGAGCAACAACTTTCTGTGAACTAACCTTACATTTTAAAGCACGTGTACCGTTCCGATGTCAGGTAAAATATGGTCCATGTCATACCCCGAGATGGTGTTTGGTTTGGTGAGCGAATACAATTTTACGGCGACAAATAAATACATTATGCATACATGCTCTACATAACATGCTCTTTCTATGAAAAACCCATACCCGACATGAAAATAAAAAAAAAAAGATACTTCAGTATGTTTTAGGTTAGTAATTATAGGAAGAAACGAGCAAACGGCGGTCCTTAATGTTATATAACCAACGCTACCAATTAACATCCTTAACAATCAACAACCTTTGTCTGGAAAAAGGAGATAAAACAAAAAAGAGAAGTGAAAGAAGGAACGTGGAGCCAGCAATAGCTCACTCATGAAGCCATGCCTTCCCCGGTCCAACTGGCCCGTGCTTCTGCGTCTAATGTCAATTATCCATACCCACCGTACCACCCACCATAAGGATGTGATGTACTGGAATCATTCCAAGGGTCTTTAGATTTTTAGGAGGTACCTTTACACAATGTGTTACAAAAAATCTTGACTTAGTTTAACTTGTTATAAATAAAGGTAATTTTAAGATATCAATCATGCACGCGAGGGCGGAGAGAACAATTCGCATCTTAGGAGGTAGGTATAAGGATAAAATTCTCAAAACAGGCTAAGAGCGAAGCCCTATAAAGCCGTTGTGCCCTAGGCCTTACATGTAACGGTTGATGCGCCCACTCGCTAGGTGTCGCCAGCGACTGCGCGGCCATCCGTCCCCTTGTACACACGATTTACGAGACGTTCCTTACTTTATTGGATAAAGCGATTCACATAAATCCACTAAGTACATCTCGAATTATTTTTACAGTCCCCCGTAACATTTTAGACGATTAGCTCGCCTAGATGTTTTATTACCGTGACAATTATCGCATATGTTCATTTATTGCTTCATGAAATACATTCGTCGAACAAAATCAACGTCAAAATCCTATGATTAAATTATAAGGAATAAAAAACTATTATTGCTAAGATAAATAGTATAAAAATTAGTAACACTTTTCAACTTTTTTACAATTCAAAACTGCATGTGCATATACGAAAACCCAGCTAATGTTTTGTTACATTAATTGATTAAAAAATTTATTCATAACGTGCTAATTATAGAAAATGCTCACAAAGCAAAAGTGTGTGTATAAAGCTAAATAATTGTGAATAGGGCAAGCTACCTGCATTAGGCTATCCGCAATTTATCCGAGCCGTATGGCACAAAATTTGTTAGGTGACGATGTGGTATCACTGACTGTCTAAGCACACGAGCTATAATGGCGTAAAGCTTGATTGACAACACCGGGCAGGGAGTCGGGCTGTCACGCGGTGCCTAGGCCGGGACGTGTCCGTTAGGCATTCAGCCATGCGCAGATTGCCTGGAATCTGACTTGATATCATCTGTTCACCAATCACAGTAAGTTCCGACCTGAGAGTGTAGACACTGTAAGGGTTATTGCTCCTAAAGAAATATGCTTAAAATAAAAATATCTTTATAAAAAATTTTGGCGTCGTCATAAAAGTACGGTTTATGGTAATTACTTTAATAAGTTGTACGGTTTACTGACTAAAAGAGATAGGCAGAAATATGTAATATAAAAAGTGGACATGCACTTAAAGCGAAGGATTAAATTTACGTTCATACATATAATTACGCTACTCCTTAGTAATAACAGTATAAACTTTTAGAGTGTTTTAGAATCCGTTTTATTTTTATCATTTTAATAGAATTAAATTAATTTCTCCAAATAAATCCTACAGAATAAAGAAGACTATATTATTTATTATTTACTAGAACTTTGTTGTTCTCAGTGTATATAAAAGAATAAAAATGATTTTTGCATCACGAACATTTTGAGTTTAAGATACTAAATAACAACTTCTGCTTACGAATTGCTATTTTATACAGCATTTTAAGACAAGGTGGAATTTGCACTTAACGTCGTGTGAAATCGCGAACAAGCATTATGTCGAGTTATAAAAAAAGCTATTTAAATAAATAATGAAGAAGTCGCCACATACAATATTAGTCGAAATAAGTACTGATTTTTGAGAGATCGAGAAATAGGCTTTGTGTTAAAAACCTTATTAGTGTCGATCATTACATTATATGTTTATATCAAATCTTGCTGACCCGGCAAAATACGCTCCATCTTAAAATTTATTTTGTGTCCTTTTAAGCTGTATTAATCGCTGGATGGGTTGCAATCTGGTGCATTCCATTCATTGAAGCACTTTGAGATATAACACATATTACGTTTTTACGTAAAAGTCGGGATGTAATATATATATATATATATATATATATATATATATATATATATATATATATATATATATAATACCTCTTTGTACTGTCTGTCACTTCATGAAAGATAACGTCATATACGAAAAATCCATGGCAAAGCGCCCTTAATTTATATTTTTTTTTATTCTGCGTCAAGACAAATCAACAAGATTAAGAAATCTGAACAGCTACTCTTGATTTATAAATTGTGTAACTGATACGACGTTGCTTTTTATATTTATATAAAGATAAGGATGAAAAAGAAGCAACGTACCCATTGTAGAAGTACCCATTCGTATCTCCTTTTTTTCAATTAAGCCGAAAAAGCTGTTGAGTGTAACCGTATTGGCACCAAACTAAGTTTAATTTATCCTTAAGGCCAGAAAATTATATTTTTTCATATTTTAGGAGGCAATAAAAAATTAGATTACATTAAATTCGCACAAACAAAAAAGAGCTCAAAACAAATATCAATAACATTATAATGCAACACCAAGCAACTAATTAATCAAGACTATACTAACTATACGTATCAATTTAAGAATCGTATTTTAAAATAGACTGAAAATGTCCGACATTAGTTGTCATGTACCCTTACTGTTCTGCCGTGTATCTTTAATCAATATGCATAGTGATGTGGAGGTACAAACCGCTTGTCTACAGGATCGGTACGCGGTACCGGTGCGTGCGCAAACTGGTTTCGTACCGAAACGGGCGGCTAATCAAGGTTGTTGTGGCATTAGTCATATTACAGAATTTTGTTTAATTAACAAACTACTGCAATATACTATACAGTACAAGATTTTTAGTGACATTGTAATTTTAATTGTATTATGCTTAATTTTTCGGTTATTTATTATATTTTGGTACTTACTATTATTCTATCTGTGTAACAATACTACTAATTAAACTTAATTTTTTATACACTTACTGCACCAATCACTATTAAAACACCTTAATCTTAGTGGTCTCTTTTTTATATAGCTAGCATCTTCTACATCGAAACGTGGAGACGAATCATCAGGAAATTGATACAAAAGAAACCAAATTGATATGGATTTGATGATCCATTCCTGAAGTGGGAACTAAGAGTAACCTATAACGAATTAAATAAAATAATAAAGCCTTTTTAGTACGATTCCCGACTGCAGGGACACGGGCCTCGTCCGAGAGAGGGATGGGCCGTATTCCACCACGCTGACCCAGTGAAGGTTGATGGATGTCACATGTGTTCGAATTCATGTTCTAAGACATGCCAGTTTCCTCACGATGTCTTCCTTTTGCCGTTTTTCGAGCAGTAGTGATGAAATAACGTGCACAATGTAAAGCGTTTGCCTGGGTTCGAACCCGCGAACTACAGTATGTAAGTCGGGTCTATACCACTAGGCCAGCACTGCTCCAAGTCTTGAGATATCTACTTATCAGGAAGATAAATATAAATACTCGATGATAAATATCGTTTATAATCGTTACGTAAAAGTTTCATAAAACGACGTGCCTACACATAAAAATATAAAGAATGTGATATGTAAAGAGGCATCTAATACATACTTAAGAGATTTAGTAATCACATGCCATCAAGATTAAAGATAGTAAAGCGTTTAATCGGGTCAACTAACGTTCAGATTCGTTCTTTTAATGACGGATGTATCTGTTTGACAAAAGTGTAACGGATAACAGTTGTTCTAATTAATACATACGTATATAGCCCTAACGAGGCAATGTAAGAAAATAAATTGGACATTTCAAATCAGTTAATTTCTTAATTCAAAGTCTAAAAGCGCTTACGGTATTTGTTTCATCGGCTTTTCTCTTAGCTTAATATTATTACTAAGGAGTAGCGTTAATTCAATGGGTTATAATAAATCCTTTAAAACCCATTAGAAAAATAAGTATTAAGCTACTCTAGCACATTAATATGATACATTTAAATTTTCATAGGAATCACTGGATGATGGCATGGCAGCAGAGTTAGTTAGCAGTCTCTGTAGGGATCTATCGGTATATCCGGTCCACCAAATGACGGTCTTTTGGCTGATGATAATAGTCACTATAATTGTTATTTCTTCTTTGGTATAAACCAGGAATAAAAAATTACGTGGAAGCTACTGGGACGACATTACTTGAACAATCACTGAAGCCTAATCGCTTGGTAATAAGAAATCATAAATACTACAACATAACTGGTTTATATTAATAAGGAAATACGCAAGACAACAATAATGACAGTTGTTTAAGCGTCGCGTCTGCTAATGGCTTAATGAACTTTTTATGGTGTTGAAGGAATATGTTGATTCACACATTATATATTTTATGCGCAGGTAACGTAAGAGAATGGCGAATTAATGTATAAAAACCGGCTGTCATTAATTTCCGCCGCAAATGTAAAAGTCACTTTTGTCTAGATAATATCAACATTTATATAAAACGATAAATCACTTAAAAAGATAGTTTCGTCAGCAATGTTTTCGAAATAAATTAAATACCTTTAAAAGTTTAATTTCCCAATGAATACTATTACACAGAATTACATACTTATCACAAACTTATAAATTTTACGATTTTTTTTACAAAAAATACATAAAGTTATATATAGATACGGTTTACAATGGGAAAAAGTATTATACTAATACTTTTATATTATATAGGCAAGGCATATCGTCTGCACCAACTTTGAGCATTGCTTATTTGGTTAAACGTAACAGGATGCGAGTCCATCACCATCTTAATGGTAAAGCCAACGACACTTCGCTGTAGAGAGCCGCCGGAAAAGCCTTTATTACGCGCCATTCGGTAGTTGGATCCTGCGACTCCACATTTGGTAAGAACCACTCAACCGTAACATTATATGGTGTTACATTTTTTTTAACCTTTCTCATATATATAACGGGTAGTCAGCGCTAAAGATACACATAGATATTTTGCCTTGCAAACTATGATTTAATAATTGAATTAATTAAAGTGAGTATAAAAATAAAACAAGATCATTAAAAAATTAAGCGGAATTAAATTCAACATTCATTATTTCGTTACAAGTTTTTAAAAAAATAACGTTTTTATAAAATGTCAAGAATAATGCTCACAAAAATCGGATAATTTATTTTGTAAGTGTCCATAACAAAGTACGGTGATGCTGGAACCGATTCCCGAACCTACCGACTGGGTGTTTGTGGCCCCGCGCCCGATATCATCGGACGCCCCGTCGCTTTATTGATAAGCCTCAGTTCCCGTGTGTGCTGGAATGAATCCGAGAGTTTGTTAAATATCATTTATTTATACACACAAATAACAACTTTTAGAGGAAATATTTATGAAATCTCTACATCATAACTAATTTTAGTTAACGATGAATAATAAATTTTGTTATAAAATGATAAATACTCTTTAATTACTTGTAACACGGAACAATTATAATGATTAATCTCTCACGTTAAAATTTATGACTTAAGTATAGCGTAATTCTTGTTTTATTCATAAACTCTCTTAATTTAACTTACTTTTACTTATTATCTTAAAACGTGAGGCTGCTTTCATAAATAGGACGTAAATTTAAATTTGGAGGTTATACGGAGGCTGCATCAAATTTTATATGACCACACATGTTTCAGACATGTGTGTCTTGGTGTAAGCAATTTTGTAATTAATTTTCGTAGTACAAGGGTAAAGCATATTTTAATTAAAATTAGAGATAATGTTACGAGTGATGACAGACGTCTATCGTCTTTGTTTCATACTTGACTAGTAACACAGACACATAAATTAACAACTGGATTTAAACAACTTACTAGTCTCCATCTTTGCGTATACTGTACATTTAAGAATTTTAAATGAACATCGTAGTAGGAATTGTATTTTAATGTATGTAGTTGTATGTAAATAGTTACAGTTATGTCTCAATCAAAAAAAAATACAAATGAAAACGGTGCGATGCTTCAAATTTCAAAATGGCCACCGTAAATTGAATGCAGTTATTATGATGGGCAAAATAGATTGGGCCGAGGTCGAGGCGACATCACGAAGCGCGGCCGGGGTTAGGGAGCAATCCTTCCAGACCGCTTCGAGTTATGAGCTCGAGTTATACAATGGACAATTTCTCGAAACTAAGCTTAGATGAATTTCGCCAATACGTCGGGACAGCTTCTAAAGATTTATACCTTGATAGCTAAAGCTATTAATGAAATATATTTTAATTGCCTGCCGTAGTTTAGTGCTCTATACCATAAACGACAACCCATTAAAGTTTCAATCGTAATTAGTTGGCAGAGTTCTCACTTCAAAAATAGATGCAGTATACAGTTCGTTCGCAGTGTCAAAACAACGGCACCGAAATAATAAGCGCGCTTATCGTGCGCCAGTTGCGTACATACGTATCCGCGAGTATACGCAAACGACGCTGTACATAGACGTTTTTTGATTAAACAGTGACGACATCATTTGACAAGTACATCCATTGCTTGGTCTGCTTTATTTCCTCAATTGTATTATAAATGTGTACATATTACACATTACATTAATAAGTATGTCCTAGTCTCGAGGGCCAATAACTGCCATTGCTTTTATATAGGAATGTATATTGACAGTGGTAGAGCCTGCAACAACATCTGCTGCACAAATGGGTCAGCTCGGCCGGTGAAATACCACGACCTCAGAGAAAACTGGCGTGAACTAGAAGTATTCTGCGTTTCGTCTGATGACTGAGCTGCCAGAGTCCCAAATTAATTCTTCTTCCCTTCCCATCCTTTCCTAATTAAAAAAGAAAGGGTTTGAAGGGCGAGCGCTTGGACAGGAAAAGGAAATATCCTTTTTCCTGTCCGTTACCTTCTCTGGCCATTAAAGGTTGGCAACGCATATGCAACTCATTTGGTTATTCCAGATGCCCATGGGTAACGCTCAGGTGACTCGCTTGCTTGCTTGCCACCAGCTGCCATTAATAATGTACAATTGATCGAAGGTTCTAACATTTAAAAAGACGAAGAGAAGGAACTACTTAAACTAATACTACTCACCTAATAATACTCGTGGGCTCTGCACACGAGTATTATTAGGTGAGTAGTTTTGAAAAATAGTATTTTTATTTTATTTTATTTTAATAGGAAAACTAACAGCTATCTTAAAAAACATGAAATACTTATTTGGTATCTTAAAGCTAATCAAAAGTTTCCACAGATGGGTAACTACTTATAATCGATTATCGGAAAACTGACGTGCACAAGGATTATAGAAGATGAGAAAAAAATTAAATCAATTCAAAATATGCACAATACGACCTCCAAAAAGTAGTAATTTTTTTTTGCTACAATAGTACATCAATATTACTCTGTGTTTTATTTGGACTTGTGTATCAGTATATTTTAAGTCATCGTATCAGTATCAGTAGCATCGATCTCGGAGATAGTAAAACGATGCTACGAGTATACTACTATTTATACTGATATATTCAAAACGCAATGCAAAACATTATAACCTAGTTAATTTAATGTAAATAGATCTGACTACGCATATAAAACGTATATTAAATGAATTAAGGTCGTGTCTTACTGGAATAGTGCTCTTTTTGTGGAGATAAGATGATGATGAAACAAGTCGGGGGACATTTGTCAGTGGGATTCGATACGGGATGCCTCGGAACGTCACGACGGAGGCAGGCGGTAGACCGGCAAACGGGCCTTTCTTATGAATTGGAATCATGCGCCGTGCGGCCATTGTGATCGCTGGAGATCGTTAAAATAAACTCATGAACCACTCGTTCAATGACGCTTTTTTTTAAACTTTTTACTCCGGCATCTAAACTATTGATGGTAAAGTGACTGAGCGTCCATTTTGAAATGTGATGATCGAGGTTTTAATCCTAGCTACTAATGGCTCAATGAGAACCAGTTAAGGCAGTTAATTAGCAACCTGTCACATTTGTGAGACGACATGGCGCGAAAAGAGGCTACCCATTGGATATTTCTGTGCGCATCAGGTTTTAATCTATTTTAAGTATAAAATGTCAACTTTTGAAATTGGGGAGGGTCTCCGGGAGCGATCCCATATACTAACAAAAATTTGAAGTTCCTCCAAAAGCAGATAGATATTTAAATTAAATTTAAGTTATATAAAATGTTATATGCTAAATAGATTTATATTTCCTACTGCACACCAAGTTACGACCACGAGTTAGTCGCCATTTTTAACATAAATAAGCACCTGTCACTGTTGGCATTTAACTCCTTATTTTATAAAATTTTAAATACATCCTTATGTGTACTGACAGCGTTTGACAAATACGCGTCTTCCTTTGGGCCATCAATAAAAACGTATTTTTTGATTGGCTCGCCGACTACGGCAGATATTAATACGTTCAATTATGCAACAGATCGGCCGTGTCGTTACGAAACTCGGTGGACTGGTCTAGATATAAAATATCGCTGCCGGGCATAACAAGCCCGTGTCGACGGTATTTCATTTTTGTTCACATCACATTCCTCACAATAATCAACTGAAAATATAATTGCACACCTAAAGGGGAATTATTGTGGCTATATCTTTAAATAATATACGCAATAATAGACATTCTGCATTCTGTATTATAAGCTTTGATAGTAAATAGTAGACAACGCGATCTAACGTACTTTAAAAAAGAACACTCGATAAGTACATCCGTACAAATACGGTAATCTGTTAGTATAGACATAAAATAGACCTGAGATCACACATGATTCCTGACCAAGGGCGAGGTCGAAATTAAAGACTGCTCTATATATAACCCAATTTAAAGTATATGCAAGACATCATTAAATATAAAAACTATTTCGGTGTAATCTAATATTATAAATGTGAATGTAAGTTTGTTTCTTACGCTTTCACGCGAAAACTACTCAACCGATCATCATGAAACTTTGTACACATATTCTTGGAGGTATTAGAAGTAGCATAGGATACTTTTTATAAAAAAATGGTATATAAAGAGCGAAGTACGTATGTTTCCTATAGACCTATAGACTCCGAAACGACTGAAACGATATCGATGACATTTACAGGGATTGTCCAGATTGGCACATTCCTGTGTTTGATAGCGGTCGGATCAACATAATAAGTGGTACCCGGGCGAAGCCGGGGCGTGTCACTAGTGACTTTATAAAACACAAAAGAATTTGAAGAAATTAAAAAACTATGTCTATAGGTCAACGAGCGAAACGAAACTTATATTAATCGTAAAAATGTCCGGAGCAACAGCTTTAGAAACAGTAACAATAAAATTTTACAGCCATGAACATATGTTCCATTTATACAACTTTCTTTAAATTATAACTCGAATTTCACTTCCACGCGATCCAAATTGGCAAACGACTTAAATAAATACTTTTCAATTAAATCGATCTAATTGTAACTTAAAGGGTTTCATTGAAACTAATAAAAACGAGTTAAGCGTTACGAGCTTGCCGAGACTTGCGTTGCAATCCTTTGGTAAAGAAAAAAAAAGAAAAAGTGTAGTCCGGAGCGACAATTCGACACACAGCCGACTGCGTCAACGTTCACAAAGCTTTCTCATTAAACCGTCACCGGTCGAAGCCGTGACACTAAAAGTCATTTCGACCGAAAAAAAAAACAAAAATATCCCGACCCGTTTTGTTACATTTCTTGACGCTCGGAAAAAGAGCACAAAAGATTTTTCTTAGTCGAAGCGTGACCGTCGTAATTAAGTGGCGAGAAAGCGGTCGTCAGTTGACGCGGTTGACGCAGCGTATGTACTCAATCTCATACGTCATCACTGAGCATCCACCCAGAGCTCGGCACTCGGCGCTTGGAGGTGTTTTTATGTAACTTTTGTAATAAGCTCTCTATTTGAAGTGCGTACGTTTTAAAGGTCCGTTAGCTGGTTACAAAACTATTTGAAGAACGCACCTTGAAACGGACCAATCAACAACCGATCATGATACAACATTATCACAATCAACTATCAATTAACGAAAATGTTTTTTTTTAATTGTTCATAAATGACAAGTACATCAAAATAATTGGATATAAATATCGACTAATCCTTTACACCCTGTATTTAAAATCAGTGATGTATTTACAAAAGATTTAAGTAAGGACGCTCTTCCAACTCCTCTTTCATACACAAAATCTACCTTGTCTAGACTACTAGTCCGACCAACTTATCTATGAACTGAGTGGCACCTCCACTGTCGTTTTATTGTTGCCAATTACATTGAATATGCACAAAACCGAGAGAGTTCAAATAATATTGAAATTTAAAATTTAAAAAATAGTTTTTCCTGGAAAAAAACACAAATTATCGTGTCCAGTTTATAATTCTAAGGGCAGAAATAACATGCCACTGCTACCTTTTAGTACCCTTCGAATTTAGGCCTTTATTCACAACTTAATATTTTTATTAATAAATGAATTTTACTAGTGGCATTTAGATATCTGTGCAAACATATAAATCCAGAATGTAATCTACTCGCTACTCGCACCGGCTTCACTCGCGCAGATAGATAAATATTTAAAAAAATACAGCCACTCATAAATAACGGAGCTTTCTAGTGGTAAAAGAATTTTTTAAATCAGTTTAGTGGATCCGGAGATTATCCCCTACAACCACAAAAGCTTTACCTCTTTATAATATTAGTATAGATTACTCCGCAATAGAAGTGAACTCATTTTAATAAGCCATCATATGTGGTAATTAAATATGCTTTAACTGACAACCCAGCGGATACCGGCAATCACTTTTAATTATAACATGGTGTCTGTAGTTCCAATTTTCTTAACTTCAAAGATAAGTTGGTGGCACTATACCGAAGTACTCATAACTCTTGTAATTGTTGTGGATGTTGACCGATTGGACCGGTACGGTAGTCACATAATGTCGTGCTCGTATGTCGCCTTCTACCATAAAAGATATAACCATTGTTGTTCAGGATATTCAAGTACAACACCTCTGTTTTGCCTTAAGATGTTTGTAACAAATATAAAATGGAACAAAATGAGATTTTGACCATCAGTGCGTTAATAAAATATTTATATTGGTGGAGAAGCTAAAAAGAATTTTATATACAGTATCCCTATAGTATATTCGCTGATGGATAAAAATATGCAAATAAAACAAGAAGATTTCGAGTTATAAAATTTATGTTTTAAAACATGAAACTGCAGCATCCAGAACCGAACCATCGGCCATTTACCATGGGCCATCATACAAAAGCTGGGGCCTTAATAAGTTGCTTCCAATTTAAAATCAAAATTATTTCCGAGCCCGCTGTCTCTCAGAAGAGGGGGACCCGTCGGGGTGCCGGATTATAAATCATAAACGCCACGTTAGGATGGCGGACGGTCGGCTATCGAAATTATCGGCCCCGAGCCGCGCGTTAAATATACAAAACAGTTTCAGATTACCGCGTCAAATATTTCATATGGACCGCCTTAAATTAAACCGTCCGGTCTGACTCATTAGCGATGCACCTTTACCTGAAAATCTCGAAACCATGTATTATTATACGGAAGCTTTTAATTAAATCTACTCCTATGTTTAAAATACATACCATTTTTAAGAAAATTGGATATAAAGTTTTCTTTTGGCTTTACTCCAATCAGTTGTAATAAGCTTTTGCTAGAGAAGTCCTCTGCAGTTAGCTTTTGCACGACCCAGGGGAGACAACTCCCGTTGTGCTCTCGTTGTTTCGGTATTGTTTTGCTAGGCGCAGCCCTATTACATAACAACTCGAAACGCCCGACATCTTCGTCTCCGCGGCATCGGCAATCACGAGTCTATTCGAACTAATTATGATAAATAGCTGTTACTGGTTTTCAGACACTTCGTAATCATGAAATTCTAAAAAAGATTTCCTTACTTCGCCAATGATCTACAAAATTAGTTGTGACTTAAATTAATCTTAAAACACAATTAATCATGTGCTAATGTAATTACGATATTACATTAAGTAATTTACAAATGCTTTATGTACAATTTGTTACTTTAATCTGTCTTATCGAAGTGATTAATTACATATTTACAAGCAATTAAAAAAAACAAGCAAAAGGCATATTAAAGTAACCATTTTGTTTAGAACCCAGATTGAATGTTTTATTTGAGTGCAAAAATAAAAATTAACATTAAAGGTATAAAATATTTTATATTTTATTGCTTTAATTATGTTTATCGATATTTTATGCTCATTGTTGACGTCTTTTGCCTGATGCCTGATGATTGATGACTGTTGAATCAACTTTTCTAAAATATTTGTTTTAAAATTTCATGTACAACGAATAAACATAAACACATGGCCATTTCAGCATTTCAACTTGAGATTAAGTAGAGTATAAGGTATTTAGTGTAACTGACAAACTGCTTTGAAGCTTACCAAATGGTATCGACATACTGTTCCTAATCAAAAAAACTAATGAGCACAAGTTTTATATACTAGTATTAGCTCTTTTAAGTTAATTTACCACAATAAATTGTTGACAGAAGTGTTAATAATATGGTTTTCATATGTATATCAATACAAAGGCAATTATTAGCAAAAATATATCTATCGATAAAATGTTCATCGTGGACACTACAAAAAATTTAGCTTCATTACACTTCATCACCTCCCTGACCTTTTCCCACGTTATATGAGGTCGGTCCCACAGTAAGGCATACTGGACAGATTTTGGCTACAGTTTTTACGGACGACCGCCTGCTTGACGCCAGACCTTCTCGGAATAGCACACTTGGGATGTAATTAGCTTGCTAACAGACCGATCAAGACCTACTTTAAATCAATTGTTTTTCTTTCTTGAAACGAATAAAAAATGTAAGCCAGCATTACTATTTTTAACATTTAAACAACCAATAAAAGTACCATTTGTAACATTGTTTTAGGAGATGGTTTACATAGATAGTTACATACATAGATAGTCGAATGAACAATTCAAACCTATGACCATAATCCCCAGTAGGTATCATTAGCCTACTGTCGCTTTATATTTTGTTTGTTTAGAGCATTTATCCTTCTATATTAATATAAAATAAAGTAGTGAGAGACCAAAAGAAATATCGAAAATCGTTTCGTTACAACATAAATGCTTCTAACAAAACTAAAACTGATCTTAAACTGTAATTTCCAAGTGGCCCAAATATAAGACCTATTCGTGATCCACGTTACATGTCGTGTGGGCTACAATAGAGCCGTATAAATTATCTCTTGTCATTGTTTGGAATGTTACATGATAAATGTTTTAACTTATTATTTTAGCTAACTATTAAGAAAAGTAAATCGTACCGGTTTAACGGTAAAGGATACGTCGCCATATTTGGAAAACCCAACCTTTCTCGAATGTACCAGATATAGAATATAAAATATGAGTTATGACACTTTCGTGTATCAATAGTTACTTGTTTAAAACCTAATCTTATTGATATACTGTCCAATTTAGGATTTAGTTTACAAGTCAGTTAATTTTCTTTAATAGTGTTAAACGCAGTAGCTTATATTATCATAGCTTTCATCGTAAATTGACGAAATGTGTTCGGTTCCTGATTTGTCATATTAGTATGAAGTTGCCTATTTTTATCTTTTACCTATAATGGTGAGCGAAACAGCCTAGCCGCGGGTTTACACTGCCGAAAATGTTCTCATAAAACATATCGGTTTTTTCAGAGAGAAGGATTTTACGCCAGTGGAAACCCACGGTAACACAGAACGGATTGATGAAGGACGAGGTTTTCAATCAGTTGTCGATGTGCACGCAAAAAATTTCTAGATTAAGTATACCTGACCTAGCGTAAGTCTAGAATGCCCTAACTTTCTCCTAAAATCAGCTTTGAAATAAATACGCCTCTGAAAGCATTATATCAAAAGATTATTTTTTTTATAATATTATCTAACAAAAATAATTTTATAAGTAAGTCAATCTTGCTATGAAAATAAAGTGTTCATTAACTCAACAATATGTCACTTGGTAATAGCAGAAAAACTTCGTCTGAATGAGATAGTAATAACAGGCGCAAAAACCTCACAGCCGGCACCTCCAATTACATACCATCTATGGGGCACTGCTGCCCGATGTATTAGCAAAGGTCTAATGTACTGCTGTGGAAATATTTCACAAATATAAAAAGTTATCGAGCATAATTACATCCACTCCAATTCTTCTATCCTTTAATGACTGCATATTCTTTATTTTTTCTCAGCAAAAACTTACGATAGTTCGGACAGGGCGTCGCTCTTATATTCTTAACGGCGTGTTGTTTAAAATACCAGTTAGTAAAAATATTTAGAATTCAAATGCATTAAAACCATTACTCATTCATTTTTGTGCTTAGTCAAAGCCAAAATCGATACTTACTTTTTGTAGAAATGTTATTCCGATATCCAATTCCAGATTTACTTACGTCAACCAGAACATTATGAATTTTAAAGATCTTGATTTTTTGTCATAAAGTTAACAAGAATATCATCATCATGTCGATCAAAGTACAGAAAGCAACCTACATAGGCCTAGCTAGGTTTGTTATTGGATTTGGTCTGATCATATAGCGTCAGTTGCGATCTCGTATGCATTTGGGACCTTATAATAAACCGTGATATAAAGAAAAAATATCCTCAACAAATAAACAAAATATCCATTCTACTGGTATAGGAAAAAAACACAGAGGCGAATTGCAATTGCAACTCACTCGTGTACCCGCACATCCGAGGATCCAAGATGGCCGACGCATGCCGCGACCGAAGATTGACTGGTAGCTGAATGCATTGCCAGCGGCGATCTGGGGTGAGATCGTAGGCCATCCCGCCGTGTAGGAATGAAGCTGTGTTGCCCGCGGTCAACACTTTTTATTTGTTTTGTGCGATTATCCCGGGTAAGTATACTTACCCCGAGTTGTTTATACAAAGGCTAACTTTAAACTTACCAACCGATGATTTAATGCAGTCGATTGCGTACCTAAAAACGAAAATTGCGGTTAATGACATGACATTAGCATAGCACGCTGTAATGTTGATATTGTATTTAAATATTTAAAGGTCTTTGGTGACTAACAATGTTTGCGAAATGTTAGATTATTTGTGAAGAGTATAAATTACAGTAGGACATCGAAGCTTTTTATTGTTGTTTTTACATCAAATTTACATGTAATCGTATTTCAGAGATTGCCACAATCACTACCACAAATCGTATTTTGCAACATAGATTGGGCTAGCTAGAATATTTTCATGCGATCCCTTCGGCATATCATAGCATTCCCAAAATAATGTAGCAAAAATGCAGAAAAATAAACCATTGAAAATACTACGGTTAAATACTTTACTCTCAAAAACTTAAATAAATCGTTAAAAGTCTTGACGCATAGAATATAGTCAGAACTATAGTTTAGTTAAGTAGTAGTTTCTTGCCTATAGGCAAATAGAGATTTATTTTTCCATACAACACTTTCAATTATTTAAATATTTTATACGGTCAATCTTCATTTCGTGTAATATCGTTAAAATAATCCAGCGCCCAAACACCGCGGCATCGGAGTGATTTAAAAAACAGACGATAATAACAGCGTTCACACATTAAACGGTGCCCGCCTAAACTGCACAAAGCCCATCATTACACAAACGTTTTCGCCGCCAACTCGAAACCGCATAAGTCACATTTATCGCCACATCAAAAAGTAATCAAGCGACAAAAGTTCGTGCGAGTCATCCGGGCGCTGCCCCAGCGACTTTGGGACTAATCGATTCCACAGCCAAGACCTGCCCTAACATAATTCACGCAGTTCCTGTCTATAAAAAAGCAATAAGGCAGCACAGAATCTAACTAATCCAACGTCAACAACTCGAAACTTAATTGTCTAATGAATTTGTCCGTTTTTTTTTATGTGAGAAGGTGGCAAACGAGCAAGCAGATCACCTGATGTCAAGTGAGCGCCGCCCATGAACATCCGCAACAGACAAATGCGTTGCAGATGCGTTGCCTATCTTTAAAGGACAAAGGGACATAGACAGGAAAAAGGATATTTCCTTTTCCCCCGTTAACCCCCTCCCCATCCTAACCTTTTCCCTTTCCCGTCCTATCCATACGAGGAAAGGATGGGAAGGGGAAGAGGGCTAAAATTAGGCCTCCGGCATCTCACTCATCAGACGAAACGCAGAGTACTTCCACTTCACGCCTGTTTTCTGCGAGGTCGTGGTATTTCGCCTGTCGAGTCGGCCAATTCGTGTAACAGATGTTGTTCCGGGCTCTACCACTGTTAAAATTTAGATTTTACCGTTTAGATTTTATCATTATATACATTCCATAGAGTGCCGTCACGTATTTAAGTCAAAATTTCATACACTTAATGTCCTTGGATAAATATAGTCAGAATTATATGAAACGAATTTCCTCGTTTAATCAAACGAGAAAAATCCAATAGTCTACTTAAGATTCACTACCTTTAATTTCTAACCAGTGTTATCGTCCCTAATCAATAATTATTAAATTATGAATCATTCATATTAGAGCAAGACGTAATATCCTGTGTCATTGTACTGGTATAGAGCCTGCAAAGAAACTTATTGAACTAATAACCCAAATGTTTTAAAAAGAAAGTGCGTATTAATCTAGATTTAAACAAGTCTTCGATTAATGTGATCTGTAATTAGAGTACCCATTTCGAAGCTTCCGGCCTTTCTCGTGCGAAGTTAATAACTTCTTCCTGACTTGTGATTGATGGACAATCATTTAATCAGGCGCCATGTGTCAGGAAATGGCTCTAAGTTAAACCGTAACCAGCATAACATGCTTTAAAATGTTTGTTATTTCCTAATAAACTAACATACAGAATAAATATTTAAAATATTTTATCTTTGCAATAACCCTGCTTATTCCTTTAATACTCTTTTTCTTTACTATATATCTAGCCTAATTGTTACTACTACAACTAGTCCGGACGTTATCACATCAGTCTCGTTTTAAGTATTTAAAACTTGGGTATGGCATTCTAGTTTCCAAACAGGATTTTTTACAATAAGTAGGTACATTATGCACATGTATAACCCCGCAAATTGCTCAAATATCATCAGTAACAAATGTTTTGACAATAACAATACCATAATAATTAATACATTAAATTCACATCGTATGACAATTATTTTGTTAACTATACTTTGTAGTTACGGTTAACGTCACGTGTATATGAACTTGACAAGGTCCTAGCGCATTATCAAACCGCGGGGGTTACTTTATATGTTTTTTCCAATAATATTCACAAATGCTCACTAATTGTATCAAAAATGCAGGAGGAACAAAATTGTAGTCCACGTTTCTGATATTTTTTAAGATAAGGCTTATTTGATGATACATATATATTTTAAGATTTACGCCTTATATTTAAATGTAATACTCGTACTCTAAAGTAGTACGCCGCTTACCACCCATGATTTTTGAAGACGCTGTATTAATATAACTTCGTAACTTTTACCCAACCAGTAACGACGGAAGTATCTTACTTAATGAGTCAAATTAATCCATAGCGTGGGTATCCATCCAAACTCGTTAATAAAAATATTAAAAATACTCACAACAAAATAATTTCAAATTCAACAAAATATAAAAATCAACGGTATTTTAAGGTTTTAGAGTTTGCATTATTCGTAAATTAACATTTTAAATATTACGATATTCTCCCATCAAACAAATGTTCCACATGATTTCGTTGCTCTTGGGATTTAATTGATAATTATTTACCAGACATTATATAAATTATATTAATTCCTAACATACTTTATAAAAAAGCGTAAGGTAAGCCCTTAGCCTACAATGGACAAACCAAATGAGTTTTTTAATCAGAACCCGCGGTCATTTCTGAAATTTATAGCCTCGTCAACGGTTTAGTGTTTGTTTCTTCTATGGGCCGTCAGGTAACATATTTCTTGTAACCGCGGGGGGTGTCTGGGCTTAAGTAAAGGATACGCGGGAGTGGGTCTACGTATAATGGACACGACCCTGTGACTACAGCAACTTTGAGACTGTGTAAATTTAATAATTGTTTGACTCGAGAGGTTGTTTATATTGTTTTAACTACATTATGACTTAGCCACGTTTATTTTGTGAAAGACGAGATATATATAATTTTTCTCTGTTAATTAAACTATGAATTGTATCATGAATTATAAGGAGGTCACGCGTACATCACCATAACGAGGTGCTCAGAGGGTAGCTTTATGTGTTTTACCAAACTTATTTTAAATTGAATTTAAAATCAATAATTCATAAAAATAGGCTAAGCCTATACACGTAGGCAAAAGTTTTGCGGGCCTGTACACTCCCAGTCGGTACGAGCTAATCGAGGGTAATTCAAGTATGGGAAGCTAGAAACTCTTACGGTGCTACTTTAAGCAATTTCTTCGAAGCAGGCCGTCCCGGTCGCAAGCAGTAAACGCTGATAACATCTAGGAATTTCGCGGTATTTTGTTGTTTTAAGTTGCGATGCCGAATAATTAGCTAGTTGACCTCGCCCTTCCCATTGTGCTTGATATATTTATAGGACCACACCGATCCCTATCGCTGAATAGGGAGGACTTTCTCCCCTGAAAAGAGTAGCGCCTTGTTTAATTTTATTTAGTTAATCTATAGGAAGATTTAATATATTACACACCAGCTGTCCCCGCAACCTTGTCCTCGTTAAAATGAATAAACATATTTTTTCGTAGACACACTAATGCGAAAGTTGATCTTGTCCGTCCAATTTTTTTAATCACATCGTAAACTGTTAACAAAATCTTCTCGACAATATTGATCTATACGGAATCGCATTATTTAATGCTGGGCCTAAAACAAACTATTTGCCATAGTAAGAAAATTCATAATGTATGGGTGGAAATTTCTATAAACATTGACAGTTCTCCGCCTATATAACTGTTTTTAAACGGAAATGGTACACGTATTTCAGGATTATTTTTTCTTATCGAGTACTTTAAGGATATTTTTTTACAAAACCTTACCTTGGATATATTAAAACTATTATACTGAAGCGAACATGACGTCGCCCGAGCGACTTAGATACAAGACTCTTGGAAATGGAAATGGAAAATTGCAAGAATCATACCGCTTTATAAGAATGGCGACCCAAATGATGTTAGGAATTATCGTCCTATAGCTATTTTGTCATGCTTTTCAAAACTGTTTGAATCTTTAATCTTTCGATTTCTATGCGCACACGTCAATGCAGATCCGTCACCAGCACAGCATGGATTTAGGAGAGGCCTATCGACAGTTACAAATCTAATATCATATGTGTCTAATATTTCTGATGAACTTGATAAAGGTTGCGAGGTAGATGCTGTGTATATGGATTTTTCCAATGCTTTCGACAGAGTGAATCACCTTTTGTTGATACAGAAAATGGAGTACATGGGTATACAAGGGTCATTATTACACTGGTTCAGATCATATTTGGCAAAAAGACTTCTTGTTGTCACAGTGAATAACTCCGATTCTCGTCCATTTACCGCCAGTTCAGGTGTCCCTCAGGGATCCCACTTGGGTCCAATTCTGTTTTTAATTTTTATCAATGATATTACAGATATAATCAAAAATTGTAAGTTCTTGTTATTTGCTGATGATCTTAAAATTTATAAAACAATTAACTCTAAGCAGGATACGAAATACATTCAAGACGATCTAAACAATATTGGAAAATGGTGTCTAGTAAACCGGATGCTAATTAATGCAAAAAAATGTTTTCAAATCAAATTTACTAAAAAGCGTAAGCCTACTCAATCATCTTACTTAGTAAATGGGACAACTCTTACGAAAGTTAACAAAACAAAAGATCTGGGCATATTGATTGATGAGAAGTTCGATTTTATTGATCACATTGATGTAATAGTTACGAAAGCAGCAAAAATGTTAGGTTTCTTGAGGCGAAATACCAAATGTTTTCACGCGGTTCAAAGCAAGATTGCTCCTTACAATGCTTTGGTACGCAGCCATCTCGAGTATGGATCTGCTGTGTGGAATCCATTTTATTCTCTACACTCACAGCGCATCGAAAGCATCCAACGGACGTTTACGAGACAATTGGCGTTCAGCTGCCACGAGATTAGTCTATTTTAAAATGAACTCCCTGCGGAGTCGCCGTAAGATAACAGACCTCGTGATGTTGTTTAAGATCCTACGTAGCGTAGTTAACTGTCGTGACCTCCTTAACCAAATTTCCATATCTGCCCGCGGACAAGCCCCAGATATCCAATCAAAAATATTTTTCACATTAAGTTTGCCAGAACTAATCTTGGTTGCAATAGTCCTCTAACCCGCATATGTAACGAGTATAACGTCATCAACAACGCTGACGTCGATATATTTAGTGACACATTGGACGTATTCAGAAAAAAGATTTCAAAGTTGTTACATTAGCCGGATGCATTATTGAATAAGTTAAGCTCTAAGTTAAAAAACTATAAAAATTTAGTTAAACCACATGCTTTAAGAATCATCATCATAATGTAATTTGCACTTGCCTTTTATTGGCGTACATATTAGAACAATTACTGTATATATTCTTTTTTTATATTGTGTATTTAAATATGTATGCTGTTGGCTTGTCTTAAATAAGTAAATAAATTTAAAAAAAGACTCGCCAATATTATCTTATTTACATACTTATACGAGAGAAGTGCGTAACACCCGATCGGAATCTTAATATGTACTATTCGTCGGTTCGTGTGTATGTCTCCTCGTAGTTCTGACTGTTTAGAAACTTCACCAGTACAGTCAGAATCATATTGATAAAATGTTTTGTTTGTGTTTAACGGAGTTCTTAGAAGGCTAAGATTTACAAATAGACGGCGCTGCTATCAGATTCCAAGGTGTTTTTCACGTATTACCTCAATACTTTTTTTATTTGAATAACGAAACTCATTTGCTAAACTTGCTGAGTTGCCTAGCATCGTAATAAAATGAGCGATGCTTTATGCAAAAATAAAGTAAAAGTTGTCAACCTAAAAAAAATTATAGCTTTTCTTCGACACGGGCACAAGGCCACAAGCCTCATATATTATACTCAGAATTTACAATACACATCAATATGCACATATGATTACCATTAATAAAAATAACCAATAAATATTCTATTTTATTTTATACACTAGCTGCTCAACGCGACTTCGTTCTTTTTAGTTAATATTTACATACATAGTTGTCGATGATTGAAGTTCCAAGATTCTTTTAATCTGGGTTACTGTAAATAAACCAGTCAGTACTTTTTCCTAGCCACAAAAAAAATGCTTGAAAATTTCGCCTGATGAGTGAGGTGTCCGGGGCTTCATCCTACTCTTCTTCTCCTTCCAATACATTTTGAATGAGGAAAGGATGGGAAAGTGAGATAAGGATTTGACCGGAGAGGAGATAAATGGCAAAAATATCATTCTTTCTGTTCGTCCCCTTCTATGTCCATTGGGAGAGGCAACGCATCTGCAATTCGTAAGATTGTTGCAGATACCAATGCGTGGTTATAAGAAAATGTACTTGTAACTAAACTAATAACGACGGGGTAGCCCAGCTATTAGAGTACCTTCTCGCTAAGACGAGGTTTTGGGTTCACTTCTCAACAATGCGACATATACGTGTAGACTAGTCTCCTAATTATAAGCCTCTTGCTCTTCCGGTGGACGTAATATCCTTTTTTTTATTAAAATATAAGGCTTGATAAATACTGACAATAAAAATAATTCTTTACGAACAAACAGATTTGAATGGCAGCTTAAGTATATGTTTAATAAAATATGTAAAAACAGGAAAGATGATTATAATTTAAACAGGATACTCCTTTAAGGCTTACTGCAATAAAAATAAATTAAATCAATCCAAATGACAAAAGCTTACATAATTTAACAAGGCAGAAGGTGTTACTTATCTTGCTTAATTCGACGTACATAATCATTTTCTTGCAAGTTATGTATTTAAAATTTTATATGCACCTTATTCACAGTCGTTTTTATTTCAAACACTATCTATACTTAACATATTTAATGACAGCAATTCAAATTTAAATGTCTTGAAGTCGGTCGTTATTTTAAAATATTTTCATTGAAACGTATTCTTTAACACTTTATAAAGTATTATATAAATAAATAAATCATAAAAATATTGACGTCATTGTCTTTGACATGGTCCGGCTTGTCATAAGATCTAGATACTTTGGAACGAATTCCAGACGGAAGGTACCAAACAATATAAACGTCAACGAAACGTTAAAACTTAACATTCTCTTCGATTTCGACAGTTAATAATAACACAAACAAACGGACAGATAAAACTTGTTAGCAAACCCTAAAAGAATTTACAAAATATAATAACATCACTAGAAATCAATTAAAAAATGGGCAATAAAACAAAAGCAACAACATTAAAAGTCACAACGGTGTCAAATTTAGCCCCCTTAAACATAAAGATCTAACATGTATTAATTAGTTCTTCATGTTATGTTAAAATGCACATATTTATAAAATTCGATATTCATTTACATAGATAATCAAATTTTATAAACCCAGAGTATATTTTTAAAATGATAAATGACCGTGTCAAAATTAATGATCGAATATAATTGAATTTTCACAAATTGCCAGACGTGGAGAATTTATAGCAGGGAGAGAAAATTGCAGTTCAATGTCGGGATCTGACCTCTAATCAAAGTTTATATGAGTCAGCTTAGATATTGCATCAGGCAGTCTTTAAGCTTTAAAATTTACACATCCCAAAACAAGCTACCGTTCGCGGCTTATCTTAATTGAAAAATAGAACGTAGTAAGTTCCTCGATATTAATTAAAACCGAAGCTTCTTCGCGAGTCCCTGCGTTTGCTCAATATGAGACTGCGTACCCACTACCATACACAATACGTACGTTCAAACAAAACAAAATAAATTAAGCATTAGGAATGACGACAATAGAGATTACTTTTGCGTAGCACGCGAAAACAACGCTATAAATAATTTTCACCCATAATGGCAGACACTTAAAGCTTAAGTTTGTTCGGCGAGCGACAAAAAAGAATGTGAAATCAAATAAGGAGCGTAGTTAATAATTTATTGATATAAGACATGCAAAGCCCATAAAGTTAGCTTTGGCACACGTCTCGGTCTGTTTTAATTTGTAAGTCGTTAGTATTAAGCAAGCGGCCTAAGGGCCGTGTTGAGATTAAGATTTCAGCTCATTTCGGTTAGTTATTTCTATATGGGAGCGTTCTTGTTAGGTTTTGCAGATCTGACGGCAGATTTATGTTCACCGAATACAATACTACAATCCTTACTTGCTTATTTGACTATAAATTCACTTTTTATCTTGCATTCTACAATTATTCAATTAGCTATGAATTATTTTAATAGCGATCGAATCAATAAATGTGTTCGAGTCACGCAACATAAGGCATGCGGAATGCCGAAGTGAAAACAATTTATTTGAGTACGCGCACTAATAATAAATAGTATCGTAACTTGAAAGTAAATAAATAAAGTTTGACCGCGGGACGAGTTAATACGGCATTATTAAATTTTGGTAAATAAAACCTGCTCAACCATAACCGAGCGTAACAACATAAGTGTCTCAAACAATAGTCATAACTGTTGAGCAAACAAAAGTTATCGCTAGGGTCTGAGGCGTTAGGTCGAAACCGAGGGGGCGGCGTGCGCCGAGAATGTTAGAAAAACTTATAGAAAATGACAAGAGGCCGACAGGGACAGAGATAGGCCCGGCGTACAGACGAGAGGGACGGAGAGAAAACTCGTTCGCCGGCATTCCGCCGCATGGTGGATTTAGGAACGGGGGCAACACGCCACGATTAGGTGGTTATGCCTTGTTATTTTTAAAGTTCTGTGATTTGATGTGATTCTGTTTTGAGAGATTATTATTATAATAGGGGATGGAACCTTCTTAATTTATTTCTTTATGGAATATCAATATCAAAACTTACGTAGTCTGAATACTACAACAAAAAAGAAAGTTGATAATTTGTGCTTCCGATTGAAGTCGTTTTAAAATTTGCATTGTTCGCTCATTTATTCAACATCCTTAAATTATAATTTGTTAAAATAAAGACTATAAAATAAAAAATTACTTGTTTTAAAAAACATTGTCGGCTTTAATTTGAAACTGGGCAGGTGTTTAAAAAACACATTTATACGTTACATGTAGGAACATAAAAGGTTACGTCATTAGAGACATTTTGTTCAATACGGGTACAATTTCCGGTTTTTAAATAAACAAATATTCTCGAATACAATTTCAAAACATAAAAACGCTATAAAATAAGAAGATGCATATACTCATACAGATAACATAGAATATTTGCGATGAAAAATTATGCACGATATTTTTTTAATGATATTATAATTTTATTATTTTTTGTTCATTATTTTGACACGTTGACTCAATATCAGATTTTAAATGTAGTGAAAAACTTAAGACTGTCGTGTTCACGTTTAGTTCTAGAAAGGTTTTGCATCTATAATCGATTCTCATGATAACAGTAAAGAAGTAATTTTAGAAACTTTGATTTAGTAAACGGACTAGGCCAAGCGTAAGTAACTTGGTCGGTGTTCCATGAATCCATGCTGTAACTAAGCATAATTCCCCTAAACAATACATTTTGGCACCATCCAGCTACAATCGGTTTACACCTCCCGTCCCGTACCTGTTATTGCAAGCGCAAAATAAGCTTTTATTTAAAAGGATATAGTGAGAAACCTGCCAGGTTTACATTACAACCAGCTTAGCGAATTTTGAGACAACAGAACTCACACATTTGCTTTGATATTTACCATTATATAATTGAAACCAGATTTAGTGCCATGCAATTAGGCAGTTAACTGAAATTTTATAAATTTTTCGTAAGCCCTACAGAGCCTGCACCGCGAACGATAGTTAAAGACATCGTCGTAAAATTGTATACATTGTTATATTTTTATCGCACTAGTGATATTCTAAATTGAACTAACCATTGATAATTTAACGTTATTTTTCTTGGTAGCTTATAGTCTATCGACATCAAGTCGTCATATTGTGATAAGTTATGACGATATAGAGAAAATAGTGAAGAGTTGCATAAACAAAAATATTAAAAGTAAATGGGTACATGATTTCAAAATTAGTGTGATTATAAATTTACTAAGTTTACAATTTCACTGTGACAGACACAGTGACAGGATTGTTGAACAATTTTCTAAACAAATAACTTTGAAATTTGTGCAGACCATCAGGGTACCTCGTGTGACTACCACGCGCCGCTTGGGCTCCGCGAGTCTATAAATGTAACGAATAAATCGCATCAACCGCGAGGTGGGTTTCCACAGTTGGTCACTTTACTGCGCATAGAAATGCAAACGGCTATCATTCGGATTGTATAATTTAAAAATTTTAAATGTCCCGCTGAGCTGATTAGCTTTGACCGTTACTATTGCGCAAGTCACTACGATGTTTACTTTTTATAACGGCCCAATAGCGTTTATTTAACTCTGTAGTTAAACTTAAAATATACACACACCGAAAGGCGTACCAAAGACTGGTTCTTTTACGAATTGGTAAGTTTGTGGACCATCTTACAACATCAAAATATGTCAGCTTTAGGAATTTATGTTATGTGTGTAAAAATAAATACCGTATCTATTCGGAAACTTGTTAGGATTCTAGATTAATTTACATTTATTCAACCAATAAATGTCTATCTAATCTAACTAGACTACTTTAAAGATATAGCATTTAATATTATTGTCAATGATTCTTCCCATATTTTGTTTGCCATTATAGAAGGCGTACTAACTAATCGTTATCTAGGATCCCATATCCATCGCTATCTGCAGCATCAGCTGTGATGTCTGGCCACGAGTCTGCGAGCGCTTTAGTGCAAGTATTGGCAGAACCATGTGCCAAGTACCACAACACGCAACACGGTGTCCGATTGCGTGTCGTGTCGCGTCACCGACGTGCAACAAACCTCGCTGCGACAACTTATGACAACAAACGCCGACCCTACTTCGCTTATAAAGTTTTCTTTTTTATTTTTGATACCCAACTGGCCTCCTGTTGGTCCCATTTTTTAGCACTCGCTTAGACGTCGCGATTACAAATACGATCCTTGTCCGGCAATATGTCACATTTCTTTTGTTTTACGGACATATTTATGTTGTTTGTATGAGTTATTTTTAAAATTTTATGAAATAAGTTTGTTTTATGCACATGAATAAGTTAAAAAGCAAGACGAATTGACGCATCAAATCGTTTTTATTTATCAATTTACGTGATATGGCGTAATCCTGTCAGGAAGCTTAAATTAGGGAACAATTTATTCGGTCGAGAAAAATCACGGCTTTTTACTAATAAATTCAATTTTTTGCCAATTTTGTCGATGTGTCAATTAAAAATAAGGTTCTATTAGATAGGAATTTAGGTTTCATTAGGTATCATCGATGGCTCGGATTGTTCTTTATTTAAAAGCGCTTACAGGTTTTACAAAAGCCTCGATGTTATATTTTATAGTAATGTATGCACCCATACCGTGTAGTTGCATATCTCCGTTAATTTAAGTAATAAAAGCATTACAAGCAACCAATCACAATCCTCGAACAACATACGTTCCATCTTATGAAAATTTAAATCGATATAAATTTCGTAAAATGACGCTACTATCGCCAAACTGAAAAGTGTCGTAGGGACAAGGTAATAAGTCAGACAATGTGCCGGACTATCTCAACATCCTGATACTTATTATGAATAATTTGTCCGCGAAACGTTTTCGAAAACAGTGTACACAACATGAATTCTTAAACGTTATCAATTTTTTTATACATTACCCAAATAGTTGGGTAACGAAAGAAGTTTGTTATATTTGAATCTCAAACTACACTCATTCACAACATAAATCGAGGCAGTTGGAACTTTAAATAATAATAGAATATAAAATAAGCGTTAACGCCCATAATCCAAAAGGAATAGGCAGAGGTTACGTAGCTTGATTTGGCGCGGTCTACGCTTGTTTTAGATTCGTAGATCCACGTAAACATGCTCTTCGATTACAGGTATTCTAAAATTTGATCAATCTAAAATTGACAAAATCTAGCCTAGCAAATCATCTCGATACGGAAAATAATTAATACGGAATTCAATACACGAATCCTCGGTTCTCGTTGTCTCGTTCTAAGTCATCAAACTGATGGTAAAACAATTCAAATAAACCTATTTTATTAATCAATTTCAACTGCTATCTGATGTTCACAAAGATAATATTTAACTTTTAAGTAAACACGGAGACTGTAAACGAGGCCTTTTAAATATCGAATTATTTAGTAGGTACAGTATTACCAATCTAGTCAATATGAAATAGTCTACGACGACCCTTTTGGGGGTATTTCTATTGTTAGAGCTTTAAGATTTCCATCGTCACTCGTCGTCATCGTCGTGAGGGAGTCTTTAGGGAGGATAACGAAAAAACGAGGATAAAAAAAAACAAACACCTTTGCTAAATATCGAATCCAGGACATGCAGCTTAAGAGATAGGAAGTCTTACCGCTCGACTACGAGGTCGTCTACACTTATACGAGACTCGTACATACTGCGTGTTAAAATAGCTTTTATTGACCGACACTCAGAACGAGTGAAAAAAGTCGTATATCCTCTTCGTCCCGGCGTGACTTAACGCACCGAGTGATAAAATGCAGCTCTGAATACGGTAAGAAAGTTTCGAGACAATGCGAATGTTTTTGTGCGCGGTGGCAACTCCTAGATCATTACAATAGCATAAACCGGCCAGTTATAAAGTCGCTGTGCGTTTTGAGAACTCGATTTTAAACCGGTTGATAGGCGAGCGTTTCTTAAAAAAAATAAAGACATTTCGTCGAAACAAAGATACTGGCAGGACCGTAAACTTCTTCAAATGTGCTTTTATGAAATAAAAGACGACCTCGTAGTCGAAATATGGCGGTTATGATTCGAACCTCGAATTTAATAAAAAAAATTATTATTTTTTATTTCTTATATAAATGTCATATGTTGTAATATTATTTTAGATGTAATCGATCGATTAAATAGAGATAGCTAACGCTGTCTCCTATTCCGATTATATTAAAAGATGTACACTTTTTATTGTGAACTTTGTTCGAACAACTATCCGTTGGTTTCGTAGGTAGTGGTTCGAAGCGTAACACAAAAGATCGTTCTCGAATTATCGACACGCCGCGAACGACCGATCCATAAAAGTCAGAAAAAGAAAAATCGAATATCGTATAAAATCGTACGGTCGGAGATAAGGGCGGCAGAGACTCGTGCGACGTAGCCTAGGGCTGGACTCGATGTTTCATGAAACGTCCGATTTATATGCGTGCGCTCCGGCAAAACCTTAATTTCGAGATCGTAATTGTTCAAAACCGAATAGAAACTCATATATCCATCCCACTCTCGCCTGTGTCAATTGCTTTCACTCTATAACTAAACAGAAGAAACAAGAATATATTAATATTATGTATGAAGTAGGTATGCGAACTATTTTAAGCCTTATAGTAATATTTTTTTATAGAAACCATAAAGAGTAAAAACATTCACGACTTTGCCCGCGTGGGAATCAATAAAAATGTTTTTTCGTACACGTTACTTTCTGCAACGAGAATTGCTGTCTAAAATAAGTATAAAAAATAATTCTTCTACATAAAAAATAATAAATAACATATAGAAATAAAAATAATTCGAAAAAAAATTCAAACGTCTAATAAGATATAAAACGCGTTCACGAAGAAAAAATAATTCAATTCATAAATTGTTGTTGCGTGTTGAAAAAGTAATAAAAATTGGACGTCAAAATTAAAGTTTGGCTTATCTAATAATTAAACTGTTTGATTTATTCGCCGTGAAATTCAAGGCTTCGTTTCTTAAGTTTATTTGCTTCCGTTTTCGATGTCGAACACGCACCGCGTAACGAACATCTTGTAACAAAGTAATAAAGTCCAAAGAGTAATATCTTCTGCATAATTTAAGGTTAATTTGAATCCCTCAATGAACTATTACTCTAAATGCAACTCCACTGCTATGAATTTCAACCAATGTTGACTAACATGTACCAGAAACTGTACTAACTTCAACTTCAATAAAACAATATGCCTTCAATATCAATTTCTGCCTTATGTTCCGCAAATTATTCTAGAAAATATTAGAACATTATAACTTTAAAACTTAAATCAATTCAACTCATGAGTCATGCAAAAGTGAGATCGAATCGTACTGGAGAATATGAAACGATACCCTGAGCTTATTATACGCGTGCAAGAGAAGTTACAGGACTTAGATCGGGCACACACGATGTTGAATATTTATAATTTAGGTTTACTTTTCACAAAGTACAACAATTATAATGTCGTCTCTTATTTTGTTACAAAAAATCTATTTATATTTTACGTGCTCTATCTCGGATCGTATTGTTTTGATTGCTTGAACTCTACAATGAATTTGTTGAAAAACAAATAAAGGATATATTTTATTATTAATACCCCTGTTTAAAATATTTACTTTAAACAAATAAGCTCCTCTAGTCTATCTCTTCCTAAAAAAGGCAACGCATTCGTAAATTTTCTGATAATCGCACATGCTCATTAGTAAGAGTGGTCTATTAAAATCTGGTAAGCACATGCACATTATGCCTCTTAAACCACCATAAAAAAACATGCAAAAGTTTGCTACGTAACTTTTTTCTTATTTTACATAATTCTGTCTTCAATTATACAAGGAAGTTACTCACTTAAAAGCTATTCTTGAAGGTTTTTCGCATGATAGAACCACAGGCATTTTCCCCAAAGATGCCAGAAAAGGTATCTTCTTTCGAGTTTTACCTTTTCCCGAAGCCCAATACTAATATGTGCTAATTATTATGCTTCTGCCATTTGAAGTGCAAGTATTTAAAAGTAAACTAGTTAAAACTACTCAAACATCTAGATCTAAAATAGGAGTTTAATCAGCCCGGTAATTTGAAAGCGTGCACGTTGAAAGCGCGGGTCCGCCGCTAATTATATGAATAAATATGCACTATGTGGTTCAGTAACTTGTAAACCTCTCTCGAGTGGTTGCTCCAACTTGTCACCCGCTATCTGATAACATGTTTTAGTAATACACATTAGTCGCCACAGCGCGCTTTTACACAACATTCTTAGACGATAACGCTTCGCCGAGGGATCATTTTGCGCCGACATCAATAATAACAAAACATCATTAAGGATAACATATTACTGTAATATGCTTGCTTTTGCTTAAAACATAATATAAAAAACAAAAAAAATATGTTTTTTGTGTTTATTTTAAATGATATTCATACATTACTACACAATGAAATTTACTTATATTTCTTTTAACCATTCCAATTAAGCTGAAATATTTGTGCTAGGAGATGCACGACAATAGTCGAATGGCGAATTTGACTGAATACTTCATGATCGGCAGTCTGTACCCTGAAACAATAGGCTATATGCGCTTTACTTACTACTACTGTAAATGCTTGATAGAAATCCTTAGACTAGACTAGACAAAATGAGTAGTATTATCATTGTTCTCGTCAACTTGAGTTTATACATATCATATACCCGTATAACTTTACTAGACGGCCCAACTTCATTTAGCCGGAACGGAGATTTTAGCCGAATAGTCGAATAAAACAATGTTTGACTTGAAGGTATACCCACAATTCTTCGGCACCATGCCATGTTCGCTTGTACTATACAATAATGATTCATCTGTTGTTTGGTGCCCTTCACGATGGAATTTTTAAAAGAACCACCTTATCGTAAATTCCAAGATAATTTCGAAAAACAACTTTTTCCCATTAACATGACTAATTTGCTTATCATTTTGTTATAATTTAAACGCGTCTTTTATAATTTAATCTGAAATAAATGATTCATTATTATTACCTTATGTGTAGAGTATGCCTTATTGTCCGTGACAGTTTTAATTATCTGTGCTTTACGATCTTTATAATCTGTATTGAGTAATTGTTGGTCAGTGGTATAAGTACAAGTTTTATTCACTCGCTTTTCGACTTCGTAAAATAAGCTCATGAAACACACGGCCAAGAACTGTGATTTTCGCTACCCGCATATATTTATGTATGTTTAAAATGAAACTGTACATTGTTCGGTTCGGTTCATTATTAAAATATCCTGTTATAATATATAAGCTGCATAAACATATTAATGGCAGTGCACTCAATTTCTCTTCAAGATATTCGCCCCGACTGCCACTCTCTTACACTTTATAAGTGGTATCTTAAAAAAGATCTATACAAATTTACAGAAAGGTGTCATTTCATACATATTACTATTAGTTCAAAGAAATATTTTTTCTTTATTCATAGAGTAAAAAAGACTCTTCCATGAAGTAATCGGTCCATTAAGATTTACTTAAACAATTTAATAAAACATAATGGACGCACCGCAAATGTAACGTCGAATATCGTTCATTATTTCAAGGCTTAGTGGATGCTCAATAAGAATTGTCATATATTATGACCGGCGCCTTATTACTTATCAGTGTGACAGGCACACGCCCTTATCTGCGGCCAGTGCCTGATGGATCGATGTTTAAAAAGCTCTTATTGGCCGCACGTCTGTCTTCTAATCGATTAGCCTTTAATGGCAGCCGCAGTCTTTTTAGAATTTGTATTATATGTGTCAACGATTTTAACAGTTAATTTTGTATGCATGTTTATTAAATGCTTTTTATAAGCGTACATTTTTTTTAATTTGTAATTTGTTTTCGATAATTGTGATTAATACCTAGCGTGTGGTCGGATTGGTGAACTGTGGTCGGGATTATGGCACATAACGTTAAGTACTATTTAAACTCTGTATCATTTGTTATGAGTTTATAGCATAAACTCGTAGACCTAATACGTTATAAATACTACGCTTTTACTCTTAAACTTAACGTATTCAGATTAAACTTGTCCAGTAAGGATTACTTAAGAAATGGGAAGTAATATCAAACTTAGAGTACCACTTTTGAAGTGATTTGACGGAATTGTACCGAAATAAAAGCATTGAATTTTATTCCACACGAATTACACGACGTCTTTTCGCAAAGACAGCGGATTAAGCAGGATCTTGTGACGATTCGTGTTCTACGTTTCATACGAACAAAAAAAGTACAATGGAAATCCATGACCTCTGCCTATCCCTCTGGGTTACGGGCGTGAGTACTTACAACTTGTAGATTTAGTATAATAAAGATATTATCTCATGTATAAATCTTCAGTAAGTCTTACCGGTACATGCCTGATAGATTTCTACTTATCATTTTAGCCCAAAGCTATCGAGACATACTTATTGAAAATAAAAAAAAATGTCGAAAAAAATGGCTGGCTCTACAGTGTATGTAATAAAAAAACAATGTTAAATAATATCGGGTTTCATACTACTGTTTTTGTTTGATGTGCTTCAGGCCCTATATGTATTAAGAGAGATTTGACGACAAGTAAAGATTATTTTAATTCGGTCATTCATTTTATTCACATCACATCATTCAGAGTGGTTACTTAATATTAAGTAAGATTTTTTTAATAGTAGATGACAAACGAGCAAGCGGCGTACTCGATGATAAGTGACTGCCACCCATAGGCAAAAAGCAACTGTGTAGCAGATGCACCTACCTTTAATGGACAAAAGATGGATTTGCTTTCCCTATCCCCCGTCAAATTCTTCGTCTACTTCTTCGGTGAGTCCGTGGTAATTGACTGGTCGAGCCGGCCCATATACGCCTATTGTTGAGGGCTCTACCACTCTTAAACTATTCCTTTCCATCCTTTTAATATGAAAGAAAAAATATTTAAAATTATTAATACTCATTATACATTTTTCATAAGAATTACATAGCAATCTAAAAAAATAGAGTCTCACAAAACCTACACCGGGCGAACGACCACAATAGAACATGTCAGATTACAAGATGAATGATATAAAATTTGGTAGAGCAGCGGCTCTTCCTACCTGAGATAAAATGTATTATTTGAATTAACACCACTTATGCCATAAATTATTTAAGCATACCAATTTTGTGAACGTCCAAGAAGCAAGACCACGCTTCGGTGAACACAATTTTTAATAAAGTTGTGTTCGTGAATTTGCGTTGCATCATGAATTCATCAGTGCCATAGCTAATTATGGTGGATGGCGTTTATTTAGGATTGAATTGTGCAATGCACGGCCGGCCTGCATATTAAAGCTGCAAGTATCAGATATCCGACGTCATACTAGAAGTACAGTCACATAAAAGAATGCTACTATTTTTTATTTAAATGAAACCTTCTTTAGCCCGCGATAAACGCTATTTGGTAGGGTAAAATCAGGGAAAAAGGTTCGCGTGGACAACAAGGCAAACATGCAACATGTTTATTTGAATCTGAAACAGTTTCGACAAACTTGTGTTCAACTATTCGTCTTATATTTATATGTAATTTATAATTTTAATATTAAGATTTATTTTTGTTTATTATTTATTTATTTTTGAACTATTGTCGCGTCTTCCTGTTTTGAGTTTTCATTTCTGTCTGCAGTTCTTATGTTCTGTGTTTTTTTTAATTCAAGGTACGTTCTAAAGCCAATAAGCCTTATACACACAGCAGTGTTCCCATGAATGATTCTGTGAAAATATTACGAACATAAATTGAGATTACATCGGCATTAAAAAGTAAAGATTTTTTTATGATCGTTAAAGTTAATGTTAACAATAAAAGCCATCGTGGACTATTAGTCACATTATCAACCTTATAAATCGCAGTACCCGTACACACTAGCCGGAACAGATATTCCAACGATAAAGAGTCACTTGCCCAGAGTCCAGATGTATTTTTGTCCATGTATCTTGATAGTAAACTAATTTAAGAAATATTTTCATAAAAAGGTTAAGAACAAGTAAACTAGTCATCACTAAGTAACGATAGGTTCATGTCAAGCTGGCTTTAATTGTGGCTTACCCATCACTTATATTAATAGTTATACGTCCGATTGTAACAGCTTCGGTTCAAAAAGCTATATACATAAAGTTAACATTCAAATTATTGTTGCAAATTGTTTCTCGGTCCAGTGTTTTTCTCATTTTACCGTACCGCTTCCTATTTCCCCACTAGGCTAGCTACAAAGTACAACTCTTTACAGTTATTTATTGGCGGTAAGTCACCGTCCGCTGTCCATTGATGAATGAAGAAATCATCGAACACACAAAGAACATAATTCCACACTAACTACGTCGAAGGAAGTGCCATTAGCCTTAGAATTTACATAAACATGCTGTTATAACTGAAGTATATCGTTTGTCACCAAATCTCTGTGATTTTGCTTGTGACTGTACCGATGCAATCCCGAACAATGGTTGCTAATAATAAGGGACGCCGTATTTACGAGCATACGTGCCCTTCGAGCTGAGAAGAGTAAGACCTATTGTACTCAGACCTCCTATGATTATTTCATTCCCTTGCACTTTTCACAAATCCCTTTTTAAGCTTTAAATTTTATGGTTTCTACGTCAATGAATCAAACATTTGTCGCACAAATCTCTAGCTACTTAAAATTAGGTTCCTTTTAACCAACGAATGCTTTACATATTGTGGTATAATAATTATGTGCAAACATTATTAACTATACTTATATAAAGGCATAAGTAATTTCAGAAAATGAAATATCTATAACCTATTAATCGCTATTCTCACATCACATTAAGACATGTCTTAGCTATTTTCAGTTAAGCTTTTTTAAGTAAGGTAATTTCAAGTTATTGATGACTAGCCTGGTCTACGTCCTATTTATTTCTCCAGTCAAGTTGATAAAAGTTTGTCTATAATACAGAGATGTATTCAGTAGCAAAATACTTGCCACAAATAATACGAATGAAATTCCAATTCCAGAAATACTTGACGACTTACGAAAACCTGCATTGATCAGCATAATTTGACTTATGGATTCCAATTAACAATACCAATATTCGACTCGTTGTGCGTTAGCAAATTCTAAAACAGTTACCAGATACGGCCCACACTATGACCTACATAACTGCTGCGCCTGCGCACACGGCGCCCGCCGACTAGCCGACATTCAAATTAAGAACCGGCGCCAGTTCTAGAATCTATAAATCTATGGTACAATAGTTTTGACATCATAGTTAACACACTAATCTAAACCTTTTACATTTCAACTCCAGACTTGAACTACGACAATCACTGATAATTTATAGACAAGCAGTAATTACAATGAGCTTTTACACATTCAAAATATTATTTAAGTTATATAAATTATTATTTACGTTGGAGTCCAGTTACCTAACACGGTTCATGTCCACTTTCTACTTACTATAAGAACCTAAAATCAAAAACCTTCTTTTGAATAAAAACTTCAGACGATTTAAACTTACACCTTGAACACTTACAACTACAAAAACACACAAAAAAGTGTATACATAGTTTTGCGTAATGTAATGTTTTTTTGTTAATTTGCTAATCTTTACGGTAAACCTTTTTTCATGTTGCCTTTTCACAAAAACTTTCAGACCCCATTACACCGTCCCAGAGGATGGTACACCTTGACCATTCTTGTGTATTAGCCGACAAAGCCCTTCAAAGGGAATTGTTACGTCTCGCCCCGTGGCGACTTACGAGTTAACGTAAAATGTGCAAAAAGATGCCGATAGATCCGTAGGTGGTTTAACACTTTTTCTTTTTCTTAAGAATAGCAAATAAATATAACTATAGAAGAGGAAGTGAATGACCATTAACAACATACATTTCTTTGTGCGCTTAAAATATTCGGTCGATAATTGTACTAACCGATAGTCTCATGGTGCGTTTTATGACTTGCAAGTAAATGAACATTCTGGTCTTAAAGAGAAAAGAAAGATGGGATGTAGTTTGAGCTTTATGCACAGTAAATGGATAACAAACGGTTTTAGTCTATATTATATTAGGTGACTAGTTAAGGTGATATATATCTTGTAATATAACATATAAAAAAGCTAATGAAGTTTTTTCATATAAGTATATTTAATATATAAATATTAAGATTTGAATAATATTATTTGTACATATGTGCACAAGCAATCAATTATTGAGGTGATATTTGTTTTGAATACATTACAGTGCACAATAAATACTACAATACAGTAAAAATTGTATAAAAGTATTAACTAACTCGAGCTTATAAATGAGATAAAATAGTATAAAATAATTTAACAAACATGTGTGCCTGTTTATAAAAGAAAAAAATCCACAACATACAAAACTGCGATACGCTGGCGATTAAGTCTAGTCGATTTTATTTCGGTTATAGAGCAGCGTGGCAGGTTATACTATCTGATGCGACGGCTCAAGGACACTCCGGCGTGGTTCATCGCTCTTTTTATAAATATCGCAGATTCCTTAAATAAAGATGCGACCAATATAACTTCCACAAAGTTCACAACTTCGCATACTTATAAATCATTTTTTAATACTTAAATGTTATTATTCTTACAAAAAACGTTTAAAGATTACACTAAGACTTTTAAAACATTCCTTATTATTTATACTCGTTTTGCTTGCTCATATATTTTATATAGATGCATTACAAATATTTATTTATATGGAAATGGACAACTTAATTGCACCTTTTATTTAGATAGTGCTTAAATCTTTAATCAAAATCTATTATATATAATATATATATATATACATATGTCAGGGACTGGCCGAATGCAGATTGACTTGACGAGTAAAACGTTCGAGCTGCCATTCACTCTGACACAACCCCAAGCTCTAGCGTAACGGCGAACCTGGTAGCGGTCTTTACATTACGAAGAGTGACGGCAATCGGGTTGTATCGTGGATACACGCTACGTGTTTGGTGGAGTGCCGTAACATGAAGCCAGTCTACTTACTGTACTATCGATCCAAGATTATATTTTGTTATGTCCTATTTCGCTACGTGTCATTCTTCTTACCCTAACGCCCAACGCCCGAGCTATTCAAGATGGAGTTAAATATCAACGCATCCTATTTTGTACGTTCCTATATATATAATACGTTATATTTAATATTAAAGTGCTAACTATAGGATTATCAAACGCAAGTTCGGAGTAATGAAGGGAATGGAGGTCGTCTATGTCCAGTCAATAGTTATTTTATACATAAAATATTACAAAATAAGTAAAAACTATTTAATTAGTTTACTGGAAGTAAGCATAAGGAGCACTACAAAAAACAATCCCTTGTCACCCTCCTGAAGTTATAAAGTTTGACCAATTACTGAACTCAGTGGCAATGGCAAGGGAACGTTAGAACTGATATTCAATACTGCCAAGAGATTCTGGAATGGCCACTCCCACAAATTAGACACAATATCAGCAAGTGTTTATTTAATCATTATCAATTTATTTTCGTTTATCCTTACAAAATAAAACAAGCAAATCGCTAAAATATGTTTATATTAAACGATATCAGATAAAAACCGGACAAAGGGAAATAAACACGATTTCACAAACTCACGACTATTGAATTTTGTAAAATAAATTAACTAAAGGCATTATCTGCAGTATACTAGGAGCACACACTCAATAGGAACACATATACTCAATAGGATAATATTTTGAGTGAAATTGAAACTAAAATAAAAATAAGCTAAGCGTAAAAGCTTCAATAATATGAGCTTGCGTTACTCCAAGGATGAGCAAAGCTCTTAAAAGCTTTTTCCAAAGCTGTTCGGGGCATTAAGCCGGAGTGAAGATAAAACCCCTAAGGAACTTGGATGTGTTGTCCCGCCATAAATAAAATTATCTACTTTGCTTTTGTTTCCGAGATAAATCGGCCGCTTTGACTAGTTCAAGGTTTCTCGAAACGTACAAATCAAGGTAGATAATATTCATTCCAATGAGTGTGTCCCTAATTGAGTTTTTAGAAGAATGGCGTCCTGACTCAGATCGGTCTCTAACGACCCCTTGCCAGCGGAGGTGTAGCAAGTTATCCCAGTAATAATACGCATATGTTACCTATAAATATTTAGTTTACACATTCATTATAGCGGGCACCAACATAGATTTTTGGGTGCTAGACGTTGGAAAAAATTTAACAACATGCAGTGTGGCTCTTTTTTTTCCAAATGTCCATAACATATCCAGAAGTACTTTATATTTTTGTAAGAACTTAAAACTAGAAGGAGAACGTTACATTTCTAAGTTAACATTTAAGGTTGGCAATTCCACAGACAATGTCGGTTACTTTGGTTCGGATTTAAATTTATAGAAGAATACGTTTGTATTTCAATTGACGGGCATCACTTACTGCACAAAGTACTCTCAGTACACGGATAACTAATGCTCTACATAAAAACAAAACCCAAAAATAAATCCTACGTGTGAGCTAGTCACAAAACCCTCTCGATCCGGAAAAACATTCTCGGTTCTGATAAAATATGGCCGTCGCTTAAGCAAAAGTAAGTTCGATATTTCAAGTCGCTGTTAAGTTATTGGATGTTATTAATAACGAGTCTTTCTTAACTTAATCTGACTTGAAAGGCATTGAGTCGTTCGTGGTACAGTGTATGTATTGTTCGGAGTATGAATAGAATCGAGACGAATCGTGCAGTAGATATTATTATTATTATTAAGTACGAAACTTAAAGTTTGTTTAATTTCGGTCACACCTTCGCCAAAGATATCTTTTACGAACTATTGATGTTAATTGTACCAACGAACAATATACTTTCTTTTACTTAATTAATAAGTATTTAATTATCATTTTTCTTTCAAAATACAGTTTCATTAGGTTTATCAAAACATTTTACGTATTAAAATATCATAGAATTCAAGTGAAAGGAAATAAATCAAATAATTCATAGTATAGTGTACATCATTCAAATTTTTGTAGTCGTATACAAAGCTTCGTCCATTCCTCTTGGGCTTATTTGAATTGAATGAAAAGTAAAACACTTAGTTAAAGGCCGCGTGGGCGTCTCCTGCCGATGCATGTTTCAAATTCGAACGATTAAACTTTACAAACAGTGACCGATTCGAGATAAATGGTAGGACTTTTGTGGCATTCAATACTTCAGTTCTGTCACGTAACCGATAAACTATGAGAATTGATTGCGGCGAAATCAAATCGTCATGTGTTATCAATAAATATTGTAAGTAGAATGTAAATTTATTTTAGTGGAACATAATTGTGAATCGGTAAACTTCATCGCAGGGCTACAACAAATGTTGCTTGTGTAATACATAGCTGATAATGCAAGTGGTTCGCTGAAGCAGGAAACCGGTTTTGTACCTTTTAAGGAAATTGCCCTAACGCTCGACAAACTAGCGGTGTCGCCCTAGTAAAAATAACAAACTTAAATGCTAGTAATTTTTCTTTTTTGAGTTACCTAGATGCTTGGGTGGTCTACTTGAATTCTAGAAATCATACCTACCTCACCTATTTCTTTTCTCGTTAGTTTTTGAGCTTTTGCGAAAAAAATATTAGCAGATTCTGAGATGGTCATTAATTGCGGCGTCTTTAAACCAAAACCTTTTATTTAGTTGATATTAGAAAAAGAATTTGTTCAAATAATTCAGTCTGATCCAGCGCCAAGCCCCCTAACCCTAAATCCATTAACTCTTTGTTTTCTTAACCATAACCCTACTTTCGATATTTCACCTAAACGCTTTAAATGCGTGATCATTTTACGGCCCTGGTGACTCGAACGAGTAGTAGGTAGTCTTCTTGTTATGCTTAGATTTAACCACATCGATAAAGTAACAAAAAAATATTGATTTATGTTTCGTATCTTTTTATTCCTTTATAAATTCATCATCGCTTCGGTATTTGATGTAACAATATTTGTGCTCTTTAAAACATTCGAATCAATCGTCACTCGTTAAGAGAGACTTGGCACAAAGATAACTTGTAAAGAATTGAAGTATCTGTGGCTGGGGCAAGGTAACGCTGTGTCATGGCGCGGGCGGGAGGCAGCGAGGCAGCGCCGCCCCGACTGCTCTCGCCCGGCAACTTAATTGCTGACTATACAAAATTTAAACGTCAAACTTTTGTTTGTTTTGATCTTTACTGTATAATTAAAAATACATGCAGTTGTCACGTTTTAATATTTTTTTCCCAATTTCGTATTCATATTTCGTGGACTAATTTCATATAAGTTTTTATAAAACAAAAAGACAATAAAAATCATTAAGTAATTAAAATATGAATACAGATATGCAAAACAGGTAAAAAAATCGATACAATGAACCTTGATAATCGAATGGATAATTCATTAAGCAATTTCTAAAAACACAATCTATCATGAACAGATGTCATAAAAATATGACTTTATTTTAAATTTAAATATTATTATTAGAAGCAAAACTTATATAACTAAAAAAAAATAACACAACGACAGAAATAATGATGTTAATGATTGTGGTCATTAAGAATTGGAATCGAAGAAAGTTTTATTTTTAAATTTCTTTCATCTGCGATGTTTTATTGTGCTGTCCAAGGGAGTGGGGGAATACGGACGATTGAGTGGCCAAAGGTTGGCGTGTGGGCAGTCGAGGACTATTGAGGTTTTACTCTTTTTTTGTGCGTACGCGCCTCGTGGCCGACGAGCCGCGTCACGTTGCTCCATTCGCAGTTAAGGATGTCCCAATTTAGATTCCCATTTAATTATTAATACTAGTATTTCTTGAAGTTTTGTTAGAAAATAACCGTTTCTTGTGTATTGATTTGACTCTGAGGCATCATAAATAGAAATAATCTCATATTGAGAATAAATAACAAGAGTGTAATTGTAAAATAAGATTTTTCAAAATATTTTTAGCTTCCGTCAAAAGATATTATCTTTCAGAACCACGCTGTCGTATTTTAATAATTTTAAGAAGGAAGAATTTTATTGTGGTGCTAAGACTTTGATCTAATCTTCTTTAAGTTTGTTGTTCATCCCTGTTCCGCCGGCATTGTCCACCGCAAACTAAAACGGCCCGCATTTTAGTGTTCCAGTAAAACGCTCGCTCAAAATGAGGTTTAAGTTATAGCACTCGAACCGCACAATAGTTAAATGATTTATTTAAAACCATTCATTCCCAGCTTCCCTATCATTTACACGGCGCTCTTAACTTAAGTAATCTTGTTTAATTACATACGCCTAAACATTTTTCCATTTAAGTGCTCATACCTTTACTAATACATATGTCTATTTATAAACAGCTTGCTAACTTATGATAGAATTCATATTTTTAAGTTTTTTTTAAAATAAGCCCTGTTTACTGTATAAATGGATGTTGGAAACATTTTTCCACTTTGTAAACTCAAGCCGTTACATTCAGATAAATTTATTTTACTCTATTACTTCAGCCAGAAGAAAAATGTTGTTACACATTTTTGCCGGAGTATAAAAGGTAATAAGAAACCCTTCAAACAACTAACAAAAGGTAAAATCCTTGAAAAGGTTGTGTCTTAGTTGACAATTAAAAAAAGAAAACAAGTATTAATGTGCTTTATAAATATAGACAAGGAAGTGCCGACATTCAAATTTAACAATATGGTTTTTGCCGTTAGTCATTTAGCAACTTAATGCCCTCTGCCGGCCGTAAGAATAACTCCGACGAGCGAGGCGATATGCCATATCTCGGCGATTACTCAAGAGGCCTGGAGACGGCCGAGCCCGTCTTTATCAGCCTCCATACCCGTTGAGAACCCAAGAAGAACTCATTCCGAACACATTACCGAACAAGATATTTCATGTTGTTAACAAACAAAGCAAAATGCATTCTCAATGGAAGTATATTTGTATTATTCAATACCGACGCAATTAATGTCATCGGAAGGTTTTCCTTTCTAATTTTATATCTTGCATTTTGTCTTTGAATGTCCCGTTGTCATTTTAATACATACGATGACATGTGCAAGACTGGGAAAAAAATATAAAATGCGCGAATTATGCTTCGGTATGTTGTAATTTTATTCGATGAATTTAAACAAACAGGATTTTATTGTTTTTATGATTATTGAATTCGCATTCCAAAAGCCACTTTCACATTCCTCTGGTGTTTTGTTCAGGGATGGTGAAGATCACTAAACATAACATGAACACATTGAGATAACTCAAACATGTTGGTACTAGATCATAATCGAACTTCCGGCCTATCCCTATCTCCTATGAACAGGTAGCCCCGTAATAAATAATTTTCTAAAACGATTAGTTCACTTGCACTAGTCGAATCACTATCACCTGCGTGACAACAAGCTGTACAAGCTGTACACTCAGGTGATGGTGATAGCTCAGTCTTCTCTTTTATATATGTAGAAATTTTAAGAAGCAATAAAAGTTTATGTAAATAGTGAAAATTAAACGAATCCGTTATAGAGGGACAGTTCCCTAATTTAAACTAATGAGATGGACGTAATCACAAACACAACACGCAGTAACCGGTGGAGAAATGTAAGCTATGCCCGCCGCTAGCCTTGGATAAAATCAATTATGTACTTTACTGTCGGATCTCGTAATAAATACAGTTATATAGCTTTTCATTTTTAAGTTAACTGCGGGAAAGGAGCACAGGCAAAAAGCAATTTTATTGTAATACAAATAAATTTGACAATGGCTCAAGTGTCGCACGGCAGCGACTTTACCTTTCTCATGTTTCGTAGACAGTATTTATTTTTGTGTGAGTCAAAATTCTTGTTAGAGCCGAGCGGTGAGATGAAACTGGTTTTAGAATTTTTATCTCATATAAATATGTAGATAGTAACGCCCCCGAGGTGATCAGCACTTGTTATGAAGCATTTTAAATATTACATCGGTATTCCAATTATATTATATTTTGTATCTCTATCGAGGCGCTGAATGTTTGTATTTATTGACGCAGTGAATTATTGCATCGCCATGTTTTACTATAAAATTGTAGACGAAATAAAAAAGATGTATTTGGAGCTAAGAATTATTAATTATTCTCACATGTTTATATACAAATTAAATTATTATATACTATAATATGTATCTACAGACGAGACGTTTGAGTCGCCCTATCCCTTGATAGATAGTCAGATATTCAAATACTTTCTTTAAAGTTACTTCCGAAGGGATAGGATAAGATAATCGTACGACTTCATGTAACATCAATGTAACTTTTTACTCTTGACCCTTTTATTACGTTAAATCAACAGTGGTATTTTCGTTTTTATAAATAGAAATCTTATACATTTCTAAACTTTCGAGGGAATTATGATCTGGGAAATTTTTGCCAAGTCGTATATTAACATAAGAGATGTTCGTGTAGGAAGGTAGCCAGTACCTCCGATAGCAATCAGTATTCAGAGCTCATATGGCGGTGAGAACGAATTAAGGGCAACATGTTGTGATACGACAGAGAACAATAGAAAGGATACGACACAAAAACAAGCACGCAAGCACAAACACAGGCCGAAACCCGAGACATACCTCTGCCGCGACCGACCGACCGAGTATTAATTAGTACCGCTAGGGTGACAATCGTCAAAGTAAAATACAAAAGAATAATTAATTCACTTATTGACATATCGTAACTCGACAGTTTTTCCATAATACAACTTTATAAAGCCCGTTTCGACATCGATAAAGAAACGCAAAACATACATTATTTATTTTTAAAATTGCACCAAAAAGTTCGTATGTTATGTATCCTCTACGGGTGTCTCGTTCCTTTGATTAATTTCTTCTCGTGAACGTGATTGTCCGCGATTTGACGTTAATGATGGTCGTCCTAATTAACGAAAAAGTGTCGCCAAGATGACGGACACCAGAAAAGGATGGTCGAATGTATTCGGGCATTGGCCGGCGTCGTACTCAAAAAACCGTTTAAAAATCACTCGCCCCGCCTCCAGTACGCCCAGCGAGTCTTGCGCACATATGATTTATCGTTACAGCGACAACCCGCCCCTCGCACTAACTACCCGGCTTCCGTCCTGCTAATTATACACCGACCTTTGTATCGCCATCCAAAAATCTTAAATCGCGTTCTCGATTTTGTCACCGCTTATCGAGATGTTCAATCGAAACCCGTGCTTCACTTTAAAGCGTTCACATATCGACTACCATATATACTATCTACTTCGATCGCATTTTAAATCGTCTATGGCTATTAAACTTACCGTCCGAGGTTACACGTCCCTTCACAGACCGATTGAAGACGTGTTCATTATGAGATGGAATTATAATGCCTTTGAATTCGTTCCGATTCTTTTGCAATTTTATTTGTGAAACATATTTTATGTTTTGCGGTTAAAAGATGAAAAATCCTCAATGGCACAAATCATGGACAATAAATAAAATAATGAAGGGTAATGTTCGATGTAAAATAATTCTGTTAGTTAAATAAATACATTCAGAAGTATTTTTTTTATTTCATTAACGACATTTAAGCAAACAAGTATAATAATTGGGTTATGAATGTAAGATAAATTTAAAGATTTATCGCCAGATTGTTACATCATCGTCATACAAAAATAGAAACTGTTTAAGCTACTTCTTTATTTTTGTCAACTTTTTGTTTAGATTTCAAAAAAACTGCCAAAATTATTAGAAAGTCAGAAATGCATCGATCTAATCGCATAAGATGAATGAGTGTTCTTGAGATTTTCCCTTACAATATTCTACTCACTCACTCAATAATGTACAATAAAATTTAAACTTAAAGAGTAATGAAAAAATAAGCAATATTACAATTTAGGATTTCAATAAAAGAGCATAGAAAATTCTTAATATAAATTCGCAATCAGAATTATGTTATTTTATAATTATTATTTATTATAGCATACGTATACTACAACTTAAGTATTTCAAATCAAACAACAAATTTCAATCTTACCATGTCCATTGTATGCTGGTAACCTACAGGTAACAGGTAATAGTTCATTTACAAAACCATAACATTCGACTGACAGTATGATTATAATCGTTCTTCACATCATCATTTCACGTGTGACACTCAAATGACACTCTTACCTCTTCAAAATCTTAACACAACTCGACATGCGGGGTGTTTATTTGATAATAACTGACCATGGCAATAACGTGCTTTCTAGTATTCAGAAATGCTTCTATAGCCCAGGATTTTTATTACCCCACAGCGCATATTAGAAAACAGTAACTTCTTCTAGCTTTGTTGTCCTGCAGATACCTTATTATTGACGACTTCTCTCCGAAAGAGATACCACCGATAAAATAAATCAAAATTATTACAGATTAAGAGATATTTTCTATAGAGACAATTATTCTGTCATATATTCATCGTTATTCCGATGCGATATCGTAAGGACATTTTTATATGTGTGCGCGCGATAACGTGCGAAGTGAAGCGATTCCATGTATTGCTCATTGTTTTAGTCGCCGGTCACGCACCAAGGACGGCCCCGGGGACGTATTTAGAATAATTTCCAAGTGGACACTGGTGGTTCTCACGCTATTGGCATTCTTAGTTATCATGCCACGCGTATTATGTATTCATACTGGTAATTTAGGGGTAAATTTGTATATAAATGCGTTATAATTGATTGACCAAGCCACGACCAAAACGCCGCCTTCGAAGCGAATCCGTTCAATCAAACCTCTTAAGATCCATAATAACTTATTATTCTGTATCAAGTTACATCGGTCGACATATAAGTTTGACATTTTATTATGGCAGTCTTAAATAGATACTTTTTATACAACGTTAAATATGGATTAAATGATATAAGTTTGTGTAAAGTAGGGTGACCAAATATTTAATGGTAAATGGATATTTTAGTTAAAAGCACACCTGTATTTCTTAGGAGGTTTGAAAGTTCAATGTTTTAAGATTAAACTTATAAAAGTTAATATCTTATTCAGCTGAATAAGATATTAACTTTAATAAGCTTAATATACAGGTAATAAACAGATGTTCTTGTTCAGTAAATGGCATGTCTGTTTCTAAGAAATCTAATTCCAGGGGACACAAAACAATAAAAAACACTTTAAACATCGGAACTCAGACAATGAGCATCTGTGACTAAACAATTCCCTCGTGTATATGGTCAAACTACATATAAAATGTAAAATAAAAATCAAAGTAAATATAATAGCGATGTACAAACCTACTTGTACATTCACTGGAAACCAATAGAGAATGTCCATGACAAATTGGTCACTAAACCGGTATGCGTTGCACTTAATAAATTACTTACAAGCTTCTTTGGAAGAAAAAAAACTCGCTCGTATGTTTGTTGTGACAAAACGTAAAGATTAAAGCTTACGTCGCAATCAAATGAACCGTGTAATTGACGTCAAATCACGATACCAATTTAAAATATAATAAAGACAAAAAGACTACAAATCAACGTTCCCTAACAGTCAGCGAGAATAGGGTCAATAACTTGCACTGCGTAACGTGTTAGCCTGATATTTTTTCATTGACAGCAAAATTGTTCAAGTTAATTGGGACCTTGAGTAAAAAATTAAACGTCAATACACAGCTTAGAACCTGATATACGATACATAAATAGTCCTTATTGTAATTTATTATTATATTATATGAAAGGTTATTTGTTAATGTAGAAGCTGATTCCCGCGGTCTGCCAACCGACCGAACCGAATAAATGAACCGACGATTGTCCAGCGTAACTGAAGGCGGAACCCTGTTCAATATGATTCATCGTATAGATTTGAGGTCAACGTAACTTAAAAAAATATTCCTCGGTACAAACTTCTATCTTAAGATTTTTTATAAATAATAAAAAATCCTTTCTTAGTGCTCGCCTATGTGTATATATATATTAGAAAGACAATATTAGTTTGTTGTAATCCATATTATCTTAATTTATAAGACGTCACTTAACCCTTAATAACCTAGTTTCAATTTTGATACCAATCTTTTAAACCGAATGTTCACATTACTATTAGTTTTTTTATAGGTTGGCTGTACGTATTTTACTGTAGTATAATATTCTTTCCAGCTCAATTAAAAAAAATCAAATGTCATACTTGTTTTATTTTATCTATGACATATTACTTGCGCGGCAAAGTGAACAAGTAAACACATTTTACTGAAAGTTTTGTTGAATACAAATTTGATATATTTTCTTTTTCTGAAGACTATATATATACCTGTTTTTTTTTCTAAATAAGTATGTAAAATAAATATTGTATTGTTTTAGCTATTTTGCCCTTCATCTAGACCCTCAAGCAAACACAGTAATATTTTAAAAAAACACTGTCGTAAATCAGGCTACTAAGGGTTAATTATGCAACGCGATCCGGAAATGGAGCGAGGGTAATAAAATTAAGGGAAGTTAAAATGTGTTATAAAATGATTAGAAAACGTGTATACGATATCACGGAAAACACAGAAATGTCAAGAGTGTGAATAGCTCTTAACTTTATCGTCAAGTACGGTGTCTTTTTTCATAGTCAATAAAATTAATTATTCAGATAATCTATAGGAGTTTTTAAATCTCAATTTGATGTTGGCAACATTCATTTATTTATTTTATTTTTTGGCCAATATCAGAGAATATATTTTTTTTAATATACATATATGTATAAAGTTTGCGAATTTTTGTTTCTATAAGTATGCTAGCAAAGATATGAATTAACAGATGCAAGCTTACTGTACTTTTGAAGTAAATTACTTAATAATATCGTTTGTAAACGTTCAAAGACCCCGTTGGCCTTATTACCGGTTCTTCCCAGTACTGAAGAATGTATCTGAACCATTAAAAAATAAAAAAAGGATTCAAAGTTAATACGTGTTTTTACTCAATTCGTGTTAAAAGTTAAGCAACAGATTCGTTTTACAACTTATTAGCTATTAATTTGTACGAATGACGATTTAATAACTTCGATATAAGATTTTTTCGATTCGAACTACCAAGCGTTAGATCGTTAATATTTAATTCTTAAATAATCATTTAATATTTAAAAAAAAACAGAACAATAAAATGAAAAGGTGATGTATATAGATAATCAGTACAAAGCTGCGTTATCACGCGGGCAAAAGTGATGAGCTGTGTTTTATTTCTTTATATCATCATTAAAGGTTTAAGTGCGAGTGCATAAAATAGTCAAGCGCTGTCTCGAGATAGATAGGAAATGGTATGGGAATCAATATAAATAAATTGGCCAATAGAATTGCCCGAGGTACACGCTTGCTCCGGGATCAGATACAATAATTCAGCACGCAACATATCAATTAAAAGCCGTATTAAACATGCACGTACCACTTACTGTTACAATATAAATGTAACTCGATGTTTTTTGTTTGGCAGCCCTCAGCTTGAATCATTGCATAATTGTTTTACATATTAAATTATTAATTATGTGCTACAATTGCGCTATCTGTAGCAATACATTTATTTTTTGCTTTTAAAGCTTTGTGAAAGGATTAATTTAGGCTTATTGAATAAAATGTAACTCTTTTGTGGGGTTTATTGATTTTATTAAGTCCCAATACCAGCGTCTACGAGCATAGTACTACTTTATTCTATATATACTATTTTGGCATATATCGCGCCTTTATTTACGATCAGGTCTTTGTTGTGATTTACAACGACAGCGTTATTAAGCGTCTTTCAGAACCCGCATCAGAATAACTCGACCACCGACTAATAAAGTTATATATACTAATAGTATAAAGAGGTAAAGATTGTGAGGTGGTAGGAGGTAATCTCTGGATCTATTGAACCGATTTTAAAAAATCTTTCACAATTATAAAGGTATATTATCCCTGAGTGCTATAGACTATCTCATATCAAAATTCCTGTCGGATGTTTGTCCGGGATGAACTTAGAAACTACTAAGCCGATTATAATGAAATTTTGTCACTATGTGCAATTTCATACAACTTAAATGATAACATAGTTTTTATTTCGATCTTTTAGTGCTACCCGTACGAAGCCAGGGCGGTCCGCTTGTACGATATAAACAGCATATAGCAAATAAATGGATACATAAAAGTTGGTATCCGTTTCACGACTTTTAGATTAATTAAATAAATTAAATTAAAATATATTTTAATATGCCTTTGAATATGTATTATATTATTTATAATGCATTAAGTTGAATTGCTTAAGGCCACTATCCCTACTACTCTTGAGGATACGAATACTCTAAATATGTCACCAACTTGTGGGTACAAGTTCGCTCAAGACGTTCCCTACCAATACCGACTCACTTTCGCAATATAAATTTGCCTTGGCACAATTTCACTATACATCGTTTCATGATACCCGGAACATAGGAGCATTTCTTTCTCAATTTTAGTCGCAAAACTAATTTTAAACCACGCCTTTCCCATAGTATTTTTCACTTTCTAATAATCTCCAACAGCAATTGCCAACACAAGTCCCTGCAATAAAATATAAGTAGACTTAAATATAGGAAGGATTAAAGTATGTATTTTTCTTATTCAGAACCAAAATGTATTTGTGTGTACGCGTCAGGCTAATTGCATTGTCGCCTTCAAAATCCAAGCAATAAACAAGACAAGGTGGTACAGTATCCATAATGGCACCACTAAATATTATCATCACGACAAAGATACCGGTATTTACAGCAACAATTTCATTATGAGTCGCCGTGGGGTCTTGGGGTTATCTCTTTGTTGCGGCCGCGATCCTTGTCACTGGCCTCATAAGTGCCTGTTCGCCAAAATGGCGGGCAGTAAGAGAGGCTTCGCGAATTTCTGTCCGGCAGTGAATAATGCGGGGACCCTGACCATTAGCGGGCGGCGCAATCTACAGCGACTGCACTTACATGTCTATCACCATCTCAATGTTCGAAGATAGCCGTTTTTGTTTTTAATGAAACTACTTTACGCAACTTCAATAGATAATGCTTGGAAAATATTACGTAAGTTCTCTAATAGTTTTTTTTATTTATGGAATAAGACGAGAAACGAGCAAACAGTTCACCTGATATTAAATGATCGCTCTCAACAGGCATCTGCAACAAGCAAGGAGGTTGCAGATGTGTTGCCTTTAAGGGAGATAGGAGCTTGTTTACAAATTTAAAATTTAAACTTACTTTTTTAGGATAAAGCTCTGTCGACAAATGAATTAAAAGATTTAAATGTACTGAAATGCGTTACACATTCGAAATTTCAATAAAGTATTTTGTTGTCTTTAGGGTTCTCTTTTTATTCGTGATAAAGGTAAATTTGCTTAAATATTAATTCGAAATCCCACGATTGCATATTTGTTAAGCAATAAATGTGCCTAATATGTACTTTATATTTCGTAAACAAGGTCCCATGTTTACATCCTTATCGTGACTATCCCTACGTTGCGTGGTCATTTAGATCATAAAACAATAGAACAGTTGCAAACGGGGGAATGCAATGCGCAGTTATGCAAATAGCTTGGGTCGTGACCCCGAGCATGAATATTGATACAGCATTGTCGAGATTACAGATTTTCCTCGCGATACCCCGAACCTCTACTTTCTACGCGCACGATTTGAAAACGAATTATCTTAAATCGATTATCTTTCAAATAAGTTCTATTTGAATCCAACGACCATGTTGCAAAGTTCGAAATTCAAATGTCAGTAGAAAATCTGAATTGCGATATATGACAGCTTCATAAAAAATAAACGCGAGAAAAAAATTCCCGTGAGTTGCTCAATACTTTTAGTGCGGCTGGAATAGCACGGACACGGCTCGAACTGGTCACGCGGCCACAATGGTCGGTCGAGCTAAGAAATGCCTTCAAAAACGTATATAACTTCGTCAAATGGTCATAAAACGAGAGCCGTTTTATGGCGCACATTTATAGCCGCGGGCTGCGTAAGGATGGACGCGGATGCCATGCCCGGCCAGTACGCCTGATACGAACGACGACGAAGTTCGCCGCACACGCCACTATCTGCAATTCGACTGCCCTTCCGGTGTAAAACACTTAAATTCCGATCGAAACTGGCGAAGGTAAATATTACAGATATAGTAAGATTTAATAAAAAAAATGGAACAGGGAAATTCATGATGTTTACATGAATTCCATATACACCATTTTTTACAAAAGTGAAACATTGCATTTCTATTTTTCCCAGGAGAGTTAAAAGTTGACCTTACTTTGGCAGAGCGCTGTTAACTCTGAACCCGTAGGTTGTTGTAAAGTGCTATTGGTATATTTCATGCTGGTCCTGTAGTCCTTACAATTGCGGCGATTAAAGTGGTAATTCTGATGCCTGTCTAAATACATTTTGAGAACGATAAAAGCGCTGCATATTGTCACTTTATCATTACTAAGCTCAAAGGTAATTATAAAATAGATACAAGTTGTACGTGCCTGTATTGGCCAAATACAATAGTGTTTTGATAGATATTGGGATAAGGGGGGGGCCCTTCCCCCGCAACCAAATTAACTAAAATGAATAAATGTGAAGCTCACATAGTCGTCGTTTCCGTCCATTAAGATGTGCCATGTGCAAGTATGTATTTATTTACCTGCATTAAGGTATGCGGTTTTTTTCGATTTCGTATTTTAATTAACTACTAACAAATTCTTTAACGATTTCTTTGTGTGATTTTATCAGTTACCCTCTAGAGACCACAACACAATAACTTAAATTTGAAGTATCAAGAGCCGGGTTCCCGGACTTTATACCTGCGACAGGTAAAATTTGAAAAGGAATCCGTATTGAAGAGGCAAGTAAGGAAGAACATATTTCGAAGTAACTGTAATCTTTCTGGTAACGGTAGTTGCCGATTTGATGTACGATGTGTACTTTAACACTTGTACACTAACTTGATTTTTTAATTTCTCATTTTTGTCTCAAAAACTCTTTAAATAACGTACCAATAGAGTATTCCAGTGTCCTGTTTATATGTATCTTATTAAATTAAATATATAATAAAGATTCTATTCAATTTCATATTAACTTACACTACATACGTATAATTATTCTATTTTCATATAGTTCTGTGAGTAAAAGCAATATTATTTTACGTATAGAAAACTTTCAGAGCGTCGTATAAATAAACCTTGGATAGAACAAGGACATTGTGAATAGTTGCTAATTGCGTAATATTTATATACAAACCATTTGATTATAAGGATGCACCGAAATTTATGTCCGAAATTACTAACCGTGAAATTATAGCCCCTTACATCCGATCCTATGCTCCTAACTCAAAACAGAATTAATATGCAAAATTGATTCAATACGTTTTAGTTTGGATTTAGGAAGTTATGAGAAAGTCTTCTTATATTCCAATCTGATTTGACAGAAATACAAGAAAAACAAAATTAAAGACATTCACCTGTGAGAGGGTAGGCAGAGATCTTCGCAAGTGCTTCGCACACACTCCACTCTAAAACGGCTTGTCATAATTATTTAAGTTCGTTGTAACAATGCTTAGCTTACTATTTACTTATTTAATCAACTTGAGATTTTCTTCTGATATTCTTGAAACTATTATTTTGTAGCCATATTACCGATAACTATTGGGGCCGACATGTAACTTGGCAAGGTTTGGCATAGTGGGGGTAAGTTACATCCGCGAACATTTTCATATAAAAAGCAAAAAAACGTATTTTGCTCATCTGATGATTCTTGTCACTTGTGATCTCTGCCTACGCTTCTGGATTAAGGGCGTGAATGCCCATTTATTCACGACTATAATTCAAACAGTAGTTGATATAGTGAGTCGTACGTCTTGCCACTGAGCTGTCAGGGTAAAGAAATGTTTAAGTAGGCATAATGTAGTTTTAAGAAATACAAACTGGTTTAACGAGTCCTTAGCGAGAAGATATAAAGACGATATTAGGTGTTTTATGGGTTCACAGTTAAATGATTACTTGTACAGAGAAACGCTGTCACCATACCGTACCAAAGACGCAGGTACGCAGCGCTCAAAGCTGGACGAAAGAACGTAAATTATTTTTATGTACCTGCTCCGAATAAGGTAACGGTGCAAAAGCTCGTGGGCGTGAGATTCTTAACATTTCACTAGAGCTATTTGCATTTAACAACTTTTATCGATGTAGTGAGCGCGATGAGCGACCTCTGAAGGCGTGAGCCGACATTTGACATCCGACATGACCCGGGGTTGATGACAGCGATAATTACTAGGCACGTTATTACTCAGTGAAGCAATTCGCACATTTAGATATAGTGGTTCTTGAGAAGTTATGGCCCACATTATAAGACTTGTAATTAAATTTTTCTTCAATAGCTTTTCTGAATTAATTGTAAACCATCTCAAATTAAATTAAATATTATATTCTTATAAATGATTCATATTTATTACGGTACTAAGTTACTTGTCTACCTTGTTCTAAGACCATCATAGTTAGGTATGTAAATACGCGTTTTGAGATTATTAGATTTAAAAAAAAACTTTTAGTGTATTTTACTAATAAATACTTTTTATACTTTTACTGTATAGAGTCCACCACACGTATTACTTTATATTTCTGTCATAAATTTAATCTTGAATCGTAGATAGAAATAAGTTGTTCAGTAGTTTTGCCTGTACATAAAGAGTTTTATTGAGATGATGTACTTAATTGCAACACATTTTTAATAACGCTTAAGCCAACTAATACACTAAAATTGTGAATATATTCAAATAAGGAAGAGCTTTTCCTATTTTAAAACATTGCATTATTCGAGCATCATCTTCAAAGCGCAGTCGTATCTGTCGAACGTTACCACTTGGAGCGTAATAACGATAAACATGGCTTAATTATTAGTCCAGTACTTGATATTTAGTGCGGACCTCGGGGTTAGGTTCCTCCTTAACAACACGGCTATAGCGGGGCCATAACATACTGAACACTGTTAGACTTGTAGCTCATTTCTTAAAGCCCTACACTAATGTGAATTTAAACGCACCCACGATCTTACACACTAATAGGGTGCGTTTACATTGACGGAAACGGTTTCTAGTAAAGCTGTGAAAACAGGAAGGTGTCATCAATTATCCTAGAGATGACCAAGTCAATGCGTTTATAAGAAGAGCCTAAAATGTTTTGCTTCATGGCTCTAACTAAACCATTGGTGCTCAGACTTAAGCTTTGAACTTAATTCTTTCAAGTCTTAAAGGTAAGTACTATTTTCGTCCTACAAAGATTAGCTATTAATAATTTCTAAGTTACAAATTGGGTTCTTTTTGTTCGTACGTAAGAGCAAATTATTGGTACGATTTTTTTAAATGGAAATTATTTTCATACATATATTCAATAGTTTTTTTTAACTAAGCAAGGTATTAAATATTAATCAACAAAAATATTTAGTTCATTAAAGATTTAAAATGAAATGAATTTAAAAATAAAAAGCATAGAAACTTTTTTCGCATCATAATTCAACGTCAAACGTTATCTTATAATTGTAATTTAATATTTGGATTTTGTACGCACGAGATCGGTATCAAGCCGCCACGCTCATTTGGACCTCTCCGAAATGCATCGCAAGGGATGGCACCATCGTACAATGAGGCATTAAATCAAATCAAACGCATTGCGACGGAGGAGTGTCGGGCGCAGAATTAAAATGCAATAATATCTCCCGCGCGCTGTAATTCCGGCCTGTCTCAGATCTCAGGCGATTATCGTAAAGTATTTATTTATCCACCGTTCCCTCGGGAGGTGCGATAGCATCGGGGAATCAATTTTACTGCGAAACGTCGCGGAGGCGTAAGTTTTGCGGCCCCTTAGTTACAGGTGGCTGTTATATCGGTGTAATAGTTACGTATTAGCTCCCGTCTTTGAAACAATTCAATAGGCCGATATATTTGATTTACAATTATTGGCAAACGTTAATTGGCACCAATTTGTATACACAAACAGCAACTGCTAATAGAAAATCTTCAGAGTAAGGAAATCAAGAGAAGTGGGCCAATACCCACAGACTCCACCAGAGGGGCCCGCTTGCTGAATATGTAAGACGCTCGTAGCGTCAAAAAAGCATACCACGGAACCCTGATTGGCTACCAGTCGGCCGGACCACACGCTGGCTTCACTGACGTCCACAAATACATGAACCACAAACCCTCGACTGGGAAGAGGTGGTGCGAGACAGGCGGCGTGAGCGCTCTTTGGTGTCGGAGACCAAGACAAGACTCACTTTATTAAGGCTGCACCAGTAAAGTATCATCACAAAATGCTTAACTAACTGTTACAACCTTGTCATTTTTTGTTTATATGCACTTAAAATGTAGATTATAAAAAAATACTTAATCCCGTATGGCAATATCTGACAGCTTACGTCAGGGCCGTCCATGTTACAGCTATTAACAAAAAAATTAAACGTTCAAAGCAATATTCATACATATTTGTATGTGAGTATGTACATGCCTTTATTTTACTTTTATTATACACTTAAGCACTTTGTATATGACATTTGTATTGACAGCTTTCTGCGGTGGAAGACGCGTGACACGAATGCATTTCAACGAAGTTACCGATATTTTATAAACGTCCAATAGGAAGTAAACAGAATGAGCATGCATTCACAGCGATTGTAATGAGTGATAGAACGATACGCGAAGTCCAAAAACCATAAACCTCACATAACCTTCTCCAGTTGATGTTCTTCGGATGTTGGCTGTATGGATCACTGACTATTCATAATAAAGAGCAGCTAATGAGAAGACATTAATTATAATAGTTTATAGCATATATTGAACTAATAACATTATTTCAAATTCCATAAAACTACATCGTAAAATACACAAGTGCATACACTAACAACTAAACACCAATTACGCCTCCACCAATAGTACACAAATCATAATAAACTTCTGTTAAGTATAAACTTATGAACTACAAGAGCTCACAGGAACACCACCGTGTGACGTAGAAAGCAACAGAGCCCAAACCGGTCTAACTCCACATGAGTGCACACATACAATCTGTCCAGTTAAACGTGATCCCCAACAGCCTTTGATATTCGTCCCCACTAAGGTCTTTGCAGGAAATATGCGGAGGCCACGCGGATCACGCCCGAATGGTTGGTAGAGTGAGTAGTGATAAGAAAGCTGGTACAGTAGACTTGAAAGGTACTATCTATAATGTTAGGATCGATATTGGAAAACTCACTAGAGAAATAGAAACTATTAATACATAGGCCTATTAAAGACAATAATATTAGCCCTCCATATGAACCGACGACCTGGTCAAAGTTATGGGAATCTAGTGGATTAGGACGGCAGGGGACCGATCTTTGTGGCGATCAACGGGGGAGAACTACGTCCAGCAGTCCAAAGTCATCGACTTTAGGCTGAAAATAAAAAGCTTATATTATTATATCCTTGATTCGATCACAGAAACAGATTTAAGAGGCATTATCCGACCATTTGACCGTCGAGATCATTGTTTTTCTTTCCATTAACCTTTTTAATTTTGACAGCTTTGATGGAAAACTAGCAAGAACTTTACCTTTACTGTATTAAGTGACCGATACCATCGCCAATAATCTATCTAAACATCGCACAAAAGTGTTCTTTAAAATTTAAAGATATATATAGACTTTATTTCAATTTGTTTGAAGTGACAAAGCTGTTGAAAATATCTTCTAAGACATTATCCCATAGTTTTATATGATAACAAAAGACGTGTAAATACGTTATTTTGAAAGATGATACAGTCAATGACATATAGCATCCCATTTTCTATGAACGGCAATAGATAATGTTATAAGTCGTAGTTTTAATAGGCACTATTTTTTCGATCGCACGTCGTGACTTCGACATTAACCGTATTATTATGCCACTAATAAAGATTAGCTTAATTTCTTTCGATTTCACTATTAAAGTCGATTATAAACTGCCAATAAAAACTGACTAAAGTAAATTAGTACAAGCCAGTGGATGTCGCGATCAATCAAAGGCAACTAACTCTCTCTGCGTCAGTGTAAACGATACAGTTTGACATCGACTTCTCACGCCCTGTTTTAAACGTTTTAAGATTAAATAGATAAGAAAAAATATGTTCGCTTAGAATATTTGTTACCGTGGGTTTCCACTGGCGTATAAACTTGTCGCGATGCAAACTTTCTCTTTATTTCTCTCTGAAATGACAATATGTTTTGTATGAGCGTTTTCGACATTGTAACCCGCTTGTGTCAGTGAAAAACGATTTCTTTAAAAGAAATGAACTCTCATGCGTTCTCCGTCCACATCGATATGAACTTTTCGCAGAGCTAGAAGAATAATAGATAGCTAAAGAAATGCATCTAAGAGGCCCATTTCTTTAGTGCAATTTAGTGCGTAGCTAATAAACAGCAAAATAGTTTTCCACTTATATTATGTATATCTTTTTACCTACTAAAAATAAATTATATATATATACTTTATTTTTGTAAAATGGGTTTTTTTATGGGAATGCAGGTTGCTTTACGAGTTTTGGGCATCATGCTTTATTAAACTGGTTTAAAGTTAACAGTGATGCACTTAAAAATAACATAAAGCCAGTACGAGGAATAGAAGTGGAATGTCTCTCGCAAGTCTGGTGGCAAATCACAAATGTAATTTTTTATATTGATCTTCTTCTGTTACGCTTATATATGTTAAATTTATAAGTTCAGTGATGATACAATTTGGTATATCTGTGTATCCTAAATACGTGAGAGCTTATTTAATTAAAGTACGGATAATACGCAACAATCGATCGATATCTGCCTATTACAATTTGCCCAAAAAAAATTAAAAGCCTATTAACATAATAGAATTTAAAATGATTTACGTAAAAATTCACTTAGAAGACCATCAAGCTTTCAAGTCACGAAGTCTTTCGACAACACGTCAGTCAGTTTCGCCAGCCTACTAACAGTAATTACTGACAAAGTGATGTGAACTTTTTATTTCGCGTTAATTACTTTAATCTATATTTAGATACCCAAAAAAAATAGCGCCGCTATTTAACATATGGTAATAAGTTATTCTTATAAGAGACCGGACCTACTTTAATGGACGTTTTTTCACGATAACGCTCGTAAAGGGACGTGCCACCCGTAACCGTTATCAAGTGTGCTTCAGAATGCATTTAGGCGAGTCGATTTAAAAATAAGTTTGATTTAACATTGAAAGTTTTTCATCAAGCGCCACGTCCGCCGCGCTCGCCAATAAATTAATTGATAAAAACGAAACACTAATAGCTTAAAACGGCTTAAAGTAATTTAGCCATTCTCATTTAAATGGTCTTTACTGATAGGCTTAAAGAATCTTGTTGTATATGTTACATACAGATAAACCTTAACAAGAAAAATAGTATTATATTTGTATCATATTATTACCGCGTTGTACTTTAAGGAATGACAATATATTAATATATTATAAAAATATAGTTCCATTGATCAGTGGCAGTACATAGGCCTTATAAAAATAACACTAATAATATACACACTTTTAAGAAATTCATAAGCAATTTGATATTTAAGAATATGCAAATGATCTCTAAATACAACAAAACATTTTAAAATCGAAATTATAAAATCACGAATTCACTTTCCTGATTATGTCTACGCCCTAAGCAGTAAATTATTAATACACAACAACATTTACGTATAATGTTTCCCAAACAATAACCAACAAAAGTTAAAACAGAACAAACAAAAAAGTAAAAATCAAACCCTAGAAATAGAACAAAGGAATTAGTTGGAACACTCAACGAGGGTTAAACGCACCACATATGCAGGACTATTAGCACTGGCGTGAAATAATGGATGCTATTCCGCGGTATAACGTAACTTGTACGTTCATTAAAGCGGGTGTCGATGGCCGACTCGGGTGCGCATTGCATAAATCAGCCAAGGGAATGCAGCCGCCGCCCTAATGCGCTTTCGTTGTCCGCTGATAGGTGACCCCCCTCTCCAAACTGCCTCAAATCGAACCTCCAAACAACATATCCATCAGAGATTTTCTTGCGGTCGTTCAATAAATTAAATGTGAATCGCATTGACAACTACAGAAGTCGTGTCATTGAACAAATTGTTTAAATCATTTAACAAACACGTGGACAAGTAGTTCTTGTATTTCAATTTCATCCTTTGTTTGAATTTTAAGTGATATTACGTTATAGTTTATGTTGGTTTCGCATTGCAGAAACTTATTTAGTATATTTGGGTGGTCGGAATCTCGAGACCCCAGATGGGAACTAAATGGTGCATACCAATAATCCTTTGTAAAATGATTACGCAGTCGTTAAAATTTATTGTATATTTATTCGTCTTGACATCATTATAACATTTCGCACACAACTTCATTGCCTTGCCTGTACTTTTAATCAGCGTTTAAGCGGTAACTTTTCAATGATGACTTTATATAAAGATAAAAATAGCATATTTTAAATAAGTAAACTTTTTACGAAAACTGAAATAAGTATCATGTTTGTCAAGGGCAAAACTTAAAATTCCATTATTTTAAGCACAAAAAAATTAATTCGATATGCTATGATGATCAAAAAGTCAGCTATCAAAACCAAGATTAGTAGTGCCAGAAATGTTGTAGATGCCAATCGTGTGACCAACTTTGTCAAGATCACGATAAACGCCAACTTGAGCCAACTTCGCATGGAGTTTACAAAACAGATTTATTATTTTAGCACAGACGTCGTCATTGAGAAGTGTGTCTTACCGCTCTGAATAACAGGGATATAGCGTTATAAGAAAAAGGTTAGGGTAAAAAAATCTTCTAAGGAATATTGAACGCATAATAAAATCTGTAAAGAAGGACGATATCAGTAGTTATTTGCCCCGAATTTGAATGAATTGAAGATTGAGAACCATATCTGTTGACCCGCACAAAATGGAAATTCACAACCAACCTCTTTGAGCCTTGAGTGCCTATAGTATTTTTTATCAAAATAAAACATAGTTATTTTGTTCAAAGTATGCATTATTTTAATATTATAACCTCAACCTCTTGCAAATTCCTTTTGAATAAAAAGTAATAAATAAAACCTGTTCAGTGTCACATTTTTTTATAGAAGCAACCATAATGAAAACGAAGAACGCCATCAACAGCTTATTTCATGCGTCGAATGAAATTTTATGTATAAAGTATGTCCGTAACTTTCATATTAAAACTTGCTCAATCGTAAAACGGCTGACAATATTCGCTAAACAGACATCGGAAACCATATAAAAGACCTTTCGAACACTTCGCATAATCATAATCTAAGTTGGAGGATTGCGCCTACAGCTTGGCTTTCTGATTAGTTTCAAGTTTCTTAATATTTTTATCTTGAAAGTTATCAAGAGATCGAACACAGCGTCATTTGTCAATTAGTTTTTACCTTAACGAACCGACAATGCACACACAATATATACTTTACAAAGCACAAATAAATTCGATCGATGGCGTGAGAGTCCTTCAATAAAGTAAAAAGTCCTAAAGTAAAGGCCTTGATTATTTTATAGTCGAAAGTCTTATTAAAAAACCTGTTTAATGGTCTATCTAAAAATCTGGAAACCCTCGATAGAATATTGGACAGTGTATCCTAGCTTTTTATAAGTTACAAGTGTCAATATAAGATTGTACCTAATGCTAATTTAATAAGATGGCGTCGGGCTCTCTGAGGCTACTGACATATAACGGACGCCAAGACATTCAATAAAATAAAATAAGCAAATTGTCTTATTGCATTTCCATCGTATTTTTGAAGTATGTTTGTAAGACCTTGTCTAATTACATTATTATTTGTTGTAATTATACATAACAAAAAATATAATATAATTGGGTTTTATTAAATATTGTATGAATTTAAATTATTTAATTAAAATCAGTCACAGGCCTTAAACATCTGCACTAATTGATTATATCGTTTCACTTTTTTTTAATTATCCTACCTGTTTTATTGAGTTGTAATCGTTTTGTTTCTTTCCTAATTGAAAATATAAGAAATCAAGAATTTTATGTTTTATTATTAAATAACCAATAACAAACGGGCTGTCGTAAAAGCGGCAATTACTGATGATGTTCGATGATTCAGAAAATAATCATTAACTTACAAATATCATTTTTTTAATAATTACCACTGAAGGATATTTCTAAACAAACCTTGATTATATTTTTCTTCGAACATTAAAATGCCACTTGTATTAAAATATTACTTTTATTATGTTTTTATATTTACCTTTGTATTGTTTTTTTATTAACGTAAAGTGATAGATAAAAATGTTTATTATTATGTATACATTTTTTATTTTTGATAATTCCTAAGCGAGTCCAGAATTTATTGAATATAAGAATTCGAAATGGATGCAGGCTTCTCAAGTTCAACATTTTTATTGTATAGTTGAGAGGCTAACGTTACTGTGATGTGTTGCCATACTATGCAACGTGTAACCAGTATCATCTTACAGTTCCCTTTTTCTGATCAAATAACCAATAAAACTAAGCACGAATAAAAATCAAAGACCAAGATAAATTTTAATTGTTATCATAAGTAATAAACATTATATATTTTTCTGTTCTATGAACATATATAATGCTAAATATACTGTTATTATAAAAATCATAATTTTTTCTTTAATCATACTCCATATAGCAATGTATAATTACACCTTTTATAATTGTAATGAGGCAATGAGTAAACTTTTTGTACCTAATTATCACTTAATTTATACATGTCTTACGAATTACACAATATGTGCGTTTCATGTAATCTTTGTAAGGTTTAAGGATGAATGTATGAGATATCGTTACGAGCCACAACTTATCGTTAATTTAGAGTCCCCGATTAGACTCGCCGGCCGACATACGCTAACGAGCATTCGTTTAACTTATTTTTGTTTCAACAGCAGTACGGTGCCGATGTTTTGTCTTCTGCCGACGATTGTGCAAATTTAATTGGATTATCCTTTTTAAAAGATACACGAATAAACACTCTGCATATAAATAGTTAAAAGGTTATAATTAAAAATTTGGTTCACGAGTGATGCTACAATCATCAAGGTAATCGACCAATAAAATCCAGACACTGAATATGATAACAAAATTTAAATAACAGAAGATAGGAAATATCTTACCTTTGTAGTTGTAGATTGAAGTGGCGTACTCGATGACACGGCGCATACTTCAACTTCATATCGCCCTATGCCAGCTTCTCGATCCAGCGAAACAGCTGTTGATAAGATTCCTAACGAGGAATCAATATCAAATAGTCTATCCACTTGTCTGCCATCACCAGTCACATTAACGATATAGTACTCTAAAGCCGATTTATAGGTATTAGTCATATTTAAAATGGCCGTGCCTGCGGGTTCATTTTCAGCTACGGATACAGAGCCCACATTAGTCCATGTTATGCCTTCCAGTTCAGTGCCTCCCATTATAACAGTTAAATACGTTTCTGTGCTTCTCTGTTCACTTAGTACAGCCTCATCAGTTGCTTTTATAACAAGATTCCACCTAGCTTCTGGGATAGCCGGAGGATACCGTAAAACTAATGCACCATTGCTTCTATGAAGATCAAAAATGTCAGTTCCGCCATGCATAAGCTTATACGTTACCAATCCATTGGTCCCTGAATCTAAATCTCGTGCCAATACGTTCATGATGAAGATGCCTCGGCCTAAGCTTCTTCCTAATCTTTCTGAATTAATAACAGCAGCATTCATTGAAACAAAGGCTGGCGCATTGTCATTTATATCTTCGACAATGACAGTTACTAACTTTTCCGCCGAAAGCCGAGCAGATGGAGGCTCGGCTCTGTCATATGCCACAACTGTTATTCTAAACGTATCTATACTTTCTCTATCAATAGGTAATAATGTATGGATAACCCCAGTAACGTTATTAATAGCAAAATGCCTTCTACCATCGTTAGGGTCTTGATGTGTTATGGAATAATAAACTTTGCCATTCAATCCTGAATCAGGGTCCTCTGCAGTTACCGTGACAATAGGCGTGTGAATAGGGATACCTTCCCTTATTTGTCGTACGATGGCTGTATTCGTAAATATAGGTGAATTATCATTAGCATCGATCACATTGATAGTAAACGGAACACTTGATGATAAACTTGGACTTCCATTATCTGTTGCAGTTATATTTAAAACATATGAGGTTAAATCTTCATAATCTAAATGTTTATGTAAAAACAGTTCGCCAGAATAACTGTCAATGAAGAATGCTTCTTTCCTGTTGCCTGATGTAATAGAAAATTGTATCTCATTATTTATTCCTAAGTCAGCATCATTCGCATGAAATTGGATTATTTTCTTATTTATTGGTTCTGTTTCTAGCACTGAAACTTTCATTTGCGTTTGGGAGAATACTGGAGCATTATCATTTTCATCTAAGACATCGACATGAATCGTAGTTGTAGCTGATAGACGTATTGTTTGACCAGAATCATGTGCTAACACCGTAAGTTGATATTTATCTACGCTTTCTCTATCTAGCGCTTTGTTAATAAACAGCTGTCCTGTTGCTTCGTCCAATGAAAATTTTTCCATTTCATCTCCGCCTATGAGTTTATAGTATATATCTCCATTTAGGCCTTCATCAACATCTGAGGAATATACTCTCATGATAGATGCACCTACTGTAGTACCTTCAGATACTTCTACTTTATAAGGAATTCGTGTGAAAATTGGAGCGTTATCATTTACATCCGTGATGTAAATCGTAACTCTCACAGAATCGGATAGTTTGACTTTACCATTATCACTTACTGTTACAGTCAAGGTTATATAATTTTGACCTGTGCTGTGCGCCAAGCTTTCGCGATCGAAAGACTTTAAGGTTCTAATAAAACCATTTCTTGAATCAATTCTAAAGTCGTTTTGAGCTATAGGCAAACTGAATGTCAACTCGGCATTTCTTCCTATGTCCTTATCAATTGCAGTTAATTTACCAACAAATGTGTCTGGTGGTTCATTTTCTTTTATTTTAAAAATAAAAGTGGTATTAGTGAATTGCGGGCTGTTGTCGTTCTCGTCTAATACATGTATAACTACAGGAACTTGTGAAGATCTAGGTGGCTTCCCGTTGTCTGTCGCCACTATTGTCAAAGAATAATAATCTCTCTCTTCTCTATCTAAGGTGCTTTTGACATAAATGTAACCATCAGGAAATACTCCAAATTTTCCGTCTGAGTTTCCTTCTGCAATGTAATACGATATTCTTCCATTAGCTCCTAAATCGGCGTCAGATGCTGATATAGCAAAAAATCTTGTATTTACTAAAGTTGATTCCAATAAAGAAGTCTCGTAGGAAGTATGATCAAAAACAGGTGTATGATCATTCACGTCTTTAATTATTGCTACTATGGTATGTTTAGTAGCAAGAGCTGGCTTGCCATTATCAGTTGCTGTTACTTCAAGAGAAATAGTACTAGCTGGATCACTACTTATAGCTTTATTTAAATAAATAACTCCAGTCGTTTCAGAAATCCTAAAACTATTATCTGGATTGTAGCTTAATGTATATGTAATTGTTCTGTTTGATCCAGAATCACGGTCAGTAGCTCTAGCGAAATAGACCTCTTGCCCAACAGCCATATTTTCAGGTATATTTATTTCATCTTTATCTTCAATAAATATTGGATAGTTGTCATTCACATCTAAAACGGAAATATTCACCGTAGTAAATCCAAATGCTAAGCCACTTCTTGCCATGATTTTTAATCGATATGTCATTTTATCTTCTCGGTCTATACTAAAATCTGAAGATATTATTCCGGTTTTCTCGTCGATTTTGAAAATATGTTTATAGTCACCTTCTATAATATAGTAAGAAACCGAATCACTAGTCATCCTGGCATTTACTTTACCAATATAACGACCAATCTGTGCCTTTGATAAGCCATCATCTTCGAGAATTTTGAAACTATATCCATCATAACCCTCAAAATCTAGATTTATGCGTTGCGAGGTTTTTATGATATCTACGACGGCATCTTCAACTGCGCGCTTATTGCCTTTGTCTCTGCACGAAACTTTAAGTGAATACACTGACTTCGGTGCCTTTTGAAAATCTTTTTGCAAAATAATATTGCCAGTTAAAGGCTCTACATCGAAATATCCATCTCCTCCACTTTCCAATTTAAATTTAAGTTTTGCATTGTCAGCCTCGTCCAAATCCAATGCTTTTACTTGTAATAGTTTGGACCCAGGTGGTAAATTGTCATTTATAGTCTCTATGTATCGTTGAGGATAGAAGAAGGGTTCGTTGTCGTTGACATCAAGAACTTTTAAAAATATTTTAGCCGTTGATGACTGCGGCGGAAATCCTTGATCTTTAGCAAGGACCTGTATTTCATACAATGGTGTTCTTTCCCTATCTAATTCTATAACGGCACTGAGTTGTCCTGTGATGGGATCTAATATAAATGTGTTGGGATATTTTCTTTCAATACTTGGTGATAAATAATAAGATATAGATCCGTTCGTTCCTTGGTCATAATCCGATGCTGTTAAAATCAGTATATCTTTTATTGGTTTCAAATTTTCGTAAATTGATGCATTAATTACAGTCTGTGGAAAAGAAGGTGCTTCGTCGTTTTCATCCAATATTGTTATTTTTAATCTCGTGTATGCCCATTTAGGATTGGGACCCCCGTCTCTAGCCGATACATTTAGTTCAACAGTACCCTGAATTTCGCGATCTAATATAGACTTTGTTGTTACTAGTCCTGTATAGTGATCAATAGAAAACCATTGTTGTTGATTTCCATCATAAAAATCGTAATATATTTCAGCGTTTACTCCAGTATCTTCGTCACTGGCAGTAATGCCAGCAATATATGTCCCTGGCGGTGCAAGTTCGCTCAGTACAGCAGAATACTCAGATTTTTCGAAAACAGGTTCGTGATCATTTACATCATTAACATGTATTACTAAAAAAGAGGTAGCTGTCCGTGGTGGAACACCTCTATCTGTGGCAACTACTGTTAAATTATATTTACTTATTTCTTCTCTATCTAAAACACCGTTGACATGGACAATGTATACACTAGAGGAATTTTCCAAGCGAAAGTGATTTAACTCATTCCCAGAAACGATTCGAATACTAGTTATTCCATTTAATCCAGCGTCTAAATCTGTTACGGTAATTGCAGCAACTAATGATCCATTTTTGGCATTTTCGTCTACAGTTGCAAAATTAGCGGTCGATGGCACATAAGTAAATGTTATTACAGGATCATGGTCATTGGCATCTATTAAATTAACAGTAACATATGTGCGAGCATCTTGTCGTGGCACTCCGTGATCTTTAGCAATTACAGTTAGGACGCAAGTCATATTACAGGTTCCATTACTGCAGTATTTGGGACAACTAAGCTTCTTTAGTGTTGTTATTACTCCAGATTCTGGATCGACAGCAAATTGTTTTTCAGCATCGGTTACTTCATATGTTATCTTACTGTTGTCACCTAAATCACTATCAGTTGCGGTCACTTTTAATACAATAGTACCCGGTGGCACACTTTCATTTAAAGACACTGAAAAATCACTTTGATCAAAAATAGGAGGATTGTCATTTACATCTAAAATAGTAACATTAACTTGAAGGTACCCGTATTTAGGAGGACTCCCTCCATCCCGCGCAGAAATATTCAATATGTAAAAATCGTTTGTCTCACGGTCTAACTTCCCGGTCGTTTCTAAATGTAAATATGATGTTTGTCCACTTGGATTTCCTGTGACATTTAACCGGAACTTCCCTTCGTTATCACCATCCACTATTCTATAATCATTAGTGATCCCATTTTCTCCTAAATCTTTATCCGACGCAGCATCTAAGAGTAATTTTGTTCCGGCGGCTGCGCTTTCTGAAAACGCCACGGCAATGCTAGGCTCCGGAAACTCTGGATAGTTATCATTCACATCTGTTACTCTAATTCGTACTTCTATCGGGTATGTCGGTTGACTTGATAATACAACGAAAGCATAACGGTCCACGCTTTCCCGATCTAAAACGATGTTACTTTTTAATTCACCTGAAATCGGATCTAGGACAAATTCTTTGGGAGGCTCATTGAAACGATACGTAAATCCAGGTTTGATCGGGATCCTTCCGACGGTAGTACCCACAGGCTGGGCCTCGGCTATTCGAAGATCTACCCCGGTGTCTACAGCACGGGACTGCATCTGTTCGGCGGCGGCGCCAGCGCCCGCGCCGGTGAGCAGCGCCACCGCGACCAGCACCATGTGCCACCGCCCCATGCTGGTCATGATACCGATAAAAACATCGCAGAATTTGTTTGTCTTCGGTAAAAGATAACGTCCGCCTGAAAGAGTCGCTGCGTCCCGTTCGCGCAGAGTCGCGCGCTCGCTCGCTTCAGGTATGCAACATGGCCGCAGCGACCTGCGCGAGCACGAATATCTCACGGGAGAGCGACCCGCCGTTGCGCCTACGCTGTCACATTCATTCGTAAACACACGTGACACTCACTATCTACACAAGTTCGAAACGATTCCGCTTATTTAGTCACAGTACCGGCACTTTTGGAAACCATTTACCGAACTCAACAACGTGTTAGTACATCACTGTTTCAAAACACTGCTTAGTCAAGCTTGCGTTACGTTATCACATAAAATATAGTTCGTATGCAGCATGCGGGCAGCGTCACAGTTGGCACGGCACTGGCGGGCGGAGGCTTTCACGCCGCCCCGCAACCTCCCCGCGTCACAGTAACCCCTCCCCCGCAGCTTTGAAAGCTTCGCCTATAGCTGCGTGATCACGATGCCAAGATAATGGCCGCCTAAGGATTCCACTATTTATTGTTCAATACTAGTCTCTTGCTGTTCTGAGAAAAACTGATTAAGCCACGAATACTTAGAGGAGTTTTTTTTTAAAAATTTAATCTATGATTAAATAATCCAAATTATATAACCAAAATGCTGGAAACTTAATTGCAATTGATATACAAACAACGAAAATTTTGTATAACATTTTTAAATGTTGAAACGCGTTGATGTCTTTTGTGAACCCAGCAGCACCTCTTATGAAACGAACCTTTTAAGGACAATTTCTTACACATACAAATTGAAAGTTCTATTCGGTATTTTTCGAAAAAAACGCAATAATTTTAAAAAGTTAACACAAAACATTGCAAAATTTGTTATATAATATATGTATATTTCAATATTATATTTTTGTCATCAGATCAAAATATTTAGAAAGCTTATACAGACAAAACAGTAACATTACTGCAGGCACACAACAAAACTGTTTTTATTAATTAGTGCTAGTAACTTTCTGAAATCTAGTCTAGACCTGATAATTTTAGTACACGATATAAACAATATAAGCTACGAATTTCAAAAGCTCGTTACAGAGGAACGGCCGCATAAACGCCATCTATCGTGGCTCCGAGAATTCCAAAACCCGAACTGATTATAAAACTTTAGTCAACTTGCTATGTCGAGCTTACTTATATTTAAGCTCAGTAGCACTACATCTGGTACCAATAGATGGCGCTTTTTAATACATATACGACTAATAAAATAGTTTTTGTTTTGAACATCCGCATAAGCCCGCTTATTCTCTTTCTAGATATTAACAACTACACTAGCCTATTATAACTAGAAGTCGAAAAAGTAGCACTCATTTCTTCACAATTGTAATAATTACTTTAAACTTTTTCCTTCTTCACTGTGGTTTCGAATTGATTATTTTGTTTATTTATTTACATTAATGTTTTGTTAAGTAACCGGGCTATTTATAAACATTCAAACAATTTTTTAGTCTAATATTGTAATCAGATAAGTGTCCGGATTTTACGACGCTCAATTTATTTTGTATTGATCGTATTAGTGTTTATGAAAAATATTGGTTATACTCAAAATTTTATATATTATATATTTTATATACATTGTACACAAAATATCTATACCTTACTTTAATAAAAATCATTCGATGACCCAAATGCATAATGTTGATCTTTTTATATTTTAATAAATTATTAGTAGTCTGTACTTTTCCAGAACAATGCAGATACAGCTACCACAGCGTTTATTAATCCGAAATGTACGTGAGCTTTTTTCGGTCAGTTAAAAATAGAATTTTATTCATACTTGCTAACACTTAGAACACTTGTTGCATGAACGCTTTGACGTCACTCGCCCATTCCAGTACCTGCGCAATGGTTGACCCGAAAGGGGGACGCCGAACCCCCACAGCGAGGGTGGCAACTACTGACGTAAGGACTTACATTCATGAATGAAATGAATGCCTAGACTAGCTTGATTCTATATCTATATCAACATAGACATATCAAGTAATTCCGTAAATCTGATGACTATATAAAATGATAAATTCATATGCTACATTTTTTGAAAGACAATTAAAGCCATAGCCTCTCAAGTGTACAAAAGCTTATATTTCAAAGAAGACACACAAATATACAGAGGTTCCAGAATTAATTCCAAATGGCTCATGTTACTTTCGTACATAATATACAATAAAATAAGTTTGTTTATTTAGCAATGAAGAAAAAGATGCTTGGTTGGTTTGATTGATGAAATATATATATATTGCATTACAGCGGCAAGTATTTCAGATAAATAACATCGCATCAAGGTCCCTATCGTTACATTTAATAATGTACTTTCGTATTGTTAATAGTAAATTACAAGGTTTCATAAATAATGCACGAGCAAGAGTAATTTGAATGTGAACTTTGACATATGTTTACTGGAATCTATTGATTTCTGAGTAGTGGGAGTTAAGTGGGAGGGAGAGAACAAGCATATAATACACGAAAGCTTAGACGTTCTATATTTTTATACTCACAAGTCTCGTCGTATTGACGTAGTATTTGATAATATACGACATTCAGACGTACGGTGTCTACAAAGTAAAATTTAAGCCTTTCAATAGAAATAAAGGTAGTTTGATGTTAAATAACAGCTGATAATGGAATCCTGCTAATGCTAGGACTACGTTCTAATAAAAATAAGCTTTACTTATTTTAAGTCGAAGTACCGAGAGCGCGTCTTTGGTTCCCCTTTCCCGTCATCACTTGAACATTGTATAGAGTGAATAACCATTTTAAAAATAATCAACAACTATTTTAGCTTTTTGTACCGTGAACACAAATTACCTTATCAATATATGGCAAATTGTCTTCGAAATGTATTCATTCAGACAATCTTTGTTATTAACCCAAATTATATTTTAATGATTAAGCGTTCTACACAACAACAAGAAAAAACATCTAAAACTATTTTATTGTTATAATTTTTACATCTTCTAAATCATTACAATTCCATCGAATTAATAAGGATTCCATGCTATTACTAAGCTTGTACAGACTTGTAGAAATCGTATGAAGACGACCGTTTTTTTGTCAGACGTTGGACCTTGTTTTTGTCGGATTTGCAGTGGTGTATGGTTTACAATGAACATGTGTACATGCACCAGATACAAAAAAATGTAAACATTAACATTAATACATTAAATCAGAACGTGCAGTTTTGGTGACAAATCACAAAGTGCATTTTGAATTTGAACCAACAGTGTTATTAAGATAGATATTAAAAGTAATAAAACATATGTCTATAGTTTTAAGAAAGAACCTTAGTAATTGCAAGCAAAACAAAATCATTTCTTTATGGTTGATATTTAATATTAGACACTTTAAAATATTGATAAATGGGGAATTATTTTGGAAGTAACTGGAACACCAACCCCGGCTAAAAATAGACTCAGCTACCTCCTACGCCATCGGAGACAGAAATACTGAATTAGAAAGAGACATAACTATGACATGACCTAAAACAATATTCCCCGATCGCTAAGATCTAGATTTCGACTCTCCATTTTCGGAGTAAATGGTTAAGGATTTTAAATGTATTTTCGACTATTCTAAGAAAAAATGTTTTTTATATTTATGAACATACTTATAGTATGTTACAAATTTTTCATATATGTACGTCACCGACCGATTGTGAGCCTTCTGAATTTATTATTGGACTAGGTGTATTGTAAAATTGTTGATTGACAATGATCCGTTGAGATCAAATTTAGCTGACAGTTTATAATAATCGTAGTATGAAGACAAACTGACAAAGTGCGAACTTTGTCTTTGAAAAAACTCTCAGTTAAGCACACCACCTACCACCCTTTAAGGAATTCCAACACTTCACCTCTTTAGATTTGTAAATAGAATCAGATATCCAATTATTGACAACGAGACGTATAACGTTACTCAAAGTTTCAACATTTCGTTCCTTTGAAAGAGATCGTAGAGATCGCTTGCCGTCAGTAAACAATTGGCTCATTTATCCGCTATTGTTTCAGATTTCATAACAGAAAACTTACCGTGCAAGACATCCAAAAATATAGTTTGGTGTAAACTAAAAATGTCATGTTTTAGGCTAAGTTTCGCCTTTCTACCGGTATTTGATACAATGTGGTACACATATTCAACTATCTTATGATAACGCTGGAGGTCTTAAACGAGTACCTATGCTCTTAACGCGGACCAAAAAACTTTTTTAATATAATAGAAATGTGTGCTACTTTCCTTTATACTTGATCCCTAACAAAGTTCACACTATCGCTTGTTCCACTCCAAGGTAGAATTGTTGTTAAAAAAGGTTTAAAAAGGTACGAAACTTTTATGTTAAATTTGCTAGATTCCAAAACATTTTCTAAAAACAACTTTTTTCTCTCAGTATCCTATAGCATAAGCTATCAATATTATACGTTTTAACTTTTCTCTGTGTCATTATTTCCACAAAATCACATTTCCGATAAAAGTATAAAAAGCATCATGGCCGCCATGTATGGTAGGTTACTGAGTGCATGTATTGAGGTTTGTTTGTTTACAAAATCTTTATCTTGATGTGAAATAAGCTATAGATATGATATCACCGGAGCTTCTTTTAAAATCTAATCCCTAGTTTCATACTTTTGTAAAAATATTTCCCATAAAAGACCGACAGTCGTGGTACCTGCGCATTACTTTTGATTGTACCTTTCTACTTGGGCATTTGAAGTTGGTTACGTAATCACAGCTCCACGTGTAGAAAATAAAAATACTATGAAAATACGAGTACTTTCGTCTGAAAATAGAATTGATTGTATCATTATCTTTAAAATAAAAAAAACACTTTTTTAATAGATAAATCAATTTTAAAATAAATGATTAAATCGTGTAATACGTGGTAGAGCCCACAACAACAACATCTGTTGCACGAATTGGCTGGCTCGACCGGTGAAATACGACGACCTCATAGAAAACAGGCGTGAAGTAGAAGTACTCTGCGTTTCGTCTGATGAGTGAGGTGCCCGAGTCCTAATTTCAAACCTCTTCCCCTTCCCACCCTTTCCTTATAAGATAGGATAGGATAGGAACGGGAAGAGGTTTGGACTCCTCTTTCTTTTATATACCCTCCTCTTCTGTCCATTAAACATAGGCAACGCATCTGCAAAACATTTGCTTGTGGCAGATGTCAATGGGTAGCGTTCACTTAACATCAGGTGATCCGCTTGTTCGTTTGCCACCGTATAACATAAAAAACGTATATTGTAATAAATATCTACAACCAACTTCATATGGGTGAGGTGTATTAAATCGTGTAAATTGAAATCAAACTATGTTTCTTCTTTTGTATAAACCAGAAGAGGCACTCGAAAACTTGTTTCAGTATGGTTCATTTTTATTATTGGAATACAAAAATATATTACATCTTTTGGACCTACCAATAGCTTAGACTTACAGCTTTACACACTACATAACACACTAGCAATCCCTGCAGCTTCTATCAAGCTGATAGATGGACTATTCTACCTGTGATAGAATTTTGAAAATCGGATCAGTAGTTTTTGGATTAATCCGACAAAAAATAAAATCTTACCTCTTTATAATATATATACTAATATTAGTATAGATAGAAAGTGGTACATTCATAAGAACAACAATTAGTACATATCAAAATGTCAACTAATTTAAAACGACAGTATTTTTACACGAATCTACAAAGTCAATACTAATGTAATATATAGATTATATTGCTATAATCAACTAAGTATATCTGAAACTCCTGCTTTACACTTTACAACAGGAATTTCATATTGTGTAACTGTTCTACAAAGGGTTGAAATATAATATTTTACGTAATTGACTTGCGATGGCGACGCCAGGGCGGCAGTCGGCCGTCGACCTCGTGTTTGTGACTACGTCCGACGGAACCAAACCTGACAGTGCATTGCGACTTCGCCGAAATGCACTAGCTATCACACCCTCCCCCTCCCCCTCTACATAGAATTGCCAGAGATGCCATGTAACCGCTAAACTTGTACAGATTTACGGAAAGTTACTTCTAAGCCAAACAAAGTCCTTACAAGCTTTAAACCGCGAAGTATTGAAGGGATTTGAGAAAGCGTAAAACGAACTAAATGAGGGTTATTCATTAAAAGAACATTATGATCGAAGCAAAACTTAAAACCTTAACAAAGAAATCAGTAGGGAAAAGTTCAACCTTCGAAGTATAATCTTTTACCATTTTCCTTGAAAACGGTGCTTTTCGGACAGCTTCCATATATAAATATGCTATTTATAACAAGTTCACAGACAACTATCAAGATCTGACATTATAAAGTCAAGAAACGAGCTCTCAGGACAGTTTAACGATTAGTGATGTAAAATGTAGACTAATAAACAGTTCTTCTACGAGCAAAACAAAATTATTTAGTTATGAATAACTATAAAAACATCGGAATTGTTATAAAACATTCTAGAAAGAAACCTCCAGTCTGTAATATCTATTATTTGGAAAGGGTTGCTGTTTTTTTCTGAATTATAAATGTATGGAAAACAAGTTTTTCGATTTTAAGCAAGCAGGGGCAGACAAATGAACTCTTTCTTAGAAATATAAAGGGAGATAGGGGTGAACTTTACGGCATATGCCATACTAAAATTTTCAGTCAACACAAAATGTGATAACTCGTTACTCAATCTGGCTAAGAATCGAATCTACTATAAGTGTATTCTATGTTGAACACTTAATCTATGAGATTCTTAGTTACTTAGAAATGTGCAGTTCACGTGAGAAAATTCACAATAACGAAGTTCGAGTTCTTAAAATTAAATTGACTCTTTGAATGTCTTGAACTACTTAGGATCAGTTCACACCGAGTCGCGACGATACTGAAAGAGGCCGGTGGTTTCGCATCGCATCGTAAAGTCGTTGGCGGCCCGACGCCTCATCAGAGGAACGTGTCTACATTCGCCACGTGATGCGTAAAGTCTTTTAATTTAATTTTTATATTGTCCTCTTCCTCTTCTGCAAGAAGTTTGATTATAACAAGATCCCAGGTTTGTCATTACAATTTCCACTGGAGCAATTTTAAGCGAAGTCTGCACGGAAATAATAGAGAGTCGCCACGGCGGTCTCAGGCTGCGTGTTGCGACGTGCCGGTCTTGCACGCCGCGATTACCGGTGATGCACCGCTGCGTCGCATGCATAGCTCTACAGCTGCAGCGCTGTGTGGTGCAACGTATTTTCAATTTTCACAATGAAATGTGTATCTTTATGTTTAGTAATAAAGCATCGTGTCGCATCGTGTAATTGGCATATCGAAAAGTAAAGTACCACGACCGCACAGAATACCAGAAAGAAATAGTTGTATTTCTATGTTTCGTAAATAAAGAGATATGATATCATGATGAGCCTTAAGCCCTATCATTTCTAGTATTTCTAGCTTACTGATGTACCTCCTTCCCTCTTTCCCACACAAAGGGTTGCATCGCATCCGTAACATTCTCTGCTGCCTTCTAACCTAAAAAAGTCTCTGTCCGTTTTGATCGTCTAATCTTAAATATATAAATCAATCTAAATATAGGATTTATCTGAGAAAATGTATACAAGGCGACAATTATTACCGGCATTTCCAAAACAATACGACAATACGACTACAGAACAGAGCCGGCAGCGCAACTGAAGTTCCATCTGGTATTGCAGATGATCATGGGCGTCAGTGTCCACTCAACATTAGGTAACCCGTTAGTCGAAATACATTTTGAAATATATCGTCAACTATTATAATGATACAGAAGATACATGGTCGTGTCGTTCGTGTAACATGGCACTGAAAAAAAAACACTATGCGTCATTATAGAGTGAAAAAAAAACTGAAATGCGAATTCTAGTGAATATCTTCAACGCCCAACTTCCCACGAGCTTTCCAAACATTAACTAAGGGAGGTACAATTAGAAAACCCACGCTCTATTCTTCATACTGGAATACTATGAGTATTTCAACCCACAAGTGGCAGTCACAAAACTGCTGGTGGAGTTTGCCCATTCATTTAATAGTTACTATTGTTGACTCTATTACCATTGCGGATAGGTTTCAATTATTATGATAGCAATTTATAAAATTAAAAGAGCGTATTGTGTTCAAGTGTGTATTTTTATCATATTTATTATGTCTAAGTCACAAATTAAGTATAAATGACGGACTTAATGCTTAGAGGCATTCCCTACAAGTCGTCCACGCATTAAAATATAAAATATATAACTAGGTGCGCTTGATGATAAGAAAGGTAAAGACAATACATACACATATACGTAAATACATACATACAAAACAAGATAGGTTTACGGTTTTATCTATTTTGAATCTCAGCCTTGTCTCTGTATTATCAAGAAAATGGTGGTACGTTAGCGAGATGAATAATCTGTGGACGCGATCGATACCAGGGAGGTAGGGGAGTCCTAGTGGGTTGAGTAAGGGGCGGCTAAAGGCCGGGGGTGAACGTAGAGGGAGACGTTCATTGAGAACGTGTGGGCGGCGCGCGTGGGCGAACAGCTTATAAAGCCTTCCAGCCCAGCCTGCGCCGTAGTTGTGTCCCAGTCGCGTTCTTATTCACTTACTAAGTGCAAAATGTGCAACCTACTACAGTCCGGTTGGAGGTGAGTGTTGGAGAGTTTTATTTATAGACGACGAATTTAAGCGAAAGATTTTTTTAAGTATAATTTTATCTAATATTTTTTTCACGAGAAAAAAGTTACAATACTCAGGATGTAATTGGTGACATCACTTTTTACGTTTACGAGGTCGGAATTTTCATCACATATTCTTTAGACTAAATATCAAATATTAATTGTTATTTCTATGTAAGTGATAATTCGTTCTTTATGGGTATTAAGTAAGTGTATTAGTAAATACAGTTGCAAATGTCCCGATATTGTTTATCGCACACTTTAAAAGTAGAAATATTCAAATTATTAACCATATGCCATAAATTGTTATAGATCATGGGTGGCATTACTTGGCTATCTAATAATACAAGCGACCGCTTACCCTATGCAAGCGTGGCCTATGTACCCTCAAACACCCCGGGAATATCAGGACGATGATTATTACTATGCACCTGGACCTAAAGTCCAATACTATTACGATGCGCCTGCAATGAACGCTCCCGAAGTCTATGGTCAAATTCCTTATTCTTACTATTATGACCCATACGCCAACTTTGCCAATGAAGATCCCGAGAGGCAAGACGAAAGATTGGCATCTCTTCCTATTGGACAGGAGACGTGGTTCGAAAGCGACAGCAGCCCACATTGGCGATCCAACGATATGGATGACATCAACGCAGCTTTCATGGACAACTTGATCCTAACACAAATGGCACAAGACGCTCAAAGACGCCGAGAAAATGCTCGAGCCGCTTTCTCAAACGCCGACTACGAAGACAAGGACAACGAAGACGAAGATGTCAGGGAACTAAAAGCTTTAGCAGGCAAGCCACTTTACCATGTCCCGAAAACAGCTCCCAGGTACGAGGACGATGAGTACCCAGCTGACGACGGCTTTATCAACTGGAATGGAAACAAAAGAGGCGGCACAACAAGCCGACCCATTCCTATGGAAGAATCGGATGCTGGCCAAAAAGAAGTAGCAGTACCGCGGCCGGCGAAAACAAACAACATGAGAGTCCACCAATCTTGGCATGAGAAGAGAAGCTCACCTTACTATGAAACCATTACTCAATTGCTGGAAAATAAACCTCATGTAAGTATAATTTAGCTTCGCATTTTTTTGGAATTAACATTTAATGGCGTTACTATGTAAAGTATAGATTTTATATATACAGATTGTGAAGCCCGAAGTCTAAAAATAACTTGTCCGGGCCGGGGGTGGCGGGTGACACGGTCGCTGCGGAGGCCGGGTCAGTCGGGGGTGGGGGTGCAAGGAACCGATATAACCTAAAAGCTCGATGCTTTGATGTTATACTTATATAACATATAAGTGAATGAATGAAGGAACCATTCACTACTTTAACATTTCTCTTTTTCTACACAGAAACTGACGAAAGGACGAAGGATCGAAAAACGTTTCGTGGCGGCAGATTCGGACCTGGTGTTGGAGCTTCGAGGCCTAAAACATCGCATTGCCACTTAAATAGATTCATCTGATAACCGCCAACAACCATGAGACTGAATATTAACGTAGACTTATAGATATTAATTGCACCGTCGACTTGATACAATCGCGACACGAGAAATCAAAACCCAAAAAAATTAGATTACCAACAAAATATTCGCCAAACAAAACGACGAAGTACGGTCTATCTTCCTTAATTTGTATATTCTTATCGTCCGATTCTGAATTGTTTACAATTTCGTATTTAAGATGTATATTTTCTATTAAATTCATTAAAACAAATGTAGTAAGGTCGTAATATCTACAAAGTATTCTGTAACTAAGTATATCAATTCTTTTCGATTCTTTACTAGATTTCACATATGTGTGTATGGTAGTATAGAGCGTGTAAATGATCGTACAAAATGTGACTATAATCTCCATTAAATGGACGGGTTGTTTAGATGATATATCCATTATAACTGTTAACTTTCAAACGTAAGGAGTTCCCTTCAAATGGCAGCTTTTGTGTCGCACTTGTGTGCGCCTGTAAATATAACCTATTAATTGTTTAAGGTTTAGATAGAAAAATACTTTGTCAAAGTCTATTTGTATTCTACGTGTATCTAATAGACGATAAAACTAAATTCGTAATTACAAAGAAAAATTCATGTTATGAACTTCAATATACTTAAATTTTTATTTTATAATTTTGAAAAAAACAATATTTTCGCGTATATAACAGTAATGAGGCTTTTTGCTTATGTACAAATATGTATAATTATACTTTAAACTGTGATTAAGGAATAATGTAACTACATGTTTATGTTAAAGTCTACAAAGACAATACAAACAACATTTTGCAAAGCAAAACCATAAAAGGCATGGTATACTAATTATCCACGTTTTACTATAGGAGTGTAATTATTCTCTCAGAGAGCAGAGGATTGAGTGATATTTTAGCTTTACCGCTTCTTGACTAATATATTTTGTAATAAACAGTGCTAGGTCTATAAGACAATTGTTGAATTTAAATAAATTACTTCCTATATTTCCACTTAACTTTTGCATGAAAATATTTTCTACGCATAAATTAGGGTATAAATACATGTTCTCTAATAACTTAACTAATAATGATAATGTATGTTTCACCAACAGCACTTCTGATCTAAAATTATACTTTAAATAAAGTTCAATTACTATTAAGTCAATTGATGTTAAGATGAAAAGTTTAAAATGAAAATATTATTCCTATTCGTTTCTACCATTAGTTTTTCAGATGCTGTTGGTAAAATGTAAATTTAAACTTTCCGACGTAATTTTGATAAACTAACATTGAAAATAAATAATTAATGTGTAATTGACATATCTCCGTAAGTGACGTTTTTCGACAATTTTGTTGCTCTAAATTAAAAATCGCTTAGGTTATAAAATTTGTAAGCTATAAAAACAAGTAAATAGTATTACTAGGTATTTGAAATTGAATCTATTGTTTTAATGCTATGCTCTTATTTGCAATTTCATAAATACTTCCGACTTGTTTTGTTTTATTCCATTGTATTATTTCATTTAAGGGAGAATACTCCTGTAAATACGTAAGCAACATAAAAATTCGCAAGTGACAATTATACACTTTAATATACCTTCAGATGAATTTTTGGATTGAATGTCTGGCTCAAAATATCAATTTAAATATCTACTGGTGATTTATTTTTTGTATAGAAGAAGTGTTGGTATATTTTTACGTTGTATTTATATAATTACAAATAACAATACTTTAAAATGCAACTCTGAATTTTAAGGTACTTTAAAATGTTATGTCCTGTAAGGGAGTTAAAAATTATATGCTAACTTCTAACAACGAATGCTGTTTTATTTACTGGCCTACATTTACCTCTCGTTCGAAACAATTTTACGTTTATATACCCGATACACCATGAAGGTAGCTGGGATCATTTTACATGAGGACTTCAAAACTAACGGACTTTGATACATTTCTATTAAATACCTATGGTCAACAGTGTTCACTAATCAAGAGAAATGCTAGCTAAAACTGTGCTTTGACATAACTATTATAGGGTCCTATCATTAAGAACCTAAGGGTTGATACACGGGAGGGGAGCATCATATAATATATTTTGCATACATATCATCCAGTACAAGGATAGCACTGTTCTCTATTAAACTTTTCCAGCTCAAATACATTAGTTTAATAAACATTGCTTTAAATATACAATGCAATGTGTAAAGTAAACACAATACACTGAATGTTCATTTTGCAGAAAAAAATGTGGCTTGAGATATAATCTTATCGATGATATGAAAATCTCTTGTGTGAGGTTAATGAGAGGTAATCATATTGTACTTGATTGTACTTGAATAATAATATATAACAGAAATAAAATAATGCCGGAAATAAAAGTAAAAAACGGAAGGATGCCGCTTAATTAAATGAGAATTAAATATGGAAAAATTATTATGAAATTAAAATTAATTACTTAGATATGAGTTGTGCGTTAGAAAGAAAGTGTTATTGAAAAAAGGATTTTAGGAATATGGCTAATGGCGTTATTTTTTAATTGTAAACGTTAAAATAGTCTCAAAGTTGAAGTTGAAGAATTTCGCCTACAGACTCAATTACATATTAAATTACCCAATATAATTAAACTTTATTTTATTTCTATTTCAGATTAAACGATGATTAACTTAATTTATAAATTGGCATAGAAAGCTAATACCACTAATAAATTTCATAACTTACATTTACAGTATAAATAAAGAGCTAATTTAGAAAATTGAAAAATGCAAGGCAAATATTATAAACTACAGCTCCAGGCTCTAGCCCTTAAGATTCTCACAGACGAGCGGCAGTTTGAGTACAGATACAACAGCAGGCAGATGGCATCGGCTACAACTTAGAGCTTTTTTAACTAATTTAGAATAGATTATACAAGACCATATTCTACCCGTACTTCGTAGTTATATGCAGTTATATTATGGGTACACCAACATACGCTAAATTATGAACAAAACGCCTCTATGGCTGATAATTAAAAAGTACTATCCCTTGATCATCTAAATAGAATGTTACGTTTTTTAAGTTGGTGGAACTAAACAGCACATTAAATATTTATGACGTGTTAATGTCAGTTGAGTGTTAAAGGTGTAATTTTGTTAAGCAAACGTATAATGGTGTTATTTTGGCTACGCTTCTAATAAAATACTTAGCTTAAAGTTTTTTTACAGCTCACAAGTCATTGGCTTATTTATTCATTTACCTAGCAAATTATCGAAACTTATAATGGCAACAAGCCTAACTGTCACGCAGCGAAGAGCAGAGCAGACAGACAGAAGTCACTGTCATTTTGTCAATCTCAATTCTCATTGTCAATGTTGACAAGAATAGTTTTTGGGTGGTTGTGTTTGGTTGTTTTGTTTATTGTATGATTGTGTCCATTTCTAAAATACCCAAGACAATATATTACAATTGTTCTCAAAAGATTTTATACAGCAAGTAAACTAAGTTAACAGTTATTCGTATAGCCTCGATGTAAACATAGCAATGGTAATGTAATAAATCATTCAACCGACGGAATACCGTTAAAATACGCTTTCCACGTCAATAGTTTTATTACACCGTGAGAATGAGAAGAGCTAAAGGATATCAAGACCTCGACGACAATGCTAGAGATTCAGGTATATCGATTTCGCAAATGCCACCACCTCAAGAAATCGAAATGGCTTCTGTTTCCGTAGTTCCAGATGGTACGTATCTTCATTTTATTAAAAGAAAGCCTAAATTTTCTAAAAAAATCTTATAATACTTGCCCTATATCTTTGTAAATTTGAGGTTGAGCCCAAACAACACTGAATACTGGATTAAAAGGTGTAAAAAAGGATGATATGATTTTAGTGCATGCATAAAATTCACCAAATGAATATCTTAGTGAAAATCATTTAATGTTCATTCATTGAATGATAGATGAATTGAATAAACCAATAGATGATACCATTAGATACACAAACATGTCTACAGGGTTTGTAAGATTTGAATTTACTCTTGTAAGTACTAGCCTCATTCTAATTGGCAAGGATATTACAGATACATTTACAGTAACACAAGCGGTAAATGCTTTGGGCTTTGGTTGGTTCCAAGTCAAGCTGTCTCTCTGTACTGGATTGTGTTGGATGGCTGACTCAATGGAGATGACTATACTAAGTATCCTGTCTCCAGCCTTACATTGCGAGTGGAATATAAGCAAGTAAGTTTTGTTACCAAAAACATTTATCCTATTTACACTTGACATAGCACATTAAAAGAGTATGTTAGTCTGTGATAATTTTCTATTGGTAAAGAAAAAGTTAAACTGGCTCGATATTTTCTGAGATTATCCTGGACAAACAAAAAATCAATTATCTCTTCTTTAACAATACAAACTTATGATATGGTACTGTTGTTGGTTTTTCATAATTGGACCAATTTTCAAATTATTATTAGTTGTCTCAAATTAGAATATGAATATACTGGAATTAAAAATTATGGTAAATACCTATGTTATGTGAAATACTATGCAAATAATGATGGAATGAATTATTACAAGAATGAAATTAGGCTTATACAATTTTATTTAACTTATCAATTATCAAATCTTAAATCATTTTTTTTTGTTTTGTGTGGTCCTTTTTGCACAGGTATCAACAAGCTTTAACAACTACAGTAGTATTTTTGGGCATGATGTTGAGTTCTACCTTTTGGGGAAATATCAGTGATAGATATGGACGGAAAACTGTAAGTGTTTTATAACTTTGACATCCTAATTACTTATTTTGCCATTGACAAAAATCTTTAATGTGATCAATTTTATATTCCAGTACCTTTTCTTTAAACTCTTTGGTTGAATTAAATTTAAACTTTACTTTATTGATAAACTGTAAAATTTTAATTGATATTTCTTTAACTTGAAATATTATGTATTGTGAAAGTTATTAAAAATACAAAATTAGGTATAAATTATTATATTTCATTAGACAAAACCCTGCAATTCTACTAAAAACATACTTTTACTATGGCCATAGTCACTTCATTTCTCTATGTGACCCTTTTCAACTCATATTCTTCTCTCAAATTCAAGAGTTAAAATCTGTAAACATTGTTTCAGGCATTGAGTATGTGTGGAGTATTATTATTTTATTATGGACTGTTGAGTGCTATAGCCCCTAATTTTCTATGGCTACTATTTTTAAGAGGACTTGTGGGGTTTGCAATTGGATGTGTACCACAGTCGTAAGTATCTGATAATATTGTATTGATATTTTAATTTCTCAAAGGGGTGTGAGCTACACTTCATAACATTTTCAATGACTCATGCTTACTCACACAAACACATGCACTTATAGATATTGTGTGACTGAGTGTGCTTTTGTAAGTTAAAACAACTTTATTCACTTTTGTGTTTGGGTGTGTGTTACAGTTGACTTTTTATTTCAGCGTTACTTTATATGCGGAGTTTTTACCAACTAAACAACGGGCCAAATGTGTTGTACTTCTTGATGTAAGTTGTACTTCCAAATTGAAATCCCAAATGCTTTTCTAGAAGTCTCCTTCTCAAGCAATCTAACACTATTGGATGGCCAGGTTTTGAGATGTAGAGTAGCAATGGCACTTAAAGAAAGAACTGGTTTTGTTGTTTAAAAGTTGATTTACAGTCGACCCAAAGTTAATTTAGTTTTAAAAGACTAAATTTTAAGTATATAAAGAATAAATGATTAGAGATTCAGTAAAATTTCTGGATTATGTTTTTTTAGATCCAAGGATGCTTGTCTTGTGTTAGCGTGTCAGCACAAATCTGTATAATGTCAGAAAATCTTTCCTTTCTTTTTACTGTAATCTATTAAATAAAAATTGTCAGAATTATAATCGCTTATTTTTTCAGTGTTTTTGGGCACTTGGCGCCTGCCTAGAAGTGGCTCTGGCTTTAGTTGTAATGCCTACCCTCGGTTTTCATTGGCTGCTTGCTTTATCAACAATACCATTGTTAATCTTTGCAATCATTTGTCCCGTAAGTTGTATTTTTGTATTGTTTCTTGATATGCAGGAGGTATCTGACCTGTGGACGTTTTTCCTTAGTCATAATGTTACCAGTAAGAGCGACAATTTTTCGAATACTTATTTTTATTAATACTGATTATATTTACTGTTGTGTATAAAAAAAAATTACGACATTTAGTTGATTAGGGCCTATTCAAAACATAAACAAGGCTAAATTTATGTTTCAAAAGTAGGTGTTGACACATTTTAAAATAATATTTTAACCCATATGCATGTAAGCATAGATGTAGAAGAAGCGAGAGAAGCGTGGAGTAAGGCTGTGTCAAATAAAAATATATATTCTCTGCTCAGTTACTTTTCTTAGTTATAAGTGTATATATTTATTTATTTGTGTGAACTAATTTTTTAATTCTTATTTTAGTGGTTACCAGAATCTGCTAGATATCACGTAGCAAGTGGTCAGCCTGATAAGGCATTGGCAACCCTTGAGCAGGTACATATATTAATATAACCACATAACCATCAGTGTTTCTATTCTGGATTACTCTTCAACCCTCTGAGGTAAATGATTGTTGTGCTTTTATCTATATCTCATTGAAATCACGATACATCGTATTGGAACTTAAATTCCAAATGTAATAGCAGGCAAACTAAATGATTTATGATTTTAGTAAAACATTCGATACATTCGTCATTCAATGCGTTGCGAATCCATGTGTATTGAGGAAAGATTTGTTTATTTGTAGTGAGTAAGCTCAGTAACTACTGAACCGATTTTGCAATTAGAAATTAACATAACTAAACTCATATTGTACATGTTCACAGATAGCTCGAGATAATGGTCGTCCAATGCTACTGGGCCGGCTGGTGTGTGACGATTCCGTGGGCATCGGCCAGCGCGGACGTCTGAAGCACCTCCTCATCCCGCATTTGAGGAATACCAGTCTTCTGCTCTGGGTCATATGGTATGTCCTGCGCGTCTCTTTCTGTTCATGCTTGAGCTACAGAACTGTATAACAGGAGAGGTTTCGTTACACTCCGAAACGGACCATTTGTACGACCAGCTTGGTCTAGCGGGTGTTCCCGGTGTGCAAACAAGTCAGTAATACATTAATCTCATTTTCCCTACACTCGGCCTAAAATGGAAAGGCAATGCATGCCGTAACGTTAGTTGTCACAGAGCATATGGTGACCCACCTGCTCATTTGTCTTCTGCTAGTCTAATATATTTGTATTGCTGCTTTCGTTTTGTCATTATTAATTAATTTCATTCTTTTTATGCTTCCTTATGCAGGACATAGATACTGGTGAGTTATTTTCTCTTTGTTATTATATGCTTTTATATCCATACTTCATGATTTCACTTTTACGACATTCTATTGAATAAATTAAAGAATTCATTAGAGTTCTAATTAGTAGTGCCATCAATTAATTTAAAAAAAATTCGCGTTTCTGAATATCAACTTCTAAAAATCCTTCATTCTTCTATCATGAATTTAACTGTCATTGTAATTCGCTGTCGAATCTTTATATACTAAAGTTATGACGAGAAAAAATATGTTAGATTGTTTGTTCCGATTTAACTCAAAAACTACTAATTTCACTGATTTTAAAAATTCTTTGACCAAGTTAAAGGCCAGGCATGTATCTCATGAACCGAGACAGATAGACAGTTGATATATTTCTGTTGCCGCTATAACGACAAATACTAAAAAATGGATATTTAAGAGGCTTCCCATACAACAAACGTGAACCCTTTGTGCGACTCGCACTTGACCGGTTATTACATTAGTAAGGTAATAACCATCCTTTAGTACGTATAGCTTGAATCAATTGATAAGTGATCGCATTTGAACCAGGATGTCGTGCGCATTCTGCTACTACGGGCTGGTCCTGATGACAACGGAGCTATTCGAGACCGAGTCCGACGGCTCGGAGGAATCCTGCGCGGCGGACTGCCGACCCTTACAGACTACGGATTACATGGACCTGCTCTGGACAACGCTGGCTGAATTTCCCGGTTAGTTTGGCTCTTGACTTGAATTAGCGCCAAGAAATATAATTTTTCTCAATGCATATTTTTTTTACATTTGGTTTCTATATGATTGCATTTCAATGACTTCTTATATATAACTTTTTATTAAAAAGGTAATTTAATGCCGTCCAACTTAGTACCTCTATCAAAAATAAATCAAATATCTCATATGGAATAGATAGTGTTGTGAATGAAGTTTCCTTTGTAAAATTAGATCGTGTATATCTTTATTTGTTCTTTAAAATAGTGGTAATTGTCTAATTTAAAAAACTATCACGATGCCACTCCACATGAGAACTTAAGAACGACAGACAGACTGAAATTAGCTGTATATTTATCTGGCACGGTTATAGCTTACACATTATGCTTCTATCACGCTGCAGTCGCTGCTATCAACAGTTATCTCTCATATTACAGGTATCTTTGCTACGATATTCATCATCGAGAAATGTGGTCGGAAAAGGACGATGGCCTCTCAGTTCGTTATATTCGCTATTTGTGTCTGCGTTCTAATATATAACACAAAGTGAGTTTTTTTTTCTTTTTTTTTTGTGATCCTATCAAGCTTGTTTTTCACTAGAAGGGTAGGCACAGTTTAAAACACTTTTCTTTCGTGCAAATTACATACATACACCATTATCTGGGTTGCCCTCTAGCGATTCTTTCACACCATTAGAATATCAAACTGAACAGTAATAATCCAATGGTTTAAGGCTACGAATTGCGAAACATATGTCGTAGGTTCAACTCCACTGTTAAATTATTGTCTTGAACCATTTCTTAGCACACATTGCGAGATTTGACCCGAACATAAATACAAACATCGCGAGTTAAATATAAACTTGTAAAACGCAACGCTTTGTTTATTGTTTAAGTCACTGGGTTATCTTAATAACGCTCCATTTAATAATTACTCATGACATAAATTATCATGCATGTTTCGGTTTATTTTACTTTGATCAAAGAGTAATTGTTGTACGTTATTTGATTAGCGCTTCCACAGGCCACAACACACCCGAAAGTCTCGGCGCGTTGTCCGCGCGTAGAAAAAACATCGTGTACAAAGGACCTAAGTCTCTAAATCATCCAGATTTTAATTAAAATCATCTAGGTAATATCACCCAGGTGATCAAAGTGTAATAAACCCAATGTTTTCCGTTGCCAGCCGGACTTTCCTCACGTGCATGTTGTTCCTGGCGCGGGGAATCATCGCTGGCCTCTTCCAAGCGGCCTACGTGTACACGCCAGAGGTCATTTGAAAATATGTTTAACTAATACCTTTACTGCGGGCACATATTATTTAATCATCGAACTTACCTCACAGAACAAATGCTTTGAGGAATTAATCTTCCTGATAACAATTTGGTTATTATGCACTCCTCACCCTTCGACACATGTTTGTTATTTACGTGTAATCTTAGTGTCGTCTTTTATTAGTATGTGGCCAAACTAGTAAATATACTCCTCGCCAATGATATGGTAATACAAAAAGTACCCATTAGCGGTCGAAACCTTACCTTACATCATGTGTTTACATTTACGCTGAGGTGACCAACACTAGCTGTCGTCTTTTTTTCATATTATATTGATTACGCTACCCTTTTTCCACCATTTGACATAAACTTTTTATGAAACGGCTTTACTCACGTACGCGTTTTTCTCGGTGTTTGGTACCGACAAGTTTCGGACCTGTCGGAGGTCCTTCTTCAGGGTGAGCGGTATTAATTCGCGGTCGCGGCCCGACTCGTGCTGTCGGTCGGTCGGTCTAAACTACGTCGAACGTGAGTAAAGCCGTTTCATAAAAAGTTTATTGATAATGTCTCACGATAGTTTTAATAATTTTACCATTTGACATGTGAGAATGGCACGTTACGTTAGTCCGAACCGTTTTTATGTTTATCGTATTAATATCCATTTTATTGTCATTAACATTGAAAACTTTCAGGTGTACCCTACAGCTTTGCGGGCGACTGCAGTGGGGGCTTGCAGTGGTGTAGCCAGGCTCGGCGCTATGATCACGCCCTACGTTGCACAGGTTAGTTACACCTACACTGCACGCATCTAACTATAATCCCTGAGGGATTGTGATTGTGGGGGGTTTTAGCCTCAACATTTCCATGTCAACTATTGTGGTATATGTGGGTCGTAGGGGTGTAAAAGATAGGGGCTTGACAATGAATTTTTCGATGTTACTATTAATTGTAATTTTCCATAAAATGTTATCAACATTTTATAATTAGAAAAAAACCACCCAGAAAACGGTAGATTGCAGCTAGTATAATATGCTTCCATATTAATTGCAATTATTTTTCATTGTTTCAGGTTCTATTGAAGAACTCGATCGTGATTGCGACGGGGGTGTACTCGCTGGCGGCCTTGCTGGCGGCGCTGGCCTGCCTCGCGCTCCCGATAGAGACCAAAGGAAGGGAGATGAGGGACACAGTCACCTCTACGTAAAGTCCAAAGAACTCTGCATATTGTTATCCGACTGAAATTTTCTGACAACGTTTCTCCCAAATAAAGAGTATTCAGGGGAGAATACTCGAAAATATGTTATTGACTTGTTCATAATATTAGTATTTTTATATGCACAGAATAATAAACTAAATTTTTTGACGTTTGCCATCAGAATATTGTAACAGGTAGGATTGTCTTTACATAACCTAAAAATTTCTTGTAATGCATGATTCAGAGAGTTGTGTTCATGGGCGGATAGAGTGGAAATCTTCCGTGATAAATTTAAAAGGTAACTTAATAACAATTCTTCTATTATTATTTCTAACTCCAGCCAGCACTACATACACCATCCAGTTCATCAGAACATAAATCATTATGATACAAAATGTCCATTTTAGATTTTTTGTCGCTTACACTAACACACGGAAGGGTCAGACGGGGTCAAACACCCTAAAATCACAATATTAGATCTGCCACTGGTTCTTTTCATCTAGAATTTTACTGTTATGGTCAAGGCTCATGTAGGTAATGAAACACGCCAACCAATGAAATGACATTTAATAATTGGTTTTGCAGAATTGCACTGAGATGCCACAAACAGTATTATGTGCTTCTAATATATCATTATTTCATTATTTTACGACTACATACCTTTTACCCGTTAATACATAACACATACGATTACTAAATATAGTTTAGACTTGTGCATTTCTATCACGTTTATCGATTGTTTTGGATTATTATTGTAGTACATAGACAATGAATAAGTTTCTGAGTATAAATGTAACAATACTGATACTGATACAAGTTTCGTATGTTTACGTCGCATTACTTTAAGTATTGTTAAAGACTGCAGCACTTCCGTCCTATACCTCAATACTCATTACTGTAAACAACTAATTCTATCACGAATACATTACTATTACCGCACAATATCATGAGACCAAAGTCAGATGACGTCATAGCGTTTATACAGTGCTCAAAACGACGCCGTGCATCCAATATCGATTAACGGATATAGTATAGCTTCGTTGTGCATTGTACAAACGAGGGTGCACGCGGGGGTCACATACCACACACAGGTCTCATGACATATTCTTCAGTTATCCGTAGGTCAACCGCGACAAGCATTCCGCGTCTGACGTCACTGTGTAGGGGAAGTATTTTTTTTATATTTCAATTTTGATTATATTATATACTTCTAGAGTACTTAACAAGTGACGTACTTAAGTCAGTAATTAATTATATCGCGTGTAATGTATTTTTATTTTGTAATCATTTTGTTACGACTTTTATTTAAAATATAATTATTTTTATTTTATGCAGCAGTAAATAAGCTATAAATTTTTATTCATACAAAGTATTGTTAAATGTATGTTTTGTTTTTTCACTATTGTTAATAAAAGAAAAAAGAATGAAAGTAATTTACCACATTACTATTTATACTTTTAATTTAAGATTTTTCTTAATATTTACCTACTTATACGTACGTATTCATATAAATTATTGAACGGTACATGATGTAGATGTTCTGTGTTTATATGTGTGATATATGTTTCCATGTCTACTAAGGCAACAGATGAAAGGTTGTTAAATATCATTATGAAATCGATAAAGGCTAATATTCTACTAAGCAGTGACGACGGGGGTATTTCATTTGATAATAGACAACCGGATATTTTTTATATCTAAGAAAATAATATTTCTAAGGCCGGGGCTGTGCTGGGACGGCGACAGCGACGCGCCGGTGACGCAAAAGAAATAGCTGGTCGTATTGCAAAAGCGAGAAGCTAGCGACGCCGCTACGTCGCTTAATGGGTGGGGCCGCACCGGCTGGTTAGACTACTGGCGGCCGCACTGACGCCTAATGCGACAATCGTGACAAGCCGCCGTCGCACGGTTGGTTGGTTGCTCTCATTACTTGTAGGACATTTGAAATTTCCTATATGAACAAATAAATTTAAGAGTCCTTTCTGTGTGGCCACCGGCATATGTTTACTTGGTAAGCTTGGTTTCCGCGTCGCTATCCGCAATACCAGTGCGACCCCGGCTTAATCGTTTTATAAAAAAAAATCTACTGAAATGTGTATGAAATATTTTTAACATGACGTCGATAAGTAAAAACGTTTAATTCTTTATAATATTCTGCTGTTCAAAAATACCATTAAACAACTTTCAACTGTAGAAAAATGTCAAAAACTTGTTATAGGTTGCTATGGTAACGCCATGAAGTTTTCGTCGCGCATCGTAAAATTTCATGCTCGTAATTTTTCCCAAACTCGCCAATAGAAATATAACTTCAAAAAATGAACTTACTTACTGTTAATCATGAGTTCACGAAACTCTCTCGAAGAGGTAAAGTTCGCGTTTACTAAACCTTATTTATTATGTTATTGTAATTAAATCTTTAGTCGACATTACACTTCCTTCACCTTTAAACCTTCGGGAGGTTCCGGAACTTTCCCCCGCCCATTTTGGATCCGCCTCGGGCTAGTTTTGCGTTTTCGTGCCGCCGGCGTAACCAGCAAAGACGAAAGCAGCCGAGCAAAGATGGTGGCGGGTTTGGTGTGAAGAGGCTTTAAGATATTTACTTGTTGATCCATGGCCTCATTTTTCACAAGCGAATAAAAATAAATTGTAACCAATGATTTTTTGTTTGTATGTAACAGCTATTAATTTGCTTTACTTCTGATATTAATATACTGATTTAAACACAATAGATAAGGTATCATTTTATTTTTAAAAATATATTTTTCTAGTGCGTAATCTTTTAATCAGCAGTATTAATAATGTAATACTTTAAAGTTGTGATAACACGCAATACTTGTAATATTTTGTAGTAGATTAATATAATTTGATATAGTTTTGGTCCGAATGTGTCGGCTAATCGGGAAAGCAAGACAGCTTTTGCCTTCCATAGTTTCGACGCTTACCTCTTAATTTATAACAAAAACAACAGCCCCGCGGTTTCACCCGCCGTGCATTTAATCTAACCTATCGTCGGACCAGCCTAAGCTGAACCTTATTTATAATTGATTTTTTATTGATAATAAAAACTTGAGGTTAACTTACATTGGAACTCAAATATTTCTTTATAAGGCGATTTTGGTAAACAAAGGTTTTAGGATAAAATTCGTAAATTGCAGATTATTTTCGCAAGACAATTTTTTCTTATATTGCCTTATCACATTGCTATCCGTATTACACAATTTCACTTCACTTACATACAACTTAACATTTCCGATTAAAATATAAAAAGTATAATGACCGCCATGTATACAAAATGACATTTGTTTGTTTACAAGAATCATATCTTGTAATTGTAGGGCATTCATTTAAAAAAATCCTTTCTTATTGTTAGCCTACGTAATCATAGAAATCTTTTTTCTGTAAGTCTGTTGGCCCAATAGCTTGAGCTGTCCGATGACTTTTTTTCATGAAATTAAAGATAACGTTATAGATAAATGATCTTACCCCACAATTCTGAATTCATTTGGTCATCTATTGTTGGGATCTATAGGTTGACTTCCACAAGATGAGCCGATGTTCTGCTCAAGGTATGAGGGAGAGCACTGGGCGACAGCGGACTGATGTTAGTTGCGATCATTGATCGTCTGGGGAGGCCTACGTCCAGCTGTGGAAGAACTTCGCTGAAATGACGATAATAATTATTGGGAAACATAGGCCTACGAGACAGAGGGAGGACTCTCGTTTAAAATACACAACCTGGCATAATTTTAAGTCATCAACCTTTTTCCTTCGATTATTTTGTTGATTAGGAAATAAATACTCCGTAAAAATATTATACACGTTTGTAGGTGGTATTGTGACAATAGTATGTTGACTGTATGCTATACTATTTTTACTTTTATATTTCTCATTAATTATTTTTACTTACAGTATACTTGATAAAGGCAATTTAATCACGTTAGAATACCTAACAGGTTATGTTGCTCTAGCCGAAGAAAAAAAAATTAAAATATTAAGGCAATATTTGTACTTTAAATATTGTATATCGGCTGTTCGTTCGTAGTATCTACTTCAGTCTTAACAAATTTAAACATACTTCACTATTTAATATACCCATATTGTAATTATATTTAAAAAAATGTGCATTTCTAAAATTATTTGGTTTAAGTATTGGCATTGTACTTACTGTATTTTATAATTTTAATTAATTTTGTTCACTGTGATCTTTTTACACAACACCAAATCGAATAATTTATTACATTTATAGATTTATTTTGTTACGTTTTACACTCATTTATTATAATAAATGCACTGCTTATAAATACTGTTTTCTTTTTCATACATATCCTATATCTTTTAAATTTGAATGCTTTATTCGTCGAAGTGATGGTAACTTCTATGAAAGTTTATATTGCGTATAATCTAAGAAAATTATTACTTTATTTGACTAGATGTTTTGCAACACTCTTTTCTTGTTTAATATCAAAGCTTAAATTGGAAGATACTTTAATGTGGTTTGCGAAAAGCTGTGATTAAGCCTTCGATGCGAGGTTTTTTCCAATTTTGTCGGTAAAAAGAGAGCGAGCGACTATCCAAAATCCGCATATCTGTGGTTACGCACGGTTGCCAGGATTCTTGAGGGGTTTGGGGGGAGGGTGAATGAATTAGGAAAAAATAGATGCAGCCCCCTCGTCCCGGCCCAATCATGTTCCGATATCGGGTAGAAATTAAAAGCAATAGTTGCAATGTTTATCAGTAAATATTTTTTTATAATTCATATTGATTAGGAATATATCTTGTGCAGCATGTGAGGAACACATGTAGGAAGTAAATAGGCAGGTTAACAATGAAATGAAAAAAAAAGTTGTTAAGAACTTTAATGATAAAATTACAGTAATTTTATCTTATAACTTTAAGGACATATTTATCTACATTTTACAATTTAATAGATCATTTACAAGTTGGACATTATATTCATTATATAATCACTTGCTGTAGCTGTATTATTTATGTATTAATATAAGAATATACCTAATTCTGTAGTTCTTTCATCCAATAACACAACAGTTTATTGCATAGTCACAGAAATACCAATGGGATTAAATCACAGAACAAAATCACAAGTTAAGAACATAATATTAGTAAAATACCTTAAATTCAAATTAGACGAATCTAAATCAGTCAAGTAGTGGCATATTTTTTAAATTTCTCAATGAATTGAGAAACTTGCCATGCAACAAAACCATATAATTTTATAATTTAAGGGGTAAATTACAATAAATAGCAATTTATGGCTGGCTTATATTTATTTTGACATTTAATATTTACTTATTTAGTCATAGCCTTTAAGATTCTTCACTTCAATGGGCGTCGTGGCGCAGCGAGTATACGGAATTCTTGGATATCTCTCGACCGCTACCGATCCAAATTTGGACCTCAATAATTTTTGTGCTATAACTTTCTATCACTGGGGAATAAAAAAAGGTCGAATTGAGGTTATCCTCCTTTTTGAAGTCGCTACTATAACCGCACAGAACCCATAGTTCTAATCCATAAATCAAGACATTACTAAGTTAACATTGTAAACACAATCAGTACTGAGAAAACATTACATTCTTTCTAAAATTTACACAAGCACAATTAATGAATAAGACTAAAATTAACGTATTTTACAGCGTTCAATTTTAAGTATTTCAAATTTGTGACGTGTGACGACTTGAGTACTTGTATTGATATTGATTGCGAAAGGACTCTAACTGTAATGTAAAATTAAACGCGATAATATCAGTAAAATTAGTTTTATTCAAACATTGTATTAAAATTATTAATGCCTTTTTGAAGCACTGTCAATAAAACTAATTAAATTTATAATTAGCTCAATATTCATTAATTTAATGTGAATACAATACTCTAAGGAAAACCCATTGTAAAACACACTTTATTTACCTATTAGTAACGTAGCGAAAGGGCATGAGAAGGGAGGGATTGTTGTGATTGAAGCAAAAATAAATGAAATAATATTGATACTGACATATGATAATTTGTTTATTTCAATATTTAAGCGAGAATAATGAGAGCTTACATTCGCTACGCCACTGGTATCATATCATTTATAATGTCTAGATAAATTACATATCAATATCATCAAAATGTCTTTAAATCTAATTCAATGAACCTACACTTAATTACCCAATATTTTTACAACTAAAGGGCTTTAGTTAAGATATATTTACCTTTACTTTAAATTCTATTACTAAGCCCACTGTTTTATAAAAAATATGTGTTTATGCAAAAACTAGATATGATTTTGAAAAGGCCTATAACTTTCCTTAACATTTTTATTAGGTACCAAGTATTACATAACTAATACAACTTGAGATCACACATTTACTACTCTTATCAAAGTCAAATAAAAAACCACCTTTCTCACATTCACAATGCTATTAATGTCATCATACATGTAATACAATAAAATACCAAATTCTTAGTTACATTTATAAAACGGTGGGATATAAGACAAAACAAAAAGATAAGTAACTCTGTTAACAATAATTTGTGTTTTCATCCTTGACAACTTCAAGATGTATACATACATATCTCTAGTCAATTATATTTACTGACAATTATATCTCAATATATCATCACATTACCATGATGGAAAGAAAGACATCATGTTTAGCCAAAATGAAATTATAAACTTGCTAAATTATTGATTATAATTAATTAAAATGTAATATTGTCCATTTATCATGAAATTACAAAGCTGCCAAAATGTTAAAAAATAATTGATAATCAAAGGCCCTAGTGCTGTGGGTTACACACTTTGAATGTAACAACCTCTCTTAATTCTATAGAAGTGACCACTTTGTTAAAGTTTATTCTGGGGTGTTTTAATCATCATCTAATTCAATAATAATTGGTTCAACATTTTCAGTAGCTGCAGTGTATTCATTCTTTAACTGCGTCAATAATGTACACTTTGGTATTTTCAATTCATCTGCTTCATCTAGTAGAATTTTGAGCTTCTGAACTCTACCAATATCAGGAGCGGTGGGTAGCAACATTTTCTTTGTTTCTGACATCCATTTATCAAAACTGTTAACCCTAAAATCAAGGGTCTGCAACATAATATGTAATTCATCCATGTCATACCTATAATTAAGAGTTTTTTTATTTAATGGACATTGGCAGAAATCAGTGGCATGCTGCAGGCAAGCCATATGCTTACAGTCAGTGCATAACACTGAGGATAAGAAACAAGTTGTTTTACATACTTCACATAGTCTCTCATCATCACCTAGCAACTCAAAGGCTGTTCTTCGGACACTTTTCAAACCTTTATTGGCAACCTGTGCTCTTAACCTACCTTCTTCTTCTGTTGCCCAAACCAACTCTTTTTGTGTCTCCAAAGCTGTTTCTAAGTCTAAACGATCACCCTCCAAAGCCATCTTGCAAATAAGTTCATCATGAGAAAATACACAAAATCTTTTAAGGTTTTTGTAGTGAATTATGCACTCTCTCCCTATTTTAAGCCAATCAGGCGGAGCAAAGTTTACTGCCTCTGCAAAATTATAGCCCTGATTGAAACCAGCATGGTATGCTCTAGGAAATGTCACAACAAATTCTCCAGCCTGTTGGTCTGTTCGGTAAATTGGTACCCCGGCTGCCATTAATATGTTGGGATTCATTATGGTCACTAACTGGTGAAGTAAATCTGGTTGTGATTTAAAGAGCTCAGGAGCAGCAGCTTTCATTGCGGTCTCTAACATTTCAGCGCCATTTCCTGGTACACCATACCAGGTTTTTGCTTCACCCCAATGTAAATAGTTAATAGAATAACTCCAATGATCTTCATTATGCCAGCAAAATGCAGAAAAGCACATACCCACATACATCCATGGAACTGTCATACCAGAAATATCAGCATTAATAAATCTTAAGACTGACCCCTCCAAAACAGGAAGATTATTCAAATTCCAACCCGAATCTACATATTCTTGATCACCAGGATAAAGGTTCAATGAAGACTTTGTTGGGAAACCTGAGCCATGGTCCATAGAATGCAGGTCTGCACCATACTCTACTGTAACATCTTCTTCCACTGAAGATATTATCCTCCAAAACTCTTTTTCAACAACTGATGTTGGGACTAGATGGCCAGACATACCAAAGTAATCAGATTTAAATTTATCAGCCATCTCTCCAAACTGTTGAAGAGTGTATTCTCTTTCCGCTTGAGCAAATCCAAAAGCTTCTGCTGGCTTGTGCACCTCTTCAGCTATGCAACATGGGCAGCGCCAGTCCCCATCAGGAACAGTATTTAAAGGTGGTTTTAAGCAGAATGTGTGATAAGTATCAGAACAACCATTACAAATTAACAAAAGATTATCAGTATGATCTTTCTGACAAATGGCACAGACATAAATTGCCAATGGATCTAAGTCATATCTTGGTCTTTTCCTAGATTTTGTTATATCAAACTCTTCATCATTAAGGCCGGGCATTTTAGGACCAGGTCCATAGCATGCTAGCCTTCTCAGTTCCCTGTTACATTTTGCTTCCTCGGTTTCTAAAAAACTTTGACTATCCACATGAGTTTTAATGTCTGATCCTGTTTTCGTTTTTTTAATACTTGTATGAGGAATCAAATCTTTAAATCCTGTGATATTTTGTATTGAAATTTCTTTAAACGAATGATTCGAAGCATCGCCTTCATCTTTTGCTTCAGATTTGGTTTCAGTCTTTTTTACAGTCTTCAATATATCAGCTTTACTTTTTTCAAAAATTTCATAAGGAAGCAAAATTTTCTCATAATTACTTCTGAGGAAATTCATTGTGTTCGCATTTTGACTGTACCCCATTGAGTTAGCAATCTTACGCCATTTTTTCGGAGTATTACACTTTTCGAAACCACCTTCTTCATCCACCCAAAATTTTAAACAATACAAATCTAAAGTTTTATTTTCAATCATAGGGATCTTTAAGGGAGAACCCTGCAATTCCCAAAATTTCAAAATTTTTTCAAGAAATAGCAATTTCAATCGCGTAATGGCTTCCAATTCATTTACTTTTTGTATTCGTGGTACAAATTTTAATTTGTCTACGTCTAGTGAAAAAGGTGGCTGCCATCGCGCTGGAGGCTTTATTTTACAAATCCCAGTTATTTCTGCAACAGGGCGAATTTTAGCGATATAGCCTAACGGATCCGCAAAATCTTCAAGCGTAGGCTCAAATACGGGTGCTTCGGGTGGTGGAGTAAAAGTAAACTCTGCACTTTTTTGCATAGCATTTTTTTGAATATTCTTACTATCCATTTCTGTTGCTGATAAAGAAACTCAAAATTATATCTTCAAAATTTCTCAACAATTACCATTTCACTATGTATTAGAGAGTACGTGACTTCTCGCCATGTGTAAATGGCTCCTAAAAATTTGAACTCTGAGAATTGTTCACTTTATTATACTTGACGCCTATGGATTCTTTATAAACATATCCGCTACTACAACCAAGACATAACTACAGCCATAGTTAAGTATTTAATCATTATTTAAATCGCAAATTTTTTGTGGTTCACAAATCACAAGGTGGTATTTTATAATAATAAATACACTAACTCGTCATCGTAAGGCAAAATCATAACTGATCCACATCAAACTGACCATCCCAGTAACGTATAAGAGCACAACAGACACACACACAACTATTAAGCCAAATGCACAATGGAGTCTATCCGTTGGTTGTTTCATGACATTGTAGCGTAAATGCATGTACTTGTACAGAACCCGGAGAAAAAAATGTAACTGGCATGTTGGTAGCGCCAATCAATTAAATTACTTCCTTGGCCTGGCACTCATTTTTGAACAAACCAACCAACAGATACAAAATTGTTTTCACGTCAATTTATCATTCAAATTTTAAATTCGTTTTAGCCCAAGCACGATCATATAGGCAATTTATTTTACGTCTATGACAGGCTTTTTTTGTACCCATGTTATTCCATGTATCAAATAAATATTAAAAAAAGAGCTGTGAGTGCGCAACCGATCATGCCGTATTTACTAGGATCAAGTTATATCTGGATTTGCCACGAGATCGCAACATGCAAACTTTGCCAAAAACGGAATGTTTTTTTTTTGTTTTTGTGATATATAATAATATCTCTCCTATACCTCTTTTCCGAGAGAGGGAAGGGGCTGCAATCCACCACGCTGGCCCATTTCCGATTGGTGTATGTCACATGTCATCGAAATTGGTGGTTCTAAGACGACTAACTAAGACATGCCGGTTTCCACACGAAGTTTTCCTTCACCGTGTTTGGAGCAGTGGTGATGAAATAAATCACACAAAGTAAAGCACTTCTGCCCCAGGCAGACCCGAACCTGCGACCTACTGCACATACGTCGAGGTCTAAGCCACTGGGCCTACTATATACTCGCTTGACACTTAATTCTTTATTTCATTTTAGGGTGCCACAAACGACGACTACGACGACGCAGATATATAGACGATAAGAAGCGAGATAGGTGTGCCAGGATAGCACCAAATGGAAATGCATGATCTCTGCCTACCCCTCTGGGTTACGTGCGTGAGCGCATATTTTTTCCCTAATTGGTATGGTAATGCCTAATAAAATAAAATGAACAAAATTTATAAGCTAAAAATTTACGTTGCTACGTTGTTTTTTTTTTCTTTATCATTTCTTAATAAAGCTGTTTAAATTTCAGATTTCTAAAGACTAGGAATTATGAACTATGGATTCGTACCTTAGGGCGGAGAAACTGAAATCGATGAAATATACTCGGTTTCAGTTTTTACGCCCTTAGGCTCCAATGCTCGGTTATGTTGTCCTCGTGTTTCTCCTCCACAACCCCCAAACTCTGGAATCGGCGAGACGAGATATAATGGAGCTGAAATAAATTACTTTTTCTGTAAAAGCCTGTGCGTGTGTAAAAAAATGTACTAGTAATTTGTTTAGGATGATTTATTAATAATAATGATCATTTTCCCTACAATAACCATTATTTACTTTTCATTAAAGCTATCAGTAATAAATATCTGAAGATAAGATAGTGTATATTATCAAAAAAATCTTTTATAGGCATAGAAAAAAAATTGTACGACAAACTCATTTTGTTTGAAGGACAATAAGCAACTAAAATCTATTTTTTTGAATAGTCCCCCTCAGTCCCCAGTTTTATGTGAGACCTCAACCCAAACACGGAGCAACTATGGCTATGGCTGCAGCCACTTAAAATTTTTGCTCAAGATTTAATTGCCCTGCATCCAAGTCGAGGAGTCGAGGCCAGGTCTTGTGTATTAAGAAATGTTTATTGGGGCTTAACTTTTTTCTAAATCATAATTTTACATAGATTTTAGATTTTTTCTTATTTATAGACATATAAGATAAATCTTCTATGTAAAATCTATCCAGAAAAATATGGGATTATACAGGTAATTTTTTGTGTGCGTTGTTTTTCTTTACAAAAAGATGTACTTGATTGCTACAATTGCGCGATAAAAAAAGAATAAAATCTGTTGAAAATTGCCCAAAATAAGGATATAGATAAGTTGGGTTAAATCGTAATATTATGGCTTATGGTTCGAACAGTTACATTTTAATTCACATCGAATGAATATAATAATTACATTATTATTGGGGAACCTTTCCATAACCTAGCAGCATTATATTTTTCTCGCAATGTGTATCTCATACCAGATTTATATAATTCTTTATCTAAGGCTGAAATTGACATTTGTCAGTTGTCAGTGATTTTTCGTTCAGTCAAAATAATTCAACATAACCAAGAAATACGCTAATGTATTAGAATATTCAACATTTTGAAATTTTTCAGTTTTTAAAATGATTAACGTGCTTCGAAGACCTTTCATACATAACATACAATTCGATCAAATACGATTAGGCCACAGAGTCAGGGGAAAGGCTCCAATATTTTGCAGAACAATAAAAGAACGTTTAGATGAACTTAATTACAAAGACGAATTATACACAACACGAATAGACATAGGATTTCCGCGGGTAAAGTAGGTACCATTGTGATAAATTTAAATCTATTTTACTTGAAGGAGTTGCATCAATTGTTCCTTATTTCAGAAATACAGAAAATACACAAATGGCGCGTTTGGAACATTTAAAAAAACTGAAACAAGACCAAGAGCTCGAGCATTTAGCACGTAACAATAAATTGGAAATTAATCTAGAAGAAGCAAGGAAAGAATGGTTGCAAACTCTTGGACCAAACCATAAAAAACAAATAGCTGAGCACTATGGAATTTATGAACATCTATATGGAGAAGGCTTTTTTACACCATATGTTAACTTGGAGATACACTATGATATGAAGAATGGTCTTAATCTTCCAGTTTACACGGGCAATGTTATTAAACCAGTTGAGGCGCTTGAGCAGCCATGTGTTACATATGAATCAGAGGATAATGCATTGTGGACCCTTGTTTTGACAAGTCTAGATGGACATTTAACAGAGAATGATAAAGAATATGTCCATTGGCTAGTAGCAAACATTCCCAGCAACAGGGTAGAAAATGGTGATACTATTGTGGACTACCTGCATCCATTTCCACTGAAAGGAACAGGATATCATAGATATGTGTTTGTTTTGTATAAGCAAACTGAAAAAATTTCATATGATATTAAAAAAGGTTAGATAACACTACATTTTCTGTAGTTGGAAGTTTTTTCCAGTCTTCTTATTTTTTTACATTATAGCCATATTTAAACAAAATTTAACTTTTTTATTGATGATGGTTTCATTTTGGGACAAGAATTTCTTGAAAAGAATAATGCTTTGGGTAGCAGTCAATCGCAGCATCAGGTACCGTGCTTGCTGGTTTGCCACCTTTATTATAAAAAAAGCCTTATTCATACGCCATATAGAGTGGGGTAGTAGAGTACACTTAATATTAGATGAGATTGCGTCAATATTTCCTTATTCATTTAAAATTTTATTTTATACAAAACCAGTGGAAATGGTGGACTTAATGGTATAGTTTTATGTAAATAATTTTTTTTAATTTCAAACATTAAGCAAATATTTATTTGTATTCACTTATCACAATAGTTAACACACTTATGCACTTGATTTAAGACAATATTAAAAAAAGGATACATTAAGAAATGAGCAGGTATTTTGTCTGAATTAATACAAAATAACCTAATTAAACTTTATCAAAATTAAATATATAATTGTTCTTAGTTCAGACAGATTGTAAATGCAAGTGACCTGCTTCTAATGTACAATTTACCTTTTACCATTTACTTTACCATAACACTACTACTACCTTTATCATAACAAAAGAGGACAAGTTCCTAACTATGAGAGAATTATAAATCAAATTATTGCAAAAGAGGCAATCAATAGTATTTCCTGTGCTAGAGGGGACTAGTTTCTTATATATTCAAGCTTAATAAAGTAACAAATAAAATGTTATCTAAGCAAATTATCTTAGTAGTAATGGTAATAGAAAAATAAATGAATAGCACTTTGAGCTCGTTCTACTTTTAATAAAGTAGTGGTATTTGCAGAGCCCCATGCAACAATACTATATTTGGCAGAATTGGGCAGAGGGCAAGATTGACTAATTTGATGTTGGTACAGGGACAATTTTTTAAATTCTTTTAAGAATATGCATCAATCTTCGAACATGATTATGTAGTTAATATGCTGTCTAGGTTCTGTGAAACCACTTTGGAACCTGTCAAATCATGTTTGAATATTAATTTTAACATGTTGCTATTTGATGAATAATTGTAGTAAAGCATGAAATTTTAATTGCAGTTACATCTTCATCAGCCCTTGAAGACAGAACATTTGTGACAAGGGAATGGTATCAAAAGTATCAAGATAGCATTACACCATCCAGCTTAGCTTTCTACCAGTCTGATTGGGATCACACAGTCAGAAACTTCTTCCACAATGTTTTGGATAGAAAGGAGCCAGGTATTTCATTTTCTATTATTTTAACTATCATACTATATAATTTTAAATATTATAATTTTTAATACACTAAGTATAAAAGATGTAAAGGGATGGAATATTTCATGTCTGTCAGAGCTCTTTTTTAGAGCAAAAACTATTTTTTAACACACTTTCATACGTTCAACAGAGCTACTGTTCATATTATAACAGACCTAGAATGTAATTTCCACTAACTTGACATCTGATTGACTTGAAACGTTGTAGTGATAAAGGTCCAATTTAAATACATTTTTCAAAAAAATTTTTGTTTAGTCCTGGACATTTAAGAAAAGGTCCCCGGTAATTATCAGCCCATGGGGAATATACTTTTGTAATTTTAATTATGTGGTGTTTCTACCTATTACCAAATGATCTTAGACATAAGGATCTAATGAAAAATATTTTGTTATCAGTTCTTATTGTTGAAATCTTATCCCGTCACCTTGAATTATTTCCTTTAAAAAAAATTGATTGATCACACATGCATATGTTCAGGTGACAGTTTTGTATATTTTTGTGTTTTGTACATATGTTTTGTATACAACAAGGTTGTGATCTCTGCACTCCATTGCATCACACTCAAATCGTCCGATTATTAAAAAGCGCACTTATTAAAACGTAAACAACCATAATCCGAATCGCTCGAGCATGTCTTATGGTCGATATTTTTTTACAAATTTAATGGGTTGCCCTAAGTGCTAGACTCTACATGGATGACGGATTTGTGGTGCAGTGTACTTAACAGGGCCCAACACACCCCGGATATGAAAATCTGATGCGCTTGGGGATGTACAAAAATCCCTGCTTGTGCCTCCATACCTCATTAATTAACAGATGTACAAATATTTCTTGTATTTAAAACGATGTCGAAAGATTCTGTCATAGTACATGTGGTACATACAACATTTAGGATAAATTTAAAAAGTTATGATTTTAGACCATAAAGTTGATTTAATTTTATATTAATTTCAGTTTATGAGTATGATTTTCCACCGCCTTACATAAGGCCTCAAGAATGGTTCCCTCTCAGGAAGCCTTTCAACCTGTACATGGACAAATATAGAGATCCCAAACAAATAAAAAAAGAATACTTGCTCCGAAAACTTAAAAATGAAGATCCTTTCAAGGCCCCACCACCACCATTGAAGTTCCCCAATGCTCAATCCTTACCGGCAAGTATGCCATCTTGGCTGAAATTGCATGAGAAGAAGATAAGATTGGGTTGGGGCAGAATAAATGATGTTTAATTTAATAATTCAAATAAAGTAGTTTATACATTATTTTTTGTTTATTACCCATTATATATTTTGGTTGGTTTTCATCACATGAAGGGAAAAAAATGAAGAAAAGCCTGTTTAATTTAATTCATACCCCTTATTTGATCAGGACCCTGATTATACATAGATAAATGGGTTGCTGAGCTAAATCTGATGTCAACACTGTTCCAACAGAATATTTGACTCGAGTTCGATTACACTTTTACATAAACTTGACCCTGAGAATCGCTAACGGCGAGTTATGGAAGTGTTCAACCTGATTTGGTTTTTACTGTTTACCATTTACCCCATATTTAGTTAGGCAACCCTCGTGTGATTTATCAATAAACATACAATATAGGTCCTGATTAAATGACAGATGAGGCTATAAATTTCTTATACCTGGATATGCTGCTTGGAAAATAAATACTGTATTTTCTTGAAATGTAAATATACAGACGATCTTTATTAAGAAGCGTGTATACTGCCTGGAACTATTCCATACTACTTTGCTAGAATAAGATATAACAAATGGAGATAGTGAAAAAAATGTTAAATAACTCTGATTGTACTGCAAACAGTGTAATAGCACCTAGGAAGTAACGAAGGAACTATTCTGTTTTATATAATAAAGACAATAAGTAAAAAATGTAATGAAATCAAATCTGAAATGCAGTTTTCGGTCACGAGAATGTCTCAAATATTTTTCATGTCAATATACAAAGTTTAAAATCTAAAATATGTAACATAGAAGTGGTAACAGAAGTAAGACAGTTAGATGTATTGTCTGAGACGAAGAGAACGTAAATGATTTACTTGAATATAAAATGGCTGTTCACTGTACTAGAAATAGAAAATCTAAAAATAGAGGGAGTATTTGTATTTACATCAGAAATGACACACTATAAAAATTGATTCATTGTGTGGCTTGTCAGTTGACATTCATTTTGAAAGTTGTGATATAATTTTAACAGAAATTAATCTTGTTGTTATTTGTGTGTATAGAACTCAAGATAGCGATTTTAACATATAGAAAATTTAAAAAAAAATTCACTCACGCCTGTAACCCAGAGAGGTAGGCAGAGATAATGGATTTCCATTTGGCGTGATCCTGGCACACCTCTCTCGCTTCTACATTCATACATCTACGCATCATGCTCGTCGGTTACGGGTACTCCTTATATCGCCCTAATTTAGTATTTCACTAATCTGGTCGATATAGGTTCTCCTTAGTCGTCCCCTGCCAACGCTGCCCTCTCACTTTTGCAACATAAATTTGTTTCGTTACTTCTCTCATCCTTTCAACATGCCCGAACCACCGATGCATACATTTCCCAATTCTAGTTACAACAACCACTTTTAACCCACACTCTTCTCTTATAACGCTATTTTTAATTCTATCATTGATTGTCACGCCTAACATACTTATTAAAGATCGCATCTCAACGGAATTAACTCGACTAATATGCTTTTCCTGCCAAACCCAGCTCTCACTTCCATACATTAATGTGGTGATTAGGACAGCATTGTGTATTGCCAGGCGAGCCTTCGAGGACACATTCTGACTCCTCACTACTGTACCTCTAGCCCCTCATATTCGCATTCATCCATAAAGAGATTGAACAGCCATGGGGATGCCACACAGCCCTAGGGATGCCACACAGCCCTGTCTTACACCTTTATGGATGCTAAACCAGTCTGAGTAGTACCAGTTAATCCTAACACAAGCAGTAGAATCTTTATAAAGAGACTTTAACGCTTGTATTAGATCACTGTTCAATCCAAACGCAACCAAGGTTGACCACAGATCAACCTTGGTTGCGTTTCTCTTTTAACTCTATCGTATGCCTTTTCTAAATCTACGAAGGCGCAGAAAACTTTTTGGTTTAAAGCCAAAAACGTTTCTATAATCATACGCAAAGAAAAGATCTGATCCATGTAACCCATTCCTTTCCTAAAACCTGCTTGCACATCCCACATTCTTATTTCTTTCATGACTCCTTCAATCAGTACTCTAGTATAGAGTTCCCACAATGCTGAGAAGGCTGATTCGTCGGTAATTTTTACAATCATGCTGTGAACCCTTTCTTTTATATAGAGGGACGATAACAGCTTTACACCAGTCTTCTGGTTCAAGGCTATGTCTCCATCATATCTTGAAAAAGACCCACAGCAGAATTGCAACTAAGCCTTCTCCAGCTCTCAGCATTTCAAGGGAAATCCTATTTTTCTAGAAATTTTACTTTCTAAATTAACTGTGCGTTTACGCAATGTCAAGAATCAAGAAGTAACAGTAGGCGAATTAATTTTTATTGGTTTTAGAAAAAAAGAGTAAGAACAAATACTTTACGTAAATATAACTTGAAACCTACTATCTACGAACCAACTAGAATTACAAGTTATTCTGCAACTTGAATAGATAATATACAGAACAAATTTGAAAAGATATAAGTCCCAAGTCCTTAATCTAGGATTATCTGATAACATGGCACAAATTATCGGAATTCCTTGCAAAATAGGTTTTCAAATAATTCAAATAGTGATTTAGTTTCAAAAGAAACATAAATCAAATTTACCAAAATTCCTAAGTATTCATTTAAGATTAGCTTCCGAGAAGTTTACCAAAAACAATGATTTGAATTCAACTTTTAAAACACTCTTTTAATTATTATATATATAATTTAATTATTCTCTTATTACTCCTCTGAGACTTGGGTCTTGTATCGCAAGCATCTCCGTATACTCGACAGATTTCACCTCAAATGTCTCCGAGACATTATGAACACCCGATGGTCAGACCGCGTCAGGAATACTACTGTCCTGAGGTGCGCTAATGTTGGAGGCATTGAGGTGTATCTGATGAGGCGCCAGCTGCGGTGGTGTGGACATGTGTCTCGTATGTCGGAGAGTCGAGTGGCGAAGCGCATCTTCTATTCAGAACTCCAGTACGGTAAGCGAAAACGCGGTGGCCAGTACCTAAGATATAAGGACGTCCTGAAGAGGCATATGAAGAAATGCAATATAGAGCCCTCGCAGTGGGAGACAAAAGCGGCACTGCGTCCCGCGTGGAGAAGACTTATCCACCAACAGGTTGATAATTTCGAAGTTGAGCGGCGTAAAGAACTCGACACAAAGCGAGATGAACTGAAGACCCGCCAACCTATGACCATACACTACAATTATGTTGGTGGAACTTTGACTTGTCCAAAGTGCTCTCGTGCTTTTAGCAACAAGCTCGGGTACGCCAGCCATCAAAGAGCACATGAGAGGGCAGAAAACCTAAGCCATAACTGAATGAAGTGTCATAGTCAAAATGCTTGTCCAGTGACACAGTCGCCATGGCCGAAATCGGCCTGGATATATATATATTATACTAAGTTTTCCTTAGGAAAAATTTAAGTTTCTCAAAAAAGGAAAATTAGCTGGCTAACTAAAGGACTTAGAATATCTATTAGAAATAAAAGACGTTTATTTCTCCCTTAAAAATAAATAATTTGCTAAAACTAATTGGTACAAAAATTACAGTATGCAGTATTAATGTAATAGAATCAAGTTTCAATAAGTCAAAGGCAGACTTAATAAAGAATAAAACTAATTTTATTGAAACTCTGTAACAAGTATTCATTGTAATAAAACTTTTAGTGATCGCATACACATCAGCAAATAATAAATATAAACCTTAATTCATATAAAAGCTGTGCAGAGATGACCTAATTATATTTTACTCTCAATTGAATAATTTCGTAGCATAAATAGACCGCAGCCTTTTGAGGTTAGTTAGCTAGTTAGTATTTTGTCAAGTTCTATGTATTTAGTATCCAAGTCAGTCTCTGCCATTGTCGCTTCTGGATCAAAATCCATAGTTTCGCAACTGAATATGCTGACTGGCTAGCTAAAAAATAGCATAAACTATTCACGCAAAATACGCGCTAGTCGTGGAGTTGCGGCAAAGTAGCCCCCTACTACTACTACTAGCATTAACTAATATATATCTATTATTTCCCAGCTAGCATTCTGGTTAAATGAGTTTCAACTACTTTAAAATCTAAGTTATGTATATATATTAAGTATAGAGTACTATGGAAACAAAAACGTAATAGTGAAAGAGATGGTAACATTCATTTAAAAGAAAATACAGAATATTTTTAATATATTTATTAACCATTAAAAATAGACTCAATGTATGGTCAGCCAGTGTATAAATGTATTGCTATACACAAAAAATATTAATGAAACAGTTCAAAGATACTATAATTAATAAGTGTCGATAAACTTTTAAGTTAAGTGAAAAAATTCAGCCTTTTTTGTAAAAATTAAAAGAAAACCAATTACTGCGTCGAACTTAGCTATGAATACAATTTATTTTTATATACATATTCAGTTGAAGAATGCAGAACAAATTAGTACATATAGTCGTTGTGATTAAATAATTTATAGACAGGCGCACTGACAGTCTTAAACTTCTCAGACAATTTTTTGCTCACTCACTCAGCCTCAAAGAGACTCTCAGTCTGACCTAGCACCAAGTCTGCATGGCCTAGGCCTGTGATTATAAGCTTAATAGACTTCCCATTTCAAATTATTAAATGGAGTTTTCATTTTGAAAGCAACATGAGGCCCAGGAAATTTAAATGGATGCGCCTGTCTACAACAGAATTGAGGAAAAAATATTTTAATCAACAAGTAGTTGTGTTTTTTGGATGAAAATGTTAAAAGAATTTAATTCACAATACAGAACAATAAAAAAATTGTGCATGGATCAAACATTTAGGAACGGTGATCGTATTTGGTATTAATATTTAATATGCAAAAAGAATATCTCTTCTGTTAATTTTATCTGTGTTCTCTATTCTTATAGTGTAATAATATGTATAATAAATGAGCATATTTTAGGCACCATCCTTCATCAACCGCATCTGACATGAATGCATTATAATAACATTCCTTAATTTATGCATAATATAATGTTGTATTCAAACAAGACTGGTTACAGTGAATAGCTGCTATCCTAAGAGAAATATTGACAATGATTACTTTAGTCAATTTTATAACAAATCGTCTAGCGGTACTGTTCAGTCAAGACCAACATCATCATCAGTGGTTCCCGAGCCTTTTCCAAAGCCTGAAAGAAAAAACAATAAATCAATTAACTAAACAAATTAATCTTTACTGTATCTCGGCACAATTTCTCTATCTTAAAGAAGAAAATTAATTGCTTCCCTTTCTATCATAAATTACTTTTCCAATAAGTTTTTTTAAACTACATATAGCTAAAAACAAAATGAATGGTTTGTTAATCATCAAAGTGTAAAAAAATCCGTTTGCACATCTCTTTCGCTTCCTTTATTTATTTGTTAGGTAAAGATATAATCAATATTAATATTGCAAATTGAATCTTAGCTGTTCTACTTAAATCTCTTTCTAGACTATGCTCTTTAGGAAGGAGCCCCATGTTGACCTGTGTACAAGCACCAATGTTCACGCTATTATATTATCAAGATATAATGCAACACAAACCTGGGGCACCACCACCAAACGGCATAGAACCACCTTTGCCAAGTTTTGTCTGTAGCTTTTGTATGACCGCAGAAATTTTTGGATTATCTTGATATTTAATGAAGTTGGCTGGGTTTGTTGACAGGTCTTGGAACGCTGCCATTATTTCTGGATCCTATAAAAACATATTTTTAGTTAATATAACTGAAGATTTTTTTTCGAATGCGGTCATCTCAGGAACTACCAATGATATTTGACTGTGGGGCACATCCAGGTATTCAGTCAGTCGGCACTCAAATTATCCACCTGAGAAGTATACAGGTACACTTTCCGGCATTAAGTTTGTGACTATGAAATTTGGTGATACAAATTACTATTATTAAAAAAAATATGCTTTGTTATGTTGTGTAAAATATAGTAGGCACTACCTTAGCATAAATGGCTCAGTGTTTATCATTCCATTTAAAACCCCCGCCGCGTCTGTCAGTTCGTGAAAAACTAAAAAACTACTTTACAGATTATGATGCGGTTTCCGCCACTAGACAGTGGTGTATGAGGACGATTTCGGTTTAAAATTTGTTTAAATTAGTTGTTATATGACGATATTTGTTGAAGTTTTCGGAAAAAGTCAAGCCGCCTGGCCGCTTTCATCGAAAACGCTGCCACTTCCATGGAAAATTTCGTTGAAGTAATAGGCAATATTGACGTACTTTTTTATCGCAATATTTCTCGCATAGTATAAATATGTTTAAAATATTGATTTGCATTACTCACCTGGAATGCATTTAAAATTTCTGGATCCATCAACAGGCTGCCCAAGTCGTTTGCGGCGAAGCCCTGGGGAAAAGCACCAACTCCTGGCATACCACCAGCAGGCGCTGATTGGGCGTTAGCCTCTGCTTGCGCTTTCGCAGCTTTAGAGCGAGCTTCTTGAGCTTTATGAAGTCTATTCAGCTTTTCACGATGCTGCAAGAAATAAAAAAGTACATCAAATGCTTGAAATGTGTTGTTGCCAGCTATAAATATTTTCCTTTTATATTGGAACACATTTTTTTATTTCCCTTGAATAATCCTTACTACATGTCTCTTACATAAGACTTGTTCAAGCAAAAGCAGGAACATCTTTTATTTTGTGAAAAATAAAATATTTTGTCTATAGGATTAGTTATCTGACTAATATTATAAGTACGAAAGTTAAGATGGATGGATGTTTGTAACTTTAACCAAATTAAATCCTGAATGAAATTTGGCACAAGAATAGATTATATGGTCTGGAATTTGGAATATGGACAAAAACCAATTCTTAAAATTGTATGTCTGTCTGTTCTGTCTAATCTTTCTCTGGATTTTGATAGAACTTTTACTGGCAAATACCTGATGTTATGAAAAAAAAACTAAGATTAATGTAATTTGCACAAGAGAATCAAGTACATAACCCACTACATTGTGAATAAATGCATGCATTGCTGTAGATGATATTGCACATGGTTGCAGCAAGTAAATAAAAATATTTTTTTAATTAATTTTGTGTGATGAAAAATCATTTTTAATTGATTCAACGCGTACGAAGTCTCGGGAACAGTTATTATCTAAAAATTGAAGTTAAAAAATAACTGCATTATGCTATTAGAGGTCTTTCTTTTATAAATATTTTTTTGTTTGTATTGTATGTAAAATAAGTTCCAGATATTTAATATAACAGTGTACCTCTTTCTCCTCTTTTTTACGCTGAACACTGAGTTTGTGTTGACGGAGCTTTTCGGCGTTAGGTTTAACATCATTCAGCCATTCATTGGTTTGATCATCATAATCAATCTTAAGAGATTCACACAGGTCATGGGAGGCTTCTTCAAATTTGCCCAGCAATCTGATAAAAAATATATTTTAGTGTGAGATGGTTCATAAATCTATAAATGTATAGTATTATACAATCTGACCACCATTTCTTGATAGTTGAAGTTGGGAGTTGAATTATAAACATCTAATATTTTATGTGTGTTGAATGAGAGATAATTATAGGTTAAGTTGGAGATGACAACAAAGTTCACACAATTGTGAACCAATGTTGATGACACATCTTCTCATCTCAAAGATTGTTTGAGTATTAATTAAGAATGAAGAATTATTTGATTTATCACAATTGTATAGATCAAACCTGTTTGTTCAGAGATACAACTAATCTTGGGAATATTTGGGGAACCGCCCTATCTAAAATGAGAACATAAAATGAAACTACAAAAAGAAAACTAAACAAAAATATCAAGAGCATGATATTCAATTTCAGTCTCAATATATTCTATTTTTATATGAAACTTTGCTGTTTAACCAATAATTGTTCCTTAAATCAGCTTTCGAGATTATTAATGCAAGCCGCCATATTGACGCTGATATTCGGCGCCGTGACTTGTTTGTACATTTATGAGTCGCGGGAAATTTAAGATATGACACTTGAAGACATTGGTCGCCGCAACGAGCGTCGAGCCACTGTATAAGGTCGTACCTAAACTGATTTAAGCAAAGAATTGGATGGACATAATTTTTAGTTTGAATTTATGATGATATAATAAAAAGTTTAGTTATTACCTGTAAGCTCGTCCCCTAAATTTATAAGCTGCAGCACTGTCACAATTCAATTCAAGAGCTTGGGTGCAATCTTTAATACAAGCATTTGGCTTGTTCAGCTTTAAATATACCTGAAAGTATTAAGGCAATTTATTATATTGATGAAATGATCTCTGAATTGTTTTTAATTTACAAAAACAGAATTTATTCAATTATATTGGACTCTGTTACAATAAATTGTTCTGTGATGATTAGTTTTCTTTCTAAATTGCAAAGGGACTTCCTATAATGCTTAATACTTTTGTAAGATTTTTTATATAGATATATGAAATGACAATAGGATAGAAAAACATTTAACAGCATACTGACCTGTCCTCTCTTAGCAAACAGTAAAGCACTTTGTGGATTAAGTTGAATAGCTTCAGTATACAACTTGATGGCTTCCTCAAACTGTTGTTCAGAGAAGGCTCTCATAGCTTCTGAACGCTTCTCATCACTTTGATCACGATCCTCGTCAGAAGGTTCTTTATTGGTATCTCCCATTAATTGGTCATCACCAATAGAATCACCTTCCACCACACCTACATTTTGATAAAAAGTATAAAAGAGCCTTCATGAAAACATTCATTTGCTGTTTTTTTGTTTCATCCACATTATTGTTACCACATTGAGGAATGGACCTCTTCTAATATAATTTCAGTTATATATATATATATATATATATATATATATATATATATATATATGTATATATATGTATATATATAAATATATATATTACAAGAGACCTGGTCGAAATGAGTAACATAAAATACTACAAGCTCACAGGAGACAGGTGTGAAGCAGAAATATCCCAGGTTTTGCCTGATGAGTGAGCTGTTGTAGGGCAGGCCCTTTGAAGGGGACAGGTCCCCTTCCCATCATTTTTAACAAGAGAAGGATTGGACACTTAATATCAGGTTAACTGCTTGTTATCCTTCCTCTTAATATAGAGCACATTTATCTTTTTACCAACCGTGGTTGTAAGCATTATTCACTAGTTTTAAAAATGAAACATTAAAATGGCTCTCCATTTAGGCTCCAAGCAGTTAATTGGGGTGCCTTAGCATTCAGTGAAGTTGATATCTAAACAAATGTATTTAACTTTAATTTCACTAAATTATTAGTGAAGTAAAAGTCAAATATGTTGATGTTTAGCATCTAGTCTGGATAAAATTAAATATATTAATAAAAAAACAGTTACTAATGCAACAGCAAGTCATGAGAAGAAAACTGTAGTGTGGATAATTTATAGATTTTCATTTTAGAGCATCAAATATAAACGCTATTTGAATCTGCTCATCTGTAATGTGTAGTATTTCAAGTATTGGATTCACTGTGAATATTGCTATCCACCCCACAATTGTACAAAAAAAAGATGATTAATATTTCTGACCCTATTTATTCATTCACCTTTACATTTTAAATTTGTAAATACTATAGTAGATTATATCAACAATAATGTTTAAGACAACTTGTCGGTTATAGCCACATAAAACCTAAAACCCAAGTCCCTGGAATTTAAAATATATTCAACTTACAAAAGGAAAATAATTTGGGTATAGCAACTTACGATCTAAGAATTAATTTGATTAAAGCTGTTTTTAGTGACAACAAGTTATTGACAATGTAATAATTTACATCCACTATATGGGTTTTATGTCAATGTCATATGCCCCTCAGGGAAGAATATGAATCAAATGAGACCTCACTTTTCAAAATGGGCTAGGCGGTTTAGGTTACAGGTCACAATGGAACAGACATACAAACATATTCATGGATAGCATTACCCTCCTGTCTGTTGAGCAAATTCGAAGAAAAATAGGTATTAATATACTGTTGCTATAATGGTCAATATTTGAAGCTTGATGTTTATTGATTTAATAACTTATGTGACATATCATATCATTAATTAGGGTATTATTTCATTTGAAAACAATTATGTAACATTGGATTATTTAAGATAATAATCAACTTACCCTCCATATTGAGTTCAACATCTGATTCTGACTCAGTGTCTTCTTCTGATGAGGACTGTGGTTTATCACCGGCGTCATTTTGGTTTCTGAAATAATAATATATAGTTGTTGTACCATATAACAATTTTATATCCACAAAAAGACGAAACATAGATTAGAGAAGATAGTGAGGACTATAAGACTTACCCGTCTCCAGAAGGAGTGAAGTGCTTAGTGCCAAAAGTAGCCGTCGGAATAGTTACTCCAAGGGACACAAGGTAGTCTTTGAAGAAAGATAGCCTCGGATGATGTAGAATTTGTGGTTGAGTTTTGCACATCTCAATAAATGCTTGCAACTGCAGTAACTGCTCATCATTGAAAGGGCAACTCATCTTTGAAGTCGAGCCCTACTCCTACCGGTAAAAGCGACAATAAAATTATCTCAAACACATACAACACTAGATATGGTATTTTTAAGTCTTTTGTGATCATCTATATTACAACAAAATTACAAAAATAATTCTTACTTGAGGAACTTGGCGAAAACAAATTGAATTAATTTTTTTTTCTTGAATATTCTCTACTGGCGTCCTAGTCTTACGTCGGTGGTAAAAGTATTGCCAACTAAATAATAAAAAAATACCAATAAGTAAAGTTCTACCAGGAGAGCAGAAAATCAGATTTTTTCTAATTAAGGTTCTTCTTAAATAAGTATCCACCATGTGAGCATTTTCGTATATTTATTTGGACCTAGTTCAGTAGTAGTACAGAACTGATTTACAAATCATAGACAAAAATATTGTTTATCATGCTACATTGTACCTCCGTTCATCATTATAATTATACTCATAAAAGTATGCATAATATTTATAAAATACTGTTTTATGCTCAAATAACAGAAGTTCTTGTTTCATAGGTGTTCCGATTGTCTGGAAATGATATGGTGACAGACCTTTGCCAAAATTTTCGCGATTTAAGTTAATTTGCTATATCAAAGTTGATTAGTTTGGGCGCTAGAGGGCGCAAGTCTTCAATAGACTTAATGCATATTTTAAGTACAAGCTTGCATCAGTAAACAAAATATTAATATTACAAATATATTAATTTATAGTCAGTTATATTTTTGTAACCATTTGCATAATCACTGCCTTTTTTCTGCATATTTATTTTCACACGCGCCGCTCCAGCCCTGAAAAAAGGTTGTGAGGACCCGAGTTCATACTCCAACTCGCACTTGGCCATTTTTTGGCACTCGTTCATAATATACAAAATACTGTCCATGATTTTTATAGTGTTCCACGAGTTAGTGTGTTTCTACATATATATGGCTTTGGCCCACAGCCCCAACAGAAGACATTGGACAACGATTGGCATTTTTTAAAAATAGTTCTTTTAGTAGAATGTCTGCGGTAATTTATAACCCCCCCCCCCCTAAATATGTATACTATCTTAAGCTATTTAAAGAAGTTAAGTAAGAAAGTCAGGAAAAATCTGCTTTCAATTTTAAATTCGGCTCATTAAAAATTAAATTGGACTTTTGCAAAAATTTTTTTAAAGATAGTGCTCTAATTTTTTTTAAAAAATATTGAAGTATCTGAAGTTGTACCATAAAATACGAAGCTCAAAGAAGGGCGACGTTGAGCTCACCACCCAGATCCCAAACATGTTTAAATGGAAACAATATTATTTAAATATAGTAGAAGGGTGACTAAGCGCCGCTAACCATATTTTTAGTACCTGCTTTTCTCTGAAGTTTATTCTAGACCGGAAATTCGTACTAACGCTTAACAGTGGTAGAGTCCGCAAGCAGCGACAACATCTGTTGCACAAATGGGCCGGCTCGACCGGTGAAATCCCACGACCTCACAGTAAACAGACGTGAAGTAGAAGTACTCTGTTTTCCGTCCGATAAGTGACATGCCGGAGGCCTAATTTGAGTACTCTTCCCCTTCGCACCCTTTGCCTATAAGGATAGGATGGGAATGAGAGGAGGATTGGACGGGGAGGAGGTTAGCGGGGAAAAGGAAATATCCTTTTTCCTGTCTATGCCCTCCTCTGTCCTCCAAAAGTAGGCAACGCATCTGCAACACATTTGCTTGTTGTGGATGTCTATGGGTAGCGTTCACTTAAGGTCAAGTGATTCCACACCTTTGCCACCTTATTCCATAAAAAAAGTGGTGATGATAAAATTTTGTGCAATTCGGTACTTCTGTTTACCTAAATCAGAATTCGTTTGGTTTTAATAACATATTTTGGGTTGTGAGAAGTACCACTTTTCATTTTAGGGGATGGTGGTTACCAATGTGGTGGCTTACCAATTCTACGTCAAAATAAGCTAAATTTTCACGAAAATATCTTCGAGACTGGGATGCGATGAAAATTGATTTTTACAGGAAAAAATCACGGAAATTTTTCTTTACAGTTACAACAGCTAATGCAAAAAGAAGTCCCCACCGCATTTTCATGTTCTTTTTACGAAAACTTATTTGCTGAGGTAATAGGCATGGTTTAATAAACAGTGAATTTGATATACAAAAGTTTGAATCTGATTTTAAGAAGTCCGAATTAAATATTTAAACTAGCTGTTACCCGCGACTTCGTTTGCGTGGAATGAAATAAAATGTATTAATTATTATTAAAAGAATTTATGAAAGTGTATAATCGTGTTTTTTACAACAATTGGGCGAGGTGGCACTTGACTTGACAGGTCATAAATGCCCGCATTAATTGTTTCTATCGTCACATGAATATAAATAAATAAATATATGTAAGCCAGAGGGGTAGGCAGAGATTATGGATTTCCATTTGGCGCGATCCTAGCACACCTCTCTTGTTTCTTCTACATCCATACATCTACGCATACAAGCTGGTCGGTCATGGCTACTCTTTATATCGCCCTTATTTAGTATATTACTAGTCTGATCGATATAATTTCTCCTTGGACGTCCCCTACCAACACTGACACTCACTTTAGCAACATGAATTTGTTTCGTTAATCTACTTTTATTAATTCCTTTAACATGCCTGAACCGCCGAAGCATACCTTTCTCTACTCTAGTCACAACATCCACTTTTAAGCTACACTTTTTCCTTACATTTAAGGCAATTTTAATCCCATTATTCAACGTCACGTCTAACATAAGTCTTAAGGATCTCAACGGCATTAACTCTACTAGCATGCTTTTTCTGCTAAACCCACCTCTCACTTCCATACATTAAAGTGGGGTCTAGTACAGTATTGTATATATATTTTTTTTTGTGAGAAGGTGGCAAACGAGCAAGCGGATCACCTGATGTCAAGTGAGCGCCGCCCATGAACATCCGCAACAGACAAATGCGTTGCTGATGCGTTGCCTACCTTTAAAGGACAAAGGAGGACATAGACAGAAAAAAGGATAATTCCTTTCCCCCGTTAACCCCATCCCCATCCTATCCTCTTCCCCTTCCCGTCCTATCCTTATGAGGAAAGGGGAAGAGCACTAAAATTAGGCCTCCGGCACCTCACTCATCAGACGAAACGCAGAGTACTTCTAGTTCACGCCTGTTTTCTGTGAGGTCGTGGTATTTCACCGGTCGAGCCGACCTATTCGTGCAACAGATGTTGTTGTTGCGGGCTCTACCACTGTTAAAATTGCGAGACGAGTCGTCATAGACACATGCTAACTCCTCTAGCCTTTATTTCCCACATTCACTCGTCTTTCAAAATCCATAACGTGTCTACCATCTCTACTAATCATACATCCCATATACATAAGCTCTTCCATCTTTTCCACTTCTGTGCCAGTAACATTTATATCAATTACTGTTCTACTTTGTTCTCTTTCAAACACAGAATCAAGTAAGAAACCCAAGGAATTGTAAATAAAATCATGTGTCGCCGCAGATGACATTGGTTGTGGCACATGGTTGTAGAAACTATTCATAAATAAAAAAGTGATGACAACACATTTTTGTTGAATTCCAGGAGGACGAAGTCGCCGAAGAACAGCTTATCGTCATGCTTAGTTTATCAATTTACTAGAAATTTATAAACTAAGCATGATTTGCCAATCTTTTTTGAAATCACTTAAAACATAATATTTGATTTGACTTAAGAATTGCTTCATCGATGAAGACATTAGAACAAGGAACGAAACGTGAATAAAATGTATGGTGGGGGAAATCAGAAATGAAGTCGGCAAGAGACATGCTCCATAAGAACGGTTATCGACCAGTTTAGTTGCGTGCTATTGTGTTGCCGTCAAAAAGTTAAGTTAGGAAAATTTAAAATGGAAAATTGCAATATCCGCCCATTTCTTAAGGCGACGTGAGTCCCGTCGGTGTACATGCGTCAGTGTATATCTTGAACGGTTTGGATTTTGATAGAAGCCTCTTTTAATTCTATGTTAGAAATAAACAAATCTCATAAATTATAAGGCTGAGACGTTATTTTCTTAAACATCTCAATCGCTGCATAAATAGCTTTATTATACGAGAACCAAATTAATTTTATTACTATCTTATGCATTTATAAAGATTTATTTATGATGGAGGCTACCCGAGATGCCCGTACCGGGATTCGGTTACTTGTTTCAGGTAAATTACGCCCTCTCTGATATTTTATATTACTGAAGAAGATGGCAATAAGCAAATGAAATGCAGAGCTTATCTTTAATGTACAGAGGAGGGGAAATAGACAGGAAGAGGATATAATATTCTTTTTCCATCTATCCATTCCCCTGTTAAATGTTTTCCCCTTTTCACCCTTTCCTGGGTAGAAGAGAATGGGGAGGGGAAAAGGACGGTAATTAGGGATTCCGATACCTCTACATCAGTCGACTTCTACTTCATGCCTCTCTTATATTAGGTTGTGGTATTTCGAGCTGGCCCATTAGTGTAATAGTTGTAAATTATGTATGAGTACAATTTATGGGTACGATGGTTATTATATAATGTGACATTTCCGTAACAGACATGTCAAGAAAGCGATCCGAGGTCTCCATATTGGAGGCCGACTGTCCATTTTCTGTTTGTTCCCTCTGTCCATAAAGGTGGGTAACGCATCCGCAACTCATTAGTTAGTTGCAGATGTCTATGGGTGCGATCACTTGCAATCGGGTGAACCGCTTGCTCGTTTGCCACCTAGTACTATAAAAAAAAAATCTTGGGTAGCGTGATTTTTTTTTGTCATTCTTTCACAAATTAAACAAAAATACTATTTTTGCTTGCAACACGTGAAAAGAAAAAGAATCGAACAAATTTGAAACCAGTTTAAATACGATCAATAAATGCAGAACTATTTGACCTTTGATTGTACAAAAGATGGCGACAGACACTAAGGAGCAAAAATGTGGAGTGCTGCGAGAAAGGGTACGCCGAGACAATTGAGTAACACCGCTCTCAAAGGTATTCTTCCCCTTTTCGTCTACACCAATTCTGAACGAATTTCCCTCTATTCGGGTAAAATTGAGTTGTAAAAAGTTTCGCATTGGTTTTGAAAAGATAAATTTTATTTATTTCACTTCATTTAAAAGGTTTAAAAGTTATATTATATTTTGTATTTAAATTTAAATAAAAAAAGTATAAAATAGTTTGGGATGTAATAAATACCATACTATTATATTTTAACTTGTGAAGATATGTAGTGAATTTCGGTTCGTGCTACAAACATTTTTCTCTATCGTACAATTTTTTAAAATGTAATAAATCTTATAGCATAAAGTGACAAATAACAAATTTATGTTACGTCAAAGCTGTGAGCTCAACAATGCTACTAATTATTTTTTTTGCATGGATGCTGCTTCGAGGCGGGATTTGGCATCATAATTACAGTTACAACGATCTAAAGTACTAATTACTTAAAGTATGAAACTGTTAACATTTCACATCGTTACTTAACGGAGGAATTTTTACTCTACGTACAAATGAAAAAACAATGAGATGTAGCCCTTCTATTATAATTGTGAATGTAAGTTTGTTTGTTACGCTTTCACGCGAAAACTACTCAACTGATCATCATGAAACTTTGCACACATAGTCTTAGAGGTATTAGAAGTAAAATAGGATACTATTTATGAAAAAAATAGTATATAAATAGCGAAGCATGTTTGTGTATAGACTTATAGATTCCGAAACGGCTGGACGGATTTCGATGAAATTTACAAGGATTGTCCAGATTGGCACATTCCTGTGTTTGGTAGCGATCGGATCAACATAATTACTGTGACCGGGGCGAAACCTGGGGTCACAAGTATAGAATAAATCAACTTTATTTTTTTTACAATTTACATAGAATTATTTTTGTGCAGGACGATCGGGCTTAGAGTTAATTTAAAATTGTTATAAATATATAATAGTAAATATAATATAGTTTATTGCAAATAGTATTATATAGTAAATAGCTCATAGTTAATTTGTAATAATGTAAATATATCTGTTTAAGTTTGGAATGTACGAATACGTAAAAATAGATTAACATTCCAAAGGCATGAGTCATAACTTTTACAAATAAAGAGACAAAGGAAAGGGGCAGGGCTTGCATGCCAGATGTGGCGCTCGCTCGCCGAAAATGACGCGCGCGCCCGGTTCTACGTAGTAAACCCCCGTTGGTTTACGTCCCCGTCCGAGCCATATAAATATAGGTGGCTCGGGCTCATTCAGATGGCCTAGTCGTAGAGCCTCCACGTAAGAGCGCTCTCCCCGGCCAGTGCCACAAGTGTCAACTATACGGACACTCAGCCCGCAATTGCTTCGCCCGCCCCAGGTGCGTTAAGTGCCTAGGGGATCATGGCACTTCTGAATGTCCTAGACCAAAGGACAAATCTGTTCTGGCCACTTTCGGCCCACCCGCCTGCGTTCTCTGCCAATCGGAGGGCCATACGGCAAACTACCTGGGATGCCCAAAAGCACCCAAGCGTAAGGCGCCTAATCCTACTCGGCAACCTACTAGGAGCCAGCATCTGGTACCGACATCCGCTTCATTCCCACCCCTCCGCCCCGCGTGGCAATCAGCTGCAAAACTGACCCCCGCGTGGATCCAACCAGCCCCAACCGCTCCCACGAGCATGTCACGCACTACGACCAGCACCAAACCGACACCCGTCGAACCTACGGCTGTGCCCCAAAGATCAAAAATGACAGCGACCGATCCCTTGGCATCTCTCAATAAACTGCGCTCCCTTGACATGGAAGAGGTCTTGGCCTTCGCCCACGCGTTTAAAAATTCTTCCGGTGACATAGTTAAGCGTGTCGAAGTAATAGTCCAGTACGAGCGCATTTTCCGTGCTCTACAATATTAGTCGTCTCGATGGCTGCGAACGATGTGAATAAAAATATTCCTCCGATTCTCGCGCGTTATAACGGTAGAGTCAAACCGCGATCGATTAATATAGCATTCTTTAACGCGAACGGCATCAAGGAACAACGCGACGAAATTCATAACTTCCTTCGCGATCATCAAGTCGATATACTACTCGTGCAAGAAACCTTTCTAAAACCGACAACAAGGGACCCGAATGTCCCCAATTATAAAATCGTTAGGAACGATAGGGCCGGCGCCCCAGGAGGCGGCACTATTGTTTACTATAAAAAATATCTGCACTGCGTTCCGATCGACACGCCCGCGCTAACGCACTTAGAAGCTTCGATCTGTCAGCTGGCGATGACAGGTCACGCCCCCATTACGATAGCTTCGGTCTACCTTCCCTGTAGACCAAGCGCAACTATCTTGCGCTCTGATTTCGAAGCTCTTCTGTCAATAGGAGGAGCTACCATTCTGGCAGGCGATTTCAATAGTAAGCACATCCGATGGAACTCAACTAAAATCAACAATCGAGGTCAAGCGCTCGACTCAATGTCGGACTTACTCGACTTCGAAATCGTAGCGCCCACAGAGCCTACGCACTACCCCCACATAGTGGATCACACACCGGATGTTCTTGATATTGCCATCGTTAAAAATATCAACCTTACCCTGCGTGATGTCGAAGTAATTCACGAGCTTCACTCGGATCACCGACCAGTTATACTACGGCTAGGGTCTTCTGCACCAGCCTCGCCCCTAACGAAGACTATCGTGGACTGGCACAAACTTAGTGCTAAGCTACAAAACATTAACTCTCCGCAATTAGATGCCATTCCCAATCAAATAATTAATACACAAGATATGGGCGTCGCAATCGAATCTCTCACAAGTCATATCCAAACTACCATCGAGGACTGCTCGAGGCAGGTCCCAGAGATGGATAACCATCGCTGGGAGCTGCCTCCGGACGCCAGAGACTTGCTGAGACGTAAGAATGCGGCCACCCGAGCTTACGATATGTATCCCACCGAATCGCACCGCAAGCGGCTACGTAAACTACAGCGTGAATCGAAAGCACGCATAGCCGCCCTCAGGAACGAAAGGTGGGACTCAACCCTTAATAGTATAAAGCCATCCCATCTAGCCTTTTGGCGGCTTCCTAAATCACTCAAAGGCGACACGTATTTCACGATGCCACCGCTCGCACGTCCAAACATGACGCCAGCCATGCTGGATGAAGAGAAAGCAGAATGTCTGGCTGTCAGCCTCGAAGCCCAGTGCTCTCCCAGTAGCTTACCGGTCGACCCTGTTCACCTCCGAATGGTGGACGGCGAGGTCGATCGACGAAAACAAGAACCACTTCGCGACTCCGTTCCCCCGGTAACATGCGATGAAGTTGAGAAGGTAATTAAAAACTTACGTCCACGGAAATCTCCCGGTTCAGACGGTATCACCAATAGGGTAACCAAACTCCTTCCTGCTACTATTATACAGCTATTAGTGCTAATCTACAACGCGGCAATGACCGAAGGTGTCTTTCCCAGCGAGTGGAAAGATGCTGAGGTTATAGGGTTCCTCAAACCGTCGAAGCCGGCCACTAACCCCACGTCTTATCGTCCCATCAGTCTTCTCAAAACGTTTGGGAAGATCTATGAACGTCTGATTTTAGCCCGCCTTCGCGCCTTTATGGACACTAAAAGGCTCCCAATCCCCGAACAATTCGGCTTTCGCGCCAAACATTCGTGTACCAATCAAGTGCATCGCATCACGGAGCACATTCTCTCCAAACGCCAACGCGGCTACAACACTGGAGCCCTTTTCCTCGACGTGGCGAAGGCGTTCGATAAAGTCTGGCACAACGGCCTCATATACAAGTTATACGAGTACGGAATGCCCGACCGTCTCGTATGCATAATACGAGACTTTTTAAGCAATCGAACGTTCCGCTACCGCGTCGAGGGAGTGTGTTCTCAAGCGCATCCCGTTCGAGCCGGGGTGCCTCAAGGTTCGGTGTTAGGCCCAGTCCTCTTCACCCTCTACACCAACGACATACCGCGCGTACGCGGTGTAGAGCTAGCCCTGTTCGCTGATGACACCTGCATTTTCTCGTCAGGTCGTCAGCCTGACGCTATATGTCGACGCCTCCAGACCGCAGCCAAAACCCTCGGTGACTGGTTCCGGAAATGGAGGATCGAAATAAATCCAACAAAAAGCGCGGCCCTTTTCTTTTCGCGAATCAAGGAGGCAAATCTCCCATCCATCAAACTCATGGACAGCCCAATTCCCTGGGAAGATAAAGTCAAATATTTAGGTGTCATCCTTGACCATAAACTTAACTTCGCCGCTCACGTGACCCGGGTCAGGAACCGGGCGGCTTTCGTACTAGGCCGCCTAACTCCGTTAATAAACAAAAAGAGCAAAATGTCCCTCCGAAACAAGGTGACGCTCTATAAAGCTGTAGTACGTCCCGTTATGACGTATGCTAGTCCGGTATTCGCGCACATTCCCCCGAAACAAATACACCGACTTCAGGTGATTCAGAACAGATTTTTGCGCAGGGCCACCGGGGCCCCTTGGTTCGTACGCAACATCGATCTACACGTTGACTTAGAGCTGCCTACCATAGCCCAACACCTGAAGTTGGCGTCGCGCCGCTATTTTGACTTCGTCGCCGATCACCCTAATTCCTTAGTTGTTGGTGCCGCCACCTACAAACCAATCGCACTAGGTAAGTTCCGGCGTGACCATCGAAGACCTAGGCACGTCCTGGACTTCCCTGACGACGAGACATCTATCGCTATAGCGAAGAATAAACAACTTCGCAAACAACTTCGACCACACCGTCCTTGCCGGCGAGGACGGCCAACATACTTCCCCGTTAATGATAGAAGCGTTGCTGGAGTTTCTTCCGCCACTTCTTCTCCCAGCGCTAACGCTTTCCGAAGTGGTAGTAATATTAGTCAGACAATAGCTACCGATCGAGCCGAGGCTCGGCCCTCTCGGGCACCCTCGAATCGGAAAGCTAAACGCGTATTGAGTGACAGCCCAAGCCGAGGTCCCCTCTCGGGGTCCCTTGAGCCCAGTCACTCCATGGAGCGTCCGCCGAAGCGACCTAAGAGCTCGGCGGCCTCCCAATCCGGTAATACTAGTAAGGTAACGGCCCGAGCCGAGGCTCCCCCTACGGAGGGAGCCCTCGAGCTAAGTTACTCTTAAAGAGGCTTAGGCTAGGCGCCCTCTGCGCCCTGCCGCCTCGAGCCCGGTGTAGCTGTAAATGCCTCCTCAAGGCAAACAGTGACACTTCAGTCAAAAAAAAAAAAAAAACTCATTCAGGAAAGGCCTTTACGGCCTCTCAGATAGGAGCGCAAACCGGACCCCCTTCAGAGACCACGAGCTCCGCTCCAGTCTCAAGCGCCGCGTCCTTCTCCGGCAGCGACTCGGAAATGGAGTTAGATTCTCCCCTGTCCCCCGAAAATCCCGAGGACAAAGGCGGCCTATTTACGGTCGTCGAAAACAAAAAGAAGCGCAAGAAGCGCTCTTCCCCCGCTGCCTCATTAGCCTCCTCTCCTGTGCCATCAAAGGCACACAAAGCAGAGCCCAACGCGGTAGCTGGACCATCTCAGCCCACTTCAGCCCCCATCCCCGCCCTTATGGCAATCCCCGTAGCGTTGCCCAAGCCTACCCCAGCCCCGCAGGTAAGGCCTGCCGCCCCAGCTGTACCACAAGGTCCCCCCGCGCCTCGCGCGCCGCAGGACAAAAGGCCCCCCCCAATTTATGTCCAAGCCCAGGACAAATGGCCGATGATACAGTCGGCCGTGTCCAACAAATATAAAATAGCCGCTACAGCGACGGCTCAAGGCATCAAAATGCAGCTCGAGACTGCTGATGCTTTCCGGCACGTAACCCGCTTCCTCCATGAAAAGGAGGTGTACTTCCATACGTACACACTCGCTGAAGATCGCATTTTAAGGGTCGTTGTAAAACGCATCCCTAAGGAAATTCCGCTAGAGGAAATCGCCCAGTCCCTTAAGGACCAAAAACTCCCAGTCTTAGGTGTCTATCGTATGACGAATAGACGTACTCGAGCCCCTATCGATCTAGTGCAAGTTCACTTAGAACTCACGCCTGAGGGCAAATCAATCTTCGACATCAAGTCGATCTGCGGCCTCAGTGGCTTGGTGGTGGAGCCGCCGCGTAAAGGCGCTCTACCGGGCCAATGCCACAAATGCCAAATGTACGGGCACACAGCCCGTAACTGTTTCGCCCGCCCTAGGTGCGTCAAGTGCCTAGGTGACCACGGCACCTCTGATTGTCCCCGCCCGAAGGACAAAACACAGCTGGCCACTTTTGGCCCCCCCGCCTGTGTCCTCTGCCAATCGAAGGGACACACTGCTAATTACCTTGGGTGCCCAAAAGCACCCAAGCGTAAACAGCAGCCCCAACCATCTCGCCAGCCACTAAGACGTCCCCAACCAGTGCCAACATCGGCATCCTTCCCTCCTCTGCGCCCCGCGTGGCAAACAACAACTCCACTGGCCTCCGCATGGTTCAAGCCGAGCCCCACCGTTACCAGGATTCCTCATCACGCAGGTAATAAACCGGCACCCGCCAAGCCGGTTGCACCCGCAAAAACGGCAGAGACCAATCCATTCGAGTCTCTAAACAGGCTAGGAAGCCTAGATATGGAGGAGGTCCTCACCTTCGCCGACGAGTACTTAAACGCGTCCGGGAACATAGGCACGCGGCTATATCTAATACGCAAGTATAAGCACATCGCTAGTGCTTTAGAATTCAATTAGCCGTTACAGAGATGGATAACGCTAAAAATAAAAATAGTCCTCCGACTCTCACGCGCAATTACGGTCGAGTTAAACCACTATCAATTAATATAGCATTTTTTAACGCGAACGGCGTAAAAACACAACGCGACGAAATAAATAACTTCCTCCGCAAACATCAAGTCGACGTACTACTCGTGCAGGAAACATTTCTTAAACCAACAATGAGGGACCCGAATGTCCCCAATTATAAAATCGTTAGGAATGATAGGGCCGGCGCCAAAGGCGGTGGAACTATCATTTACTATAAAAAGTCCCTGCACTGTGTACCGATCGATACTCCCGCGCTCACGCACTTAGAGGCTTCGATCTGTCAGCTGGCCATGACAGGCCATGCCCCCATTACAATAGCTTCGGTTTACCTTCCTTGTAGACCAAGTGCAACCATTCTACGCTCCGACTTCGAAGCCCTACTATCTATAGGAGGAGCTACCATTCTTGCAGGCGACTTTAATAGCAAGCACATCCGATGGAATTCAACCAAGACTAACAATCGAGGTCTAGCGCTCTACTCAATGTCGGACTTATTAGACTTCGAAATCGTAGCGCCCACAGAGCCTACGCACTACCCCCACATAGTGGATCACACACCGGATGTTCTTGATATTGCCATCGTTAAAAATATCAACCTTACCCTGCGTGATGTCGAAGTAATTCACGAGCTTCACTCGGATCACCGACCAGTTATACTACGGCTAGGGTCTTCTGCACCAGCCTCGCCCCTAACGAAGACTATCGTGGACTGGCACAAACTTAGTGCTAAGCTACAAAACATTAACTCTCCGCAATTAGATGCCATTCCCAATCAAATAATTAATACACAAGATATGGGCGTCGCAATCGAATCTCTCACAAGTCATATCCAAACTACCATCGAGGACTGCTCGAGGCAGGTCCCAGAGATGGATAACCATCGCTGGGAGCTGCCTCCGGACGCCAGAGACTTGCTGAGACGTAAGAACGCGGCCACCCGAGCTTATGATATGTATCCCACCGAATCGCACCGAAAGCGGCTACGTAAACTACAGCGTGAATCGAAAGCACGCATAGCCGCCCTCAGGAACGGGGAAAGGTGGGATACAACACTTAATAATTTAAAGCCATCCCATTTAGCATTCTGGCGGCTTCCCAAATCACTTAAAGGCGACACGTATACCACGATGCCGCCGCTCTTACGCCCAGACATGACGCCAGCCATGCTGGACGAAGAAAAAGCCGAATGTCTGGCTGACAGCCTCGAGGCCCAGTGCTCTCCCAGTACCCTACCGGTCGACCCTGCCCACCTCCGAATGGTGGACAGCGAGGTCGATAGGAGAAAACATGACCCGCTTCGCGACTCCGTTCCCCCGGTAACATTCGACGAAGTTAAGGAAATAATTAAGAACTTGCGTCCACGCAAAGCCCCCGGCTCAGATGGTATCACCAATAGGGTGACCAAACTCTTTCCTGCTGCTATTATCCAGCTCCTAGTTGTCATTTATAACGCGGCAATGACCAAAGGCGTCTTTCCCAGCGAGTGGAAGGACGCTGAGGTCATAGGGTTCCTCAAACCCTCAAAGCCGGCCACAAACCCTACGTCATACAGACCCATAAGTCTTCTCAAAACGTTTGGGAAGATCTATGAGCATTTAATATTAGCCCGCCTACGTACCTTTATGAATACCAAAGGACTACCAATCCCCGAACAGTTCGGCTTTCGTGCCATACATTCATGTACCAATCAAGTGCACCGCATCACGGAGCACATCCTTACAAAACGTCAACGCGGCTCTAGCACCGGAGCACTATTCCTCGACGTGGCGAAGGCGTTCGATAGTCTGGCACAACGGGCTCATATACAAGCTGTATGAGTACGGAGTGCCCGATCGTCTCGTATGCATAATACGAGACTTCCTCAGTAATCGAACGTTCCGCTACCGCGTCGAGGGAGTGTGCTCTCAAGCACACCCCGTTCGAGCCGGGGTGCCTCAAGGGTCGGTGTTAGGCCCAGTCCTCTTTACCCTCTACACCAATGATATACCGGGCGTACGCGGTGTAGAGCTTGCCCTATTTGCCGATGACACCTGCATTTTCACGTCGGGCCTTCAGCCTGACGCTATATGTCGACGCCTCCAGACCGCAGCCACCACTCTCGGTGCATGGTTCCGGAAATGGAGAATCGAAATAAATCCAGCAAAAAGCGCCGCCCTATTCTTTTCGCGACATAAGGAAGCTCACCTTCCGCGTCTCCCATCCATTAAGCTCATGGACAGCCCAATTCCTTGGGAAGATAAGGTAAAATACCTAGGTGTCATCCTTGACCGTAAACTTAACTTCGCCGCTCACGTTACCCGGGTCAGGAACCGGGCGGCTTTCGTACTAGGCCGCCTATTCCCACTAATCAACAAAAAGAGCAAAATGTCCCTCCGGAACAAGGTGACACTCTATAAAGCTGTAGTACGTCCCGTTATGACGTATGCTAGTCCGGTCTTCGCGCACATATCCCCTAAACTTATTCACCGACTTCAGCTGATCCAAAACAGATTCTTGCGCAGGGCCACTGGCTCGCCGTGGTTCATGCGCAACATCGATTTACACGTGGATTTAGAGCTGCCCACCATAGCTCAACACCTGAAGTTGGCGTCGCGCCGCCGGTCACCCCAACCCGTTAGTCGTAGGTGCCGCCACCTACAAACCAACCGCGCTCGGTACGTTCCGTCGCGACTATAGACGACCTAGGCACGTACTCGACTATCGAGACGATGCTATAACGATCGCTCAGGCTAGGTTGAAACAATTTCGCAACAAAATCACATACCGTTCTCGCCGGCGAGGACGGCCATCGCATTCAAGATACGGCCACATAGCTGCCAGAGTCTTCTCCCCTACTCATGATAGAAGCGTTGCTGGAGTTTCTTCCGCCACTTCCTCTCCCAGCGCTAACGCTTTTCGAAGTGGTAGTAATATTAGTCAGACAATAGCTACCGATCGAGCCGAGGCTCGGCCCTCTCGGGCACCCTCGAATCGGAAAGCTAAACGCGTAAAGAGTGACAGCCCAAGCCGAGGTCCCCTCTCGGGGGCCCTTGAGCCAAGCCACTCCATGGAGCGTCCACCGAAGCGACCTAAGAGCTCGGTGGCCTCCCAATCCGGTAATAATATTAAAGTAACGGCCCGAGCCGAGGTTCCCTCTACGAGGGAGCCCTCGAGCTTAGTTACTCTTAAAGAGGCTTAGGCTAGGCGCCCTCTGCGCCCTGCCGCTTCGTGCCCGGTGTAGCTGTAAATGCCTCCTCAAGGCAAACAGTGATCTTTCAGTCATAAAAAAAAAACTCATTCAGGACCGCTCCCAGCACCCGTCGATCTGGGAAACTTATATTAAGTCGCGAGACTTTGCCCCCATCGCCATGCCCGCGTCCGTCCGTGATCCCCGCATCGCCCGCCGTACAACTCAGCCGCCACAGGCCGTCACCGCGCCGTCGAAACCACCACGTGCCCCCGCAACGACTTCCCCGCGTGCCCCCCCGCGTCGTCCGTACGCCCCGCACCCGCGCCTTCTGCGCAGCCTAAAACAGCGCCCTCTGCGCGCCCCCTAGGTGCTTCCTTAGAGCGCCCGAGCTCTGCGTCCTCCACGCATTCCGCGGCATCGAGCCGCAAAAAAAACAACCATACTCCGACGCCAGGGACCTCCGCGCAAGCCGCTCAGAACCCCCAACCCACCATCTCGGACTCATCAGAGTCCGAAAACTCCGACTCGTCCTGCGCCTCCGACATGGAGATCGACCAGCAGGACCCAAACGCCGATGGCTTCAAGGTCGTCACTAAAAAGCGCAAGCGGGGAATCAAATCCCCGCATGTCAGTAGCGCCCCGGCCAAGAAAACGGCCCCGGCTTCGTAGAGTCACGAAGCAATTAAAGGAAGAAAAACTAAGCTTCCACACCTTCTCCTTGCCAGAGGAAAAAACTTTGCGTGTAGTCATCCGTGGCTACTCACTCGAGGAGGAAATCACTTTCGTGGGCGATGACCTCAAAGCCCAGGGATTCCCTATCCTGTCTGTATCTAGGATGACTCATCCTAAGTACAAGACAAAAATGTCGCTTATTATGGCCACCCTTACGCTTTCCCCCGAGGGCAAGCAAATCTATAACTTGCGACGACTATGCGGACTCACCGGCATCTCGGTCGAAGGCCCGCGAAAAACGGGTATAATAGGACAGTGCTACCGTTGCCAGCACTACGGGCACTCAGCCCGCAATTGCTTTGCGCGTCCCAGGTGCGTCAAATGCACCGGTGATCACGCAACAGCAGATTGCCCGCGCTCAACGGAGACCACAGACCCTCCTGCTTGTGTCCTGTGCGAGACCGAAGGGCACCCCGCGAGCTATCGCGGGTGCACCAAAGCCCCGCGCAGGCTACAAATAAATCGGACGGCTCCCCCACGGAACCGCTCCCAGTCTCGCCGTCGTGTCCCGCCGGCAAAACCCGCCGTACGGCCGGAATTCGTCCCGGCCCCAATACCGGCAAAGTCGGCCTGGGGCAAGCCCCTCGCCTCTTTCGCCCAGCCACCCGCGACACAGACTCCCGTCCCCACCGGACCCACGGTCAACACCACCACCTCGGCCCCTGAGCCCACTCAGGGCGCAGCACAACCCAAATCGTCGATAGCGGCAGAGATATCGCAGCTCTGCAGCTATCTAAAAAACATAAACATCCCCGTTATCCTCGCCCTCTCCCGCGAGCTCCGCGCTGCTAGGTCAGGAGAAGAACGCCTAGACGTTATTCTCCAACACATCGACACCGTCAATGCTCTATGGACCAATAACTTGGTCAACTAAAACACTGAAACAACTAACATGGGTAGCACACACAAGGGTCGCATCAAGCCACGCGCATTGACCGTCGCGTACTTCAAAGCCGACGGTCTCCTTAAGCAAAAGGAAGAAATAGGCTTCCATCTTAGACAACACAACATCGACGTAATGCTAGTGCAAGAAACCTTTTTGAAACCCTGCAATCGTGATCCCAAAATCGCCAATTACAACATCATTAGGAACGATAGGCTTACCTCCCGAAAAGGAGGTACGCTTATCTACTACAAAAGGAACTTGCACTGTATTCCGTTAGACACACCCACACTCGCCAACATTGAAGCGTCAGTGTGCAAAATCGCCCTCACAGGTCACTCACCTATCACACTAGCCTCGGTATACCTACCACCGAAAAAACAAATGCTAGACACAGATCTCAGATCCCTGCTTAACTTGGACACTTCAGTTATACTAGCAGGCGATCTAAACAGCAAACACGACAGTTGGCACTCACGAACAACCAACACAAACGGCAAGGAGCTATATCGTCTATCGGGCCTACGGAACATAGATGTCATAGCTCCCACCTCGCCCACACACTACCACAAAAACAACAGACTTAGACCCGACGTCCTAGATGTCGCGGTTCTAAAGAACATAACACTCGACGTGACCTCTCTAGAAGCGCATGACGAGCTTAACTCGGACCACCGCCCAGTTATCTTGAAACTGGGTAGAACCTTACACAGAACTCCCGCGTCTAAACCCATAGTAGATTGGCACTCAGTCGGGGTCAAACTCGAATCTACTGAGTCCGATCATCTAAAGGATATCCCAGACCATATAAAATCCCCCGACACGGCCGTCAGGGCGATAAACTCACTTACATCCCACCTCCAATCAGTCGTCGAAAACTCCACAAGGATGGTCGCCGATACTAATAAGTGTTTCGACGATCTTTCCGCGGATATTCGACGGCTGATAAGAACCAAGAACGCCGCTCTCAGGCGTTACGATAAGATCCGTACGGAAACGAACAGATCAATTTTGCGCAATCTCCAAAGAGAGGTCAAGGCACAAATCACACAATTTAAAAACGACAAATGGGATAACCTGCTCTCAGATCTCGAGCCTTCGAAAACAGCCTACTGGAGGCTGGCTCGAGCACTAAAAGCAGAACCTAGGGCATCAATGCCACCCCTGACCAACTCCGTCGATAACTCCGTCGCATTCGATGATCTAGAAAAAGCTGAGTGTCTGGCCGGCTGTCTAGAGAGTCAATGCACACCCTCCACTTCACTCACAGACACAACATTCATACAAAACATCGACCAGGAAGTGGAACATAGGGCATCCCTCCTCCCCGAGGGCGACCCTCTCGAACCAATCACCATTGAAGAAATCGCGCTCATTATTAAAAAGGTTAAGCCTAAATCATCACCCGGTCCCGACGGTATTAGCAACCGCCTCCTAAAGGCCCTCCCCGCCCATCTTATGATGCAACTAGCCAGCATCTTTAATGTTCTCCTTACGAACTGCTCATTCCCAGACGTTTGGAAAGAAGCCACAGTCATTGGCATTATCAAACCCAAAAAGCCACCTAACACGCCATCCAGCTATCGCCCTATCAGCCTACTGTCCCCCCTAGGCAAAATTTACGAGAACATTATACTCAGTCGACTCAAAACTTTCACCTTTAAACTCAACCTCCTTCCCGATGAACAATTCGGCTTTCGGCCGCATCACTCGTGCGTCCAGCAAGTTCACAGACTCACTGAATACGTCCACTCAGGCCTCAGTGAGAAAAACTAATAGGCACATGCGCCCTATTCTTCGACGTCGCAAAGGCCTTTGACAAAGTCTGGCACAACGGGCTTATCTACAAGCTTTACGTACTCAAAGTGCCAGATAGGCTTGTACACATCATACACGCTTTCTTGTCGAATCGCTCCTTCCGATACCGGGTCGAGGGCACATTATCGTCCGCTCATCCCATAAAAGCCGGAGTCCCGCAAGGCTCTGTCCTATCCCCGCTGCTATTTTCACTCTTCACAAGTGACATTCTGAAAGACCCGCAAGTCAATCTAGCACTTTTTGCAGATGACACAGCCCTCTATTACTCCAATCGACACCTGGGTAGAGTCACTATTCGTCTCCAGGCCGCAGCCACCCGGCTAGCCGAGTGGTTTGCCAAATGGAGAATAGAAATTAATCCCGAAAAAAGTGTAGCTATACACTTTAGCCGGCGCTGCCCCAACGGACGCATTACGACTGCGGGCAGACTGAAATTAGGTCAAATCTCCCTGTTCGGGCAACCTATTCCGTGGCAAAAAACCGCGAAGTACCTAGGAGTCACGCTAGACAGAAAATTAAATTTTTCCGCCCACCTCAAAGAAATCCGACGTAAAGCTTGCTTAGTAAACGCGAAACTCCACCCACTCACATGCTCTTCCAGCAAACTGCCCCTCCGTTACAAACTGCTGCTTTACAAGTCATGCATTCGCCCCATAATATCTTACGCGAGCGTAGTTTTCGCTCATGTACAATCTTCTAAGATAAAAACAATCCAAACTTTACAAAATCGCTTCCTTCGTAAAGCCACTGGGGCTCAATGGTACCAGCGCAACGAAGATATCCACAACGATCTCAAAATAGATACAATCCAGGAACATTTCCTTGAAATCTCAAAGCGCTACCTTGAAAGCGCACCTACACACCCCAACCCCCTCATAGTACAGGCCGCCGACTACGTTCCAAATCCTGATGCTACAACCGCAAAACACAGACCCAAACACGTCCTCACGATCAAACACGATCGCAATGACGCACAAACACAACCTCCGAAAAGACAACCTTTTTTTTTTTTAACGCTGGGAAATGCTTTATTCATCCCTCCCGGAACCGAAGTTCCGGGTCATAGTATGTGGGATTCCCCGGTACTGACCGGAATACCCACTAAGATCCCAGCGATGTTCCGACGCGGCGCCTGGTGGCCGGGTCACGGGAACGCTTGAGCAATCTTCCGCGACCCAGCCGGCGTTGTCCGCCGAGGCAGACTCTCGGTAGCGGGGACTCATGGTCCCCGGACTCCGTCTGGAGGCGCACCCGGAACATTCCAGTGCGCCTCCCGTCTCGAGGGGGGGGGGGTGGCGACGGGCGATGAACTCCACAGTCTCATCGCCCGGAGCTCCTCACTAGGGAGGCAGGCAGCGGTCGTGTGCACGCTGCCTGCGCCCGGGCCTACGGCTGCGGAGAGGGTCCGCGACTGCGTCGTCCTCCCGCTGCCGTTCGGCCGCCTCCTTTCGCGTCATCACCTCCTCGCAAAAGGAGGCGACGGCGTTCCAGGCCCTCTCGCCGCTCACCATGGCGCGAACCACGGTAGGCAGCGAGAGGTCTCTCCCTACGATTTCCACGAGTGCGGCGCGCTGACTCGACCAGTGGACGCAAGCGTCCAACGTATGTTGGGCCGAGTCTTCCGCATGGCCGCACTCGTGGCACCCCTCGTTGGGTTCCCGCCCTGCCACCCTGCACAGGTATCTCCCGAAACAGCCATGTCCCGAGAGAACCTGCACAAAGTGGAAGGACAGGACTCCATGTGTCCGACCCGTCCAGAGCTCTAGGACGGGCCGGATTGCCTCGATGGTGCGGTGGCCGGCAGACGGCGACAGCAGCCTCTCCCGCCACAGGGTGGCGAGATTGGCCTCCGCCGCCCTCCGCCACGCCCGCACTTGTTCCGGCGCAGGGTGTTCGCCCTGGCGTCGGGCGTCCACCTTCCGCCAGTATATACTGCAGAGCACTTCGGCGTCCAGATCCCAAGGCGGTGTCCCCGCCAGCACGCAGGCCACCTCGCAAGAGATGGTGCGATACCCTCGTATCGCTCTGACCGCCATGACCCGCTGCGGCCGTCGCAGCAGGGTCTGATTTCGGGCGGTCAGAGCGTCCGTCCAAATGGGCGCTCCGTAGAGCGCCATGGATCGCACCACGCCTGCGTACAGGCGGCGACACCGCAAGCCCGGTCCACCCAGGTTGGGCAGGAGCCAGCTAAGGGCCCCCGCCGCCCCCTCAAGCTTTGGGACCAGACGCCTGAAGTGCTCTTCGAACCTCCATCGGCTGTCGAGGACAAGTCCCAGGTACTTCATCGTACCGTTGACGCCGATGGATGTTCCGCCCACCGTGATAGAGGACCGGGCCGGAGGCGCGTTCCGAGGCCCATGGAAACACAGGGCCTGGCGTCTCGCCCTCACGCTGGATCGGCGTAGCAGCGTGAGATCCGCGGACCACCAGTACACCGCTTGCCTGGAGGGGGCGGAGCGCGCTCTCGGCATGACCCCATCGCATATGCGCGACATGGCCATGCCGAGACGCGCCGCCTCTGTGCCGATGTCGGTCACCTCTCCCTCGCGGGGCGCAGAAAACCACGCCTCGACTAGGGCGACCTCGGCCAGGAAGTCCCGGTCCATGTGCGACAGCGACCAGCGAGGACTGTCTCCTCGATGCAAGGGTCGGTCTGGGCCTCTCGGGTCGGCCGGAGTCGTGGAGACGCCGAACCTTACATATCGGTGGTCCGACAGTGTCTCCACGTCCTCCAGTACCTCCCAGCCCCGAACACGGCGTGCCAGGGCGGCATCGGCTAGGGTGACATCCACAATGGAGCCGCCCTGACGACGCACGCACGTGTTGACCGACCCTTGATTCAGGACCCTGAGTCCGGTCGCTGTCACCCATTCCTCCAGCTCGTGTCCGCGCGGGTCCGTCGCCGGGCACCCCCACGGACTTGGCATTGAGGTCCCCAGCGACGAGCACGCAGGCGGAGCGACTCCCACCTATCAGGCCGCCGACTTCCGCAAGAAACTGCTCGAAGTCGGCAAGGCTCCGATTCGGCGAGAAATACACTCCGACCACCATGATGTCGCGAACACGAGCGGAGGCGTACCCCCGACCTCGGGCCACGTCGTCGACGAAGGCCGGGGATCCCGCCATGGACCGGGACGTTATGGCCACCGTGCCATCTAAGGCCCCCACCCAATCATCCCCCAGCGGAACGCGGTAGGGCTCGGCCACCACAGCGACGTGGATCGACCACTCCGCCATGCTCTGGAACAGTAGGTCCTGAGCTCTGGCGGAGTGGCTGATATTCGCCTGGAGGAGGTACAGTGCCATTTAGTCTTCGGGCATTGGAACCTCCTCTGCCCTACGCTGCGTTTCCGCATGCTGGGGTGGGGCGGAAGACGGTCCGGCTGTCTGGCTCGGACCATCTCCACCTCCTCTCTTCTTTTTCCCCCTGGGTGGGGGCCTGCACATTTTCGAGCTCGTCGTCGTCCGTCCTGTGCTCGGCCGATACGCCCGCCGCTGCACAGATTACGCAGTGCGGCGTGGCGTTACAGCCACAGGCCTTGTGGCCTGGCCGACCGCAGCGGAAGCATGCGTCGCTACGGTCTACCCCCTCACTGCAGTTGCCGGCCATGTGTCCAAGTGCAAGGCACTTAAAGCACATGAGGGGCCGGGCGTCCAGCAGCTTGACTTGGGCGGACACCCAGCCCACACGGATCCGTCCTCCACTCATCACCTTTTTCACGGCCACGACGGGACAGTGCACCAGCACTGATCCTAGCCCGTCACGACGGGTCCGGACTTCCCCGGCCCGCACCTGTTCGGCGGGACAGCCTCCTGCTGCTGCGACTGCAGCAGCCACTTCAGGGCTCGTTGTGGAGTTGTCCAGGCCGGTGACCCGTAGGTCGACCGATTTCGTTGGTCTTGAGACCCGGACGACTTCGCTGCTGAGGGCCTCCCTGAGCTTTAGGGCCAAGGAGTCTGCCCTTTCAGCGCTGGAGGCCCCGCTTATTCCGAGAAGGCGGCCACCATTGGCCGCCTTCCGAAGCTGGACCCCCTGAGCGCCGAGGTCGGTTGCATTGACTTTGGCCCTAGCCTCCGCCAGTACATTGGCGTAGGTTGCGCCCCTTTCCTCAGCCCCCGGCTGAAGCGTCAGTACCGCCGCCGCAGATCCGGGGCTGCGGTTGCGGGAGCGATCCTTCGCTACGGTACGGTTGCTTGAGCCCACCTTCCTCCATCGTTCTGTTGCCGCTGTTTTTGGTTGCGGGGGGGGGGGGGTGATGCTGTCCCTGCCCCTGCCCTTGTTGTGGACTGGCCTTCTTTGTCTTTCTCTTCCTTTTTCTCCTCCCCTTTTTCCCATCAGAGGGAGACCACTCACTAGACCAATCACTCGATCAACTACTCGATCAATCACTTGACCAACTACTCGACCGGCCACTCGACCAACCAGTCGAACAACAAGTCGACCAACCACTCGACTAACCAGTCGACCAACCATTTGACCAACTACTCGACCGACTACTCGACCAACAACTCGACCAATCACTCTACCAATCACTCGACCAACTACTCGACCAACTACTCGACCAACTACTCGACCAAATACTCGACCAACTACTCGACCAATTACTCGACCAACTACTCGACCAACTACTCGACCAACTACTCGACCAACTACTCGACGAACTACTCGACCAACTACTCGACCAACTACTCGACCAACTACTCGACCAATCACTCGACCAACTACTAGACCAACTACTCGACCAACTACTCGACCAGCTACTCGACCAACTACTCGACCAACTACTTGACCAACTACTCGACCGACCACTCGACCGACCACTCGGCCAATCACTCGACCAACTTCTCGACCAACTACTCGACCGAATACTCGACCAACTACTCGACCATCTACTCGACCAACTACTTGACCTGCGACTCGACCAACTACTCGACCAATCACTCGACCAACTACTCGACCAACTACTCGACCAACTACTCGACTAACTACTCGAACAACTGCTCGACCAACTACTCGACCAACTACTCTACAAACTACTCGACTATTCACTCGACCAACTACTCGACCAACAACTAGACCAACTACTCGACCAACTACTCGACCGACCACTCGACCAACTACTCGACCGACCACTCGACTGACCACTCGATCAACTACTCGACTACCTACTCGACCAACTACTCGACCGACTACTCGACCAACCACTCGACCAACTACTTGACCAACTACTCGACCAACCACTCGACCGACCACTCGACCAACTACTCGACCAACTACTCAACCAACTACTCGACCAACTACTCGACCAACTACTCGACCAACTACTCGACCAACTACTCGACCAACTACTCTAACAACTACTCGAACAACTGCTCGATCAATAACTCGACCGACCACTCGGCCAATCACTCGACCATCTACTTGACCAAATACTCGACCAACTACTCGACCAACTACTCGACCAACCACTCGTCCAACTACTCGACCAACTACTCGACCAACTACTCGACCAACTACTCGACCAACTATTCGACCAACTACTCTACCAATCAATCGACCAACTACTAGACCAGCTACTCGACCAACTACTCGACCAACCACTCGACCGACTACTCGACCAACTACTCGACCAACTACTCAACCAACTTCTCGACCAACTACTCGAACAACTACTCGAACAACTGCTCGATCAATAACTCGACCGACCACTCGGCAAGTCACTCGACCATCTACTTGACCTGCTACTCGACCAACTACTCGACCAATCACTCGACCAACTACTTGACCAACTACTCGAACAAATGCTCGACCAACTACTCGACCAAGTACTCGACGAACTACTCGACCAACTACTCGACCATCTACTCGACCAACTACTCGACCGACCATTCGACCGACTACTCGACCAACTACTCGGCCAACTACTCGACCAATCACTCGACCAACTACTCGACCAATCACTCGACCAACTACTCGACCAACTACTCGACCAACATCTCAAACAACTACTCGACCAACTACTCGACCAATCACTCGACCAACTACCCGACCAACTACTCGACCAACTACTCGACCAACTACTCGACCAACTACTCGACCAACTACTCGACCGACCACTCGGCCGACTACTAGACCAATCACTCGAACAATCACTCCACCAACTACTCGACCAACTACTCGACCATCTACTCGACGAACTACTCGACAAACTACTCGACCAACTACTCGACTAATTACTCAACCAACTACTCGACCAATCACTCGACCAACTACTCGACCAACTACTCGACCAACTACTCGACGAACTACTCGACCAACTTCTCGACCATCTACTCGACCAACTACTCGACCGACCACTCGACCGACTACTCGACCAACTACTCGACCAACTACTCGACCGACCACTCGACCAATCACTCGAACAACTACTCGACCAACTACTCGACCAACTACTCGACCAATCACTCGACCAACTACTCGACCAACTACTCGACCAACTACTCGACCAACTACTCGACCAACTACTCGACTAATTACTCAACCAACTACTCGACCAATGACTCGACCAACTACTCGACCAACTACTCGAGAAACTACTCGACCAACTACTCGACCAACTACTCGACCAATCACTCGACCAACTACTCGACCAACTACTCGACCAACTACTCGACCAAGTACTCGACCAACTACTCGACCAACTACTCGACCGACCACTCGACCAACTACTCGACAAACTACTCGACCAACTACTATACCAACTACTCGACCAATTACTCGACCGACCACTCGAAAAACTACTCGACCGACCACTCGACTGAATACTCGACCTACCACTCGGCCAATCACTCGACCTTCTACTCGACTAACTACTTGACCTGCTACTCGACCAACTACTCGACCAATCACTCCACCAACTACTCGACCAACTACTCGACCAACTACTCGAACAACTGTTCGACTACCTACTCGACCAACTACTCGACCGACTACTCGACTAACCACTCGACCAACTACTCGAGCAATCACTCGACCAACTACTCGACCAACTACTCGATCAACCACTCGACCGACCACTCGACTAACTACTCGACCAACTACTTAACCAACTACTCGACCAACTACTCGACCAACTACTCGACCAACTACTCGACCAACTACTCGACCAACTACTCGACCAACTACTCTAACAACTACTCGAACAACTGCTCGACCAACTACTCGACGAATCACTCGACCAACTATTCGACCAACTACTCGACCAACTACTCGACCAACAACTCGACCAACTACTCGACCGTCCACTCGACCGACAACTCGACCAATCACTCGACCAACTACTCAACCAACTACTCGACCAACTACTCGACCAACCACTCGACCAACTACTCGACCAACTACTCGACCGACCACTCGACCGACTACTCGACCAATCACTCGACCAATCACTTGACCAACTACTCGACCAACTACTCGACCAACTACTCGACCAACTACTCGACCAACTACTCGACCGACTACTCGACCAACTACTCGACCGACCACTCGACCAACTACTCGACCAACTACTCGTACAACTACTCGACCAACTACTTGACCAACTACTCGACCAATCACTCGACCAACTACTCGACAAACTACTCGACCAACTACTCGACTAATTACTCAACCAACTACTCGACCAATCACTCGACCAACTACTCGACCAACAACTCGACCAACTACTCGACGAACTACTCGACCAACTACTCGACCATCTACTCGACCAACTACTCGACCGACCACTCGACCGACTACTCGACCAACTACTCGACCAACTACTCGACCGACCACTCGACCAATCACTCGAACAACTACTCGACCAACTACTCGACCAACTACTCGACCAACTACTCGACCAATCACTCGAACAACTACTCGACCAACTACTCGACCAACTACTCGACCAACTACTCGACCAACTACTTGACCAACTACTCGACCAATCACTCGACCAACTACTCGACCCACTACTCGACCAACTACTTGACCAACTACTCGACCAACTACTCCACCAATCACTCGATCAACTACTCGACCAACTACTCGACCAACTACTCGACTAATTACTCAACCAACTACTCGACCAATCACTCGACCAACTACTCGACCAACTACTCGACCAACTACTCGACCAACTACTCGACGAACTACTCGACCAACTACTCGACCAACTACTCGACCAACTACTCGACCAAGTACTCGACCAACTACTCGACCAACTACTCGACCGACCACTCGACCAACTACTCGACAAACTACTCGACCAACTACTCGACTAATTACTCAACCAACTACTCGACCAATCACTCGACCAACTACTCGACCAACAACTCGACCAACTACTCGACGAACTACTCGACCAACTACTCGACCATCTACTCCACCAACTACTCGACCGACCACTCGACCGACTACTCGACCAACTACTCGACCAACTACTCGACCGACCACTCGACCAATCACTCGAACAACTACTCGACCAACTACTCGACCAACTACTCGACCAATCACTCGAACAACTACTCGACCAACTACTCGACCAACTACTCGACCAACTACTCGACCAACTACTTGACCAACTACTCGACCAATCACTCGACCAACTACTCGACCCACTACTCGACCAACTACTTGACCAACTACTCGACCAACTACTCCACCAATCACTCGATCAACTACTCGACCAACTACTCGACCAACTACTCGACTAATTACTCAACCAACTACTCGACCAATCACTCGACCAACTACTCGACCAACTACTCGACCAACTACTCGACCAACTACTCGACGAACTACTCGACCAACTACTCGACCAACTACTCGACCAACTACTCGACCAAGTACTCGACGAACTACTCGACCAACTACTCGACCATCTACTCGACCAACTACTCGACCGACCACTCGACCGACTACTCGACCAACTACTCGACCAACTACTCGACCAACTACTCGACGAACTACTCGACCAACTACTCGACCATCTACTCCACCAACTACTCGACCGACCACTCGACCGACTACTCGACCAACTACTCGACCAACTACTCGACCGACCACTCGACCAATCACTCGAACAACTACTCGACCAACTACTCGACCAACTACTCGACCAATCACTCGAACAACTACTCGACCAACTACTCGACCAACTACTCGACCAACTACTCGACCAACTACTTGACCAACTACTCGACCAATCACTCTACCAACTACTCGACCCACTACTCGACCAACTACTTGACCAACTACTCGACCAACTACTCCACCAATCACTCGATCAACTACTCGACCAACTACTCGACTAATTACTCAACCAACTACTCGACCAATCACTCGACCAACTACTCGACCAACTACTCGACCAACTACTCGACCCACTACTCGACCAACTACTTGACCAACTACTCGACAAACTACTCCACCAATCACTCGATCAACTACTCGACCAACTACTCGACCAACTACTCGACTAATTACTCAACCAACTACTCGACCAATCACTCGACCAACTACTCGACCAACTACTCGACCAACTACTCGACCAACTACTCGACGAACTACTCGACCAACTACTCGACCAACTACTCGACCAACTACTCGACCAAGTACTCGACGAACTACTCGACCAACTACTCGACCGACCACTCGACCGACTACTCGACCAACTACTCGGCCAACTACTCCACCAATCACTCGATCAACTACTCGACCAACTACTCGACCAACTACTCGACTAATTACTCAACCAACTACTCGACCAATCACTCGACCAACTACTCGACCAACTACTCGACCAACTACTCGACCAACTACTCGACCAACTACTCTAACAACTACTCGAACAACTGCTCGACCAACTACTCGACGAATCACTCGACCAACTACTCGACCGACCACTCGACCGACTACTCGACCAACTACTCGGCCAACTACTCCACCAATCACTCGATCAACTACTCGACCAACTACTCGACCAACTACTCGACTAATTACTCAACCAACTACTCGACCAATCACTCGACCAACTACTCGACCCACTACTCGACCAACTACTTGACCAACTACTCGACCAACTACTCCACCAATCACTCGATCAACTACTCGACCAACTACTCGACCAACTACTCGACTAATTACTCAACCAACTACTCGACCAATCACTCGACCAACTACTCGACCAACTACTCGACCAACTACTCGACCAACTACTCGACGAACTACTCGACCAACTACTCGACCAACTACTCGACCAACTACTCGACCAAGTACTCGACCAACTACTCGACCAACTACTCGACCGACCACTCGACCAACTACTCGACAAACTACTCGACCAACTACTCGACTAATTACTCAACCAACTACTCGACCAATCACTCGACCAACTACTCGACCAACAACTCGACCAACTACTCGACGAACTACTCGACCAACTACTCGACCATCTACTCCACCAACTACTCGACCGACCACTCGACCGACTACTCGACCAACCACTCGACCAACTACTCGACCGACCACTCGACCAATCACTCGAACAACTACTCGACCAACTACTCGACCAACTACTCGACCAATCACTCGAACAACTACTCGACCAACTACTCGACCAACTACTCGACCAACTACTCGACCAACTACTTGACCAACTACTCGACCAATCACTCGACCAACTACTCGACCCACTACTCGACCAACTACTTGACCAACTACTCGACCAACTACTCCACCAATCACTCGATCAACTACTCGACCAACTACTCGACCAACTACTCGACTAATTACTCAACCAACTACTCGACCAATCACTCGACCAACTACTCGACCAACTACTCGACCAACTACTCGACCAACTACTCGACGAACTACTCGACCAACTACTCGACCAACTACTCGACCAACTACTCGACCAAGTACTCGACGAACTACTCGACCAACTACTCGACCATCTACTCGACCAACTACTCGACCGACCACTCGACCGACTACTCGACCAACTACTCGACCAACTACTCGACCAACTACTCGACGAACTACTCGACCAACTACTCGACCATCTACTCCACCAACTACTCGACCGACCACTCGACCGACTACTCGACCAACTACTCGACCAACTACTCGACCGACCACTCGACCAATCACTCGAACAACTACTCGACCAACTACTCGACCAACTACTCGACCAATCACTCGAACAGTTACTCGACCAACTACTCGACCAACTACTCGACCAACTACTCGACCAACTACTTGACCAACTACTCGACCAATCACTCGACCAACTACTCGACCCACTACTCGACCAACTACTTGACCAACTACTCGACCAACTACTCCACCAATCACTCGATCAACTACTCGACCAACTACTCGACTAATTACTCAACCAACTACTCGACCAATCACTCGACCAACTACTCGACCAACTACTCGACCAACTACTCGACCCACTACTCGACCAACTACTTGACCAACTACTCGACAAACTACTCCACCAATCACTCGATCAACTACTCGACCAACTACTCGACCAACTACTCGACTAATTACTCAACCAACTACTCGACCAATCACTCGACCAACTACTCGACCAACTACTCGACCAACTACTCGACCAACTACTCGACGAACTACTCGACCAACTACTCGACCAACTACTCGACCAACTACTCGACCAAGTACTCGACGAACTACTCGACCAACTACTCGACCGACCACTCGACCGACTACTCGACCAACTACTCGGCCAACTACTCCACCAATCACTCGATCAACTACTCGACCAACTACTCGACCAACTACTCGACTAATTACTCAACCAACTACTCGACCAATCACTCGACCAACTACTCGACCAACTACTCGACCAACTATTCGACCAACTACTCGACCAACTACTCTAACAACTACTCGAACAACTGCTCGACCAACTACTCGACGAATCACTCGACCAACTATTCGACCAACTACTCGACCAACTACTCGACCAACAACTCGACCAACTACTCGACCGTCCACTCGACCGACAACTCGACCAATCACTCGACCAACTACTCAACCAACTACTCGACCAACTACTCGACCAACCACTCGACCAACTACTCGACCAACTACTCGACCGACCACTCGACCGACTACTCGACCAATCACTTGACCAATCACTTCACCAACTACTCGACCAACTACTCGACCAACTACTCGACCAACTACTCGACCAACTACTCGACCGACTACTCGACCAACTACTCGACCGACCACTCGACCAACTACTCGACCAACTACTCGACCAACTACTCGACCAACTACTTGACCAACTACTCGACCAATCACTCGACCAACTACTCGACAAACTACTCGACCAACTACTCGACTAATTACTCAACCAACTACTCGACCAATCACTCGACCAACTACTCGACCAACAACTCGACCAACTACTCGACGAACTACTCGACCAACTACTCGACCATCTACTCGACCAACTACTCGACCGACCACTCGACCGACTACTCGACCAACTACTCGACCAACTACTCGACCGACCACTCGACCAATCACTCGAACAACTACTCGACCAACTACTCGACCAACTACTCGACCAATCACTCGAACAACTACTCGACCAACTACTCGACCAACTACTCGACCAACTACTCGACCAACTACTTGACCAACTACTCGACCAATCACTCGACCAACTACTCGACCCACTACTCGACCAACTACTTGACCAACTACTCGACCAACTACTCCACCAATCACTCGATCAACTACTCGACCAACTACTCGACCAACTACTCGACTAATTACTCAACCAACTACTCGACCAATCACTCGACCAACTACTCGACCAACTACTCGACCAACTACTCTAACAACTACTCGAACAACTGCTCGACCAACTACTCGACGAATCACTCGACCAACTATTCGACCAACTACTCGACCAACTACTCGACCAACTAATCGAGCAATCACTCGACCAATTACTCGACCAACTACTCGACAAACCACTCGACCGACCACTCGACCAACTACTCGACCAACTACTCAACCAACTACTCGACCAACTACTCGACTAACTACTCGACCAACTACTCGACCATCTACTCGACCAACTACTCGACCGACCACTCGACCGACTACTCGACCAACTACTCGACCAACTACTCGACCGACCACTCGACCAATCACTCGAACAACTACTCGACCAACTACTCGACCAACTACTCGACCAACTACTCGACCATCTACTCCACCAACTACTCGACCGACCACTCGACCGACTACTCGACCAACTACTCGACCAACTACTCGACCGACCACTCGACCAATCACTCGAACAACTACTCGACCAACTACTCGACCAACTACTCGACCAATCACTCGAACAACTACTCGACCAACTACTCGACCAACTACTCGACCAACTACTCGACCAACTACTTGACCAACTACTCGACCAATCACTCGACCAACTACTCGACCCACTACTCGACCAACTACTTGACCAACTACTCGACCAACTACTCCACCAATCACTCGATCAACTACTCGACCAACTACTCGACCAACTACTCGACTAATTACTCAACCAACTACTCGACCAATCACTCGACCAACTACTCGACCAACTACTCGACCAACTACTCGACCAACTACTCGACGAACTACTCGACCAACTACTCGACCATCTACTCCACCAACTACTCGACCGACCACTCGACCGACTACTCGACCAACTACTCGACCAACTACTCGACCGACCACTCGACCAATCACTCGAACAACTACTCGACCAACTACTCGACCAACTACTCGACCAATCACTCGAACAACTACTCGACCAACTACTCGACCAACTACTCGACCAACTACTCGACCAACTACTTGACCAACTACTCGACCAATCACTCGACCAACTACTCGACCCACTACTCGACCAACTACTTGACCAACTACTCGACCAACTACTCCACCAATCACTCGATCAACTACTCGACCAACTACTCGACCAACTACTCGACTAATTACTCAACCAACTACTCGACCAATCACTCGACCAACTACTCGACCAACTACTCGACCAACTACTCGACCAACTACTCGACGAACTACTCGACCAACTACTCGACCAACTACTCGACCAACTACTCGACCAAGTACTCGACGAACTACTCGACCAACTACTCGACCATCTACTCGACCAACTACTCGACCGACCACTCGACCGACTACTCGACCAACTACTCGACCAACTACTCGACCAACTACTCGACGAACTACTCGACCAACTACTCGACCATCTACTCCACCAACTACTCGACCGACCACTCGACCGACTACTCGACCAACTACTCGACCAACTACTCGACCGACCACTCGACCAATCACTCGAACAACTACTCGACCAACTACTCGACCAACTACTCGACCAATCACTCGAACAACTACTCGACCAACTACTCGACCAACTACTCGACCAACTACTCGACCAACTACTTGACCAACTACTCGACCAATCACTCGACCAACTACTCGACCCACTACTCGACCAACTACTTGACCAACTACTCGACCAACTACTCCACCAATCACTCGATCAACTACTCGACCAACTACTCGACTAATTACTCAACCAACTACTCGACCAATCACTCGACCAACTACTCGACCAACTACTCGACCAACTACTCGACCCACTACTCGACCAACTACTTGACCAACTACTCGACAAACTACTCCACCAATCACTCGATCAACTACTCGACCAACTACTCGACCAACTACTCGACTAATTACTCAACCAACTACTCGACCAATCACTCGACCAACTACTCGACCAACTACTCGACCAACTACTCGACCAACTACTCGACGAACTACTCGACCAACTACTCGACCAACTACTCGACCAACTACTCGACCAAGTACTCGACGAACTACTCGACCAACTACTCGACCGACCACTCGACCGACTACTCGACCAACTACTCGGCCAACTACTCGACCAATCACTCGACCAACTACTCGACCAATCACTCGACCAACTACTCGACCAACTACTCGACCAACATCTCAAACAACTACTCGACCAACTACTCGACCAATCACTCGACCAACTACCCGACCAACTACTCGACCAACTACTCGACCAACTACTCGACCAACTACTCGACCAACTACTCGACCGACCACTCGGCCGACTACTAGACCAATCACTCGAACAATCACTCCACCAACTACTCGACCAACTACTCGACCATCTACTCGACGAACTACTCGACCAACTTCTCGATCAACCACTCGACCGACCACTCGACTAACTACTCGACCAACTACTTAACCAACTACTCGACCAACTACTCGACCAACTACTCGACCAACTACTCGACCAACTACTCGACCAACTACTTGACCAACTACTCGACCAATCACTCGACCAACTACTCGACAAACTACTCGACCAACTACTCGACTAATTACTCAACCAACTACTCGACCAATCACTCGACCAACTACTCGACCAACAACTCGACCAACTACTCGACGAACTACTCGACCAACTACTCGACCATCTACTCGACCAACTACTCGACCGACCACTCGACCGACTACTCGACCAACTACTCGACCAACTACTCGACCGACCACTCGACCAACTACTCGACCAACTACTCGACCAACTACTCTAACAACTACTCGAACAACTGCTCGACCAACTACTCGACGAATCACTCGACCAACTATTCGACCAACTACTCGACCAACTACTCGACCAACTAATCGAGCAATCACTCGACCAATTACTCGACCAACTACTCGACAAACCACTCGACCGACCACTCGACCAACTACTCGACCAACTACTCAACCAACTACTCGACCAACTACTCGACTAACTACTCGACCAACTACTCGACCATCTACTCGACCAACTACTCGACCGACCACTCGACCGACTACTCGACCAACTACTCGACCAACTACTCGACCGACCACTCGACCAATCACTCGAACAACTACTCGACCAACTACTCGACCAACTACTCGACCAACTACTCGACCATCTACTCCACCAACTACTCGACCGACCACTCGACCGACTACTCGACCAACTACTCGACCAACTACTCGACCGACCACTCGACCAATCACTCGAACAACTACTCGACCAACTACTCGACCAACTACTCGACCAATCACTCGAACAACTACTCGACCAACTACTCGACCAACTACTCGACCAACTACTCGACCAACTACTTGACCAACTACTCGACCAATCACTCGACCAACTACTCGACCCACTACTCGACCAACTACTTGACCAACTACTCGACCAACTACTCCACCAATCACTCGATCAACTACTCGACCAACTACTCGACCAACTACTCGACTAATTACTCAACCAACTACTCGACCAATCACTCGACCAACTACTCGACCAACTACTCGACCAACTACTCGACCAACTACTCGACGAACTACTCGACCAACTACTCGACCATCTACTCCACCAACTACTCGACCGACCACTCGACCGACTACTCGACCAACTACTCGACCAACTACTCGACCGACCACTCGACCAATCACTCGAACAACTACTCGACCAACTACTCGACCAACTACTCGACCAATCACTCGAACAACTACTCGACCAACTACTCGACCAACTACTCGACCAACTACTCGACCAACTACTTGACCAACTACTCGACCAATCACTCGACCAACTACTCGACCCACTACTCGACCAACTACTTGACCAACTACTCGACCAACTACTCCACCAATCACTCGATCAACTACTCGACCAACTACTCGACCAACTACTCGACTAATTACTCAACCAACTACTCGACCAATCACTCGACCAACTACTCGACCAACTACTCGACCAACTACTCGACCAACTACTCGACGAACTACTCGACCAACTACTCGACCAACTACTCGACCAACTACTCGACCAAGTACTCGACGAACTACTCGACCAACTACTCGACCATCTACTCGACCAACTACTCGACCGACCACTCGACCGACTACTCGACCAACTACTCGACCAACTACTCGACCAACTACTCGACGAACTACTCGACCAACTACTCGACCATCTACTCCACCAACTACTCGACCGACCACTCGACCGACTACTCGACCAACTACTCGACCAACTACTCGACCGACCACTCGACCAATCACTCGAACAACTACTCGACCAACTACTCGACCAACTACTCGACCAATCACTCGAACAACTACTCGACCAACTACTCGACCAACTACTCGACCAACTACTCGACCAACTACTTGACCAACTACTCGACCAATCACTCGACCAACTACTCGACCCACTACTCGACCAACTACTTGACCAACTACTCGACCAACTACTCCACCAATCACTCGATCAACTACTCGACCAACTACTCGACTAATTACTCAACCAACTACTCGACCAATCACTCGACCAACTACTCGACCAACTACTCGACCAACTACTCGACCCACTACTCGACCAACTACTTGACCAACTACTCGACAAACTACTCCACCAATCACTCGATCAACTACTCGACCAACTACTCGACCAACTACTCGACTAATTACTCAACCAACTACTCGACCAATCACTCGACCAACTACTCGACCAACTACTCGACCAACTACTCGACCAACTACTCGACGAACTACTCGACCAACTACTCGACCAACTACTCGACCAACTACTCGACCAAGTACTCGACGAACTACTCGACCAACTACTCGACCGACCACTCGACCGACTACTCGACCAACTACTCGGCCAACTACTCGACCAATCACTCGACCAACTACTCGACCAATCACTCGACCAACTACTCGACCAACTACTCGACCAACATCTCAAACAACTACTCGACCAACTACTCGACCAATCACTCGACCAACTACCCGACCAACTACTCGACCAACTACTCGACCAACTACTCGACCAACTACTCGACCAACTACTCGACCGACCACTCGGCCGACTACTAGACCAATCACTCGAACAATCACTCCACCAACTACTCGACCAACTACTCGACCATCTACTCGACGAACTACTCGACCAACTTCTCGATCAACCACTCGACCGACCACTCGACTAACTACTCGACCAACTACTTAACCAACTACTCGACCAACTACTCGACCAACTACTCGACCAACTACTCGACCAACTACTCGACCAACTACTCTAACAACTACTCGAACAACTGCTCGACCAACTACTCGACGAATCACTCGACCAACTATTCGACCAACTACTCGACCAACTACTCGACCAACAACTCGACCAACTACTCGACCGTCCACTCGACCGACAACTCGAACAATCACTCGACCAACTACTCAACCAACTACTCGACCAACTACTCGACCAACCACTCGACCAACTACTCGACCAACTACTCGACCGACCACTCGACCGACTACTCGACCAATCACTTGACCAATCACTTGACCAACTACTCGACCAACTACTCGACCAACTACTCGACCAACTACTCGACCAACTACTCGACCGACTACTCGACCAACTACTCGACCGACCACTCGACCAACTACTCGACCAACTACTCGACCAACTACTCGACCAACTACTTGACCAACTACTCGACCAATCACTCGACCAACTACTCGACAAACTACTCGACCAACTACTCGACTAATTACTCAACCAACTACTCGACCAATCACTCGACCAACTACTCGACCAACAACTCGACCAACTACTCGACGAACTACTCGACCAACTACTCGACCATCTACTCGACCAACTACTCGACCGACCACTCGACCGACTACTCGACCAACTACTCTACCAACTACTCGACCGACCACTCGACCAATCACTCGAACAACTACTCGACCAACTACTCGACCAACTACTCGACCAATCACTCGAACAACTACTCGACCAACTACTCGACCAACTACTCGACCAACTACTCGACCAACTACTTGACCAACTACTCGACCAATCACTCGACCAACTACTCGACCCACTACTCGACCAACTACTTGACCAACTACTCGACCAACTACTCCACCAATCACTCGATCAACTACTCGACCAACTACTCGACCAACTACTCGACTAATTACTCAACCAACTACTCGACCAATCACTCGACCAACTACTCGACCAACTACTCGACCAACTACTCTAACAACTACTCGAACAACTGCTCGACCAACTACTCGACGAATCACTCGACCAACTATTCGACCAACTACTCGACCAACTACTCGACCAACTAATCGAGCAATCACTCGACCAATTACTCGACCAACTACTCGACAAACCACTCGACCGACCACTCGACCAACTACTCGACCAACTACTCAACCAACTACTCGACCAACTACTCGACTAACTACTCGACCAACTACTCGACCATCTACTCGACCAACTACTCGAACAACTGCTCGATCAATAACTCGACCGACCACTCGGCCAATCACTCGACCATCTACTTGACCAAATACTCGACCAACTACTCGACCAACTACTCGACCAACCACTCGTCCAACTACTCGACCAACTACTCGACCAACTACTCGACCAACTACTCGACCAACTATTCGACCAACTACTCTACCAATCAATCGACCAACTACAAGACCAGCTACTCGACCAACTACGCGACTAACTACTTGACCAACTACTCGACCGACCACTCGGCCAGTCACTCGACCAACTTCTCGACCAACTACTCGATCGACCACTCGACCGACCACTCGAACAATCACTCGAGCAATTACTCGACCAACTACTCGACCAACTACTCGACCAACCACTCGTCCAACTACTCGACCAACTACTCGACCAACTACTCGACCAACTACTCGACCAACTATTCGACCAACCACTCGACCATCTACTCGACCGACTACTCGACCGACCACTCGACCGACCAATCGGCCAATCACTCGACCAACTACTCGACCAACTACTCGACCAAGTACTCGACCATCTACTCGACCAACTACTCGACCGACCATTCGACCGACTACTCGACCAACTACTCGGCCAACTACTCGACCAATCACTCGACCAACTACTCGACCAATCACTCGACCAACTACTCGACCAACTACTCGACCAACATCTCAAACAACTACTCGACCAACTACTCGACCAATCACTCGACCAACTACCCGACCAACTACTCGACCAACTACTCGACCAACTACTCGACCAACTACTCGACCAACTACTCGACCGACCACTCGGCCGACTACTAGACCAATCACTCGAACAATCACTCCACCAACTACTCGACCAACTACTCGACCATCTACTCGACGAACTACTCGACAAACTACTCGACCAACTACTCGACTAATTACTCAACCAACTACTCGACCAATCACTCGACCAACTACTCGACCAACTACTCGACCAACTACTCGACGAACTACTCGACCAACTTCTCGACCATCTACTCGACCAACTACTCGACCGACCACTCGACCGACTACTCGACCAACTACTCGACCAACTACTCGACCGACCACTCGACCAATCACTCGAACAACTACTCGACCAACTACTCGACCAACTACTCGACCAATCACTCGACCAACTACTCGACGAACTACTCGACCAACTTCTCGACCATCTACTCGACCAACTACTCGACCGACCACTCGACCGACTACTCGACCAACTACTCGACCAACTACTCGACCGACCACTCGACCAATCACTCGAACAACTACTCGACCAACTACTCGACCAACTACTCGACCAATCACTCGACCAACTACTCGACCAACTACTCGACCAACTACTCGACCAACTACTCGACCAACTACTCGACCAACTACTTGACCAACTACTCGACCAATCACTCGACCAACTACTCGACCCACTACTCGACCAACTACTTGACCAACTACTCGACCAACTACTCGACCAATCACTCGACCAACTACTCGACCAACTACTCGATCAACTACTCGACTAATTACTCAACCAACTACTCGACCAATCACTCGACCAACTACTCGACCAACTACTCGACCAACTACTCGACCAACTACTCGACGAACTACTCGACCAACTACTCGACCAACTACTCGACCAACTACTCGACCGACCACTCGACTGACTACTCGACTAATCACTCGACCAACTACTCGCCAACTACTCGACCAACTACTCGACCAACTACTCGACCAATCACTCGACCAACTACTCGACCAACTACTCGACCATCTACTCGACCAACTACTCGACCAACTACTCGACCAACTACTCGACCAACTACTCGACCAACTACTCGACCGACCACTCGACCTACTACTCGACCAATCACTCGACCAACTACTCGACCAATCAGTCGACCAACTACTCGACCAACTACTCGACCAACTACTCGACCAATCACTCGACCAACTACTCGACCAACTAATCGACCAACTACTCGACCAACTACTCGACCAACTACTTGACCAACTACTCGACCAATCACTCGACCAACTACTCGACCCACTACTCGACCAACTACTTGACCAACTACTCGACCAACTACTCGACCAATCACTCGACCAACTACTCGACCAACTACTCGACGAACTACTCGACCAACTACTCGACCAACTACTCGAGCAACTACTCGACCGATCACTCGTCTTACTACTCGACTAATCACTCGACCAACTACTCGCCAACTACTCGACCAACTACTCGACCAACTACTCGACCAATCACTCGACCAACTACTCGACCAACTACTCGACCAAATACTCGACCAACTACTCGACCAACTACTCGACCAACTACTCGACGAACTACTCGACCAACTTCTCGACCATCTACTCGACCAACTACTCGACCGACCACTCGACCGACTACTCGACCAACTACTCGACCAACTACTCGACCGACCACTCGACCAATCACTCGAACAACTACTCGACCAACTACTCGACCAACTACTCGACCAATCACTCGACCAACTACTCGACCAACTACTCGACCAACTACTCGACCAACTACTCGACCAACTACTCGACCAACTACTTGACCAACTACTCGACCAATCACTCGACCAACTACTCGACCCACTACTCGACCAACTACTTGACCAACTACTCGACCGACCACTCGACCAACTACTCGACAAACTACTCGACCAACTACTCGACTAATTACTCAACCAACTACTCGACCAATCACTCGACCAACTACTCGACCAACAACTCGACCAATTACTCGACGAACTACTCGACCAACTACTCGACCATCTACTCGACCAACTACTCGACCGACCACTCGACCGACTACTCGACCAACTACTCGACCAACTACTCGACCGACCACTCGACCATCTACTCCACCAACTACTCGACCGACCACTCGACCGACTACTCGACCAACTACTCGACCAACTACTCGACCGACCACTCGACCAATCACTCGAACAACTACTCGACCAACTACTCGACCAACTACTCGACCAATCACTCGAACAACTACTCGACCAACTACTCGACCAACTACTCGACCAACTACTCGACCAACTACTCGACCAATCACTCGAACAACTACTCGACCAACTACTCGACCAACTACTCGACCAACTACTCGACCAACTACTTGACCAACTACTCGACCAATCACTCGACCAACTACTCGACCCACTACTCGACCAACTACTTGACCAACTACTCGACCAACTACTCCACCAATCACTCGATCAACTACTCGACCAACTACTCGACTAATTACTCAACCAACTACTCGACCAATCACTCGACCAACTACTCGACCAACTACTCGACCAACTACTCGACCCACTACTCGACCAACTACTTGACCAACTACTCGACAAACTACTCCACCAATCACTCGATCAACTACTCGACCAACTACTCGACCAACTACTCGACTAATTACTCAACCAACTACTCGACCAATCACTCGACCAACTACTCGACCAACTACTCGACCAACTACTCGACCAACTACTCGACGAACTACTCGACCAACTACTCGACCAACTACTCGACCAACTACTCGACCAAGTACTCGACGAACTACTCGACCAACTACTCGACCGACCACTCGACCGACTACTCGACCAACTACTCGGCCAACTACTCGACCAATCACTCGACCAACTACTCGACCAATCACTCGACCAACTACTCGACCAACTACTCGACCAACATCTCAAACAACTACTCGACCAACTACTCGACCAATCACTCGACCAACTACCCGACCAACTACTCGACCAACTACTCGACCAACTACTCGACCAACTACTCGACCAACTACTCGACCGACCACTCGGCCGACTACTAGACCAATCACTCGAACAATCACTCCACCAACTACTCGACCAACTACTCGACCATCTACTCGACGAACTACTCGACCAACTTCTCGATCAACCACTCGACCGACCACTCGACTAACTACTCGACCAACTACTTAACCAACTACTCGACCAACTACTCGACCAACTACTCGACCAACTACTCGACCAACTACTCGACCAACTACTCTAACAACTACTCGAACAACTGCTCGACCAAATACTCGACGAATCACTCGACCAACTATTCGACCAACTACTCGACCAACTACTCGACCAACAACTCGACCAACTACTCGACCGTCCACTCGACCGACAACTCGAACAATCACTCGACCAACTACTCAACCAACTACTCGACCAACTACTCGACCAACCACTCGACCAACTACTCGACCAACTACTCGACCGACCACTCGACCGACTACTCGACCAATCACTTGACCAATCACTTGACCAACTACTCGACCAACTACTCGACCAACTACTCGACCAACTACTCGACCAACTACTCGACCGACTACTCGACCAACTACTCGACCGACCACTCGACCAACTACTCGACCAACTACTCGACCAACTACTCGACCAACTACTTGACCAACTACTCGACCAATCACTCGACCAACTACTCGACAAACTACTCGACCAACTACTCGACTAATTACTCAACCAACTACTCGACCAATCACTCGACCAACTACTCGACCAACAACTCGACCAACTACTCGACGAACTACTCGACCAACTACTCGACCATCTACTCGACCAACTACTCGACCGACCACTCGACCGACTACTCGACCAACTACTCGACCAACTACTCGACCGACCACTCGACCAATCACTCGAACAACTACTCGACCAACTACTCGACCAACTACTTGACCAACTACTCGACCAATCACTCGACCAACTACTCGACCCACTACTCGACCAACTACTTGACCAACTACTCGACCAACTACTCCACCAATCACTCGATCAACTACTCGACCAACTACTCGACCAACTACTCGACTAATTACTCAACCAACTACTCGACCAATCACTCGACCAACTACTCGATCAACTACTCGACCAACTACTCTAACAACTACTCGAACAACTGCTCGACCAACTACTCGACGAATCACTCGACCAACTATTCGACCAACTACTCGACCAACTACTCGACCAACTAATCGAGCAATCACTCGACCAATTACTCGACCAACTACTCGACAAACCACTCGACCGACCACTCGACCAACTACTCGACCAACTACTCAACCAACTACTCGACCAACTACTCGACTAACTACTCGACCAACTACTCGACCATCTACTCGACCAACTACTCGAACAACTGCTCGATCAATAACTCGACCGACCACTCGGCCAATCACTCGACCATCTACTTGACCAAATACTCGACCAACTACTCGACCAACTACTCGACCAACCACTCGTCCAACTACTCGACCAACTACTCGACCAACTACTCGACCAACTACTCGACCAACTATTCGACCAACTACTCTACCAATCAATCGACCAACTACAAGACCAGCTACTCGACCAACTACGCGACTAACTACTTGACCAACTACTCGACCGACCACTCGGCCAGTCACTCGACCAACTTCTCGACCAACTACTCGATCGACCACTCGACCGACCACTCGAACAATCACTCGAGCAATTACTCGACCAACTACTCGACCAACTACTCGACCAACCACTCGTCCAACTACTCGACCAACTACTCGACCAACTACTCGACCAACTACTCGACCAACTATTCGACCAACCACTCGACCATCTACTCGACCGACTACTCGACCGACCACTCGACCGACCAATCGGCCAATCACTCGACCAACTACTCGACCAACTACTCGACCAAGTACTCGACGAACTACTCGACCAACTACTCGACCATCTACTCGACCAACTACTCGACCGACCATTCGACCGACTACTCGACCAACTACTCGGCCAACCACTCGACCAATCACTCGACCAACTACTCGACCAATCACTCGACCAACTACTCGACCAACTACTCGACCAACATCTCAAACAACTACTCGACCAACTACTCGACCAATCACTCGACCAACTACCCGACCAACTACTCGACCAACTACTCGACCAACTACTCGACCAACTACTCGACCAACTACTCGACCGACCACTCGGCCGACTACTAGACCAATCACTCGAACAATCACTCCACCAACTACTCGACCAACTACTCGACCATCTACTCGACGAACTACTCGACAAACTACTCGACCAACTACTCGACTAATTACTCAACCAACTACTCGACCAATCACTCGACCAACTACTCGACCAACTACTCGACCAACTACTCGACGAACTACTCGACCAACTTCTCGACCATCTACTCGACCAACTACTCGACCGACCACTCGACCGACTACTCGACCAACTACTCGACCAACTACTCGACCGACCACTCGACCAATCACTCGAACAACTACTCGACCAACTACTCGACCAACTACTCGACCAATCACTCGACCAACTACTCGACGAACTACTCGACCAACTTCTCGACCATCTACTCGACCAACTACTCGACCGACCACTCGACCGACTACTCGACCAACTACTCGACCAACTACTCGACCGACCACTCGACCAATCACTCGAACAACTACTCGACCAACTACTCGACCAACTACTCGACCAATCACTCGACCAACTACTCGACCAACTACTCGACCAACTACTCGACCAACTACTCGACCAATCACTCGACCAACTACTCGACCCACTACTCGACCAACTACTCGACCAACTACTCGACGAACTACTCGACCAACTTCTCGACCATCTACTCGACCAACTACTCGACCGACCACTCGACCGACTACTCGACCAACTACTCGACCAACTACTCGACCGACCACTCGACCAATCACTCGAACAACTACTCGACCAACTACTCGACCAACTACTCGACCAATCACTCGACCAACTACTCGACGAACTACTCGACCAACTTCTCGACCATCTACTCGACCAACTACTCGACCGACCACTCGACCGACTACTCGACCAACTACTCGACCAACTACTCGACCGACCACTCGACCAATCACTCGAACAACTACTCGACCAACTACTCGACCAACTACTCGACCAATCACTCGACCAACTACTCGACCAACTACTCGACCAACTACTCGACCAACTACTCGACCAATCACTCGACCAACTACTCGACCAACTACTCCACCAATCACTCGATCAACTACTCAACCAACTACTCGACCAACTACTCGACTAACTACTCGACCAACTACTCGACCATCTACTCGACCAACTACTCGAACAACTGCTCGATCAATAACTCGACCGACCACTCGGCCAATCACTCGACCATCTACTTGACCAAATACTCGACCAACTACTCGACCAACTACTCGACCAACCACTCGTCCAACTACTCGACCAACTACTCGACCAACTACTCGACCAACTACTCGACCAACTATTCGACCAACTACTCTACCAATCAATCGACCAACTACAAGACCAGCTACTCGACCAACTACGCGACTAACTACTTGACCAACTACTCGACCGACCACTCGGCCAGTCACTCGACCAACTTCTCGACCAACTACTCGATCGACCACTCGACCGACCACTCGAACAATCACTCGAGCAATTACTCGACCAACTACTCGACCAACTACTCGACCAACCACTCGTCCAACTACTCGACCAACTACTCGACCAACTACTCGACCAACTACTCGACCAACTATTCGACCAACCACTCGACCATCTACTCGACCGACTACTCGACCGACCACTCGACCGACCAATCGGCCAATCACTCGACCAACTACTCGACCAACTACTCGACCAAGTACTCGACGAACTACTCGACCAACTACTCGACCATCTACTCGACCAACTACTCGACCGACCATTCGACCGACTACTCGACCAACTACTCGGCCAACTACTCGACCAATCACTCGACCAACTACTCGACCAATCACTCGACCAACTACTCGACCAACTACTCGACCAACATCTCAAACAACTACTCGACCAACTACTCGACCAATCACTCGACCAACTACCCGACCAACTACTCGACCAACTACTCGACCAACTACTCGACCAACTACTCGACCAACTACTCGACCGACCACTCGGCCGACTACTAGACCAATCACTCGAACAATCACTCCACCAACTACTCGACCAACTACTCGACCATCTACTCGACGAACTACTCGACAAACTACTCGACCAACTACTCGACTAATTACTCAACCAACTACTCGACCAATCACTCGACCAACTACTCGACCAACTACTCGACCAACTACTCGACGAACTACTCGACCAACTTCTCGACCATCTACTCGACCAACTACTCGACCGACCACTCGACCGACTACTCGACCAACTACTCGACCAACTACTCGACCGACCACTCGACCAATCACTCGAACAACTACTCGACCAACTACTCGACCAACTACTCGACCAATCACTCGACCAACTACTCGACGAACTACTCGACCAACTTCTCGACCATCTACTCGACCAACTACTCGACCGACCACTCGACCGACTACTCGACCAACTACTCGACCAACTACTCGACCGACCACTCGACCAATCACTCGAACAACTACTCGACCAACTACTCGACCAACTACTCGACCAATCACTCGACCAACTACTCGACCAACTACTCGACCAACTACTCGACCAACTACTCGACCAACTACTCGACCAACTACTTGACCAACTACTCGACCAATCACTCGACCAACTACTCGACCCACTACTCGACCAACTACTTGACCAACTACTCGACCAACTACTCGACCAATCACTCGACCAACTACTCGACCAACTACTCGATCAACTACTCGACTAATTACTCAACCAACTACTCGACCAATCACTCGACCAACTACTCGACCAACTACTCGACCAACTACTCGACCAACTACTCGACGAACTACTCGACCAACTACTCGACCAACTACTCGACCAACTACTCGACCGACCACTCGACTGACTACTCGACTAATCACTCGACCAACTACTCGCCAACTACTCGACCAACTACTCGACCAACTACTCGACCAATCACTCGACCAACTACTCGACCAACTACTCGACCATCTACTCGACCAACTACTCGACCAACTACTCGACCAACTACTCGACCAACTACTCGACCAACTACTCGACCGACCACTCGACCTACTACTCGACCAATCACTCGACCAACTACTCGACCAATCAGTCGACCAACTACTCGACCAACTACTCGACCAACTACTCGACCAATCACTCGACCAACTACTCGACCAACTAATCGACCAACTACTCGACCAACTACTCGACCAACTACTTGACCAACTACTCGACCAATCACTCGACCAACTACTCGACCCACTACTCGACCAACTACTTGACCAACTACTCGACCAACTACTCGACCAATCACTCGACCAACTACTCGACCAACTACTCGACGAACTACTCGACCAACTACTCGACCAACTACTCGACCAACTACTCGACCGATCACTCCTCTTACTACTCGACTAATCACTCGACCAACTACTCGCCAACTACTCGACCAACTACTCGACCAACTACTCGACCAATCACTCGACCAACTACTCGACCAACTACTCGACCAAATACTCGACCAACTACTCGACCAACTACTCGACCAACTACTCGACGAACTACTCGACCAACTTCTCGACCATCTACTCGACCAACTACTCGACCGACCACTCGACCGACTACTCGACCAACTACTCGACCAACTACTCGACCGACCACTCGACCAATCACTCGAACAACTACTCGACCAACTACTCGACCAACTACTCGACCAATCACTCGACCAACTACTCGACCAACTACTCGACCAACTACTCGACCAACTACTCGACCAACTACTCGACCAACTACTTGACCAACTACTCGACCAATCACTCGACCAACTACTCGACCCACTACTCGACCAACTACTTGACCAACTACTCGACCGACCACTCGACCAACTACTCGACAAACTACTCGACCAACTACTCGACTAATTACTCAACCAACTACTCGACCAATCACTCGACCAACTACTCGACCAACAACTCGACCAATTACTCGACGAACTACTCGACCAACTACTCGACCATCTACTCGACCAACTACTCGACCGACCACTCGACCGACTACTCGACCAACTACTCGACCAACTACTCGACCGACCACTCGACCAATCACTCGAACAACTACTCGACCAACTACTCGACCAACTACTCGACCAATCACTCGAACAACTACTCGACCAACTACTCGACCAACTACTCGACCAACTTCTCGACCAACTACTTGACCAACTACTCGACCAATCACTCGACCAACTACTCGACCCACTACTCGACCAACTACTTGACCAACTACTCGACCAACTACTCCACCAATCACTCGATCAACTACTCGACCAACTACTCGACCAACTACTCGACTAATTACTCAACCAACTACTCGACCAATCACTCGACCAACTACTCGACCAACTACTCGACCAAGTACTCGACCAACTACTCGACGAACTACTCGACCAACTACTCGACCAACTACTCGACCAACTACTCGACCAAGTACTCGACGAACTACTCGACCAACTACTCGACCATCTACTCGACCAACTACTCGACCGACCACTCGACCGACTACTCGACCAACTACTCGACCAACTACTCGACCAATCACTCGACCAACTACTCGACCAACTACTCGACCAACTACTCGACGAACTACTCGACCAACTACTCGACCAACTACTCGACCAACTACTCGACCAAGTACTCGAACAACTACTCGACCAACTACTCGACCAACTACTCGACCAACTACTCGACCAACTACTTGACCAACTACTCGACCAATCACTCGACCAACTACTCGACCCACTACTCGACCAACTACTTGACCAACTACTCGACCAACTACTCCACCAATCACTCGATCAACTACTCGACCAACTACTCGACCAACTACTCGACTAATTACTCAACCAACTACTCGACCAATCACTCGACCAACTACTCGACCAACTACTCGACCAACTACTCGACCAACTACTCGACGAACTACTCGACCAACTACTCGACCAACTACTCGACCAAATACTCGACCAAGTACTCGACGAACTACTCGACCAACTACTCGACCATCTACTCGACCAACTACTCGACCGACCAATCGACCGACTACTCGACCAACTACTCGGCCAACTACTCGACCAATCACTCGACCAACTACTCGACCAATCACTCGACCAACTACTCGACCAACTACTCGACCAACATCTCAAACAACTACTCGACCAACTACTCGACCAATCACTCGACCAACTACCCGACCAACTACTCGACCAACTACTCGACCAACTACTCGACCAACTACTCGACCAACTACTCGACCGACCACTCGGCCGACTACTAGACCAATCACTCGAACAATCACTCGACCAACTACTCGACCAACTACTCGACCATCTACTCGACGAACTACTCGACAAACTACTCGACCAACTACTCGACTAATTACTCAACCAACTACTCGACCAATCACTCGACCAACTACTCGACCAACTACTCGACCAACTACTCGACGAACTACTCGACCAACTTCTCGACCATCTACTCGACCAACTACTCGACCGACCACTCGACCGACTACTCGACCAACTACTCGACCAACTACTCGACCGACCACTCGACCAATCACTCGAACAACTACTCGACCAACTACTCGACCAACTACTCGACCAATCACTCGACCAACTACTCGACCAACTACTCGACCAACTACTCGACCAACTACTCGACCAACTACTCGACCAACTACTTCACCAACTACTCGACCAACTACTCGACCAATCACTCGACCAACTACTCGACCAACTACTCGATCAACTACTCGACTAATTACTCAACCAACTACTCGACCAATCACTCGACCAACTACTCGACCAACTACTCGACCAACTACTCGACCAACTACTCGACGAACTACTCGACCAACTACTCGACCAACTACTCGACCAACTACTCGACCGACCACTCGACTGACTACTCGACTAATCACTCGACCAACTACTCGCCAACTACTCGACCAACTACTCGACCAACTACTCGACCAATCACTCGACCAACTACTCGACCAACTACTCGACCATCTACTCGACCAACTACTCGACCAACTACTCGACCAACTACTCGACCAACTACTCGACCAACTACTCGACCGACCACTCGACCTACTACTCGACCAATCACTCGACCAACTACTCGACCAATCAGTCGACCAACTACTCGACCAACTACTCGACCAACTACTCGACCAATCACTCGACCAACTACTCGACCAACTAATCGACCAACTACTCGACCAACTACTCGACCAACTACTTGACCAACTACTCGACCAATCACTCGACCAACTACTCGACCCACTACTCGACCAACTACTTGACCAACTACTCGACCAACTACTCGACCAATCACTCGACCAACTACTCGACCAACTACTCGACGAACTACTCGACCAACTACTCGACCAACTACTCGACCAACTACTCGACCGATCACTCGTCTTACTACTCGACTAATCACTCGACCAACTACTCGCCAACTACTCGACCAACTACTCGACCAACTACTCGACCAATCACTCGACCAACTACTCGACCAACTACTCGACCAAATACTCGACCAACTACTCGACCAACTACTCGACCAACTACTCGACGAACTACTCGACCAACTTCTCGACCATCTACTCGACCAACTACTCGACCGACCACTCGACCGACTACTCGACCAACTACTCGACCAACTACTCGACCGACCACTCGACCAATCACTCGAACAACTACTCGACCAACTACTCGACCAACTACTCGACCAATCACTCGACCAACTACTCGACCAACTACTCGACCAACTACTCGACCAACTACTCGACCAACTACTCGACCAACTACTTGACCAACTACTCGACCAATCACTCGACCAACTACTCGACCCACTACTCGACCAACTACTTGACCAACTACTCGACCAACTACTCGACCAATCACTCGACCAACTACTCGACCAACTACTCGATCAACTAGTCGACTAATTACTCAACCAACTACTCGACCAATCACTCGACCAACTTCTCGACCAACTACTCGACCAACTACTCGACCAACTACTCGACGAACTACTCGACCAACTACTCGACCAACTACTCGACCAACTACTCGACCGACCACTCGACTGACTACTCGACTAATCACTCGACCAACTACTCGCCAACTACTCGACCAACTACTCGACCAACTACTCGACCAATCACTCGACCAACTACTCGACCAACTACTCGACGAACTACTCGACCAACTACTCGACCAACTACTCGACCAACTACTCGACCGATCACTCGTCTTACTACTCGACTAATCACTCGACCAACTACTCGCCAACTACTCGACCAACTACTCGACCAACTACTCGACCAATCACTCGACCAACTACTCGACCAACTACTCGACCAAATACTCGACCAACTACTCGACCAACTACTCGACCAACTACTCGACCAACTACTCGACCAACTACTCGACCAACTACTCGACCAACTACTCGACCAACTACTCGACCAACTACTCGACCGACCACTCGACCAATCACTCAAACAACTACTCGACCAACTACTCGACCAACTACTCGACTAATCACTCGACCAACTACTCGCCAACTACTCGACCAACTACTCGACCAACTACTCGACCAATCACTCGACCAACTACTCGACCAACTGCTCGACCATCTACTCGACCAACTACTCGACCAACTACTCGACCAACTACTCGACCAACTACTCGACCAACTACTCGACCAACTACTCGACCGACCACTCGACCGACTACTCGACCAATCACTCGACCAACTACTCGACCAATCACTCGACCAACTACTCGACCAACTACTCGACCAATCACTCGACCAACTACTCGACCAACTACTCGACCCACTACTCGACCAACTACTTGACCAACTACTCGACCAATCACTCGACCAATCACTCGACCAACTACTCGACCAACTACTCGACCAACTACTCGACCAACTACTCGACCAACTACTTGACCAACTACTCGACCAATCACTCGACCAACTACTCGACCCACTACTCGACCAACTACTTGACCAACTACTCGACCAACTACTCGACCAATCACTCGACCAACTACTCGACCAACTACTCGACGAACTACTCGACCAACTACTCGACGAACTACTCGACCAACTACTCGACCAACTACTCGACCAACTACTCGACCGATCACTCGACTTACTACTCGACTAATCACTCGACCAACTACTCGCCAACTACTCGACCAACTACTCGACCAACTACTCGACCAATCACTCGACCAACTACTCGACCAACTACTCGACCAAATACTCGACCAACTACTCGACCAACTACTCGACCAACTACTCGACCAACTACTCGACCAACTACTCGACCAACTACTCGACCAACTACTCGACCAACTACTCGACCAACTACTCGACCGACCACTCGACCAATCACTCGAACAACTACTCGACCAACTACTCGACCAACTACTCGACCAATCACTCGACCAACTACTCGACCAACTACTCGACCAACTACTCGACCACCTACTCGACCAACTACTTGACCAACTACTCGACCAATCTCTCGACCAACTACTCGACCCACTACTCGACCAACTACTTGACCAACTACTCGACCAACTACTCGACCAATCACTCGACCAATTACTCGACCAACTACTCGACCAACTACTCGACTAATTACTCAACCAACTACTCGACCAATCACTCGACCAACTACTCGACCAACTACTCGACCAACTACTCGACCAACTACTCGACGAACTACTCGACCAACTACTCGACCAACTACTCGACCAACTATCGTTCGACCACTCGACTGACTCCTCCACTAATCACTCGAACAACTACTCGACCAACTACTCGACCAACTACTCGACCAATCACTCGAACAACTACTCGACCAACTACTCGACCAACTACTCGACCAACTACTCGACCAACTACTTGACCAACTACTCGACCAATCACTCGACCAACTACTCGACCCACTACTCGACCAACTACTTGACCAACTACTCGACCAACTACTCCACCAATCACTCGATCAACTACTCGACCAACTACTCGACCAACTACTCGACTAATTACTCAACCAACTACTCGACCAATCACTCGACCAACTACTCGACCAACTACTCGACCAACTACTCGACCAACTACTCGACGAACTACTCGACCAACTACTCGACCAACTACTCGACCAACTACTCGACCAAGTACTCGACGAACTACTCGACCAACTACTCGACCATCTACTCGACCAACTACTCGACCGACCACTCGACCGACTACTCGACCAACTACTCGACCAACTACTCGACCAATCACTCGACCAACTACTCGACCAATCACTCGACCAACTACTCGACCAACTACTCGACCAACTACTCAACCAACTACTCGACCAACTACTCGACCAATCACTCGACCAACTACCCGACCAACTACTCGACCAACTACTCGACCAACTACTCGACCAACTACTCGACCAACTACTCGACCGACCACTCGGCCGACTACTAGACCAATCACTCGAACAATCACTCCACAAACTACTCGACCAACTACCCGACCATCTATTCGACGAACTACTCGACAAACTACTCGACCAACTACTCGACTAATTACTCAACCAACTACTCGACCAATCACTCGACCAACTACTCGACCAACTACTCGACCAACTACTCGACGAACTACTCGACCAACTTCTCGACCATCTACTCGACCAACTACTCGACCAACTACTTGACCAACTACTCGACCAACTACTCGACCAATCACTCGACCAACTACTCGACCAACTACTCGACCAACTACTCGACTAATTACTCAACCAACTACTCGACCAATCACTCGACCAACTACTCGACCAACTACTCGACCAACTACTCGACCAACTACTCGACGAACTACTCGACCAACTACTCGACTAATTACTCAACCAACTACTCGACCAATGACTCGACCAACTACTCGACCAACTACTCGACCAACTACTCGACCAACTACTCGACGAACTACTCGACCAACTACTCGACCAACTACTCGACCAACTACTCGACCGACCACTCGACTGACTACTCGACTAATCACTCGACCAACTACTCGCCAACTACTCGACCAACTACTCGACCAACTACTCGACCAATCACTCGACCAACTACTCGACCAACTACTCGACCATCTACTCGACCAACTACTCGACCAACTACTCGACCAACTACTCGACCAACTACTCGACCAACTACTCGACCGACCACTCGACCTACTACTCGACCAATCACTCGACCAACTACTCGACCAATCAGTCGACCAACTACTCGACCAACTACTCGACCAACTACTCGACCAATCACTCGACCAACTACTCGACCAACTAATCGACCAACTACTCGACCAACTACTCGACCAACTACTTGACCAACTACTCGACCAATCACTCGACCAACTACTCGACCCACTACTCGACCAACTACTTGACCAACTACTCGACCAACTACTCGACCAATCACTCGACCAACTACTCGACCAACTACTCGACGAACTACTCGACCAACTACTCGACCAACTACTCGACCGATCACTCGTCTTACTACTCGACTAATCACTCGACCAACTACTCGCCAACTACTCGACCAACTACTCGACCAACTACTCGACCAATCACTCGACCAACTACTCGACCAACTACTCGACCAAATACTCGACCAACTACTCGACCAACTACTCGACCAACTACTCGACCAACTACTCGACCAACTACTCGACCAACTACTCGACCAACTACTCGACCAACTACTCGACCAACTACTCGACCGACCACTCGACCAATCACTCAAACAACTACTCGACCAACTACTCGACCAACTACTCGACTAATCACTCGACCAACTACTCGCCAACTACTCGACCAACTACTCGACCAACTACTCGACTAATCACTCGACCAACTACTCGACCAACTACTCGACCATCTACTCGACCAACTACTCGACCAACTACTCGACCAACTACTCGACCAACTACTCGACCAACTACTCGACCAACTACTCGACCGACCACTCGACCGACTACTCGACCAATCACTCGACCAACTACTCGACCAATCACTCGACCAACTACTCGACCAACTACTCGACCAACTACTCGACCAATCACTCGACCAACTACTCGACCAACTACTCGACCAACTACTCGACCAACTACTCGACCAACTACTTGACCAACTACTCGACCAATCACTCGACCAACTACTCGACCCACTACTCGACCAACTACTTGACCAACTACTCGACCAACTACTCGACCAATCACTCGACCAACTACTCGACCAACTACTCGACGAACTACTCGACCAACTACTCGACCAACTACTCGACCAACTACTCGACCGATCACTCGACTTACTACTCGACTAATCACTCGACCAACTACTCGCCAACTACTCGACCAACTACTCGACCAACTACTCGACCAATCACTCTACCAACTACTCGACCAACTACTCGACCAACTACTCGACCAACTACTCGACCAACTACTCGACCAACTACTCGACCAACTACTCGACCAACTACTCGACCAACTACTCGACCAACTACTCGACCAACTACTCGACCGACCACTCGACCAATCACTCGAACAACTACTCGACCAACTACTCGACCAACTACTCGACCAATCACTCGACCAACTACTCGACCAACTACTCGACCAACTACTCGACCACCTACTCGACCAACTACTTGACCAACTACTCGACCAATCACTCGACCAACTACTCGACCCACTACTCGACCAACTAATCGACCAACTACTCGACCAACTACTCGACCAACTACTTGACCAACTACTCGACCAATCACTCGACCAACTACTCGACCCACTACTCGACCAACTACTTGACCAACTACTCGACCAACTACTCGACCAATCACTCGACCAACTACTCGACCAACTACTCGACGAACTACTCGACCAACTACTCGACCAACTACTCGACCGATCACTCGTCTTACTACTCGACTAATCACTCGACCAACTACTCGCCAACTACTCGACCAACTACTCGACCAACTTCTCGACCAATCACTCGACCAACTACTCGACCAACTACTCGACCAAATACTCGACCAACTACTCGACCAACTACTCGACCAACTACTCGACCAACTACTCGACCAACTACTCGACCAACTACTCGACCAACCATATACTCGACCAACTACTCGACCAACTACTCGACCGACCACTCGACCAATCACTCAAACAACTACTCGACCAACTACTCGACCAACTACTCGACTAATCACTCGACCAACTACTCGCCAACTACTCGACCAACTACTCGACCAACTACTCGACTAATCACTCGACCAACTACTCGACCAACTACTCGACCATCTACTCGACCAACTACTCGACCAACTACTCGACCAACTACTCGACCAACTACTCGACCAACTACTCGACCAACTACTCGACCAATCACTCGAACAACTACTCGACCAACTACTCGACCAACTACTCGACCAACTACTCGACCAACTACTTGACCAACTACTCGACCAATCACTCGACCAACTACTCGACCCACTACTCGACCAACTACTTGACCAACTACTCGACCAACTACTCCACCAATCACTCGATCAACTACTCGACCAACTACTCGACCAACTACTCGACTAATTACTCAACCAACTACTCGACCAATCACTCGACCAACTACTCGACCAACTACTCGACCAACTACTCGACCAACTACTCGACGAACTACTCGACCAACTACTCGACCAACTACTCGACCAACTACTCGACCAAGTACTCGACGAACTACTCGACCAACTACTCGACCATCTACTCGACCAACTACTCGACCGACCACTCGACCGACTACTCGACCAACTACTCGACCAACTACTCGACCAATCACTCGACCAACTACTCGACCAATCACTCGACCAACTACTCGACCAACTACTCGACCAACTACTCAACCAACTACTCGACCAACTACTCGACCAATCACTCGACCAACTACCCGACCAACTACTCGACCAACTACTCGACCAACTACTCGACCAACTACTCGACCAACTACTCGACCGACCACTCGGCCGACTACTAGACCAATCACTCGAACAATCACTCCACAAACTACTCGACCAACTACCCGACCATCTATTCGACGAACTACTCGACAAACTACTCGACCAACTACTCGACTAATTACTCAACCAACTACTCGACCAATCACTCGACCAACTACTCGACCAACTACTCGACCAACTACTCGACGAACTACTCGACCAACTTCTCGACCATCTACTCGACCAACTACTCGACCAACTACTTGACCAACTACTCGACCAACTACTCGACCAATCACTCGACCAACTACTCGACCAACTACTCGACCAACTACTCGACTAATTACTCAACCAACTACTCGACCAATCACTCGACCAACTACTCGACCAACTACTCGACCAACTACTCGACCAACTACTCGACGAACTACTCGACCAACTACTCGACTAATTACTCAACCAACTACTCGACCAATGACTCGACCAACTACTCGACCAACTACTCGACCAACTACTCGACCAACTACTCGACGAACTACTCGACCAACTACTCGACCAACTACTCGACCAACTACTCGACCGACCACTCGACTGACTACTCGACTAATCACTCGACCAACTACTCGCCAACTACTCGACCAACTACTCGACCAACTACTCGACCAATCACTCGACCAACTACTCGACCAACTACTCGACCATCTACTCGACCAACTACTCGACCAACTACTCGACCAACTACTCGACCAACTACTCGACCAACTACTCGACCGACCACTCGACCTACTACTCGACCAATCACTCGACCAACTACTCGACCAATCAGTCGACCAACTACTCGACCAACTACTCGACCAACTACTCGACCAATCACTCGACCAACTACTCGACCAACTAATCGACCAACTACTCGACCAACTACTCGACCAACTACTTGACCAACTACTCGACCAATCACTCGACCAACTACTCGACCCACTACTCGACCAACTACTTGACCAACTACTCGACCAACTACTCGACCAATCACTCGACCAACTACTCGACCAACTACTCGACGAACTACTCGACCAACTACTCGACCAACTACTCGACCGATCACTCGTCTTACTACTCGACTAATCACTCGACCAACTACTCGCCAACTACTCGACCAACTACTCGACCAACTACTCGACCAATCACTCGACCAACTACTCGACCAACTACTCGACCAAATACTCGACCAACTACTCGACCAACTACTCGACCAACTACTCGACCAACTACTCGACCAACTACTCGACCAACTACTCGACCAACTACTCGACCAACTACTCGACCAACTACTCGACCGACCACTCGACCAATCACTCAAACAACTACTCGACCAACTACTCGACCAACTACTCGACTAATCACTCGACCAACTACTCGCCAACTACTCGACCAACTACTCGACCAACTACTCGACTAATCACTCGACCAACTACTCGACCAACTACTCGACCATCTACTCGACCAACTACTCGACCAACTACTCGACCAACTACTCGACCAACTACTCGACCAACTACTCGACCAACTACTCGACCGACCACTCGACCGACTACTCGACCAATCACTCGACCAACTACTCGACCAATCACTCGACCAACTACTCGACCAACTACTCGACCAACTACTCGACCAATCACTCGACCAACTACTCGACCAACTACTCGACCAACTACTCGACCAACTACTCGACCAACTACTTGACCAACTACTCGACCAATCACTCGACCAACTACTCGACCCACTACTCGACCAACTACTTGACCAACTACTCGACCAACTACTCGACCAATCACTCGACCAACTACTCGACCAACTACTCGACGAACTACTCGACCAACTACTCGACCAACTACTCGACCAACTACTCGACCGATCACTCGACTTACTACTCGACTAATCACTCGACCAACTACTCGCCAACTACTCGACCAACTACTCGACCAACTACTCGACCAATCACTCTACCAACTACTCGACCAACTACTCGACCAACTACTCGACCAACTACTCGACCAACTACTCGACCAACTACTCGACCAACTACTCGACCAACTACTCGACCAACTACTCGACCAACTACTCGACCAACTACTCGACCGACCACTCGACCAATCACTCGAACAACTACTCGACCAACTACTCGACCAACTACTCGACCAATCACTCGACCAACTACTCGACCAACTACTCGACCAACTACTCGACCACCTACTCGACCAACTACTTGACCAACTACTCGACCAATCACTCGACCAACTACTCGACCCACTACTCGACCAACTAATCGACCAACTACTCGACCAACTACTCGACCAACTACTTGACCAACTACTCGACCAATCACTCGACCAACTACTCGACCCACTACTCGACCAACTACTTGACCAACTACTCGACCAACTACTCGACCAATCACTCGACCAACTACTCGACCAACTACTCGACGAACTACTCGACCAACTACTCGACCAACTACTCGACCGATCACTCGTCTTACTACTCGACTAATCACTCGACCAACTACTCGCCAACTACTCGACCAACTACTCGACCAACTTCTCGACCAATCACTCGACCAACTACTCGACCAACTACTCGACCAAATACTCGACCAACTACTCGACCAACTACTCGACCAACTACTCGACCAACTACTCGACCAACTACTCGACCAACTACTCGACCAACCATATACTCGACCAACTACTCGACCAACTACTCGACCGACCACTCGACCAATCACTCAAACAACTACTCGACCAACTACTCGACCAACTACTCGACTAATCACTCGACCAACTACTCGCCAACTACTCGACCAACTACTCGACCAACTACTCGACTAATCACTCGACCAACTACTCGACCAACTACTCGACCATCTACTCGACCAACTACTCGACCAACTACTCGACCAACTACTCGACCAACTACTCGACCAACTACTCGACCAACTACTCGACCGACCACTCGACCGACTACTCGACCAATCACTCGACCAACTACTCGACCAATCACTCGACCAACTACTCGACCAACTGCTCGACCAACTACTCGACCAATCACTCGACCAACTACTCGACCAACTACTCGACCAACTACTCGACCAACTACTCGACCAACTACTTGACCAACTACTCGACCAATCACTCGACCAACTACTCGACCCACTACTCGACCAACTACTTGACCAACTACTCGACCAACTACTCGACCAATCACTCGACCAACTACTCGACCAACTACTCGACGAACTACTCGACCAACTACTCGACCAACTACTCGACCAACTACTCGACCGATCACTCGACTTACTACTCGACTAATCACTCGACCAACTACTCGCCAACTACTCGACCAACTACTCGACCAACTACTCGACCAATCACTCGACCAACTACTCGACCAACTACTCGACCAACTACTCGACCAACTACTCGACCAACTACTCGACCAACTACTCGACCAACTACTCGACCAACTACTCGACCAACTACTCGACCAACTACTCGACCGACCACTCGACCAATCACTCGAACAACTACTCGACCAACTACTCGACCAACTACTCGACCAATCACTCGACCAACTACTCGACCAACTACTCGACCAACTACTCGACCACCTACTCGACCAACTACTTGACCAACTACTCGACCAATCACTCGACCAACTACTCGACCCACTACTCGACCAACTACTTGACCAACTACTCGACCAACTACTCGACCAATCACTCGACCAATTACTCGACCAACTACTCGACCAACTACTCGACTAATTACTCAACCAACTACTCGACCAATCACTCGACCAACTACTCGACCAACTACTCGACCAACTACTCGACCAACTACTCGACGAACTACTCGACCAACTACTCGACCAACTACTCGACCAACTACTCGTTCGACCACTCGACTGACTCCTCGACTAATCACTCGACCAACTACTCGCCAACTACTCGACCAACTACTCGACCAACTACTCGACCAATCACTCGACCAACTACTCGACCAACTACTCGACCAACTACTCGACCAACTACTCGACCAACTACTCGACCAGCTACTCGACCAACTACTCGACCAACTACTCGACCGACCACTCGACCGACTACTCGACCAATCACTCGACCAACTACTCGACCAATCACTCGACCAACTACTCGACCAACTACTCGACCGACCACTCGACCGACTACTCGACCAATCACTCGACCAACTACTTGACCAACTACTCGACCAACTACTCGACCAACTACTCGACCGACCACTCGACTGAATACTCGACTAATCACTCGACCAACTACTCGACCAACTACTCGACCGACCATCGACCGACTACTCTACCAATCACTCGACCAACTACTCGACCAATCACTCGACCAACTACTCGACCAACTACTCGACCAACTACTCGACCAACTACTCGACCAACTACTCGACCAATCACTCGACCAACTACTCGACCAATCGCTCGACCAACTACTCGACCGACCACACGACCGACTACTAGACCAATCACTCGACCAATCACTCGACCAACTACTCGACCAACTACTCGACCATCTACTCGACCAACTACTTGACCAACTACTCGACCAACTACTCGACCAACTACTCGACCAACTACTCGACCAACTACTCGACCGACCACTCGACCAACTACTCGACCCACTACTCGACCAACTACTTGACCAACTACTCGACCAACTACTCGACCAACTACTCGACCGACCACTCGACTGAATACTCGACTAATCACTCGACCAACTACTCGACCAACTACTCGACCAATCACTTGACCAACTACTCGACCAATCACTCGACCAACTACTCGACCAACTACTCGACCAACTACTCGACCAACTACTCGACCAACTACTCGACCAACTACTCGACCAACTACTCGACCAACTACTCGACTAACTACTTAACCAACTACTCGACCAATCACTCGACCAACTACTCGACCCACTACTCGACCAACTACTTGACCAACTACTGGACCAACTACTCGACCAATCACTCGACCAACTGCTCGACAAACTACTCGACGAACTACTCGACCAACTACTCGACCAACTACTCGACCAACTACTCGACCAACTACTCGACCAACTACTCGACCAACTACTCGACAAATTACTCGACCAACTACTCAACCAACTACTCGACCAACTACTCGACCAACTACTCGACCAACTACTCGACCGACCACTCGACCAATCACTCGAACAACTACTCGACCAACTACTCGACCAACTACTCGACCAATCACTCGACCAACTACTCGACCAACTACTCGACGAACTACTCGACCAACTACTCGACCAACTACTCGACCAACTACTCGACCAGCTACTCGACCAACTACTCGACCAACTACTCGACCAATCGCTCGACCAACTACTCGACAAACTACTCGACCAACTACTGGACCAATCACTCGACCAACTACTCGACCAAATACTCGACCAACTACTCGACCAACTACTCGACCGACCACTCGACCGACTACTCGACCAATCACTCGACCATCTACTCAACCTACTACTCGACCAACTACTCGACCAATCACTCGACCAACTACGCGACCAATCGCTCGACCAAATACTCGACCAACTACTCGACCAACTACTCGACCAACAACTCGACCAACTACTCGACCGTCCATTCGACCGACAACTCGACCAATCACTCGACCAACTACTCGACCAATCACTCGACCAACTACTCGACCCACTACTCGACCAACTACTTGACCAACTACTCGACCAACTACTCGACCAATCACTCGACCAACTACTCGACCAACTACTCGACGAACTACTCGACCAACTACTCGACGAACTACTCGACCAACTACTCGACCAACTACTCGACCAACTACTCGACCGATCACTCGACTTACTACTCGACTAATCACTCGACCAACTACTCGCCAACTACTCGACCAACTACTCGACCAACTACTCGACCAATCACTCGACCAACTACTCGACCAACTACTCGACCAAATACTCGACCAACTACTCGACCAACTACTCGACCAACTACTCGACCAACTACTCGACCAACTACTCGACCAACTACTCGACCAACTACTCGACCAACTACTCGACCAACTACTCGACCGACCACTCGACCAATCACTCGAACAACTACTCGACCAACTACTCGACCAACTACTCGACCAATCACTCGACCAACTACTCGACCAACTACTCGACCAACTACTCGACCACCTACTCGACCAACTACTTGACCAACTACTCGACCAATCTCTCGACCAACTACTCGACCCACTACTCGACCAACTACTTGACCAACTACTCGACCAACTACTCGACCAATCACTCGACCAATTACTCGACCAACTACTCGACCAACTACTCGACTAATTACTCAACCAACTACTCGACCAATCACTCGACCAACTACTCGACCAACTACTCGACCAACTACTCGACCAACTACTCGACGAACTACTCGACCAACTACTCGACCAACTACTCGACCAACTATCGTTCGACCACTCGACTGACTCCTCCACTAATCACTCGAACAACTACTCGACCAACTACTCGACCAACTACTCGACCAATCACTCGACCAACTACTCGACCAACTACTCGACCAACTACTCGACCGACCACTCGACCAATCACTCGAACAACTACTCGACCAACTACTCGACCAACTACTCGACCAATCACTCGACCAACTACTCGACCAACTACTCGACCAACTACTCGACCACCTACTCGACCAACTACTTGACCAACTACTCGACCAATCACTCGACCAACTACTCGACCCACTACTCGACCAACTACTTGACCAACTACTCGACCAACTACTCGACCAATCACTCGACCAATTACTCGACCAACTACTCGACCAACTACTCGACTAATTACTCAACCAACTACTCGACCAATCACTCGACCAACTACTCGACCAACTACTCGACCAACTACTCGACCAACTACTCGACGAACTACTCGACCAACTACTCGACCAACTACTCGACCAACTACTCGTTCGACCACTCGACTGACTCCTCGACTAATCACTCGACCAACTACTCGCCAACTACTCGACCAACTACTCGACCAACTACTCGACCAATCACTCGACCAACTACTCGACCAACTACTCGACCAACTACTCGACCAACTACTCGACCAACTACTCGACCAGCTACTCGACCAACTACTCGACCAACTACTCGACCGACCACTCGACCGACTACTCGACCAATCACTCGACCAACTACTCGACCAATCACTCGACCAACTACTCGACCAACTACTCGACCGACCACTCGACCGACTACTCGACCAATCACTCGACCAACTACTTGACCAACTACTCGACCAACTACTCGACCAACTACTCGACCGACCACTCGACTGAATACTCGACTAATCACTCGACCAACTACTCGACCAACTACTCGACCGACCATCGACCGACTACTCTACCAATCACTCGACCAACTACTCGACCAATCACTCGACCAACTACTCGACCAACTACTCGACCAACTACTCGACCAACTACTCGACCAACTACTCGACCAATCACTCGACCAACTACTCGACCAATCGCTCGACCAACTACTCGACCGACCACACGACCGACTACTAGACCAATCACTCGACCAATCACTCGACCAACTACTCGACCAACTACTCGACCATCTACTCGACCAACTACTTGACCAACTACTCGACCAACTACTCGACCAACTACTCGACCAACTACTCGACCAACTACTCGACCGACCACTCGACCAACTACTCGACCCACTACTCGACCAACTACTTGACCAACTACTCGACCAACTACTCGACCAACTACTCGACCGACCACTCGACTGAATACTCGACTAATCACTCGACCAACTACTCGACCAACTACTCGACCAATCACTTGACCAACTACTCGACCAATCACTCGACCAACTACTCGACCAACTACTCGACCAACTACTCGACCAACTACTCGACCAACTACTCGACCAACTACTCGACCAACTACTCGACCAACTACTCGACTAACTACTTAACCAACTACTCGACCAATCACTCGACCAACTACTCGACCCACTACTCGACCAACTACTTGACCAACTACTGGACCAACTACTCGACCAATCACTCGACCAACTGCTCGACAAACTACTCGACGAACTACTCGACCAACTACTCGACCAACTACTCGACCAACTACTCGACCAACTACTCGACCAACTACTCGACCAACTACTCGACAAACTACTCGACCAACTACTCAACCAACTACTCGACCAACTACTCGACCAACTACTCGACCAACTACTCGACCGACCACTCGACCAATCACTCGAACAACTACTCGACCAACTACTCGACCAACTACTCGACCAATCACTCGACCAACTACTCGACCAACTACTCGACGAACTACTCGACCAACTACTCGACCAACTACTCGACCAACTACTCGACCAGCTACTCGACCAACTACTCGACCAACTACTCGACCAATCGCTCGACCAACTACTCGACAAACTACTCGACCAACTACTGGACCAATCACTCGACCAACTACTCGACCAAATACTCGACCAACTACTCGACCAACTACTCGACCGACCACTCGACCGACTACTCGACCAATCACTCGACCATCTACTCAACCTACTACTCGACCAACTACTCGACCAATCACTCGACCAACTACGCGACCAATCGCTCGACCAAATACTCGACCAACTACTCGACCAACTACTCGACCAACAACTCGACCAACTACTCGACCGTCCATTCGACCGACAACTCGACCAATCACTCGACCAACTACTCGACCAATCACTCGACCAACTACTCGACCCACTACTCGACCAACTACTTGACCAACTACTCGACCAACTACTCGACCAATCACTCGACCAACTACTCGACCAACTACTCGACGAACTACTCGACCAACTACTCGACGAACTACTCGACCAACTACTCGACCAACTACTCGACCAACTACTCGACCGATCACTCGACTTACTACTCGACTAATCACTCGACCAACTACTCGCCAACTACTCGACCAACTACTCGACCAACTACTCGACCAATCACTCGACCAACTACTCGACCAACTACTCGACCAAATACTCGACCAACTACTCGACCAACTACTCGACCAACTACTCGACCAACTACTCGACCAACTACTCGACCAACTACTCGACCAACTACTCGACCAACTACTCGACCAACTACTCGACCGACCACTCGACCAATCACTCGAACAACTACTCGACCAACTACTCGACCAACTACTCGACCAATCACTCGACCAACTACTCGACCAACTACTCGACCAACTACTCGACCACCTACTCGACCAACTACTTGACCAACTACTCGACCAATCTCTCGACCAACTACTCGACCCACTACTCGACCAACTACTTGACCAACTACTCGACCAACTACTCGACCAATCACTCGACCAATTACTCGACCAACTACTCGACCAACTACTCGACTAATTACTCAACCAACTACTCGACCAATCACTCGACCAACTACTCGACCAACTACTCGACCAACTACTCGACCAACTACTCGACGAACTACTCGACCAACTACTCGACCAACTACTCGACCAACTATCGTTCGACCACTCGACTGACTCCTCCACTAATCACTCGAACAACTACTCGACCAACTACTCGACCAACTACTCGACCAATCACTCGAACAACTACTCGACCAACTACTCGACCAACTACTCGACCAACTACTCGACCAACTACTTGACCAACTACTCGACCAATCACTCGACCAACTACTCGACCCACTACTCGACCAACTACTTGACCAACTACTCGACCAACTACTCCACCAATCACTCGATCAACTACTCGACCAACTACTCGACCAACTACTCGACTAATTACTCAACCAACTACTCGACCAATCACTCGACCAACTACTCGACCAACTACTCGACCAACTACTCGACCAACTACTCGACGAACTACTCGACCAACTACTCGACCAACTACTCGACCAACTACTCGACCAAGTACTCGACGAACTACTCGACCAACTACTCGACCATCTACTCGACCAACTACTCGACCGACCACTCGACCGACTACTCGACCAACTACTCGACCAACTACTCGACCAATCACTCGACCAACTACTCGACCAATCACTCGACCAACTACTCGACCAACTACTCGACCAACTACTCAACCAACTACTCGACCAACTACTCGACCAATCACTCGACCAACTACCCGACCAACTACTCGACCAACTACTCGACCAACTACTCGACCAACTACTCGACCAACTACTCGACCGACCACTCGGCCGACTACTAGACCAATCACTCGAACAATCACTCCACCAACTACTCGACCAACTACCCGACCATCTATTCGACGAACTACTCGACAAACTACTCGACCAACTACTCGACTAATTACTCAACCAACTACTCGACCAATCACTCGACCAACTACTCGACCAACTACTCGACCAACTACTCGACGAACTACTCGACCAACTTCTCGACCATCTACTCGACCAACTACTCGACCAACTACTTGACCAACTACTCGACCAACTACTCGACCAATCACTCGACCAACTACTCGACCAACTACTCGACCAACTACTCGACTAATTACTCAACCAACTACTCGACCAATCACTCGACCAACTACTCGACCAACTACTCGACCAACTACTCGACCAACTACTCGACGAACTACTCGACCAACTACTCGACTAATTACTCAACCAACTACTCGACCAATCACTCGACCAACTACTCGACCAACTACTCGACCAACTACTCGACCAACTACTCGACGAACTACTCGACCAACTACTCGACCAACTACTCGACCAACTACTCGACCGACCACTCGACTGACTACTCGACTAATCACTCGACCAACTACTCGCCAACTACTCGACCAACTACTCGACCAACTACTCGACCAATCACTCGACCAACTACTCGACCAACTACTCGACCATCTACTCGACCAACTACTCGACCAACTACTCGACCAACTACTCGACCAACTACTCGACCAACTACTCGACCGACCACTCGACCTACTACTCGACCAATCACTCGACCAACTACTCGACCAATCAGTCGACCAACTACTCGACCAACTACTCGACCAACTACTCGACCAATCACTCGACCAACTACTCGACCAACTAATCGACCAACTACTCGACCAACTACTCGACCAACTACTTGACCAACTACTCGACCAATCACTCGACCAACTACTCGACCCACTACTCGACCAACTACTTGACCAACTACTCGACCAACTACTCGACCAATCACTCGACCAACTACTCGACCAACTACTCGACGAACTACTCGACCAACTACTCGACCAACTACTCGACCGATCACTCGTCTTACTACTCGACTAATCACTCGACCAACTACTCGCCAACTACTCGACCAACTACTCGACCAACTACTCGACCAATCACTCGACCAACTACTCGACCAACTACTCGACCAAATACTCGACCAACTACTCGACCAACTACTCGACCAACTACTCGACCAACTACTCGACCAACTACTCGACCAACTACTCGACCAACTACTCGACCAACTACTCGACCAACTACTCGACCGACCACTCGACCAATCACTCAAACAACTACTCGACCAACTACTCGACCAACTACTCGACTAATCACTCGACCAACTACTCGCCAACTACTCGACCAACTACTCGACCAACTACTCGACTAATCACTCGACCAACTACTCGACCAACTACTCGACCATCTACTCGACCAACTACTCGACCAACTACTCGACCAACTACTCGACCAACTACTCGACCAACTACTCGACCAACTACTCGACCGACCACTCGACCGACTACTCGACCAATCACTCGACCAACTACTCGACCAATCACTCGACCAACTACTCGACCAACTACTCGACCAACTACTCGACCAATCACTCGACCAACTACTCGACCAACTACTCGACCAACTACTCGACCAACTACTCGACCAACTACTTGACCAACTACTCGACCAATCACTCGACCAACTACTCGACCCACTACTCGACCAACTACTTGACCAACTACTCGACCAACTACTCGACCAATCACTCGACCAACTACTCGACCAACTACTCGACGAACTACTCGACCAACTACTCGACCAACTACTCGACCAACTACTCGACCGATCACTCGACTTACTACTCGACTAATCACTCGACCAACTACTCGCCAACTACTCGACCAACTACTCGACCAACTACTCGACCAATCACTCTACCAACTACTCGACCAACTACTCGACCAACTACTCGACCAACTACTCGACCAACTACTCGACCAACTACTCGACCAACTACTCGACCAACTACTCGACCAACTACTCGACCAACTACTCGACCAACTACTCGACCGACCACTCGACCAATCACTCGAACAACTACTCGACCAACTACTCGACCAACTACTCGACCAATCACTCGACCAACTACTCGACCAACTACTCGACCAACTACTCGACCACCTACTCGACCAACTACTTGACCAACTACTCGACCAATCACTCGACCAACTACTCGACCCACTACTCGACCAACTAATCGACCAACTACTCGACCAACTACTCGACCAACTACTTGACCAACTACTCGACCAATCACTCGACCAACTACTCGACCCACTACTCGACCAACTACTTGACCAACTACTCGACCAACTACTCGACCAATCACTCGACCAACTACTCGACCAACTACTCGACGAACTACTCGACCAACTACTCGACCAACTACTCGACCGATCACTCGTCTTACTACTCGACTAATCACTCGACCAACTACTCGCCAACTACTCGACCAACTACTCGACCAACTACTCGACCAATCACTCGACCAACTACTCGACCAACTACTCGACCAAATACTCGACCAACTACTCGACCAACTACTCGACCAACTACTCGACCAACTACTCGACCAACTACTCGACCAACTACTCGACCAACTACTCGACCAACTACTCGACCAACTACTCGACCGACCACTCGACCAATCACTCAAACAACTACTCGACCAACTACTCGACCAACTACTCGACTAATCACTCGACCAACTACTCGCCAACTACTCGACCAACTACTCGACCAACTACTCGACTAATCACTCGACCAACTACTCGACCAACTACTCGACCATCTACTCGACCAACTACTCGACCAACTACTCGACCAACTACTCGACCAACTACTCGACCAACTACTCGACCAACTACTCGACCGACCACTCGACCGACTACTCGACCAATCACTCGACCAACTACTCGACCAATCACTCGACCAACTACTCGACCAACTGCTCGACCAACTACTCGACCAATCACTCGACCAACTACTCGACCAACTACTCGACCAACTACTCGACCAACTACTCGACCAACTACTTGACCAACTACTCGACCAATCACTCGACCAACTACTCGACCCACTACTCGACCAACTACTTGACCAACTACTCGACCAACTACTCGACCAATCACTCGACCAACTACTCGACCAACTACTCGACGAACTACTCGACCAACTACTCGACCAACTACTCGACCGATCACTCGACTTACTACTCGACTAATCACTCGACCAACTACTCGCCAACTACTCGACCAACTACTCGACCAACTACTCGACCAATCACTCGACCAACTACTCGACCAACTACTCGACCAACTACTCGACCAACTACTCGACCAACTACTCGACCAACTACTCGACCAACTACTCGACCAACTACTCGACCAACTACTCGACCAACTACTCGACCGACCACTCGACCAATCACTCGAACAACTACTCGACCAACTACTCGACCAACTACTCGACCAATCACTCGACCAACTACTCGACCAACTACTCGACCAACTACTCGACCACCTACTCGACCAACTACTTGACCAACTACTCGACCAATCACTCGACCAACTACTCGACCCACTACTCGACCAACTACTTGACCAACTACTCGACCAACTACTCGACCAATCACTCGACCAATTACTCGACCAACTACTCGACCAACTACTCGACTAATTACTCAACCAACTACTCGACCAATCACTCGACCAACTACTCGACCAACTACTCGACCAACTACTCGACCAACTACTCGACGAAATACTCGACCAACTACTCGACCAACTACTCGACCAACTACTCGACCAACTACTCGACCAACTACTCGACCGACCACTCGACCGACTACTCGACCAATCACTCGACCAACTACTCGACCAATCACTCGACCAACTACTCGACCAACTGCTCGACCAACTACTCGACCAATCACTCGACCAACTACTCGACCAACTACTCGACCAACTACTCGACCAACTACTCGACCAACTACTTGACCAACTACTCGACCAATCACTCGACCAACTACTCGACCCACTACTCGACCAACTACTTGACCAACTACTCGACCAACTACTCGACCAATCACTCGACCAACTACTCGACCAACTACTCGACGAACTACTCGACCAACTACTCGACCAACTACTCGACCGATCACTCGACTTACTACTCGACTAATCACTCGACCAACTACTCGCCAACTACTCGACCAACTACTCGACCAACTACTCGACCAATCACTCGACCAACTACTCGACCAACTACTCGACCAACTACTCGACCAACTACTCGACCAACTACTCGACCAACTACTCGACCAACTACTCGACCAACTACTCGACCAACTACTCGACCAACTACTCGACCGACCACTCGACCAATCACTCGAACAACTACTCGACCAACTACTCGACCAACTACTCGACCAATCACTCGACCAACTACTCGACCAACTACTCGACCAACTACTCGACCACCTACTCGACCAACTACTTGACCAACTACTCGACCAATCACTCGACCAACTACTCGACCCACTACTCGACCAACTACTTGACCAACTACTCGACCAACTACTCGACCAATCACTCGACCAATTACTCGACCAACTACTCGACCAACTACTCGACTAATTACTCAACCAACTACTCGACCAATCACTCGACCAACTACTCGACCAACTACTCGACCAACTACTCGACCAACTACTCGACGAAATACTCGACCAACTACTCGACCAACTACTCGACCAACTACTCGTTCGACCACTCGACTGACTCCTCGACTAATCACTCGACCAACTACTCGCCAACTACTCGACCAACTACTCGACCAACTACTCGACCAATCACTCGACCAACTACTCGACCAACTACTCGACCAACTACTCGACCAACTACTCGACCAACTACTCGACCAGCTACTCGACCAACTACTCGACCAACTACTCGACCGACCACTCGACCGACTACTCGACCAATCACTCGACCAACTACTCGACCAATCACTCGACCAACTACTCGACCAACTACTCGACCGACCACTCGACCGACTACTCGACCAATCACTCGACCAACTACTTGACCAACTACTCGACCAACTACTCGACCAACTACTCGACCGACCACTCGACTGAATACTCGACTAATCACTCGACCAACTACTCGACCAACTACTCGACCGACCATCGACCGACTACTCTACCAATCACTCGACCAACTACTCGACCAATCACTCGACCAACTACTCGACCAACTACTCGACCAACTACTCGACCAACTACTCGACCAACTACTCGACCAATCACTCGACCAACTACTCGACCAATCGCTCGACCAACTACTCGACCGACCACACGACCGACTACTAGACCAATCACTCGACCAATCACTCGACCAACTACTCGACCAACTACTCGACCATCTACTCGACCAACTACTTGACCAACTACTCGACCAACTACTCGACCAACTACTCGACCAACTACTCGACCAACTACTCGACCGACCACTCGACCAACTACTCGACCCACTACTCGACCAACTACTTGACCAACTACTCGACCAACTACTCGACCAACTACTCGACCGACCACTCGACTGAATACTCGACTAATCACTCGACCAACTACTCGACCAACTACTCGACCAATCACTTGACCAACTACTCGACCAATCACTCGACCAACTACTCGACCAACTACTCGACCAACTACTCGACCAACTACTCGACCAACTACTCGACCAACTACTCGACCAACTACTCGACCAACTACTCGACTAACTACTTAACCAACTACTCGACCAATCACTCGACCAACTACTCGACCCACTACTCGACCAACTACTTGACCAACTACTGGACCAACTACTCGACCAATCACTCGACCAACTGCTCGACAAACTACTCGACGAACTACTCGACCAACTACTCGACCAACTACTCGACCAACTACTCGACCAACTACTCGACCAACTACTCGACCAACTACTCGACAAACTACTCGACCAACTACTCAACCAACTACTCGACCAACTACTCGACCAACTACTCGACCAACTACTCGACCGACCACTCGACCAATCACTCGAACAACTACTCGACCAACTACTCGACCAACTACTCGACCAATCACTCGACCAACTACTCGACCAACTACTCGACGAACTACTCGACCAACTACTCGACCAACTACTCGACCAACTACTCGACCAGCTACTCGACCAACTACTCGACCAACTACTCGACCAATCGCTCGACCAACTACTCGACAAACTACTCGACCAACTACTGGACCAATCACTCGACCAACTACTCGACCAAATACTCGACCAACTACTCGACCAACTACTCGACCGACCACTCGACCGACTACTCGACCAATCACTCGACCATCTACTCAACCTACTACTCGACCAACTACTCGACCAATCACTCGACCAACTACGCGACCAATCGCTCGACCAAATACTCGACCAACTACTCGACCAACTACTCGACCAACAACTCGACCAACTACTCGACCGTCCATTCGACCGACAACTCGACCAATCACTCGACCAACTACTCAACCAACTACTCGACCAACTACTCGACCAACCACTCGACCAACTACTCGACCAACTACTCGACCGACCACTCGACCGACTACTCGACCAATCACTCGACCAATCACTTGACCAACTACTCGACCAACTACTCGACCAACTACTCGACCAACTACTCGACCGACCACTCGACCGACTACTCGACCAATCACTCGACCAACTACTCGCCAACTACTCGACCAACTACTCGACCAACTACTCGACCAACTACTCGACCAACTACTCCACCAACTACTCGACCGACCACACGACCAATCACTCGAACAACTACTCGACCAACTACTTGACCAACTACTCGACCAATCTCTCGACCAACTACTCGACCCACTACTCGACCAACTACTTGACCAACTACTCGACCAACTACTCGACCAATCACTCGACCAATTACTCGACCAACTACTCGACCAACTACTCGACTAATTACTCAACCAACTACTCGACCAATCACTCGACCAACTACTCGACCAACTACTCGACCAACTACTCGACCAACTACTCGACGAACTACTCGACCAACTACTCGACCAACTACTCGACCAACTATCGTTCGACCACTCGACTGACTCCTCCACTAATCACTCGAACAACTACTCGACCAACTACTCGACCAACTACTCGACCAATCACTCGAACAACTACTCGACCAACTACTCGACCAACTACTCGACCAACTACTCGACCAACTACTTGACCAACTACTCGACCAATCACTCGACCAACTACTCGACCCACTACTCGACCAACTACTTGACCAACTACTCGACCAACTACTCCACCAATCACTCGATCAACTACTCGACCAACTACTCGACCAACTACTCGACTAATTACTCAACCAACTACTCGACCAATCACTCGACCAACTACTCGACCAACTACTCGACCAACTACTCGACCAACTACTCGACGAACTACTCGACCAACTACTCGACCAACTACTCGACCAACTACTCGACCAAGTACTCGACGAACTACTCGACCAACTACTCGACCATCTACTCGACCAACTACTCGACCGACCACTCGACCGACTACTCGACCAACTACTCGACCAACTACTCGACCAATCACTCGACCAACTACTCGACCAATCACTCGACCAACTACTCGACCAACTACTCGACCAACTACTCAACCAACTACTCGACCAACTACTCGACCAATCACTCGACCAACTACCCGACCAACTACTCGACCAACTACTCGACCAACTACTCGACCAACTACTCGACCAACTACTCGACCGACCACTCGGCCGACTACTAGACCAATCACTCGAACAATCACTCCACCAACTACTCGACCAACTACCCGACCATCTATTCGACGAACTACTCGACAAACTACTCGACCAACTACTCGACTAATTACTCAACCAACTACTCGACCAATCACTCGACCAACTACTCGACCAACTACTCGACCAACTACTCGACGAACTACTCGACCAACTTCTCGACCATCTACTCGACCAACTACTCGACCGTCCACTCGACCGACTACTCGACCAACTACTCGACCAACTACTCGACCAACTACTCGACCAACTACTCGACCAACTACTTGACCAACTACTCGACCAATCACTCGACCAACTACTCGACCCACTACTCGACCAACTACTTGACCAACTACTCGACCAACTACTCGACCAATCACTCGACCAACTACTCGACCAACTACTCGACCAACTACTCGACTAATTACTCAACCAACTACTCGACCAATCACTCGACCAACTACTCGACCAACTACTCGACCAACTACTCGACCAACTACTCGACGAACTACTCGACCAACTACTCGACTAATTACTCAACCAACTACTCGACCAATCACTCGACCAACTACTCGACCGACCACTCGACTGAATACTCGACTAATCACTCGACCAACTACTCGACCAACTACTCGACCGACCATCGACCGACTACTCTACCAATCACTCGACCAACTACTCGACCAATCACTCGACCAACTACTCGACCAACTACTCGACCAACTACTCGACCAACTACTCGACCAACTACTCGACCAATCACTCGACCAACTACTCGACCAACTACTCGACGAACTACTCGACCAACTACCCGACCAACTACTCGACCAACTACTCGACCAGCTACTCGACCAACTACTCGACCAACTACTCGACCAATCGCTCGACCAACTACTCGACAAACTACTCGACCAACTACTGGACCAATCACTCGACCAACTACTCGACCAAATACTCGACCAACTACTCGACCAACTACTCGACCGACCACTCGACCGACTACTCGACCAATCACTCGACCATCTACTCAACCTACTACTCGACCAACTACTCGACCAATCACTCGACCAACTACGCGACCAATCGCTCGACCAAATACTCGACCAACTACTCGACCAACTACTCGACCAACAACTCGACCAACTACTCGACCGTCCATTCGACCGACAACTCGACCAATCATTCGACCAACTACTCAACCAACTACTCGACCAACTACTCGACCAACCACTCGACCAACTACTCGACCAACTACTCGACCGACCACTCGACCGACTACTCGACCAATCACTCGACCAATCACTTGACCAACTACTCGACCAACTACTCGACCAACTACTCGACCAACTACTCGACCGACCACTCGACCGACTACTCGACCAATCACTCGACCAACTACTCGCCAACTACTCGACCAACTACTCGACCAACTACTCGACCAACTACTCGACCAACTACTCCACCAACTACTCGACCGACCACACGACCAATCACTCGAACAACTACTCGACCAACTACTTGACCAACTACTCGACCAATCTCTCGACCAACTACTCGACCCACTACTCGACCAACTACTTGACCAACTACTCGACCAACTACTCGACCAATCACTCGACCAATTACTCGACCAACTACTCGACCAACTACTCGACTAATTACTCAACCAACTACTCGACCAATCACTCGACCAACTACTCGACCAACTACTCGACCAACTACTCGACCAACTACTCGACGAACTACTCGACCAACTACTCGACCAACTACTCGACCAACTATCGTTCGACCACTCGACTGACTCCTCCACTAATCACTCGAACAACTACTCGACCAACTACTCGACCAACTACTCGACCAATCACTCGAACAACTACTCGACCAACTACTCGACCAACTACTCGACCAACTACTCGACCAACTACTTGACCAACTACTCGACCAATCACTCGACCAACTACTCGACCCACTACTCGACCAACTACTTGACCAACTACTCGACCAACTACTCCACCAATCACTCGATCAACTACTCGACCAACTACTCGACCAACTACTCGACTAATTACTCAACCAACTACTCGACCAATCACTCGACCAACTACTCGACGAACTACTCGACCAACTACTCGACCAACTACTCGACCAACTACTCGACCAAGTACTCGACGAACTACTCGACCAACTACTCGACCATCTACTCGACCAACTACTCGACCGACCACTCGACCGACTACTCGACCAATTACTCGACCAACTACTCGACCAATCACTCGACCAACTACTCGACCAATCACTCGACCAACTACTCGACCAACTACTCGACCAACTACTCAACCAACTACTCGACCAACTACTCGACCAATCACTCGACCAACTACCCGACCAACTACTCGACCAACTACTCGACCAACTACTCGACCAACTACTCGACCAACTACTCGACCGACCACTCGGCCGACTACTAGACCAATCACTCGAACAATCACTCCACCAACTACTCGACCAACCACCCGACCATCTATTCGACGAACTACTCGACAAACTACTCGACCAACTACTCGACTAATTACTCAACCAACTACTCGACCAATCACTCGACCAACTACTCGACCAACTACTCGACCAACTACTCGACGAACTACTCGACCAACTTCTCGACCATCTACTCGACCAACTACTCGACCGTCCACTCGACCGACTACTCGACCAACTACTCGACCAATCACTCGACCAATTACTCGACCAACTACTCGACCAACTACTCGACTAATTACTCAACCAACTACTCGACCAATCACTCGACCAACTACTCGACCAACTACTCGACCAACTACTCGACCAACTACTCGACGAACTACTCGACCAACTACTCGACCAACTACTCGACCAACTACTCGTTCGACCACTCGACTGACTCCTCGACTAATCACTCGACCAACTACTCGCCAACTACTCGACCAACTACTCGACCAACTACTCGACCAATCACTCGACCAACTACTCGACCAACTACTCGACCAACTACTCGACCAACTACTCGACCAACTACTCGACCAGCTACTCGACCAACTACTCGACCAACTACTCGACCGACCACTCGACCGACTACTCGACCAATCACTCGACCAACTACTCGACCAATCACTCGACCAACTACTCGACCAACTACTCGACCGACCACTCGACCGACTACTCGACCAATCACTCGACCAACTACTTGACCAACTACTCGACCAACTACTCGACCAACTACTCGACCGACCACTCGACTGAATACTCGACTAATCACTCGACCAACTACTCGACCAACTACTCGACCGACCATCGACCGACTACTCTACCAATCACTCGACCAACTACTCGACCAATCACTCGACCAACTACTCGACCAACTACTCGACCAACTACTCGACCAACTACTCGACCAACTACTCGACCAATCACTCGACCAACTACTCGACCAACTACTCGACGAACTACTCGACCAACTACCCGACCAACTACTCGACCAACTACTCGACCAGCTACTCGACCAACTACTCGACCAACTACTCGACCAATCGCTCGACCAACTACTCGACAAACTACTCGACCAACTACTGGACCAATCACTCGACCAACTACTCGACCAAATACTCGACCAACTACTCGACCAACTACTCGACCGACCACTCGACCGACTACTCGACCAATCACTCGACCATCTACTCAACCTACTACTCGACCAACTACTCGACCAATCACTCGACCAACTACGCGACCAATCGCTCGACCAAATACTCGACCAACTACTCGACCAACTACTCGACCAACAACTCGACCAACTACTCGACCGTCCATTCGACCGACAACTCGACCAATCATTCGACCAACTACTCAACCAACTACTCGACCAACTACTCGACCAACCACTCGACCAACTACTCGACCAACTACTCGACCGACCACTCGACCGACTACTCGACCAATCACTCGACCAATCACTTGACCAACTACTCGACCAACTACTCGACCAACTACTCGACCAACTACTCGACCGACCACTCGACCGACTACTCGACCAATCACTCGACCAACTACTCGCCAACTACTCGACCAACTACTCGACCAACTACTCGACCAACTACTCGACCAACTACTCCACCAACTACTCGACCGACCACACGACCAATCACTCGAACAACTACTCGACCAACTACTTGACCAACTACTCGACCAATCTCTCGACCAACTACTCGACCCACTACTCGACCAACTACTTGACCAACTACTCGACCAACTACTCGACCAATCACTCGACCAATTACTCGACCAACTACTCGACCAACTACTCGACTAATTACTCAACCAACTACTCGACCAATCACTCGACCAACTACTCGACCAACTACTCGACCAACTACTCGACCAACTACTCGACGAACTACTCGACCAACTACTCGACCAACTACTCGACCAACTATCGTTCGACCACTCGACTGACTCCTCCACTAATCACTCGAACAACTACTCGACCAACTACTCGACCAACTACTCGACCAATCACTCGAACAACTACTCGACCAACTACTCGACCAACTACTCGACCAACTACTCGACCAACTACTTGACCAACTACTCGACCAATCACTCGACCAACTACTCGACCCACTACTCGACCAACTACTTGACCAACTACTCGACCAACTACTCCACCAATCACTCGATCAACTACTCGACCAACTACTCGACCAACTACTCGACTAATTACTCAACCAACTACTCGACCAATCACTCGACCAACTACTCGACCAACTACTCGACCAACTACTCGACCAACTACTCGACGAACTACTCGACCAACTACTCGACCAACTACTCGACCAACTACTCGACCAAGTACTCGACGAACTACTCGACCAACTACTCGACCATCTACTCGACCAACTACTCGACCGACCACTCGACCGACTACTCGACCAATTACTCGACCAACTACTCGACCAATCACTCGACCAACTACTCGACCAATCACTCGACCAACTACTCGACCAACTACTCGACCAACTACTCAACCAACTACTCGACCAACTACTCGACCAATCACTCGACCAACTACCCGACCAACTACTCGACCAACTACTCGACCAACTACTCGACCAACTACTCGACCAACTACTCGACCGACCACTCGGCCGACTACTAGACCAATCACTCGAACAATCACTCCACCAACTACTCGACCAACTACCCGACCATCTATTCGACGAACTACTCGACAAACTACTCGACCAACTACTCGACTAATTACTCAACCAACTACTCGACCAATCACTCGACCAACTACTCGACCAACTACTCGACCAACTACTCGACGAACTACTCGACCAACTTCTCGACCATCTACTCGACCAACTACTCGACCGTCCACTCGACCGACTACTCGACCAACTACTCGACCAACTACTCGACCAACTACTCGACCAACTACTCGACCAACTACTTGACCAACTACTCGACCAATCACTCGACCAACTACTCGACCCACTACTCGACCAACTACTTGACCAACTACTCGACCAACTACTCGACCAATCACTCGACCAACTACTCGACCAACTACTCGACCAACTACTCGACTAATTACTCAACCAACTACTCGACCAATCACTCGACCAACTACTCGACCAACTACTCGACCAACTACTCGACCAACTACTCGACGAACTACTCGACCAACTACTCGACTAATTACTCAACCAACTACTCGACCAATCACTCGACCAACTACTCGACCAACTACTCGACCAACTACTCGACCAACTACTCGACGAACTACTCGACCAACTACTCGACCAACTACTCGACCAACTACTCGACCGACCACTCGACTGACTACTCGACTAATCACTCGACCAACTACTCGCCAACTACTCGACCAACTACTCGACCAACTACTCGACCAATCACTCGACCAACTACTCGACCAACTACTCGACCATCTACTCGACCAACTACTCGACCAACTACTCGACCAACTACTCGACCAACTACTCGACCAACTACTCGACCGACCACTCGACCTACTACTCGACCAATCACTCGACCAACTACTCGACCAATCAGTCGACCAACTACTCGACCAACTACTCGACCAACTACTCGACCAATCACTCGACCAACTACTCGACCAACTAATCGACCAACTACTCGACCAACTACTCGACCAACTACTTGACCAACTACTCGACCAATCACTCGACCAACTACTCGACCCACTACTCGACCAACTACTTGACCAACTACTCGACCAACTACTCGACCAATCACTCGACCAACTACTCGACCAACTACTCGACGAACTACTCGACCAACTACTCGACCAACTACTCGACCGATCACTCGTCTTACTACTCGACTAATCACTCGACCAACTACTCGCCAACTACTCGACCAACTACTCGACCAACTACTCGACCAATCACTCGACCAACTACTCGACCAACTACTCGACCAAATACTCGACCAACTACTCGACCAACTACTCGACCAACTACTCGACCAACTACTCGACCAACTACTCGACCAACTACTCGACCAACTACTCGACCAACTACTCGACCAACTACTCGACCGACCACTCGACCAATCACTCAAACAACTACTCGACCAACTACTCGACCAACTACTCGACTAATCACTCGACCAACTACTCGCCAACTACTCGACCAACTACTCGACCAACTACTCGACTAATCACTCGACCAACTACTCGACCAACTACTCGACCATCTACTCGACCAACTACTCGACCAACTACTCGACCAACTACTCGACCAACTACTCGACCAACTACTCGACCAACTACTCGACCGACCACTCGACCGACTACTCGACCAATCACTCGACCAACTACTCGACCAAACACTCGACCAACTACTCGACCAACTACTCGACCAACTACTCGACCAATCACTCGACCAACTACTCGACCAACTACTCGACCAACTACTCGACCAACTACTCGACCAATCTCTCGACCAACTACTCGACCCACTACTCGACCAACTACTTGACCAACTACTCGACCAACTACTCGACCAATCACTCGACCAATTACTCGACCAACTACTCGACCAACTACTCGACTAATTACTCAACCAACTACTCGACCAATCACTCGACCAACTACTCGACCAACTACTCGACCAACTACTCGACCAACTACTCGACGAACTACTCGACCAACTACTCGACCAACTACTCGACCAACTATCGTTCGACCACTCGACTGACTCCTCCACTAATCACTCGAACAACTACTCGACCAACTACTCGACCAACTACTCGACCAATCACTCGAACAACTACTCGACCAACTACTCGACCAACTACTCGACCAACTACTCGACCAACTACTTGACCAACTACTCGACCAATCACTCGACCAACTACTCGACCCACTACTCGACCAACTACTTGACCAACTACTCGACCAACTACTCCACCAATCACTCGATCAACTACTCGACCAACTACTCGACCAACTACTCGACTAATTACTCAACCAACTACTCGACCAATCACTCGACCAACTACTCGACCAACTACTCGACCAACTACTCGACCAACTACTCGACGAACTACTCGACCAACTACTCGACCAACTACTCGACCAACTACTCGACCAAGTACTCGACGAACTACTCGACCAACTACTCGACCATCTACTCGACCAACTACTCGACCGACCACTCGACCGACTACTCGACCAATTACTCGACCAACTACTCGACCAATCACTCGACCAACTACTCGACCAATCACTCGACCAACTACTCGACCAACTACTCGACCAACTACTCAACCAACTACTCGACCAACTACTCGACCAATCACTCGACCAACTACCCGACCAACTACTCGACCAACTACTCGACCAACTACTCGACCAACTACTCGACCAACTACTCGACCGACCACTCGGCCGACTACTAGACCAATCACTCGAACAATCACTCCACCAACTACTCGACCAACTACCCGACCATCTATTCGACGAACTACTCGACAAACTACTCGACCAACTACTCGACTAATTACTCAACCAACTACTCGACCAATCACTCGACCAACTACTCGACCAACTACTCGACCAACTACTCGACGAACTACTCGACCAACTTCTCGACCATCTACTCGACCAACTACTCGACCGTCCACTCGACCGACTACTCGACCAACTACTCGACCAACTACTCGACCAACTACTCGACCAACTACTCGACCAACTACTTGACCAACTACTCGACCAATCACTCGACCAACTACTCGACCCACTACTCGACCAACTACTTGACCAACTACTCGACCAACTACTCGACCAATCACTCGACCAACTACTCGACCAACTACTCGACCAACTACTCGACTAATTACTCAACCAACTACTCGACCAATCACTCGACCAACTACTCGACCAACTACTCGACCAACTACTCGACCAACTACTCGACGAACTACTCGACCAACTACTCGACTAATTACTCAACCAACTACTCGACCAATCACTCGACCAACTACTCGACCAACTACTCGACCAACTACTCGACCAACTACTCGACGAACTACTCGACCAACTACTCGACCAACTACTCGACCAACTACTCGACCGACCACTCGACTGACTACTCGACTAATCACTCGACCAACTACTCGCCAACTACTCGACCAACTACTCGACCAACTACTCGACCGACCACTCGACCTACTACTCGACCAATCACTCGACCAACTACTCGACCAATCAGTCGACCAACTACTCGACCAACTACTCGACCAACTACTCGACCAATCACTCGACCAACTACTCGACCAACTAATCGACCAACTACTCGACCAACTACTCGACCAACTACTTGACCAACTACTCGACCAATCACTCGACCAACTACTCGACCCACTACTCGACCAACTACTTGACCAACTACTCGACCAACTACTCGACCAATCACTCGACCAACTACTCGACCAACTACTCGACGAACTACTCGACCAACTACTCGACCAACTACTCGACCGATCACTCGTCTTACTACTCGACTAATCACTCGACCAACTACTCGCCAACTACTCGACCAACTACTCGACCAACTACTCGACCAATCACTCGACCAACTACTCGACCAACTACTCGACCAAATACTCGACCAACTACTCGACCAACTACTCGACCAACTACTCGACCAACTACTCGACCAACTACTCGACCAACTACTCGACCAACTACTCGACCAACTACTCGACCAACTACTCGACCAACTACTCGACCGACCACTCGACCAATCACTCAAACAACTACTCGACCAACTACTCGACCAACTACTCGACTAATCACTCGACCAACTACTCGCCAACTACTCGACCAACTACTCGACCAACTACTCGACTAATCACTCGACCAACTACTCGACCAACTACTCGACCATCTACTCGACCAACTACTCGACCAACTACTCGACCAACTACTCGACCAACTACTCGACCAACTACTCGACCAACTACTCGACCGACCACTCGACCGACTACTCGACCAATCACTCGACCAACTACTCGACCAAACACTCGACCAACTACTCGACCAACTACTCGACCAACTACTCGACCAATCACTCGACCAACTACTCGACCAACTACTCGACCAACTACTCGACCAACTACTCGACCAACTACTTGACCAACTACTCGACCAATCACTCGACCAACTACTCGACCCACTACTCGACCAACTACTTGACCAACTACTCGACCAACTACTCGACCAATCACTCGACCAACTACTCGACCAACTACTCGACGAACTACTCGACCAACTACTCGACCAACTACTCGACCAACTACTCGACCGATCACTCGACTTACTACTCGACTAATCACTCGACCAACTACTCGCCAACTACTCGACCAACTACTCGACCAACTACTCGACCAATCACTCGACCAACTACTCGACCAACTACTCGACCAACTACTCGACCAACTACTCGACCAACTACTCGACCGACCACTCGGCCGACTACTAGACCAATCACTCGAACAATCACTCCACCAACTACTCGACCAACTACCCGACCATCTATTCGACGAACTACTCGACAAACTACTCGACCAACTACTCGACTAATTACTCAACCAACTACTCGACCAATCACTCGACCAACTACTCGACCAACTACTCGACCAACTACTCGACGAACTACTCGACCAACTTCTCGACCATCTACTCGACCAACTACTCGACCGTCCACTCGACCGACTACTCGACCAACTACTCGACCAACTACTCGACCAACTACTCGACCAACTACTCGACCAACTACTTGACCAACTACTCGACCAATCACTCGACCAACTACTCGACCCACTACTCGACCAACTACTTGACCAACTACTCGACCAACTACTCGACCAATCACTCGACCAACTACTCGACCAACTACTCGACCAACTACTCGACTAATTACTCAACCAACTACTCGACCAATCACTCGACCAACTACTCGACCAACTACTCGACCAACTACTCGACCAACTACTCGACGAACTACTCGACCAACTACTCGACTAATTACTCAACCAACTACTCGACCAATCACTCGACCAACTACTCGACCAACTACTCGACCAACTACTCGACCAACTACTCGACGAACTACTCGACCAACTACTCGACCAACTACTCGACCAACTACTCGACCGACCACTCGACTGACTACTCGACTAATCACTCGACCAACTACTCGCCAACTACTCGACCAACTACTCGACCAACTACTCGACCGACCACTCGACCTACTACTCGACCAATCACTCGACCAACTACTCGACCAATCAGTCGACCAACTACTCGACCAACTACTCGACCAACTACTCGACCAATCACTCGACCAACTACTCGACCAACTAATCGACCAACTACTCGACCAACTACTCGACCAACTACTTGACCAACTACTCGACCAATCACTCGACCAACTACTCGACCCACTACTCGACCAACTACTTGACCAACTACTCGACCAACTACTCGACCAATCACTCGACCAACTACTCGACCAACTACTCGACGAACTACTCGACCAACTACTCGACCAACTACTCGACCGATCACTCGTCTTACTACTCGACTAATCACTCGACCAACTACTCGCCAACTACTCGACCAACTACTCGACCAACTACTCGACCAATCACTCGACCAACTACTCGACCAACTACTCGACCAAATACTCGACCAACTACTCGACCAACTACTCGACCAACTACTCGACCAACTACTCGACCAACTACTCGACCAACTACTCGACCAACTACTCGACCAACTACTCGACCAACTACTCGACCAACTACTCGACCGACCACTCGACCAATCACTCAAACAACTACTCGACCAACTACTCGACCAACTACTCGACTAATCACTCGACCAACTACTCGCCAACTACTCGACCAACTACTCGACCAACTACTCGACTAATCACTCGACCAACTACTCGACCAACTACTCGACCATCTACTCGACCAACTACTCGACCAACTACTCGACCAACTACTCGACCAACTACTCGACCAACTACTCGACCAACTACTCGACCGACCACTCGACCGACTACTCGACCAATCACTCGACCAACTACTCGACCAAACACTCGACCAACTACTCGACCAACTACTCGACCAACTACTCGACCAATCACTCGACCAACTACTCGACCAACTACTCGACCAACTACTCGACCAACTACTCGACCAACTACTTGACCAACTACTCGACCAATCACTCGACCAACTACTCGACCCACTACTCGACCAACTACTTGACCAACTACTCGACCAACTACTCGACCAATCACTCGACCAACTACTCGACCAACTACTCGACGAACTACTCGACCAACTACTCGACCAACTACTCGACCAACTACTCGACCGATCACTCGACTTACTACTCGACTAATCACTCGACCAACTACTCGCCAACTACTCGACCAACTACTCGACCAACTACTCGACCAATCACTCGACCAACTACTCGACCAACTACTCGACCAACTACTCGACCAACTACTCGACCAACTACTCGACCAACTACTCGACCAACTACTCGACCAACTACTCGACCAACTACTCGACCAACTACTCGACCGACCACTCGACCAATCACTCGAACAACTACTCGACCAACTACTCGACCAACTACTCGACCAATCACTCGACCAACTACTCGACCAACTACTCGACCAACTACTCGACCACCTACTCGACCAACTACTTGACCAACTACTCGACCAATCACTCGACCAACTACTCGACCCACTACTCGACCAACTACTTGACCAACTACTCGACCAACTACTCGACCAATCACTCGACCAATTACTCGACCAACTACTCGACCAACTACTCGACTAATTACTCAACCAACTACTCGACCAATCACTCGACCAACTACTCGACCAACTACTCGACCAACTACTCGACCAACTACTCGACGAACTACTCGACCAACTACTCGACCAACTACTCGACCAACTACTCGTTCGACCACTCGACTGACTCCTCGACTAATCACTCGACCAACTACTCGCCAACTACTCGACCAACTACTCGACCAACTACTCGACCAATCACTCGACCAACTACTCGACCAACTACTCGACCAACTACTCGACCAACTACTCGACCAACTACTCGACCAGCTACTCGACCAACTACTCGACCAACTACTCGACCGACCACTCGACCGACTACTCGACCAATCACTCGACCAACTACTCGACCAATCACTCGACCAACTACTCAACCAACTACTCGACCGACCACTCGACCGACTACTCGACCAATCACTCGACCAACTACTTGACCAACTACTCGACCAACTACTCGACCAACTACTCGACCGACCACTCGACTGAATACTCGACTAATCACTCGACCAACTACTCGACCAACTACTCGACCGACCATCGACGGACTACTCTACCAATCACTCGACCAACTACTCGACCAATCACTCGACCAACTACTCGACCAACTACTCGACCAACTACTCGACCAACTACTCGACCAACTACTCGACCAATCACTCGACCAACTACTCGACCAATCGCTCGACCAACTACTCGACCGACCACACGACCGACTACTAGACCAATCACTCGACCAATCACTCGACCAACTACTCGACCAACTACTCGACCATCTACTCGACCAACTACTTGACCAACTACTCGACCAACTACTCGACCAACTACTCGACCAACTACTCGACCAACTACTCGACCGACCACTCGACCAACTACTCGACCCACTACTCGACCAACTACTTGACCAACTACTCGACCAACTACTCGACCAACTACTCGACCGACCACTCGACTGAATACTCGACTAATCACTCGACCAACTACTCGACCAACTACTCGACCAATCACTTGACCAACTACTCGACCAATCACTCGACCAACTACTCGACCAACTACTCGACCAACTACTCGACCAACTACTCGACCAACTACTCGACCAACTACTCGACCAACTACTCGACCAACTACTCGACTAACTACTTAACCAACTACTCGACCAATCACTCGACCAACTACTCGACCCACTACTCGACCAACTACTTGACCAACTACTGGACCAACTACTCGACCAATCACTCGACCAACTGCTCGACAAACTACTCGACGAACTACTCGACCAACTACTCGACCAACTACTCGACCAACTACTCGACCAACTACTCGACCAACTACTCGACCAACTACTCGACAAACTACTCGACCAACTACTCAACCAACTACTCGACCAACTACTCGACCAACTACTCGACCAACTACTCGACCGACCACTCGACCAATCACTCGAACAACTACTCGACCAACTACTCGACCAACTACTCGACCAATCACTCGACCAACTACTCGACCAACTACTCGACGAACTACTCGACCAACTACTCGACCAACTACTCGACCAACTACTCGACCAGCTACTCGACCAACTACTCGACCAACTACTCGACCAATCGCTCGACCAACTACTCGACAAACTACTCGACCAACTACTGGACCAATCACTCGACCAACTACTCGACCAAATACTCGACCAACTACTCGACCAACTACTCGACCGACCACTCGACCGACTACTCGACCAATCACTCGACCATCTACTCAACCTACTACTCGACCAACTACTCGACCAATCACTCGACCAACTACGCGACCAATCGCTCGACCAAATACTCGACCAACTACTCGACCAACTACTCGACCAACAACTCGACCAACTACTCGACCGTCCATTCGACCGACAACTCGACCAATCACTCGACCAACTACTCAACCAACTACTCGACCAACTACTCGACCAACCACTCGACCAACTACTCGACCAACTACTCGACCGACCACTCGACCGACTACTCGACCAATCACTCGACCAATCACTTGACCAACTACTCGACCAACTACTCGACCAACTACTCGACCAACTACTCGACCAACTACTCGACCGACCACTCGACCGACTACTCGACCAATCACTCGACCAACTACTCGCCAACTACTCGACCAACTACTCGACCAACTACTCGACCAACTACTCGACCAACTACTCCGCCAACTACTCGACCGACCACACGACCAATCACTCGAACAACTACTCGACCAACTACTCGACCAACTACTCGACCAATCACTCGACCAACTACTCGACCAACTTCTCGACCAACTACTCGACCAACTACTCGACCAACTACTTGACCAACTACTCGACCAATCACTCGACCAACTACTCGACCCACTACTCGACCAACTACTTGACCAACTACTCGACCAACTACTCGACCAACTACTCGACGAACTACTCGACCAACTTCTCGACCATCTACTCGACCAACTACTCGACCGTCCACTCGACCGACTACTCGACCAACTACTCGACCAACTACTCGACCGACCACTCGACCAATCACTCGAACAACTACTCGACCAACTACTCGACCAATCACTCGACCAACTACTCGACCAACTACTCGACCAACTACTCGACCAACTACTCGACCAACTACTCGACCAACTACTTGACCAACTACTCGACCAATCACTCGACCAACTACTCGACCCACTACTCGACCAACTACTTGACCAACTACTCGACCAACTACTCGACCAATCACTCGACCAACTACTCGACCAACTACTCGACCAACTACTCGACTAATTACTCAACCAACTACTCGACCAATCACTCGACCAACTACTCGACCAACTACTCGACCAACTACTCGACCAACTACTCGACGAACTACTCGACCAACTACTCGACCAACTACTCGACCAACTACTCGACCGACCACTCGACTGACTACTCGACTAATCACTCGACCAACTACTCGCCAACTACTCGACCAACTACTCGACCAACTACTCGACCAATCACTCGACCAACTACTCGACCAACTACTCGACCATCTACTCGACCAACTACTCGACCAACTACTCGACCAACTACTCGACCAACTACTCGACCAACTACTCGACCGACCACTCGACCTACTACTCGACCAATCACTCGACCAACTACTCGACCAATCAGTCGACCAACTACTCGACCAACTACTCGACCAACTACTCGACCAATCACTTGACCAACTACTCGACCAACTAATCGACCAACTACTCGACCAACTACTCGACCAACTACTTGACCAACTACTCGACCAATCACTCGACCAACTACTCGACCCACTACTCGACCAACTACTTGACCAACTACTCGACCAACTACTCGACCAATCACTCGACCAACTACTCGACCAACTACTCGACGAACTACTCGACCAACTACTCGACCAACTACTCGACCAACTACTCGACCGATCACTCGTCTTACTACTCGACTAATCACTCGACCAACTACTCGCCAACTACTCGACCAACTACTCGACCAACTACTCGACCAATCACTCGACCAACTACTCGACCAACTACTCGACCAAATACTCGACCAACTACTCGACCAACTACTCGACCAACTACTCGACCAACTACTCGACCAACTACTCGACCAACTACTCGACCAACTACTCGACCAACTACTCGACCAACTACTCGACCGACCACTCGACCAATCACTCAAACAACTACTCGACCAACTACTCGACCAACTACTCGACTAATCACTCGACCAACTACTCGCCAACTACTCGACCAACTACTCGACCAACTACTCGACTAATCACTCGACCAACTACTCGACCAACTACTCGACCATCTACTCGACCAACTACTCGACCAACTACTCGACCAACTACTCGACCAACTACTCGACCAACTACTCGACCGACCACTCGACCGACTACTCGACCAATCACTCGACCCACTACTCGACCAATCACTCGACCAACTACTCGACCAACTACTCGACCAACTACTCGACCAATCACTCGACCAACTACTCGACCAACTACTCGACCGACCACTCGACCAACTACTCGACCAACCACTCGACCAACCAGTCGACCAACAAGTCAACTAACCAGTCGTCCAACCAGTCAACCAACTACTCGACTACCTACTCGACCAAATACTCGACCGACCACTCGGCCAATCACTCGACCAACTACTCGACCAACTACTCGACCAACTACTCAACCAACTACTCGACCAACTACTCGATCAACTACTCGACCGACCACTCGACCGAACACTCGACCAATCACTCGACCAACTACTCAAACAACTACTCGACCAACCACTCGACCAACCAGTCGACCAACAAGTCGTCTATCCAGTCGTCCAACCAGTCGATCAACTACTCGACCAACTACTCGACCAACTACTCGACCGACCACACGACCGACCGATCGACCGACCTTTCGGCCAATCACTCGACCAACTACTCGAACAACTACTCGACCAACTACTCGACCAACTACTCGACCAACTACTCGACCAACTACTCGACCAACCACTCGACCAACCAGTCGACCAACAAGTCGACTAACCAGTCGTCCAACCATTCGACCAACTACTCGACTACCTACTCGACCAAATACTCGACCGACCACTCGACCTACCACTCGGCCAATCACTCGACCAACTACTCGACCAAATACTCGACCAAATACTCGACCAACTACTCGACCAACTACTCGACCAACCACTCGACCGACCACTCGACCAATCACTCGACCAGCTACTCAACCAACTACTCGACCAACTACTCGACTGACCATTCGACCGACCACTCGGCCAATCACTCGACCAACTACTCGACCAACCACTCGACCAACCAGTCGATCAACTACTCGACATACTACTCGACCATCTACTCGACCAACTACTCGACCAACCACTCGACCAACCACTCGACCAACAAGTCGACTAACTACTCGACTACCTGCTAGACCAAATACTCGACCGACCACTCGACCGACCACTCGACCTACCACTCGGCCAATCACTAGACCAACTACTCGTCCAACTACTCAACCAACTACTCGACCAACTACTCGACCAACTAATTGACCAACTACTCGACCAACTACTCGACCATCTACTCGACCAACTACTCGACCAACCACTCGACCGACCACTCGACCGACCACTCGACCTACCACTCGGCCAATCACTCGACCAACTACTCGACCAACTACTCGACCAACTACTCAACCAACTACTCGACCAACTACTCGACCAACTACTCGACCGACCACTCGACCGAACACTCGACCAATCACTCGATCAACTACTCAAACAACTACTCGACCAACCACTCGACCAACCAGTCGACCAACCAGTCGACCAACAAGTCGTCTAACCAGTCGTCCAACCAGTCGATCAACTACTCGACATACTACTCGACCATCTACTCGACCAACTACTCGACCAACCACTCGACCAACCACTCGACCAACAAGTCGACTAACCAGTCGACCAACTACTCGACTACCTTCTCGACCAAATACTCGACCGACCACTCTACCTACCACTCGGCCAATCACCCGACTAACTACTCGACCAACTACTCGACCAACTACTCGACCGACCACAAGACCGACCGATCGACCGACCTTTCGGCCAATCACTCGACCAACTACTCGACCAACTACTCGACCAACTACTCGACCATCTACTCGACCAACTACTCGACCAACCACTCGACCAACCAGTCGACCAACAAGTCGACTAACCAGTCGTCCAACCAGTCAACCAACTACTCGACTACCTACTCGACCAAATACTCGACCGACCACTCCACCTACCACTCGGCCAATCACTCGACTAACTACTCGACCAACTACTCGACCAACTACTCGACTGACCATTCGACCGACCACTCGGCCAATCACTCGACCAACTACTCGACCAACCACTCGACCAACCAGTCGACCAACAAGTCAACTAACCAGTCGTCCAACCAGTCGACCAACTACTCGACTACCTACTCGACCAAATACTCGACCAAATACTCGACTGACCACTCGACCGACCACTCGACCAAATACTCGACCGACCACTCGACCGACCACTCGACCTACCACGCGGCCAATCACTCGACCAACTACTCGACCATTTACTCGACCAACTACTCGACCAACAACTCGACCAACTACTCGACCGACCACTCTACCGAACACTCGACCAAGCACTCGACCAACTACTCAAACAACTACTCGACCAACCACTCGACCAACCAGTCGACCAACCAGTCGACCAACAAGTCGTCTAACCAGTCGTCCAACCAGTCGATCAACTACTCGACCAACTACTCGACCAACTACTCGACCAACTACTCGACCAACTACTCGACCAACTACTCGACCAACTACTCGACCAACTACTCGACCAACCAGTCGACCAACAAGTCGACTTACCAGTCGTCCAACCAGTCGACCAACTACTCGACTACCTACTCGACCAAATACTCGACCGACCATTCGACCTACCACTCGGCCAATCACTCGACCAACTACTCGACCAACTACTCGACCAACTACTTGACCAACTACTCGACTGACCATTCGACCGACCATTCGGCCAATCACTCGACCAACTACTCGACCAACCACTCGACCGACCGCTCGACCAATCACTCGACCAGCTACTCAACCAACTACTCGACCAACTACTAGACTGACCATTCGACCGAACACTCGGCCAATCACTCGACCAACTACTCGACCAACTACTCGACCAACTACTCGACCAACTACTCGACCAACTACTCGACCAACTACTCGACCAACTACTCGTCCAACTACTCGACCAACTACTCGACCAACTACTCGACCAACTACTCGACCAACTACTCGACCAACTACTCGACCAACTACTCGTCCAACTACTCGACCAACTACTCGACCAACTACTCGACCAACTATTCGACCAATCACTCGACCAACTACTCAACGAACTACTCGACCAATCACTCGACCAACTACTCGACCAACTACTCTACCAACTACTCGACGAACTACTCGTCCAACCACTCGACCAACCAGTCGACCAACAAGTCAACTAACCAGTCGTCCAACCAGTCGACCAACTACTCGACTACCTACTCGACCAAATACTCGACCGACCACTCGACCGACCACTCGACCTACCACTCGGCCAATCACTCGACCAACTACTCGACCAACTACTCGTTCAACTACTCGACCAACTACTCGACCAACTACTCGACCAACTACTCGACCGACTACTCGACCGAACACTCGACCAATCACTCGACCAACTACTCAAACAACTACTCGACCAACCACTCGACCAAACAGTCGACCAATCAGTCGACCAACAAGTCGTCTAACCAGTCGTCCAACCAGTCGATCAACTACTCGACCAACTACTCGACCAACTACTCGACCAACTACTCGACCAACTACTCGACCAACTACTCGACCAACTACTCGACCAACCAGTCGACCAACAAGTCGACTAACCAGTCGTCCAACCAGTCGACCAACTACTCGACTACCTACTCGACCAAATACTCGACCGACCATTCGACCTACCACTCGGCCAATCACTCGACCAACTACTCGACCAACTACTCGACCAACTACTTGACCAACTACTCGACCAACTACTCGACCAACTACTCGACCAACCAGTCGACCAACAAGTCGACTAACCAGTCGTCCAACCAGTCGACCAACTACTCGACTACCTACTCGACCAAATACTCGACCGACCATTCGACCGACCATTCGGCCAATCACTCGACCAACTACTCGACCAACCACTCGACCGACCGCTCGACCAATCACTCGACCAGCTACTCAACCAACTACTCGACCAACTACTAGACTGACCATTCGACCGAACACTCGGCCAATCACTCGACCAACTACTCGACCAACTACTCGACCAACTACTCGTCCAACTACTCGACCAACTACTCGACCAACTACTCGACCAACTACTCGACCAACTACTCGACCAACTACTCGACCAACTACTCGTCCAACTACTCGACCAACTACTCGACCAACTACTCGACCAACTACTCGACCAACTACTCGACCAACTACTCGACCAACTACTCGTCCAACTACTCGACCAACTACTCGACCAACTACTCGACCAACTATTCGACCAATCACTCGACCAACTACTCAACGAACTACTCGACCAATCACTCGACCAACTACTCGACCAACTACTCGACCAACTACTCGTCCAACTACTCGACCAACTACTCGACCAACTACTCGACCAACTACTCGACCAACCACTCGACCGACCGCTCGACCAATCACTCGACCAGCTACTCAACCAACTACTCGACCAACTACTCGACTGACCATTCGACCGACCACTCGGCCAATCACTCGACAAACTACTGGACCAACCACTCGACCAACCAGTCGACCAACAAGTCAACTAACCAGTCGTCCAACTACTCGACCAACTACTCGACCAACTACTCGACCAACTACTCGACCGACCACTCGACCGAACACTCGACCAATCACTCGACCAACTACTCAAACAACTACTCGACCAACCACTCGACCAAACAGTCGACCAATCAGTCGACCAACAAGTCGTCTAACCAGTCGTCCAACCAGTCGATCAACTACTCGACCAACTACTCGACCAAATACTCGACCAACTACTAGACCAACTACTCGACCGACCACAAGACCGACCGATCGACCGACCTTTCGGCCAATCACTCGACCAACTACTCGACCAACTACTCGACCAACTACTCGACCATCTACTCGACCAACTACTCGACCAACCAGTCGACCAACAAGTGGACTAACCAGTCGTCCAACCAGTCGACCAACTACTCGACTACCTACTCGACCAAATACTCGACCGACCACTCGACCTACCACTCGGCCAATCACTCGACCAACTACTCGACCAACTACTCGACCAACTACTCGACCAACTACTCGACCAACCACTCGACCGACCACTCGACCAATCACTCGACCAGCTACTCAACCAACTACTCGACCAACTACTCGACTGACCATTCGACCGACCACTCGGCCAATCACTCGACCAACTACTCGACCAACCACTCGACCAACCAGTCGACCAACAAGTCAACTAACCAGTCGTCCAACCAGTCGATCAACTACTCGACTACCTACTCGACCAAATACTCGACCGACCACTCGACCGACCACTCGACCTACCACTCAGCCAATCACTAGACCAACTACTCGTCCAACTATTCGACCAACTACTCGACCAACTACACGAACAACTACTCGATCAACTATTCGACCAATCGCTTGACAGACTACTCGACCAACTACTCGACCAACTACTCGAACAGCTGCTCGATCCATTACTCGACCAATCACTCGACCAGTTACTCGACCAACTACTCGACCAATCACTCGACCAGCTACTGTACCAACTACTCGACCAACTACTCGACCAACTACTCGAACAACTGCTCGATCAATTACTCGACCAATCACTCGACCAATTACTCGACCAACCACTCGACCAACTACTCGACCAACCAGTCGACCAACCAGTCGATCAACTACTCGAGCAACTACTCGACCAACTACTCGACCAACTACTCGACCGACCACTCGACCGACCACTCGACCAATCACTCGACCAACTACTCAACCAACTACTCGACCAACCACTCGACCAACCAGTCGACCAACCAGTCGACCACCAAGTCGTCTAACCAGTCGTCCAACCAGTCGATCAACTACTCGACCAACTACTCGACCAACTACTCGACCGACCACTCGACCGACTACTCGACCAACCAGTCGACCAACAAGTCGTCTAACCAGTCGTCCAACCAGTCCATCCTCTACTCGACTACCTACTCGACCACCTACTCGACCAACTACTCGACCAACCACTCGACCGACCACTCGACCAATCACTCGACCAACTACTCAACCAACTACTCGACCAACTACTCGACCGACCACTCGACCAACCAGTCGACCAACAAGTCGTCTAACCAGTCGTCCAACCAGTCGATCAACTACTCGACTACCTACTCGACAAACTACTCGACCGACTACTCGACCAACTATTCGACCAACTACTCGAGCAATCACTCGACCAACTACTCGACCAACTACTCGACCAACCACTCGACCGACCACTCTAACAATCACTCGACCAACTATTCGACCAACTACTCGACCAACTACTCGATCAACTACTCGAACAACCACTCGACCAACTACTCGAGCAATCACTCAACCAACTACTCGACCAACTACTCGACCGACCTCTCGACCGACCACTCGACCAATCACTCGACCAACCTCTCAACCAACTACTCGACCAACTACTCGACCAACCACTCGACCAACCAGTCGACCAACCAGTCGACCAACTACTCGACCAACTACTCGACCAACTACTCGACCGACTACTCGACCAACTTCTCGACCAACTACTCGACCAACTACTCGACCAACTACTCGACCAACTACTCGACCAATCATTCGACCAACTACTCGACCAACTACTTGACCAACTACTCGACCAACTACTTGACCAACTACTCGACCAACTACTCGACCAACTACTCGAGCAATCGCTCGACCAACTACTGGACCAACTACTCGACCAATCACTCGACCAACTACTCGACCAACTTTTCGACCATCTACTCGACCAACTTCTCGACCAACTACTTGACCAACTACTCGACCAACTACTCGACCAACTACTCGACCAACTACTCGAGCAATCACTCGACCAACTACTCGACCAACTACTCGACCAACCACTCGACCGACCACTCGACCAACTACTCGACCAACTACTCGACCAACTCCTCGACCAACTACTTGACCAACTACTCGACCAATCACTCGACCGACCACTCGACCGACCACTTGGCCAATCACTCGACCATCTACTCGACCAACTACTCCCCCAGTCATAGTACAGGCCGCCGACTACGTTCCAAAACCGATGCTACAACCGCAAATCGCAGACCCAAACACGTCCTCACGATCAAACACGATCGCAAGGACGCACAAACACAACCTCCGAAAAGACAACCTACGTCAACCTCTCACCGTCCTCGCCTTCGAGTACGGCGACAACGGATACGCATCGCGGACACTAATCACACCCGCGATAAAGGGCGGTTCTCACTGCCCCCAGCTACTCGATAAATACACAGTTGGCGATCGTCGGGGGATAGGTACGCTCCTTCCCTCGACGATCAAGGAGACAACATCCAGTTCAGCCATTATTATCTTCGACGGTAAACGAATCGACTGAAGAAAGCATACAAGTCAACAACAAAGGTTTCACTAGGGGACCTAAACCTTTTTAATTTTTCCAGCTCACGATCACCCGGATCGTGAGCCCTGTATTAGATGAAGCTGTAAGAACCGTCAATAAGGTTAGCAGCAACGACATCATCGAAAAAATACTACATTCAGGAAGGGGAACTACAATAGAACAATGTAACAGGAAGAACTTATAGTGAAGAAAACTCTGCCCCCTACCAGCGTCAGTTGCCCTACAAGTGTGCGTCTTATTTCAACCGCGACAACCCAGCTATATAGGTGTGCATCTCGCACAATTTTGATCTATACAGTCTTTTCATTTAGGTAACATGTAAATCTACTAAATGAACGAAATCATAAAGCATACCAAGTAGTAAGTGTAGCCAGGCAGAAAAATTAAATTACTTTTTTGACATTTTACGAGTCCTGAGAGCCGGATACTAATACGTTTTAATTATTTTATGCTCGTGCTATTGCATGCTAATTTCTGTTTAGTTTTCTAACACACTCTTCCTTCTTATATTTTTAAATTGAAAACTTCTTTAGCCGCGTTAGATAAATGATTTATTGCCATCGAAAACAGATATACATAAAAAAAAGTAAAATTACACTGTTACGAATTACGGTGGTGTGTGTGTATATATGTGCGTTTGTTGTGTGCGTGCAAATTGTACCTTATTTTTATTATTGTGTGGAATTACGGGTGTCACATTTATGTTGGTAGATTGGTAGTATTTGATAGCTATTAACTAATAAACTATTATTATTTAATTGAAAAAATCTTTTATGCTTACATATCGCCAATATGCATGTTTCACGCTTCCTGCTGCAAGTTGCCGCCTCTGCAATGCTGATTTATATTTGCATTTGAAATAGTAAGTGCTCAATGTCTTCCTGAGAGGGGGAGGAAGGTCATTCCATATCCTCGCTGCAGCAAACTTGAAACATCCTCCATACCGTGCTGACTTGTGCTTTGGTATCTTCAGCAGATTCCACAAAGCTTTGCGGCTTGTGTGCGGAAAATCTTTTTTCCATACAAGTTTTTCGAACAAGTACTCTGGATTCCTACTCCAAACTACCCTCTGAACAGTGCAGGCATATTGAAGCTCCCTTCTTGCTTTCATGTTAAGTATGCCTTTTCTGTTTAAATATGGGGTAATGCACTCTCTTTTAGGCACGTTGAAGCAGAATAGAATAGTTGCATTTTGTTTTCTTTGTATAGCTCGTTCTGTTTTAATATTTATTCGCGGACCGTAGATTGTGCTGCAGTAGTTGAACTGAGAAAGGACAAGGGACTCGCAAATAAGTGCACGTAATTCTATACATTCAGGGATATAACTTTGTTGATTTATTTTTTTGGTTAATTTTGAATTATTGTCGCGCCTGTTTTCATTTCTGTCGGCAGTCCTTACGCTTGTGTGTGTTTTTTTGCAAATTTTTATAAGTTATTTGGCAGCTGACTGATGATGTTAGGTTTAGTTATTGGGCATATGAGACAGCTGCTCAGTTAGTATACGGTAATTACCTGTACCACAAAGTAATAATAAGTGTTAGTGAAAAGTAAATGCACAAAATTATCTCAACTTCTGATTATCCTATTAGTTTATTTATGTAATGTATAACACGGTCGTAATGAAGCTGCATGACTGCAAATTAAAGTAAACTTATTAAATATTCCTGGTTCTTTATTCATCTCCACAAAACAGATGGATCGCTGGATTTCCTTACGCTGCCACTCCACAAAGTTTACTAAATCTTTGTATAAAGTTACTCTGAGTTTAGATCTCGGTAAACACAATTAAAATGTATCTCGCATGAGGGCGGGCCTTTTAGGGATTAAGGGATTAATTTTCTTCGACAAATCTGTCTTGAGGATATTTCAAAGCATTTCAGCATTTTTAGCTAGATTCGATGACGGTGTGAACGTGAAGCTTTCGAGTATTTATAAAAGAACCTCATTTAATGTTAGAAGACGGTGCACTTGCACGTTGCAAGAGAGGTTAATCCGATCAATAGTGAGGTCAAAAATATTCAGATATAAAAATTAAGTATTACAATTAATATCCATTGAAAATGAAATTTTCACATCTGGAATGTATTTAAAAATAAACCTATATAGTTTTAAAATTAGGTAAGGTCGTTATATCATTTTAAAAGCGTAATATTTCATTTCTCTATGAAATATGCCAGTAAAATGAAGAAGAAGAGTCACTTCTGAAGTATTTATTGAACGAATATTGTTGGATGAAAAATATCAAGCAAAACTCTGATAAAAATAATGACATTTTACGTGAAATATGTAACACAGATACGTAGAATTTTAAATGATTAGAAGAAATAAGTAATAGAAGTTAAGAATTACGTAGATATTTCTCTTAAAATATACCGCGTTACATTACTATAATTGCAGGAATGAACTTTCTAATATTTTAAGGGTAAATTTAGGGTAGATATTTTCTTGGCAAATGGGGTTTGAATTCAGTGAGGTCGAAGATAATCGATGGGTTTCAATAGAACGGGAGGATACGAGTCAAGAAAAGGTACAGGATGATAATATAAAAGGCGGATCGAAGAGGAAATCGTTTAGTTTTCATCATTTTATTATCATTTTGTCTGAGTTTGACAAATCTCTGCTTATTCTCAGTTGTTCTCATTGTTGGATTAAGAATTTTATATCTCATATTAATTCTTGAAACCTTTTGTTCTTGGACTTGTAATCTTAACTTTGTTTTTAGTTGTAATACGATCTTCGAAACTGGGACTGCCTGTCCTTTTTTCGATATAAAGCAAAGAAGCTTTTGAATTCAAATAAAAGGCTTTATATAAATATATAGAGAGCTAAACCTTTTATGGGTCGATAATTAATTAGAGTAATTAGTTAATTCCAAGCCCAAGATCCGCTTGTCAGCAGAAATTTAATTTGACAAATGGTTTCGCCCTCTACTACCACAAAGGTACGTGAGACATCTGAGGAACTGCTGCCGCTCGCTGAACGTTATTTTAAATTGATAGTAAGGACGATTAGCGTTTTATCAGTTTCCAAAACAAGGTAAAAGTATATGTATGCAGTTATTGCGATGTTTGAAAGACTCACATTACGGAAAACATCAAGAAGTACAATTTCTTTTTAAATAAACTGTGATGAATTAAGAAAAAATGATGATTGATTGATACTTGTTCCTTACATTGTATACTTTGTAACAGATCAGTCGTACTTCATGCCGTCTTGCGACGAAATAATTGATTCCTATATCTCCTATGAACACATCGAAGATACATAATCATCGTCAGGTTCAGGTTCTTTCGCTGTTTATTAGTCACTACAAAGAGCTGTTTCAAAGTTCGTTCCCTTGCAATCCTTATCCAATGAAATGTTAAAACAAATGTTTACGATACAAATGTACTATAATTTCCATGACATAAAGGGCACCGTATATACTACGTACATAAATATCTATTAACGGAAAAATGTTCTAACAAGTCGTTCGGCAAAGACAAGCACTTGGCCTCCTTTGATTATGAAAAAGTTGAAGAGACGCGGTGAGAGGTTAAAAGGTGGAGTGTGAAACGGAAAGGGTACGTCGAGTAAATTGTGTAAAAGCAAGTATCTGGTCTTCTGAGCGAAATTTATTTAAGAAAAGGAATTTCATATTCAGCCTTGATTTATATAGTCCAAGTATAACTTGACACACTGCAGTAAGGAAGGCTATGTCGCTCGAAGATCCGTTGGGAAAGAACGAAATTTGACAGCGCCTTGTTAAATGATGATTTGACGAATGCACAGCAAAGCCAATTAATCCAAAAGGCTCGGTCTGGTAATCATGTAGAAAGAAACGAGTGTATCCTGCAATAAAATTCATGCAACAGAAAAATTTATGCAACAACAAGAAGCATCGCAATGTTTGTAGTAGCATTAATATGTCGGGGGCAGGCCGAATGGAGAATCGACGATAAAAACGTTCGAGCTGTTATTCGCTCTGACACAACCCCAGGCTCTAGCGTAACGGCACACCTGGTAGCGGTCATTACATTACGAAGAGTGACGGCGATCGGGTTTCATCGTGGATACGCGCTACGTGTTTCGTGGAGTGTCATTACATGAAGTCGGTCTACATACTGTGCTATCGATCCAATATTATATATATATATATATATATATATATATATATATATATATATATATATATATATATATATATATATCTTGTCGCTCTCCTTATCCTAACGCCCGACGCCCGAGCTATTCAAGATGGAGTTTTTTTTATGGCAAAAGGTGGCAAACGAGCTAGCGGATCACCTGATGCTAAGTGAACTCTGCCCATAGGTATCCGCAACAAGCAAATGTGTTGCAAATGCGTTGCCTACCTTTAATGGACAGAGGAGAGCATAGACAGGAAAAAGGATATTTCCTTTTCCCCGTTAACCTCCTCCCCGTCCAATCCTCTTCCCGTTCCCATCCTATCCTTATGAGGAAAGGGAGGAGAAGAGGACTGAAATTAGGACCCCGGCACCTCACTCATCAGACGAAACGCAGAATACTTCTACTTCACGCCTGTTTTCTGTGAGGTCGTGGTATTTCATCGGTCGAGCCCATTCGTACAACAGATATCGTTGTTGCGGGCTCTACCACTGTTAATATATAAATAATGATATGTCAACGCAGCAAAATATACATATAGGAACGCACACATACATATGTTCGTTCCTACATGTATATTAATATTCCATGCAACCAAACATAGAAAACCGTAAAAAATTGAAAATATTAACATCTAGGTTAGAACAAAAACAATATATGTTAGCATCACCAAAATATCTAATATTCTTTTATTGGTAACGTTTTAAGCAGCTTACTGTTTCCGACTATCGCTAACTAACGTGCTATTGATGTGTGCTCCACAAATATAAATAAAGTAATTCAATGCAACAATAATTTACTATCGCAATGACGACCATTCACTGGTTCAGCAGGCCTGATACATCATAGTCCAATACAGTGTTAAGAGCCCAACAAAGTGGTCCTTCGAGCCTGATACAATAAATAATAAACTAATTAATATTAACACGATATTGATAAAAAGTATTATATATAGTGAATGTATATAAAAATAAATGATAAGGAAGTCACGTTTCTATTTAATTAAATTTTCTAAGAGCAAAAAATTACCAATTCTTTTTTTGTTGTTTGTGTCAGTAATTTCAGAGCTTAGTAGTTTTAATAGTAATAGATATTTTTTGTTATACTGAAAATACGGATCAAAATACGATAGAAGTAAATGATAAATTAAAAGTCCAATTCGAATAACGTTATTTTTTCAAATAAAAACGATCTGCCGACAGCTCTGGGCAACGTAATTTGATTTCATTCGTTAGCTTGGAGTGCCCCCGCCTCAGTATTCAGCCCTCTTTGAAAGGTTGCGACTAAAACTAATTCACGATTGCATATCTGTATAACTTATTTATCTAATACCTATTTTATCGTGTTTATACGATAAAATGATGAAAAAAAATTCTAATTAACTGTTTTCATTTCATTTATTTTATAAATAATGAAATGAAAATACTTAAGTAATAATTAATTCGAATTTTACCGATTCGAAAATAATAAGGGATAAGCACATTTTTGTACATTGAAAATCAAAAAATTTGACTACAAATCTTTAATTTCTTTTAGAAATTCTCACGAAAAAAATCTAAGCGAGGAATTGAACGTAGGACCTGAGGCTGGACAGGGATTTGAAGTTTAGATGAAGGGGTAGCTTTTCTGCTTTCACTACTCAACCCTACATTAATTTGACTACTCAACCTGTTTTAAATATAGAAAAAAATATATTCTTAAGGTCATCGAAATAAATAAATAAGCTACGTTGTGTTATTAAAATTTCAATTCTCGTTAATTTTAATTGCGAAATTAATCAACGAGTACTTTCAAAGCATTGTTTGTAAAGAATTGCGCGTCATGATTAATTTAATTTGCCTTGTATTTGCGGATTAAGAGGGAATTTATCGCTCCATCTCATCGTGAGAGGCAATTAGAAGAACATACTGCTGACAGGCAGCATTTATATTTTCTTAAATCTTATATAAACATTATCATGGCAAACTTAAATCGATAATTTAATTGAATTCGATAATTAAAATAAACTTCTATTTATTATATTACAAATCACTTATTTACTATTAAAATCTTCTTTTAGTATGTAATAACAGAAATATATGTTCAACATATCTAGGCTCGGTAGCTTAGGCTGATATAAGTAAAACAAAAAAATAAAAAATGAAGTATCATTAAATAATTTAGTTAAAAATGACTGTCGATTTCTCGAGTGATATACTTGGTCTACACATCTACATAAAGTGGATTGTAGGGACGATCCAAATACTCTTTCAAATAAATTTTATTACAAGACTTAATCTCTTCGTCTGTAACTTAATCAGAGCTAGGCGTCTGAGAGGTTCTTTGTTAATGAAGCTAATCATTTCGTCTTAAACTTGAAATCCAGTTGTCAGTAGAATTTCGATTTAGCGAATAGTTTCTGAGACGGTAAATGTATGCGAAGCGTAACGTCTTAATCCGTTAACAATACTCCATCCAATACTATTTATACCGTTGAAATTCAAATTGAGTTGTAGAATTAACTAGTTGAATATCTTGGATATCTTCAATTTGTAGAATTTGAGAATTGGTTACGTATTGTTTATGTATAAGTTAAGATATTTAAACATTGTTGTAAAATATATGAAGTACTTACTATCGTTAGCTGCTATCGTAGCAAAATTAATGTACTAGTTTGAAAATACATTATTTTGTCGAAATTCAGTATCATTAGGCCACAGACAAACACTTTGAAGCCCTTTGTTATATCGTTAACTTTAATTTCAACTCAACCTAAAATTAACTTGGAGCTAAGACTTGTCTTAACTGTTTGAGCGTAAAATGAAGTTTGTAGTCACAACTCTATTTAAGATTTAAGCTGAGGTTTAGTATAGAACCAAATACTAAGCAATTTAAAACGAAACATTGCTATATAAGATTACAAGGAGAAAGATATTTTGTAAATGAACATAATATGATATGAATTATTACTTATGTTTATGATATGCAAATTAAATGATAATGTAAATTTGTATTTACTAAAGAATCTCCAAAACAGTTTAGTTTTAAGAATGTTAAAGTCAACATTGGTGGATGCATACGGGGGCTAAGGGGCGCGAGCCTGGATAATTAATCTACAGGTTCTCTAGGAATAATTACACAGCCGTAACTCCGGATTTATGAATGTAACTAGTCATACGCCCAGGCTTCGGTCGAGTAGCACCAATTATGTTGATCCTATCGCTACTAAACTTCACAGGATCAACCGCTGGACCTATGGCCTATCTGAACGTTTCCTGGAAATTTAATCGAAATCGGGTCTGTCGTGTCTAAGTTTATAGGAAACCATATATATACTTTTTATATAGAATAGTTGAATAAAATAGAAAATAATTATGTTCACGCATAACTTCGTAACGGCAGGTAAATATTTTTTGGTAATTATCAGGTTTGCATGAAAGAAAATATTACAAAAAATGAAAAATTTGAGTTCAAATTATCCGTACTCCGTAAAAAAAATACAAACAGGAAAATAAGAAATTAATGCGTAGACAATAAATATCTAGTAGAAAATAAAAAATATAATAAACCTACAATATCTGTTAGTTGGACTGTTTAACTACAGCCTTATTTATTTTTTCTCTTTAAATTTCGAAGATAAATCGTGAAATATGTCAAGGGTATTGTAGTTTTGTTACGCAATTTTATTAAATTAGACGGGCCAATTCGTACAGACGAGTTTTTTCTAAATTAGTTTTGTAAGAACGACAATAGGATAAAGAACGTGGGTGTAGGATATGCTTGTGAATAGATAAAGGCATGTGATCCAATGTCGCTAGAGATGGATTTGTCGACACTCCAACGATTTCTCATTATATCTTATACTTCTCTTATCTTAACCTTTGAATTTGAACATGTAATTTAATTACATTTCTTTGTTCTATTACGATGCAATTGTTTTGGGACAATTACACATTTTACAATAGTGGCATAAATATATCGAAGGATTTTTATCAATATTGATTAACATAGATTATTATTCTATCACCATTTTAATTAATAATTTATGATATTATCATAAAATAAAAATTCACCTTACAATAAAGCTAGAGACCTAAGCCGACACCGTTGACTTGTTGTACGGCCATCCCAAAACTTGGTAACGTTATGGAAGCCTTTTCAAGCTAAGTTCGCCACAAGTAGCCGTAACATTACCTTTCTTTCTTGAAACTCGTTATATGTGGATTTCAAGTACATCCGTCTGTTTTCTACATAAGTCGAATGTGAACTACGAACTCGAACAGTACTAGTACACTAGTAAAATAAAACGAATAAAATTTTATTGGGAAAATAGTAAAAAAATTCGGCAACTCATTCTAAAAGTATTAATATATATGTATTTAATAAATAGCTATAGAATCAAAGAATAGAAAATGTCAAACTTACTCCACGGAAATGTCTTGATACAGGAAAACATATTCAGTACCAAGCAAATAAAGGAAAATGTATTGGTGTGTGCACACGTCCCTTCGTAAATAAAAATCGAATTTTCTAACAAGTCGTTCGGTAAAGGCAAGCACTTGGCTTCCTTTGATTATGAAAAAGTTGAAGAGCCGGGCTGAGAGGCTAAAACGTCGAGTGTGCAGCCGAGTCGAGTAAATTCTGTAAAAGGCAGTACTCGGCCTTATCTTTCTTTGAGCGGATTCGTTTCAACAATAAATATTAAATATCGATGTTATATGTAAAATATTGATTTTTGTGTTTCGGGTATGCAATGATGAATGAATAAAGTCGATGTTATCATTATATTTAGTTCTCTGGCCATTGTTTTTACTTCGTTTCCGGTTCTCCACTATCCACATTCAATAACATGTGTATATTTTTGCAAAAGTGAGTGGACAGGGGACGTTCGTGACGTGAAATTATATAGACAAGAATTGCTATATACCAATTAAGGGTACACGTAATCGATGCTTAAGGTATGCCAGGACCGTGCTCTATGGTAATCCGTAATATTTGAATTACTTTAAAAATGAAAACTGACACGCCAAAGAGGGTCATGGACGTGAGTATTTACGTTTATTATTAAAAATTGGTTACACTTTTTCATTGAGTAATATATTTTAAGAGTGGTAGATCTTGCAACAGCATCGACCAATATAAATCTATAAAATAGTAATCGTACCTAGATTTGCATTAAAACATGCGAAATATAATAATACACTATATCTTAAAAGAGCAGTGTCTGTACATTTAAATATGTCTCATTTGAAACTACACTAATAATTTTAGTTAATCGCGGCTCAGAAAACGCTGGAGTCAGAGATATTCGGATGCGTATTCCTGCAACACAGTCTCATTTCCATAGAGTAGCGTCGGGGATAATTAAGGGATTTTATTAGATTGCGTCTGTTGCATTTAACCCAAAAGATATTCTTTCTGTATTAGCGTTTATTTTATAACCTTATCTCATATTCCCAGCATGCATTGCAGACATATTTCAGAATATTCCTGGATGCAGCTGCTGCAATGAAAATAAATATTACCATTAGTTTTGTGAAATAAAATGCAAATTTTGTTGAACTGGAACTAGTTTGATGGCATTTAATGACAAGAACCACATACATCTCTATGTCTTATTTTTGTTTCATAATACATCTTCGACTAGAAAACTGAAGTCTGCAACATTTTATGTTCCTGAAAACAGAGTAAAAAGAAGTGCAAAGGCTTTATTAGGCCTATGTCTAAAAGTTAGGTGGTCGAATTGAAGACAGGGCAAACAACAAAGGCAATTAAAACATATAATTCCTGAACACACTTCCCAGTATGAAGTTGTAAACACCTAAACTTATTACTAATTCTCCAATTCGCTTAAACTAAATTACTAGGGAAATCAGTGCAAATAACCTAATAATTTAAATGCAAACAATTTAATTACACTTTGAAACAATTGTGGAAAATGAATAGTTGTGCATACGCGCGCTGTAAAACGAAAGTTACGCTTACGTTGGTCAGCGACTAATCTGGCGTGTTGCTTAGTTCCATGTCCTGTATTCGTATCTGTTGAAAAAAGTTACCGACTCTGCGATGAATAGTGATAGACATATTCCAATGGATCACTGCACGAATTGTTTATTTATGAATTAAGAAAACGTGTAATGAGAAAAGGTAAGTTCAGACAACTAAGCCGGCTTCAAAAGTTAGACATTTTCACATCGCTAACATAAGCATAATCTGTTACTTATATTATATAGAATATATAGATCAGAGACAACAAAGGCAAACAAGGAATCATTATTTACACGAAATGTCAAGGATGCGAAGAGCTCGTTAGTGCACTACGCTGTGGACGCCTGAATCTCGCTTTGATCCTGTTTTAACACGTACAACTTCTAAACAATGTTTTCGAATATTTTTTTCAACATGGATACAATACAGAAACATAAGCAACAAAGCTTAGTATTTAATCTTTGAAGCAGACAAAGAAAGAAAAAGACGGATTCCTTTAACGGCATTATACAGTATAATTATCTGTCTATAATTATACTAATTAAATTTCAAAAGTAACAAAAACACTGTGAACTTAATTAAACGTCGGCTGAAAATTTAGGTATTCTTTTGGTATCTCAATCTTATCGGAATCTCGGAATCTTATTGAAAAAATCAGCTAGGTTTCGAACCCTCAATCTATACTAATATTATAAAGAGGAAAGATTTAATTGTTTGTGTGTTTGGATTGAATAGGGTCTGCAACCACTGGACCGATTTGAAAAAATCTTTCACCATTAGAAACTTACATTACCCCTGACGAACATAGACGATAGAATATTTTCAAAAAAGGTATGGACCCGTATGAAAACTGCGATAATGTAACACAACGTGTGAAAATAATATATAAAAAAACGATATATCGCGTACGCTGACAATACTGCAAAGTGTGAAAAATGTACTTCAATTTTGTAGACGACATCAATAACTACTAAAATGTTCGCGAATTTTTTTAATGTTTTTCTAAATACCCGTGCAAAGCCGTAGCGGCCCCTTGGCTACGATAATGTACCCTTGATGCTTAGTATAAAGACCTATAATCAACTATACGAGACTTGGAATAAATATATTTGGGAATGATATTACACTTTATAAGACTTCTTGACACTTTATAAAAGTTCTGCAATATTATTCTGCCTATTATAAATTTACTTACGTAGGCGTTAAAATGATTCAAAGTAATTTTAGCAGGGACGGCATTGGTAACAGTCAGGGATGTTGAAAGCGTCCTTCTAAACACAATCTCATTTCCATAGTGAGGTTTTGGACTGCCTGGGGAAATATTGTATAAGATTGTACTCGCTTCATTCAGTCACGAGAGTCAGTCCTTTCTTTAAGAGCGGTTTCATTTGTTTTTCCAAAATATATTTCAGAAGATGTATCAATTAAATTATGTCTTAGAAGTCGTCATTTATTTTTAGATCCTAAAAATTATATATACAGATCTCAAACTAACTAGTTTAAGAGTTAAGGAAGCGGAGGCATAATATCCATAACATTCCTCCTTCCTTACAAAATAAATAAAATTATTAAAACAGATTGGAATAAAACTAATTTTACGGAATTTGTCGCGTTTATTGTTTTCTATTTTGATTCCACGTTCCGAGTACTTTACAGCGCTCGTGGTCACGGGGTGGTTGTGGGGTTGGTTTGGTGTTTAAAGTCAGCTATCATCATCATCTCCTTGCCCTTTTCCACTCATTTGGTGGGGTCGGCACAGTATGATTGTAGTCCATACTGTATAAATTACAGTTTTTACAGCCGACCGCCTCTGCCTTTCGCCAACCCTCCTTGGGAATAATTGGCAGTACTGAAGTCTTGTTTCGACAATGTGATTTAAGTTAATTCCGTTGCTGAAATAGTCAAATATCACGAGGACTGTTATTGGTCGGTCGCATCCCTTCTCGTTGGGTTCCTCATTGGCTGATCGACATTCATCTCTTTTGTGATAATAATTGCGCGCTATTTTTTAATTCTGTAGGATCAGCGCTCTCTTTCGTCTTCATGGAATTCCGCACTGGCAGAAAATATCTTTTCTGTGTCGTAATACGTCCGTGTTGATTTCGAAACAATTGAATTCTAATATAAATAATTAATTGAAAATAAGTGGGTACTTCGCCAGCAACTTTGACATTGAGACGTCTGACACCGCAGTCCCCCCGTGACCACGAGCTCTGTAAAGTACTCGAAACGTCGGGAATTAAAATACAAAAAAATAAACGCGATAAGATCCTTATAATAGTTTTATTTCAATGTGTAATATTCGCGTAAATATTATAAATCACTTATAAAACAGTTTGATATTATATATGGATATTAATGACAACAAATTAGGGCTCTTAAAAAATTGCGTCTGATCTGAGCGTAAATCGAGAAATTATTTATTAATAATTCCGACAATCTATTGCCATATAACCATCGAAATACCATCGCCGACCGAGAGAACAGTTAGCCGCGAGGCGTATGTGTCACCGAAATGTAAGTCTTCTAAAAGTATTCTTAAGAAGCATATAAATATTTCCAGATTGGGATCTTTTGATGTGGTCAATCCATTGTGGTTTCAGCTTTGTGCTTCCGCGAGCTTTGTGCATAACTTTTGTCCGTAAATACGTTTCGGTGATTACGATAATTAAGATAAAAACGCCCATAAAAGCTGCGAGGAACGGTTTTGAGGTTGAACGCACGTACAGTTAATTCTAAAGAGAATCGATATCCAATACGTTCCAATAATCCATTGATCCGTCAAAAACAAACCGGCATCGAAGTAAACACACCATTTACATAATCGTATTCGTGCTTATCCGAGTATACCTATTATACTTCGCAGCCATTAAAATGGCGTACAAATATACGAACAGAAAATAATATTTAGTTTTAATTTTGATATCTAAGTTATAAAAAGTGCTACAACTCAAATACACATATACATCTTTGTCAAATATAATTTCGTATGTTTTGTATAGTTTTTATTTTTGCGAATGTATTGGTTTTTGTAAGGTCGAAATAAAATTTCAAGAGATTTTGATATATTCTTAGATAAAACGTTACCATAATAACTAGGTATTTAAGATAGCTTGTAATTAGTGTTTCTTATGTCATTAATTTATCACTAATAGTGATAAGTCGAACTCATAATACGTCGTAATTCACAGTATATCTAAGGATTCGATGTTCCCTTCGTTTGATGTTCTCTAAATATGACTTTGTTACGTTTGTTGAGATCTTATTATTAATTAAGGTTATAACTTAATCCGACATCTGAGAGCGGCTTGTCAACAGAATTTCAATATAACTAATTGTTTCCGGACTTATTTAAGATTAGTTTGTGGGTCTTGAGTATTTTTGAGACGAATAATGCTTTAGTTTACAGTCTACTCTTAAAGGAAGTTATATAAATGCTAGTCCTAATATTATACGAGTGAAAGCGAATGTAAGATTGTTTGATTTTTACGTTCAAAAGCGTTAACGACTCAACACATCATCATGATTTTTTTTCACACACATCAAAAGGAGTACAGGAAAGGTTTTACCTTTCACCCCGAAAAAATAAATATAAGCTATAAGCTAGGGATACGCCATGGTAATGTCAATAACACACATGCAATGGCTCAATAACATTTTCTTGACCGTTCTTTATTGTCATATTATGCATTACCTGGGCAACAGACAACAGTGGTAGAGCCCACAACAACAATATCTGTTGCACGAAAGGGCCGGCTCGACCGGTGAAATACCACGACCACAGAAGACAGGCGTGGAGTAGTGTTTTGCGTTTCGTCTGATGAGTGAGGTGCCGGAGGTGTAATTCTAGTTCTTTTCCCCTTCCCATACTTTGCTAATAAGTAAGAGATGGGAATAGGAAGACGATTTGACGGTGAATAGGAAAGAGAAATATCCATTTTCTGATTATCCCCTCTTCTGTCCACAAAGGTAGGCAACGTGCAACTCATTAACTTGTTAAATATGTCTATGGGTAGCGGTCACTTGATATTGGGTCACTTGAACCGCTTGCTCGTTTGCCACCTTCTACTATAAAAAAAATGTAATTGGTATCCACCTATAAATGGCAAGCAATTATACGCAAAATTAAGTTACAAAAAATTCCATCAAAGAAAATGAGAAACGAATGCGAAGTCGCGAGCAACATCTATTGTAATATAAAATATCAGAAACTTTAGATGTTTATAAAGGACAATTAATGCGAGCATGTAAATGTTCGAGATATACGCATGCTGTCGCAATGTTAGAGAGCAATAAGTATAGGATATGTTTGTGTAAATAAAATTCCCTTTTGGGTAAGCTGAGAATATTGTAAGGCTTCTCTAAAACCCCGGCTTTGCGAGAGAGACAAATAACTCTAAGACCCGTGAAATCCGTCCACATGCGAGATGCCTTTTTAATTGTGTTTGCCGTGATTTTAGTCTGCTGGATATTAAGCAACTTTTAAAGGTAATTGATTTAAAATTGACTTTGTTTTTGTATAGTTTAATTTTAGTTTGTATTATTGGGACAAAATCCACTTTATATGACTTATATACTTAATTTACTTTTTTGTCTCAATTTTATGGAAACATTGTAACCGTGGGCTTACACTGCTGAAAACATTCACATATAAAGTATTATCTTCCCAGTTTTTTTAGAGCCTAAAAAGCTGGTATCGCAACACAATTTTACTCCAATGGAAACCCATAGTAAGGCGAATAAATCACAAAATGTAGTTCTATAGCAACAGTATCGTATTGAATGTTCTGGTGTGGTTTGGACTTAAAGTTTAGGCTTGCACGGAGCACTAGCTGCTATCTTCATTAAAAGCACGGACAAGCAAGCAGGCTACGCTGAACTTAGTTACATTATCTAGACGATTTTACTGTTAACTTAATTGTAAATTTAACCCGAAATTAGTTTATAAGCTGAAACTTGTCTCAACCGTGAGTTTAAAATTAAGTTTGCAACCGCATCTCTATTTAGAATTTTAGCTTAAATTTAGCTATGATTGCGGCTTCATTATGTAAAACTAAGACCATCTTTCTTGATTTTTTATTTAACGTTATATTAAGAAAATTCTAAGAGATAAATGTCAAGACATGAAAATAATATCAAGATAATCATAGAACGGAAAAAGAAGAAAAGAGGAAGAGATAGAAGACAAGAACGACGACAAGAATAAAAAAGAAGTTGAATATTATACATACATACATACATTATAACGGTACGTTTTGTTTTGGATATGGATGGGTTACGGAATATGCATCTAATCGATAATAAAATAAAACAGCAAGCTTACTTTCTATAGAATAGGTTAGTAGCAGCTATTAAATATATTCAAAACTCTATTTATCTGAATATCTATTTAGGTGACTAATTCATCATTTCACTTAAAGCATAAATTATTCGATTCTATTTCGTTTTCTACTCGCTTAATGATTAAAATAGGAGCTCGTGATTGTAGGTTGACAGCCGGCTATTTCTATTCATAATTATATATAAATAATAATAATAATAAATAAGCCCTTTCTAGAATGTTTTCCAATGCAAGGACACAGGCCTTCTCTCCGAGAGAGGGGTAGGCAGAGATCATGTATTTCCATTTCGCGCTATCCTGGCACACCTCCTTCGCTTTTTCTACATGCATCTAGGCATGCTCGTCGATTATGGGTGCTCCTTATATGGCCCTTTTTAGTAAGCCGCCAATTATGTGGTTGAGTGTCTAGGACACGTTGTGTCAATAGGGCTTACGTACTTCGCTTTTAATGAACTATTTTTTTTTCATAAAAAGTATCCTATTTTACTTCTAGTACCTCCAAGAATATGTGTAAAAAGTTACATGATATCGGTGGAGTAGTTTTTGCGTGAAAGCGTAACAAACAAACTTACATTCACATTTATAATATTAGTAGGGAAGTGAGGATTAGCTTTGCCCCGCGGTATCAATCGAAATTTGAAATTTTCAAAAAACAATAATCCGTGCAATTTTTTTTCTAATTATTAAATTATTATTTAACCAAGAAGGATATACGATTGAACTAAAGATTTTTATTTGAAAAGAGATAGAGAATGTATGTATAACTTCGGAGGATATAAATATACTCTATTACATAAGAATAAACAGGTTATATAATATATCCACACTTTTTCCTTCTTTTCTTTATATAGAGACTTTAACGCTTGTATTAGATCTAATTGAACAGTGATCACTGTTCAATCCAAACTCAACCAAGGTTGATCACAGATCATCTCTTTTAACTTTGTCATAGTCCTTTTCTAGATCTACGACGGCGCAGAAAACTTTTTGACGATGACGGTTTTACACCAATCTTCCGATGCAAGGCCATGTCTCCAACATATATTGAAAAAGACCCACAGCAGGCTTGCAACTAGACCTTCTCCAGCTCTCAGCACTTCAAGGGAAATCCTGTCAATCCCGGGCGCTTTACCCAATTTTCATACTTTTCATCGCAAACACAATCTCATTCAAACATATCTATCTCACTTTCCAACTCCTTTTCTTCATGAGTATCTGCCTTGTTTGATACAGACGCTGCGTCACATTCATACGAACTTTCAAAATATCCTATCCTTGTCTTACACCTTTATTAATTCTAAGCCAATGATTCTAGCCTTAGTTGTGGTGATGGTTCGTAGGCATTGACACTTTCATTATATCACTGTTCTATCCGTAGCAACAAATGCCCAAATCGCCTGTACGCATTTTGAGAGAATTTCACAAACGTTAAATATAAAAAGATTTCCAGTAATATTTGAAGCTACAGAAAATCAAGTTTTGTATGTGTGTTTTGCCTTTTTATTATACTTCGTACTTGTGACGTTATGTGGATGTGTCCTTTAACACAATTGTGTGTTGGCAGAACTTGCCAACATAATTTACAAACTTTTCGGCTTCCCGTAAATTATATTAGAGCGAGATTCAGTTTATTTAGATATTATCTACATATAAATAAATATGCGCTCACGCCCGTAGCGCAGAGGAGTAGGCAGAGATCATGGATTCCCATTTGGTACGATCTTGGCACACCTCTCTCGCTTCTTCTACATTCATACATCTACGCATACATGCTCGTCGGTTATGGGTGCTCTGTATATTGCCCTTTTTTAGTAAACCACTAATCTGATGGATATAAGTTTTCCTAGGGCGTCCCCTACCAACACTGCCACTCACTTTCGCTACATAAATTTGTTTCGTTATTCTCTCTTCATTTATCCTTTCAACATGGCCAAACCACCGAAGCATACCTTTCTCAATTCTAGTCACAATATCCACTTTTACGCCACACTTTTCCCTTAAAATGCTATTTTTAATCCCATCCTTCACTGTCACGCCTAACATACTTCTTAAAGATGGCATCTCAACGGCATTAACTCTGCTAGCATGGTTTTCCTGCCAAACCCACCTTTCACTTCCATAAATTAAAGTGAGGACTAGTACAGCATTATGTATTGCCAGACGAGCCTTCATAGACACATTCTGACTCCTCAGTACTGTACCTATAGCCCCATTAATTTTATATCCTGCATTCACTCGTCGTTCAAAATCTTTAACGTGCTTACCATCTGTACTAAACATACACCCCAAATACACGAACTCTTCCACCTGTTCCACTTCTGTACCGTTAACATTTATTTCAATTATTGTCTTACTTTCTCTTTCAAACACCATTACTTTCGTCTTATCTACATTCATCTTCATGCCTTTACCTTCTAATAAATCATTCACTACATTCAGCATAAGTTGTTAGTCCTCCGCAGATGACGCAAACACGACCCGGTCATCGGCGTACAAAAGACATTTTACAACTAGCTCACCCATTGGTGATGTAAATGATGTAAATGATGAGACAAAGAGTGTGGATTAAGAAAGCTTAATCCACACTCTTTGTCTTTCAAAGCTTTCAAACAATCATCCATAAATAGATTGAACAGCCACGGGGATGCTACACAGCCTTTGTTGATGCTAAACCAGTCTGAATAGGCCCCGTTAATCCTAACACAAGCAGTACAACCTTTATAAAGAGACTTTAATGCTTGTATAAGGTCACTGTTCAATCCAAACTCAACTAAATTTGACCACAGATCATCTCTCTTAACTTTATCATAGGCATATTATCTACGAAATATATATATATATATATATATATATATATATATATATATATATATATATATATATATATATATATATATATATATATATATATATATATATATATATATATCTACCGATCAAATAAATGAGTAAATTATGCTTAGTATTTGCGCTTGCAGAAAGGTAATCTGGCACACTAGGGAACCTGTTTCTACCGTAAAATAGTAGTATGAAGAGCTTGTCGACGTATCTCTTCCTAACTCTTTTGTGACCAAACTGTGTCGACCGACTGTGTAGGAATCGATTATTTTAAGAAGAGCGTTCGAAAACTCAAAACAGATGGGAAGGCGCGACAATAGTTCAAAAATAAATATATATCAACAAAAATAAACCCTTGTCTCTTAACAGTGTACTTCAAAATTGAATATAGGAAAAATAAAGAAAAAAGTTCATTGGAACTGTTCCAAGTTATAATAAGCATGTTGCGGACGCGTGTTGCTGACTCGTGTCGAGCATGTTGTTCGGGCGTACCTGTTTTCACTTCAAAAATTACATTTCCTCTTCTGCTTACGTTAATATGTTACATATTTTTTTAACTATGCACATATTTTGGATAAATGGAATGGCGATATATATAATAGTCGTATTCGGGAACATAAGAATCGAGGTTCAGTCGTTGTGTGTGGCGAGTGTCCTCACGTACTAATGTAACGAGATGTCGCAATCGCTAAGACTTCGTTACTGAGATTGTACAATGGACGCCGGAGATTTACTTAGACCGTCGACGACATGTTATATGTATATAATCGCATAGAAGTATTTACATTGCACTGATTCACCTTATTACGTGTTAGTGCAGGATCTTGTATTTTTTATTGTTAAATATGATGTGCCATATTCCAATTAAGTCCGAGTACAGCGAAGATAACTGAAGAACGCTCAAATCATTATAACAGTGCCCGCAACAACAACACAAGTAGACCGGTGAAATACCACGACTTCATAGAAGAGAGGTGTGAGGTAGAAGAATTTCAGCGTTTTGTCTGGTGTGTAAGCTAATTGTAATCCACTTCCCATTCATCCTCCAAATCCTTTTCTTTTGATTTTTTCTAGAAAAGTATGAGAAGAAAGAGGATTTGACGAAGGAGGGCATGGATAGGAAAAGGAATTTGGCACTTACTTCTATAAAAAAATCACCGACGTTTCGCATAACAGGGATAGTACAGTGGTCGCCGTGCATAATTATTGCCCTCCAAAAATCCTTAGTAGCTCTATATTATCGTATAATTTACATTTATTATTTTGTAAAACATCCTATAGTTATAATAGCTATAAAAATAGCTAAATTTCAAAATATTAATACAAGAATATATTTTAATATTCAGATTTTTTATAGCAAAAGCTCGTTTAATATTACAGTTGAATGATATAATCATAAGAGTGTGTAGCGGATCAGCGATCGACAAGATTGGAGCGCCGATGCGGTCCGAGCGCGTGACCTGCAGCGCGCTTGTACCGTGAACTGATTTTCATCTCGTATTCAGTGTTGCTTAAAACTTACAAATGCGAAAATGTAAACGCCATTTTTGTTGGCCATTTTATATCGGAGTATACTTTGTTTGAATCGACATATGTAAGTTCGGATCGACGGTTCCTTTAATTATTTCCATCTTTTTTTGTATTTTAATTTCGTAGTTTTGAATAAAGAGGACATCTTGAAAGCAGATTTGGATGATATAAAGCGCAAAATAACACAGAACTGTCGGATTTTGGTTGAATCGCCATATTTTGCTTCAAAAACCCACTAGATATCTTCTTCTTTACATAAATAAGGACATAAGTCCGTAACCCAGAAAGGTAGAAAAAGGTTACGGATTACCATTTGTCCCTCTTTCTGCATTTATCCTTCGACATGCACAAACAGAAGCACAACTTTGCCTCGACACTATACGCTAATATTTTTGACGTTGTAATACTTTCTCTGCTTTACTTATTGTTTAAAAAAAATATATAAGTATATAATTTTATGTCACACATAATTTTAACCCATTTATTTTTACATAGTCCTAGTACCTCGCAAGTCACAGTATACGAGTTTATTTCGTTTAAAACTCACAACAGCCGGAGCAATAACAAACGTCGGACGTATAAGTACCTACTTCCCGTCGATTGTAGCTTTTTCAATGTCGCTTTCATATAAAACGCGGACCATATAATGCCATTGTTACACTTTTGAAGAGAACTCATAACAGTAGATTCCGATTTTATTGCAGTACCGCGACGCAATATGCAACTTTGTAAAAGCGGTAAGGTCTCATCCTCGGCGAGTACAATGGAGTCAGCTAAAATGCTTTAAATTACACTTATGTACAAAGAACGTAAGATGTTCTTTGTTGGAAAAAGTTTAATATATACACTCACTACTAAAGGGGTTCATATTTTTAAGATGTGTACGTTGAGCTTAGATATAATTTTACAAATAAGTTTTCTTTAATTTTAAGAGTTTATTAATTGATTAAGAGAGAGAGTGTAGTGTATGACTAACGCAGCTGTACATTATCTCTCTCGAAAACATCATTTTAATGAAGTTTTAACATATACCTACACTGTACACTGAGGAGCTTTATAAATACAGAAACTTTCACGCTATTTCTCCAAGGGGGATTTCATTGAGACGGAATTGCTAACCACATTGCTATCTAAAATGTTCTTGCATATTATGTATTCCAAAGTATATTTGTTGTTGTATTTTGGTAATATTATCATGGTAATGATAGATCGGTAAGGCTAAGCTAAGGGGTAAAGTTGGCAGGATTGTCCCCAGCCTTGGAATCCCGCAACCTCGTTCGTAAACAAAGTCGTCGGTCCATCTTGTGGGAGATTTGGCCTTATCGAGCATCCATTCCCGAGCAACGGCTAATTGAAATTTAAGTTTAGAAATTCTTAAAGCAATGTCGGTTACACTACTTCTGAGGCGGATAATATCATTTCTTGTAAGACTTTGAACATAAATAAATTAATAAACTTTTTATGAAACGGCTTTACTCACGTTCGCGTTTTTCTCGGTGTTTTGTACCGACAAGTTTCGGACCTGTCGGAGGTCCTTCTTCAGGGTGAGCGGTATTAATTCGCGGTCGCGGCCAACCTCGCACTGCGCGCCTGTGCTCGCAACGCGCGACTTGACAGGGCGGGGGGTGCGGGGGGCGCCAGCGATGACGATGAGCTCGACACTCATGGGTTATAGGATGTGATGTTGTTCGGGGCACAAAATGCACTAACAATGTCGACCACGTAATCTTCGGCATTGTCGCTGTTTTCCCGCTTCGCGTTCGACAGTACGGGTTCCCATGTAGGCGGCAGGGACCATCCCTTATCTCTATTAAAATTAGGACGACGGCCGATTTCTATCGCTACAAGAAACTTGCGAGACACAAAGTTCTTTTCGCGGGCCAATACTTTCACCTTGTCGAACCTAATACAATGTGAGGCGTCGGAGTTAAGGACATGCTTTGCTACCGCCGAGGTGTTACTGTCTAATTTGCGCATGCTGCGGATGTGCTCAGAGAGTCTCGTACTGATATTGCGCCCCGTTTCTCCGATGTAGCTTTTATACCGCTCACCCTGAAGAAAGACCTCCGACAGGTCCGAAACTTGTCGGTACAAAACAACGAGAAAAACGCGAACGTGAGTAAAGCCGTTTCATAAAAAGTTTATTGATAATGTCTCACGATAGTTTTAATAATTTTATAAATAAATTAGTAATTACGTAGGCGTATGATCTATCTGTTGTTTACCAGCTTAGCTTATAACTTATGTCCACTGCGTCGCATGCTAGAAGTTCTATCTGCCAGGATTAGAGCTTTTGGTTGCTTAAAATTAATTACGATGCAACTTGTGTTACGAAATTTATGCACCAGCTACGTTTGTTGTAAAATCTAGCCGCAGTAATATGCGGAAATAAATCAGCGCGTGCATTTAATGTTGGTGTGTCGCTTATCTTACTGGATTCAACTAAGTCTCTATGCGGACTTCCCTACAAACTGTAAGTTATGCGGGCACACTGCAACGGGTAACATACCGATAAATACTCATGTAATTGCACGTTTCCTTTTATACACAGACAAATGCACTGCGAACAATTTCACACATCCGCTTCGGAGTTGCGAAATGCCGAATGAAAATTTCACGCTTTACTGTTTTTATGAAACTATAGATTCACTTTTTTGTTTGTATTTATTCAATGTGTTTTGCATTTAAGTTTATTTATTTTAGTTACTAATCTAATGTTTTGTTAACCTTATTTTGTGCATCATGATTTATTCGCGCGACATCCGTTCTGATTTTTGATGTGAAAAAACAATTTGGCGCACCTTGGCTGTAAAATCAACTAGTACGCCGTGACGCTCTAATGGCGTTACGCCCTTCGGCTTCATCGACTCCTATGTATTATACGTATGTGCGCGCTGAAGCTCATACTAATTTCCATTTAAATATAAATATATTTTATAATTATTTCTTGATGTAAATAATAAAATAATAATTAGATTATATTGATTCTAATAATGGAACTCTTTTCTGTTTTATTATTTAACTCCGTATTTTTTTATTAGTAATTAGAATATTTACTACAGCCGGGCGTCCTGTAACGCTCAATTGTTTTTATTTGTTCTTTTTCTAGTATATTAATTGGTAGCAAATTAAATTAAGCAAACTGTATCTACATTCTTTTGAACCATCATGTTAACTGAGGTTTAGTTTGTGCTAGGACGACGACAATAGTCGATTCCAGCTGGAGATCTAACGTTTCACAGTCCATAGCACAAAATATCCATTCCTTCCATTCATCTCTTGATTAGCCGTAGGAGTCTACAGCCGGATCTTCAACCAGAAGCAAAGCGTTGTAATCTTGTACCAATGAAGGTGAAATATTAGTTATTATGCGATATTTACGCTTTAGTTTTGTTACTTTTTTAGTATTAATTTGTGATAAAAATAACAAGAGTATTTAGTTCGCAACATCCGCATTGAATAAAAAGTTTTATGAAAAACGAATAGAATTCACTCCAGAGTAAAATGCACGTCGATTTAAGGCAGTTTTTTAAATAAAGAAATTATTAATGCGACTACTTTGTTTGTGCGAAAGTACATCAAGTTTATATTTACTGCTTTCGTGTGTCATAAGAAAATTGATATCAATTGAAACTTAATTAATTTTACTTGTTTCCGACACCGATGACAAGAGAAAAATAATAGCATCCCCTTTGTTCTCAATTGCCTCCCCCATCGGTGAGTCAGGTAAGCCAAAAATATCACCAGCTGAGCGTCGCTGACCAAAGCCGTACTGACGATCGCTAATCAGCTGGTGATCCTTTGGGTACCGCATGAGCTGGCTATAGATGCATTGCCGGCCTTTAATAAATCACGCTCTCTTTTTTAGTGACCCTAAGTAGGGATTTAAATACGCAACACGCTATTGCAATGTAATCGAAGATGATACGTTTTGTCCACTATCGATATATGTATATTTCTTTCATTGAATCGTCCAACCAATGAAAGTCAATCATTGGAAAAACCCTCACTTAATTACCACCTTTCCGCCAAGCGTGAGCTCTCTTAATCTAGCGGTTTCCCACTAATTCCTTCAAGTCATTAAGCTATCTTGTGTAGTGTAAAAAAAACTTGAAATAAATACTATGTACACAATGTACAGTTCACAAAATCGATTGGCGTTATGCTTTAATTTCAAATATATAGTTAAAGACAGGTCGTGAATGAAGCTCCAACAAAACCCTATTCAGTCGTCCAACAAAGGCGATGACAGGATCGAATTACGATGATAAATGAAATAACTACTAGTGCGGTTCTACGGCCTAAATCTCTCCCGTTTTACCATCGATACGGTTCGAAAGTCTTTGGTTTCCGATAACAATGTCTTCACGTCAATTAGCTTAATCGATAAAGTTTGAACGTTATCAGCCATTATACTCACATATGAAAGTTATGTTCGTAACTATATGTATGTAACAGCTACATAAAAGTGATATAATTTTACTTTATAAGTGCATGTATAATATGCGGTAACTGTAAGAGGTGGGTTTATCACTACTAATATTATAAATGTGAATGTAAGTTTGTTTGTTACGCTTTCACGAGATTCAAACGATCATCATGAAACTTTGTACACATATTCTTGGAGCTACTAGAAGTAAAGTAGGATACTTTTATGAAAAAAAATAGTATATAAAAAGCGACCTATGTATGTTCCCTATAGACGTATAGATTCCGAAACGGCTAGACTGATTTCGATTAAATTTACAGGAATTGTCAAGTATGGCTCAATCCTGTATTTTGTAGCGATCGGATCAACATAATTAGTGATACCCGGGTGAAGCCGACAGTAGTAGTAGTGACATGACATATACTGGGCACGCACAACTTAGGTGTAAGTTTTGCGACATTTAATAAATCTCGGTAAAATTTAATAGTGAATTTAATTTAATAGTAATTAATAGTGATTCACACATTCATATTTTATATTTGAAATAAGAGTTTTTGATCAGCTATATTCCAAGTTATGTGTAACATCTTTCATCACGCTTTGCTTTGTTCCTGGGAATGTTTTCGTGCAAAGGGACAGAAGTGGGTTACCGGAAACCAGGGAAGCGCGTTGGTTGGTACACACAATGTAGAGTACATGGTATGTACCAACCAATTTTCCGAGAGGCAATTGATGACAATGAAATTATTCGATCTAAATATCTAATTATCCTGATTAGATTCGCCAAGATACTTTGCTTTACGATAACTTGACATACAAGGTGACGAACTTGCTAATTGATTAGTTAACATACTAAAGAGACTTGTTTTAAAGTAAATCGCAGTAAAAAGCAAAAAATAAATTATAGTTTAAAAAACTAAAATATATGCTTTAAGCGATAATCAAACTAAATAGTAAAAAGTAATACTTAGCATTAGAATAAAATTACTGATGACAAAATTAATGTCACTATTCTAAAAGCGTACGGTGCTGTGTATGACATATTTTAAATGAATGAAAGCTGTAAGAATGATACACTTATAAAACAATTTATTGTGCCACTAAAAAGTGCAGAACAAGTAACACTTAATAAAATGTGCGTCAGCGGTGATCAGAGGTAGGTGTCAAACACACCTTTTATATTTTTCCCATTGCGCCTAGTGGATGGGGAGTCGTAAAAACTTACCACTTCATCGAGTGGGTTTCGTAAAATCGTGTTCAGCTCGGGCACACTCGGTATAACTCGGGCCGACTCGACGCTTTTGGGCGGGCGGAAATTCAGTCGTCTAACGTTGCCACTACAGAAAGACGTGTCGCTGAAATTTTAGCAAAAAAAATAGTTATACATCGTTGTTGCTAACACGGAAATTATCACTAATAAACAGTTGACGTTTGTGCGCTAAATTAAAAACTACTTACGAATTAAAAAATATATACAGAAAAAATAAAGTGAAGCTCGTGACTTTTGACGTGATGTACTTGTGAATAAAATTATTGACTTGAATACAGTCGGAATGATGTTGGGGTGGCTTAATAAAAGTGTAGCATTCTCTCTTTATAAGGTAAGATTGAATCTTTAAATTGCTTCTTCAAATATTCGGCGGAATTGAATTAAATGTTGTATTTAGATGTGTTTGTTTTTCGTTAAAACTTTTTAACTTTTAGTGTATAAAGCTTACTTTTTTGTTGTACTAATATAGATTAATAGTTAATGTAACGAGAAATTAGTGAAACACCACTGAAACTGGTCGTGGTGACGACTCTTTATTGAAGTTTTTTTTATACTTTATATGCTTGGAGTTTTTGCCTGACTGACAAGAGCGTAATGTTTTTCGTGGGTATGTATGCATTCATATATGTATGTCCGTTCCACTCTGACCTCCTGTATCCTAAGCAACTTGACCGATTTTGAAGAGTGAGGTTTTATTCGATTCGTATTCTTCCCTGGAATGTCACATGTATGATGTGGGATGTACAGTCGGATTTTTTTTGCATTGGATATTGCCTATGCAAGTAAATGAAATTAGTATTAGTAAGCAATATGCAAATAAATGAAAATTCAGTAAATTTTATAATAAATTGTGCCGAGGCGTATGGCGCAAAATGCAGAAGTGAGTTAACCTAAAGTTTTTTTTGTATTCTGTATAGAAACGCGCTTATAATCTTATAATCCGTTTAGGGACAGTGCTCTAGCCCTATATACATAGTATCAGTATATTTAGGGCGCGTTTTATTAAATATTTGAGATATGCGTTAATGTTTATCCCCCCTTAGAAGCGGCGATAGCCCAGTAGTATTATGTTAATGAGTTTCGATTCAGGTATTGACAATTATTAAAAGAGAATTAAAGAATAAACATAGAAATACTGCATAAATATCTGAAAAAAGTGAAATTCCATCTAGTTTAAAATGTTTTTGATATATAACTGGCAGGTACATAAATCTGAAAAGCTTTTTAGTTAATTAATTTGGCACAGAACTGGACACAGAGATCCGAATGAAATCAGACATCGATAACGAACAAACGACTGTGGAAGGACATCACCATTCGTTCGCGTTCACATGGACGGCATTTCGACGACATCTGTGACTTCCATTTAAATGTCAGCCTCTGCTGTGCTATGTGTCGCAGTCGCAGGACAGCGTAAAAATCTGAGCATTCTGCGGCATGATTTTTCTATTTATTTTTTCCATATATATTAGCTTTTCCTGCGGCTTTGCTTGTATTGACCTTCTTAAATACTTGTCAAAGACCAACACAACACAAAAATATAATATTTTTACTACTTTGTTTTTAAGTCCTGACCTGCATCATTAAGAATATAGTGGAATTTCCGTTTTCCGAAACAACATGCTCAAAATGCGTCAACAACGCGCGTCAGCATTTTTGACAGAGTACCTAAAGATATTAAGCCTACACAACACACACTACACACACTGTGCTCGGGTCTTAGAATAAAGTGTAAATCTCTGATTTCTGGAGAGGAAGGAGCTCTAATGGAATGGTGGATTATAATTAAACGTATATAACGCGTGGTAACTTGTATCGAATAACACATTAACTGAACATATTACGCAATAACGACGAGCATGAATCCTTGCAGAAACTCAATTTTAAGTTAATCTCTTACTTCTTCAACTAATCGAAACACTTTTATGACCCTTACGCCGCAAATTTTACTGCTCATATTACATATTTACCTCCTACATTCATTCATATATAGCATAGTGGTCGATTTTATTTTCTTTAACTCTATCTACCTAGGATAGGCTTCGGTGGTTCCGGCATGTGTTTTGAATTTACGTAAACAAATCTGTCTACCAAATCTGAGTTGTATTATTATATACTTTAATTAATAAAAAAATATGAGATCCCTACATACTTCTCTCGCTTCTTCTACCCCCATCTGCGCATACATAGAAGTTCTCCTAATTAATTCACCAATCAATTAAAATGTAAAGCTATGAGAAAAATAATTATTTAATTAGGATATAAGATTTGGGAGGACCAAGTCACTTACTTCAAAATCACTGAATTAAGAATAATTTACACTATTTTCTAGCGTTCAAACTTACTCAACCTAATAGCATATTTAATAACACAAATGTGCGTATGTGTGTTATTATATATTTGCAACTGGGATGCAATTAAATACCAAAATGTTAATGTCATTTCTGAAAGCTGGTTATTTGGATGTTTCTCGGAAGAGATGTCTAGCGACAGTGTGATTCATTGTGACTAATTAGGGGAGACTTGTAAGTTGCTATTCATTTTAAGCATTACCGTTTCGTTTCTTTGTAGTTTGACTGTGACAAATTAACATCGTGTTTTTAATGGCGTTATTTTGAAGCTCACAAAAGTTTTGGTATTCATTAAGAGTATTATAATTGGGTTGTTTTTACTATAAAATGTTTCTTAACAATGCTCGAATTTTTTTTATAATAAATTTAAATGGTAATTATAAATTTGTTATGTTTGGTTATATGTCCTTTAATTCACCTTTACACGTACGCTTTTACGAAGCGTCAGGAAAAATAAGGTTTTTTATTCATTGCTATTACATCGTTGACCCAAGCAAAGGAAGTTAATACTAGATTTTATATATTAGTCGCTGTTGAGTCCTTGAGTTCATAGCTTTGCTAGGGCAATAAATTAGGATTACTTTTAAATATATTCAGCCTTTTCTAATTCTTTTCCAACGTCGTTTTAATCATCACGCCATCGTCTAGATAAGTCATAACGAAATTGTCCATCTACGAAATAGTAATCACTAAACGACTCAGTTGCGTTGGCAAGTTATATTAGAGCTAATCACAAATTTATAAAAGTTAATAGTGAAATATATCTTGTGGGCTTAGAGAACTTTAACTTTGCTTCTGATCACCCCACTATTACTATAGGATCGTGAAAACTTATGTTTCGTAACAATTGATCATCACAGTAGTAAATTAAACATAACATAACTAAAACATAACCAAAACTATCGTTTGTATAGATAAATACAGCAGGCTAAAGCTAGACAACAATGACTCAGAATGGACTTCTGGAATTTGTCAGCGATAGTGAATTATTGATGATAATATTTGTGATCGCGGAGGGATTACTGCTCGAGCGCTCAATACCTCTATTATCCCTAACCTAACCATTTGTCATTATTTACTTTGACCCTTCAGGACCAATTTTATTATATATATGGCATAAATTTCATGTACTGATTCCTTTATGATTGTTCACACTTGTCCCTTGATATTTTCTGATCGGTTTCAAAGACATCAAGATCTTTGGTAAAATAAGGAAAAAAGTAGTTTTTATTTTATTCAAAATACGAAACTGTATTAATACTTTTATTTATTCGAAATTCTTACGTCAAAGATTCTTCTTTCTTTCTTCTACCTTTTCTTCGGATTGTGTCGTGAAATAATTAATAATAAATAAATGTGACTTCATATTAGAATAACGATATAATGCTTTCGGTATACTGGTTATATGTACTAAATAACCACTTGGAACATGAAGATATAACAAACGTGATAGGGTGTGTCTATTATAATCGACTTTAAAGCCGCAAGAATTTAATAATAAATCTTTTTTAAGGAAATTATAGCGTAATATCTCATTATAGGATAGTTGTTCAGTTCGTAAGCCACTAAATGGATTAGAGCCGGCGAGCTTGTCTTAGTGAGCACGCACGCCCCAGTAGTGGCCATTCCTTCACGTAATCTACTCGTTGCCGACCGAGAGCTGGAATACTATGTTGCCTATTCCAAGTTCGATTACCATCAGAAGCGAAAAAGTAATTATAAATTAATAGCTTATAATTTTAACTATCATTTATCATTTGGATTTTAATCCCCTTTAATACACTGTACAGTGAAAGACATTATAGAGTAAATTAAAAATAAGTTATAGAACATACTTCAGAAAATATTTTTTTATTTTTAGCCTGCAATATATTTTATTACTAATTTAATATATGAACTAAAATAACTACATTTCAATCTTAAATGTTATTGTTATTTAAGCATCCACCTGTTTTTAAAGAATTCAAAGTGAGAGAAATGCCAATGATTGCTCGTCTTTCAACACTCTTTCATTAAAAAAATTATACATGTTTTGTTATGTCATCAAATTCAAGAATAATTCCTCTCAAATCTGAAAACCCCGGATGGATTTACACGTACCCTACGTGAAAGTATTATTCTGATTAAGTTCTCACATAAAAATCGTGACGTGAACAATCTCTCGAAACTTAAGCCATAGATTCAGCTTTCACTGTGTTAGGAGTACGTGACTCCAAGAACTCGACGAATAACTCATTCTCTTTGAGAAGTATTCACATTTAGATAATCCTGTAGGAAATTATGGAATACAGATAGTACTGGGAGTAATACACATAAATATACATCGAAATAAAAAGTAAATCATCAAAGTAATAAAGGTTAATCACTTCTAATTCTGACTCTTACAAATCAATATCAGACGTTTACTTATCAAATCGACATGGAAACCTCCGAATTTGTTATGAAAAATGCTGAATTGATTTGTAAAAGTCGGAATTTGATTTGCAAAATGCTGAAATTGATGCATAAAAGTCTGTATTTAAAATTAAAAAAAAACTGTATAAAATTATTTTGCATGTTTATCCCAATTTATTTAAATTAAAAAAATCTTGTTAAGGCATTTCTTTTTTTCAACAGAAATGCGAGTCAAGTCTAGCAAATGCTCGGTTAATAATTTAAGATTGGCAATGCGAAGCCGGGGTGGGTCGCTAGTAATTATATAAAACTCAGCAACGACAAGAGTGAAATTGCTTAGGTCTCATATCCTGAATAATCGTTAGCAATTCATCTTAACGTCGGCATCTAATAAATATTTTGCAAAGCGGGTTGAGTTACATTGTATCCCCATCGGTCATCTTAGAAGGAGCGTGCCTAAAGGGTAACTCGCTTAAGTATTTAGGCCAGTGGACCTCGACATGGTGTCCAGATATGTAGTCTAAACCTATTTCTGTCTAATCGTGGGCTTACACTGCTGAAAATTTTATCATAAAACACTGTTATCTCAGTTTTTTCAAAGGCAAAGGCAGAGATAAAGCTTGTATCGCGTCACGATTTTACGCCAGTGGAATCACACGGTCAGTCGAAATTACGTTGTTTTGCATACTGCTCGAATTTTTCTATATTTAAGATATAACAAGAATAAAATAAAATAAAATATGTTATGAAAGTAAAATATGTTTTACAGTTATAAATCTTTTTTTTTTAAATATTTGTATTCATTTTTTTGTAAATAGGAAAAGATAATGTTAGTACGAACGATCTTCGTGTTTATTTATGAGTTAGGCAACAGGAGCTTGTAATCCAATTTTAAGGCCGCAGTTAATAAAGATGGACAAATGAAGGCTCGTCTGGCAATACACAATGCTGTACTAGTCCCCACTTTAATGTATGGAAGAGCATCCCTGTAGAATTAATGCCTTTGAGATGCGATCCTTAAGACGTATGTTAGGCATGACATTTAATGATGGGATTAAAAATAGCATTAAGAGAGAAAAGTGACTTAAAAGTGGATGTAGTGACTAGAATTGAGAGAAGGATGCATCGGTGGTTCGGGCATGTTGAAAGGATAAATGAAGATACAATAACGAAACAAATTTTTGTAGCAAAAGTGGTAGGGGACTCTCTAGGAGAACTTATATCGATCAGATTCGTGGCTTACTAACGAAGGGCGAGGAGCACCCATAACTGACGAGCATGTTTGGGTCGATGTATGAATGTAGAACAAACGAGAGGAGGAGTAGAGGTGTGTCAGGATCGCGCTAAATGTAAATCCATGATCTCTGCCTACCTCTCTGGGTTACGGGCGTAAGCGAATATTTACATTTATTTTATTTATATAAAAGGTAAATACGTAATGCACTACAGTAAAGAAAACTAAATTAGTAAACAAATCCGCTAATTATTAAGTAGAAAAAAAAATTAGTTACATGCTTAAACCACTGAAATTATCAAACATATCGCGTATGCATGTCACAGCCCACCTTTAAAGGCCTACAACCAAAAAGTAAACATAATTTGCTAAGCTAGCACTGATACGCAAATTTGTAATACGTTACAGCCATACTATCTAGTTCAGCCCTGTACGACTTGGTTACTAAATCATAAAGAATGTAAAATGATAGGCTGAACCTATCATACATTCGATACTGAATTTATACTTGGTGAAAAACGGACACCGATACCTAAATTAAGTTGTTTCAAATAAGTTTACGAAAATTGAGAGTTTAAATCCTTTAAGATCATTTTAATTGAATGACTGGACTTATAAGATAGTTTGTTTTCGACAGGGAAGTATTCTTAGTACTATTGCTAAAGAATTTGTGGTGTATATTTTGGGAGTAAGAAATCCTTTGGTCTGTATGCAAAGGCATTTGATTCAGCGAGAAGCGCCAATATCCGCTTAAGAGTTTAAGGGTGCGGCCTGCTCATCACGAGGTCGTGAGTTCGAATCCACCTTTCGACTATTGTCGTGCATTGTAGTGTCCTATGCATAAGCTTAGGCGTAGTTGGAATGGTTAATAGAAATAATTGTAACATTTTTTTACAATATACTTATGAATATTTTAATTTAAAAAAGCTGTATAGTTCGACCTCTAAAACAAATGTCCTAACTCTGTTGATTATTGGTGCAACGTATTGTCATTAGTTGTTCCGGTTAACAATTTAGAAGCATTTCATTAAAAATATACATTTGATGATACACAAAGTTGCGGTCGAAATTAAAGTTATTTAAAAATAATTAATTAGAAATTATCCATTTCGTTTTACTTTTAGATGACATAGAAAAAAAATAGACTCACCAGTGTAACACACTGTTCACGTATAGTAGTTTGCACGATGCACGTTTTTAATATTCCCAATACTTTAAACCAACAAAAATATTTTTTACGATTTTATTTATTGAGTGTGGAATTAAAAGCTGTCATCCCACCTGTATGTGAATCATTTCTCAATTTGCAAGCCGATGACAATATTAAAAAAAATGTAGAAACATTTTTTTGTCATCATTTAAACAAACAATATTCAAGAATGAATATTGTTTGTTTAAATGATATTTCGATTGGAATCGTTTCTATTCACATCAAGTTACCATTGATATATACATGTTTATATAAATATCATCTCACTGACTGCTTACTCACGTTTTCATTTAGTATATTACGTCTTTTGAGAGCAGTATCGACGAAAAAGCAAAATAAATATAAATTTATACAACAATGAGTCACCTCAAAGAACATGTCTGGCTTACAGAATAAAGTCAACAACTGGTTAATGGCTTAAATACAGTTTTCATCTGTAATTTCGGTTTACGTTACGCTACCCGCTTACATATAAATAAAAAATAGTAAATAAGTACAACAAGGAAAAGAAAGAAATGAAGCCGGGAGGAATGAGGAAGTCCTCGGTCGAGTAGATTAATTCATGCAACAGGAAAACTAGCTCCCCAATAGTTCTGTGTTATATATTTTTCTGTTCTTGGTGTGTATTTTGTATTGAATAACATGAGCAGATTTAAAGCAAGTATAGTAACGTAGGATAGCATGGTATTTCTTCATCAATAATTATATGTCACATGTCTTTTTAAAAGTACAGTATAAATAATATGGATCTCCATATTTATACCGCGGTATACGTTCCTGTCAGTGCCGAACGAAAGACGAGATCGAGAATAAAACGAAGAGATTCTTTAAAAGTACAGTATAAATAATATGGATCTCCATATTTATACCGCGGTATACGTTCCTGTCAGTGCCGAACGAAAGACGAGATCGAGAATAAAACGAAGAGATTCTTTAAAAGTACAGTATAAATAATATGGATCTCCATATTTATACCGCGGTATACGTTCCTGTCAGTGCCGAACGAAAGACGAGATCGAGAATAAAACGAAGAGATTCTTTAAAAGTACAGTATAAATAATATGGATCTCCATATTTATACCGCGGTATACGTTCCTGTCAGTGCCGAACGAAAGACGAGATCGAGAATAAAACGAAGAGATTCTTTAAAAGTACAGTATAAATAATATGGATCTCCATATTTATACCGCGGTATACGTTCCTGTCAGTGCCGAATGAAAGACGAGATCGAGAATAAAACGAAGAGATTCTTTAAAAGTACAGTATAAATAATATGGATCTCCATATTTATACCGCGGTATACGTTCCTGTCAGTGCCGAATGAAAGACGAGATCGAGAATAAAACGAAGAGATTCTTTAAGGTAATTGATGTCTACAAAAAATAATTTTATAACCAGATACGTGCTTCGTCTGCTTATAAAATTAATGAATAAAAATGATTTACATGCAGAAGCGCCGTATAATATATATAATTTCTTCGGAAAATGTCTTTCATAAGTTCATTTGCCCCGTTTTCAATAGTAGTTCGCCCCGGCTTAGGATAGCCGTTTCGGAATCTATAGAAAACATACATACATCCACACATCACCTTATGTGTAGATATGCCTCGGAGATAAAAAAAATGTATCCCACGGGAACCGTACATTTTTCCGTATAAAAAAAACGTAGTCCAGACTATAATCTATCTCTGTGAAAAATTTCATTGACATCCGTTCAGCCGCTTTTGCGTAAAAGAGTAAGAAACATCCATGCATACAAACTTTCGAATAATAATATTAGTATGGATGATAAAAAACCTGGATTTATTTATTATTACGCGAAATTGGTATAAGATTTTGGGTGACTTATTGAATTTACTTCTCTACCCTACCTATTACAAGTTGAGTAATTAAACCGTGATGACGTCCACTGGTGTTGTCGACACACTCACCTAATTGTCATACTTTTAATTATTTAAAAAGGAGATGTAATAACCGTATACACCTCCTTGAAAGATCCTTTTAATATCTAAGATGTTAGACGGCATCATATGGTACCTTGCGAAAATGTGAATAATTTCCTAAAAGCCAGAAGAACGCACCTGCTGCCTTGCCAACATCTTAAAGAAGGTTACGTATTTGCTTTTTCCTTGATCTTTCAGTTAAATAAATAAAATGTAAAGTGACTGAATTAAGAGCGATTAATTTGTTATAGGAATGTCTTAAAAGAAACCATCCAACCACCAAGTAGGTCTATGTTATGCTATGCTATAAGGTGTATTCATCGGTCAAGTAAAAAAAAATGGAATTGTAACAACCAAAGCCAATTTAAGTTTTTCTATTAAAAACGGATTGAAATTAGACAAATTTGTTTACGCCTGGTGGTAAACAAGCAGGTAAGGATACCGTTTCTTGTAAAATTAAAAGTTAAATTACTTAATTCCAGTACATTCAGTGTTAGAATACAATATTTAAACAACACCGAAGTATCGGTTATGAATATTTCATTTTTCAATCTTACGGCCAGACGTATCTTGTGACGTGGGGCGCTTGGCTTGGGGTACGGCGGGCAAATGTAGGTCAGAATAATAACTTAGTTTAACTAGATGTCACAGACTTGAAGCACTGCATAATCCAACTTGTACTTGCTGTACATAACTATTGTATTTGGTACCTAATCCAGACATAAAATAATTTAAATAATGGTATTAAAATATAAACTGAGGCTCAGCTTCGGTAGATTATGTAAGCGAACGACAAACAAAACGAACTGAAAACTATGCGACATATCCTGACCCATGTATCCACTATGTACTTACAACGTAGTTTGTAATTTAACTAACTATTTCCTTTAAAAAAACAATTGACCGTCCTCGAGGATGTCGAGGTGACGGTTTTGTATAACAAGTTTGTGATCTTTGTACTCTTATTAGCATGCAAGCAACCCCTACTCCCCTATCTTAATCTGACGTGCGATTTTTTGGGCTTCCTTAAGCGTGTGGCGCGTTTGTCGCTCCTAGGGCAATTATTTAACCAATGTACACGTAATCAATGATGAGGAAGAAACAAATGAGGTTTTCCTTGAAAGGTTATAAATAGGAAATTCTCGACTAGTGCTTGTTATCAATATTAATGGAAAACACTGGGTATTTCACATATCACTATTACCAGAGGTCATAAAGAACTGCCTTTTTTATTTCATTTATGACCGAATAATGCTTATTTAGTAAAACGAAATGTAGTCAAGCTGCCGTTTTTACGTTTTTACATTATATATCATGTTTTTCATAAGCCTCAGCTTATCTCTGAATGTATTTTAGAAATGTAGTCCGTCAGATGTATTATATTGAAATGGTTTTTCAACGAAACCGGGAATTGAATCAATTTCAATATTTACGTTTAAGTCAAACGCGACATAAGCGTTACATGGAAACTGAATTCTATGAAAAGATTATGTAAAAATAAGATTAAGAAATTCGGTATTTCGTTTTCACTTCGAATTTTTATTGCGTTGCTTACGCTCGTATGTTTTGATTAAAAAACGGTGTAGCTGTTTTCCTTTTAAATAAAGTTTTGTAAAAGTATGCTATTGTTTTAAATTTCCGATTCGTATAAACTTGATTAATAATAAATCAGCCTTTTTCTAGAACGTTTCCCACTGCAGGGACACTGGCCTCCTCTCCGTTATAGGGAATGAGCAGAATGATGATAAAAACTTGATTAACTAAATGAAATGTAGATAGTCATAATCCATTTGTCATTTGAATTGAAATATGTAACCGAAAATTTTGTTGTTAGTTCGACTTCACGTTAAGGTAATTTGGAAAGGTTGTCGTTGGGTACGTTTGTAGATTACGGTGAGATGGGTCGTGTGATTAGGAACGTATTGGTATGCTAATTTCACTGGCCTTTTCGTTATGGTTTTTGTTTAACAATTTAAAAATTAAATTAATAGACTGAATGAAACAAAATATTCATAGATTACGTACATTAAAGATAGTAAAAACTAAAGGGAATTATGGCGGAATTACTTAACGTCTTTGTAACAGTGTTCACCTCTGTAGTTAAGAAGTTATCGTTTTTATTGAAACTTTTTGCATAATGCCGTAATATTATTTTGATGTGTTTAAAGATACTTCAATAAACATAATATGCAACCAAACACTTTTTTTTACTTTACTTGTTATGCCTGGTGCAGTTAACCATATTTGATGTATATTATATGACCATATTTGGTCTTTTTACCATATCTGATTCTGATTGTTTATTCTCGACGAGTATGTATGAGTAGACGTATGGTATGGACATAGAAGAAGCGAGAGAGGTGTGCCTGGATCGTGACTAATGGAAGTGCGTAGTCTATGCCTAGTCTATATCTCCAGAGGACTAGTCAGAGATTACGAATTTCCAGGCGTGCTTATTCACTTATGTTATAATCTTCTTCCTTAACACTGGAAGCAAAGACTTTTATGTCGGTCTATATCTCACGTATTTTCAATGTCGGACTTTTGTTAGCGACTACTTATTAAAAGAAATGTAATTATTTTTAGTTACAATGTAATATTATATTGTCGTGTTGTATTTGATATTGCGTGCGATTAAGAATAATGTAAGCTTAATGCCTGCACTGTGTTAAGTCACGCAATACACACTCTGGGCTTGCTTCGCTATACTATACTACATTATTCTCTTAATTATTTTTCACATTTTCCTTTAAATTTGCGCTGATTTTGAAAATCCTCTTCTTCTCCTAGTTTTAATAAAAAAAATGTTTAATGCTTATTATTAACGACTGGACATAAATCGATAAGAGAGCTTGGTACCGTCGATTGCATGCGCGAACGAATTTTAGTTACAACGTCTTTTATTTATAATATTAACTAGTGACCCGCCCCGGCTTCGCCCGGCTATCACTAATTATGTTGATCCGATCGCTAGCAAACACAGGAATGTGCCAATCTGAACAATCCGTGTAAATTTCATGGAAATCAGTCCAGCCGTTTCGGAGTCTATAAGGAATATACCTACTTCGCTTTGTATGTACCATTTGTTTCTCATAAAAGTTACTTCTAATACCTCCAAGAACAAAGTATCATGACGATCGGTTGAGTAGTTCCCGCGAAAGCGTAACAAACAAACTTACGTTCACATTTATAATATTAGTAGGGATATTCAATGTAAACATAGCCATTTCAAATCCTTTGATTCAAAGCCACTGTACAATATACAAATTTAACCCTAATAATTGGGCAGTCGAGCGTAACGTGCTTATTATTTTGAAAATTTGTCTTTTTTTGATATTTTTCAGTTTGTAGTCTGTGTATCTTAGGGGCAAAAGTTGGTTCTTATAAGTGTATATTTTGATTTTTAAGGAACAATAAAGATGGATAAGTGAAGTTTTGGTAGATAGGGCATTTGCATTCATTTCTGCAAAACGCCAAGACAAAGAGGACCAACAAACGTTGCCGCTACTGACAATTATAATAGAATGATCTTTATCGGAATCTATATATGATGATAATTGACTTTAGGTTTCTTTATGAACCAGAAAATGGTATTAAGAAGGTGTAGTTATCACAAATAAGTATAGTTGTCAAATATGCTACACCAAAACAAAGCAAATTTACAAATAAAATAAATAATTACATTTCCTTTGTAAGTTCTCTTTTCTCATTTTTTTTATTTCAAAATTCACCTCATAAAATTATTAAAACTATCGTGAGACATTATTCATAAGCTTTCAATTAAACGATTAATTAATTCCACTCGCCCTGAAGAAGGACCTCCGACAGGTTCGGAACTCGCCGGTACAAAACACCGAGAAAAACGCGAACGTGAGTAAAGCCGTTTCTATAAAAAGTTTATTTATAAAAGTTAATAAAAAATCGTGCTTTTTCTTATCTTTTTACAGACAAACAATTTATATTCAACGTGAAAAATATTATTTGGATTCGCTTAATGTGAACGCTGTTATTGAACACAGGCGACGGGATGATAAAATGTTTTCTTTATTTGTAACTTTCCGAGTTTTTTTGTTGTCCGCGCCATAGCGATATCGAGTTAGATATTTATTTAAAATTAATAGAACATCTTATATTTGAACTTCGGTAATAATATTTTGAATATTTATTTCTAATTTTATCGCTGATCTTACATTTCCACCATTTAAATAAATAAATAAATATGCGCTCACCAGAAGGGTAGGCAGTAGGCAGTATCTTCATTCATCCTTTCAACTTGGCTGAACCACCGAAGCATACCTTTCTCGACTTTAGTCACAACATCTACTTTTAAGCCACTTTTTTCCGTTATAATTCTATTTTAATCCTATCATTCAACGTCATGCCTAACATACTTCTTAAGGATCACATCACCACCGCATTAACTTTACTAGCATACTTTTCCTGCCACTTAATTTAAATAAAGCATAAAATCTATATTCGACTGGCAAAAACTTAATTAAACTCTCTATGGCATCAGTTTCTGATTGTTCCGTAGCTATCAGAAACTATTGCATCCGTATGCTGATGGCGGGTCACTAAACGTGTCACACGTTTAGTTATCAACGCTGATTTAAAAAATACTAACCAATTTAATGAATACCTTCGTACGCTGATAGCTCGCATAGGGAATGATCCTAAATAATTTTACATTCAAATGACTATGCGCGATGTAGGCGTCACGCAATTGCGTGATACAAAAGGGGTGCCCTATAATTACACGGGGAATGACCCGTGGTTTCATACCGACACGCAAATGCTGTCTTAATAAAAAATATCCCAACACAGACGGACGTACTTACTTTATTAAGTTGGAGATTTATGAGATGTTCACGGTTTTCTAGACCCCTAGTTACTTTATCTGTAGCAAATGGACACGAAAACTTTCCTTATTATGTTCATGAACGCATAAAAAACTTAATATCGCAGAAGTGATTTAAATAAAAAGTATATTGTTGAGGCCGATGTTTATGCTGAGTACTGTAGCTTTCTAATTGAGGGGTTAATCTGACGAATACTTAATAGATTACTGTACAGTATTTTAATAATATATAGATTACTATGAAGTATTCTAAATAATATAATAAATCGGTCTTTTTAGAATGTTCCCCACATTCACGGCAATTGGCCGTAATCCACCACGCTGGCCCGGTGCGGGTTGGTGGATGTCACATGTCTTCGAATTTAGTGGTTCTAAGACTTGCCGGTTTCCTCACGATGTTTTCCTTCGCCATTTTTGGAGCAATGGTGATAAATTAAATTACACAAAGCGAAGCGCCAGCCTGGGTTCGAACCCGCAACCAACCGCAGTAAATAAACTCGGGGCCGAAACCGCTGAGCCACCACTGCCTTTAACATTATTTGATTAAAAACTAAAATAGTGGATGACTTTAGAAACCTTTTACGCCAATTTGAAATTTATGTAGAAATATCTTAAATGAAAAATTAATAACTTTATTTTTTGCAGTTGCTGCGGCCTGCATCTACGTCATCGAAAATAAAAAATTAAGGTTAGTATTTAGACAGAAATCTCATATTCTACTTCTACTTCTAGAGGAAGCACATTGTGATATACACGTAAATGAATGATGATGCTTAAATGAATATCATTCCATACGCTGCAACTAAGCTGCAAATCTACCCTGTGAATAAATAATGAGTAAAATGATTCGTGAAGACTGCCAATTCACACTATGGTCGCAATAATCTTTAATTTTTGAGAGTAAAACGAATGGCTATATCGGTAGTGGGACAAATAAGAACTAATATAATTTGAAGTTTAAGGACGACGAATTTTAGCACTTTTGTTGCAAATATTTAAACAATAATTCCCTTCTTGAATATAAATTTTTAGAACAAGCTAAAATTATTATTTTTCTCCAACAGAACCATCGCAACTTAGGGTATGACGCTCAGTAATCAAGAGGAAAGGAGCGGCGCAGGGTGAATTGGCGCGTGTTATGTTGGTGTTGTTGATGCTTGTTTCGGCGGCGGCCATCAGCGCAGAGTGCCCACGCCACTGTGAGTGCAAATGGCGCAGTGGAAAGGAATCAGCTTTATGTGCCCGAGCGGGCCTCACCGCTGTCCCTCCTCGGTTGGATCCAACGACCCAACTTCTTGATCTCTCCGAGAACCGTCTACCGACCCTTCGTGATGACGCTTTTGCATCAGCTGGTCTTCTAAATTTACAACGTCTATATTTACCCTCCTGCAACGTACGAATAATACGCCAGTTTGCTTTCCGTGCTCTAGTTAATTTAGTCGAACTGGACCTTTCAAGGAACCGCCTAGATGCAGTGCCATCGCAAACTTTTGGTTCTATACCTGAACTTCGAGAGTTAAGGCTAAATGGAAATCCGATCACTAAAATTAAGGATGATGCGTTTACTCTACTACCTCATCTTGTAAGATTAACGCTTAGTGGATGTAAAATATCGGAAATAGATCCTCGTGGATTTATTGGATTAGAGGCATCACTAGAATATCTTGAACTTAGTAAAAACAAACTTCAAGTTCTTCATGTTGCTGTTCTGGCGCCGTTGCGATCCCTCAAAGGCTTAGAGCTAGCGAGTAATCCATGGGAATGTACGTGCGCTTTAAGACCGATGCGCGATTGGATGATCAGAAGAAATGTACCAGCAACAGTCGTACCCGAATGCGCTTTACCTCCTCGGTTAATGGGACAATCATGGGACCGCCTCGACCTGGAGGATTTTGCATGTATGCCAGAAGTAAGCAGTGCATCAACTATTTTCGAAGGCACGGAAGGAGAAGAAGTGACTCTAGTTTGTCGAGTAACTGGAGTACCAGCACCAAGAGTTCGTTGGACTCGAGCTGGTCGTTTACTTGCGAATACTACTTCTATGAATGTCAATTCTGGTAGAGCTTTTATACTACGTAGTGAAGGTCGGACGAGTAATTTAACTATAAAGTCAGCAGATATGCAAGATGCTGGTTTTTATATGTGTAGTGCTGAAAATCGTGCGGGAAAAGCAGATGTGACCTTAAATTTAACAGTAGAAAAAAAATCTCAGACTAAAGGGTTCGGAGGGCGTGCATTAATGGCTGGAATGGCTGTGTCAGCAGTGATAGTGTTAAGTTCTTGTTTAATAGGACTATGTGCTTATGAAACTAGGAAGAAAAGACAATTGGATAGGTGGAATGAACAAATAGTGACTCCTAATCATGATAATAATTATGAAAAGATAGAGGCTAGTTACAAAAGTGTTTCAGAAATACCTCGAGTTGTATCTTCTGAAAATGGAAGTCGTAAAAGGGGAGATTATCGGAACGTTCCATCACATGACCCGGAAGAAGAATTTGAGGCATATGGACAAGGTCCACGGGAAGATCGAGATGCGCCTCTCACACCACCTCTGGAGACTAGCTGGCGTCGGAATAAGTTTGAACCATCTAGAAGTAGAAACGGAGATACGGAACAAGATTTGCACATACCACGTGTCAACAATTATAATATAAGGTAATTATTTTTTTCTGCAATATAATCAAAAATATTAAGTATTACCTAATATTAGGACTACTTAAATATAACAATGGAAATCTGGACCCAAGATATTAAGGGTTGATCCCTTTTTAGGAATATACTATATGCAATCTTTATAGAGTCCGAAATAGGTATCTGTCGTTGAATTAAATATATTTTGAAGATTAATGTCTCGTACATTGATTTTATATTATCCAAATATTATTTGTCAAAATTGTTGCGAATCCAGTTTCCACGGCCACTTTTATTGTATTGTCTAATACCTTAAAAACCAAATAGATATATGATTTACTTTCTAGATACAAAATAATTACCGGCTATTCTCCTTAAAGACATTATTTTCTACTTATTATTACTATTTCTATTTATATTACGTAGCTGAAATATAAATTTAGTTATTGTCGTATTTCAATATAAAAATTCAACGTTTGAATGACGATAATAAAAACGAAGAATATAAGGACTTTTATTAGAAGGGTTAAGTTAAAATGCACATTTATGCAACTATAGTTTTACCCTTTTAGGACTTGAACTTCCAAAAATCCTTTTGTAGTGCTCGCCCGTACTGTAAAAGTAAGCTATGTTTTAAGTATTACATTTCTAGAGAGTAGTAATCCAGTATTTAGCTGTGTGTTTATTGTAAGTCCATTTCTTCTTTTATACAAAAAATACATCTTCAAGTGATACTAGCTTAATATCCATAATATTAAGAAAGCATCACTTGAAAAGTATACTTCTGGGTAAATAAAATAGGTATATATTTGTTGTTTCAGAACTGACGCCACCGACTCGATGCCGAGCTCCAATTCGACGGGAGTGCTGAGCGGTCACGTAGAAATTTCATCCGATAGCAATCGTTTTAATAACAATCCTCGCTCTTGTTCCCGGCCACGGACCCGCGACCGCTTAGACAACGACCTCTCTGGAAGCGACAGCGAGAAAAATTATCCAGATCTTATAGAAATGAGTGCTCTCGGTGGTACCAGCTACTTTCGAAATGAAATAAAACATGACCCTTACTACTTTTACACGATACCTCGTAGAAAAGACGGAGATAGCCGAAGTCCACTTTTAAGCAGTCGGAGAAATAGCTCAGGAGGAGATTCTATAAGCTTTAACGATAGGAACTACGATAAATCTCGTCAGAGAGCGGCTGGACGTAGATCTAGCAGTTTTTTAGATTTATCGGTGGGTGGTAGCCGCATGCGTAAAAATCCTAGTCTACCGGCATCTCCTTCCAGAGAACAGTCTACTCTTCCGTCCGCCACTCCTCTATTAGACCTATCGGGGCTACGAGATTATTCACGTGCCGGTCAACGGTTGGAGGAATTTGATTTTAGAGCTTCGCAGCTGGAGAAATTCCTTGAAGAGTACAGATGCTTAAGAGAACAACTTTCTAAGATGAAAGAGACGAGGGAAAATTTACAAAGAACAAGAGCAGCGGAAAATGACGAGCTAAGAACAGTGTTAAGAGGGAAACCTAGTATAGCTGTAACAGAAACATCGTCTTCTGTGGCGTTGGCGGACGCAGCGTCGCCGTTGGCTCTGAGTTCTCCGGAATACAAGCCTCAGCAGCCGCGGCCGGACTGGTTAACGAGCCTATTATATCGTAATTAGGATAATATAATAAATTGTAAATACTCTTATTTGAACTGAACTTATAAATATAAGCAATTAAATTGTTTGTAAGCGAAGTGATATATGTAGTATCATTCTTTAAAAGTTGAAATAAATTTTAAATCAAATGCTTCTATGTTTTTATTTTCTTTCTTTCTTTAAATTTTTATATTTTTTATTATTAAAATTAACTTAAATGTCTTTTATCCAGAAATGGACAGATTGGTAAACCAATCACTAACAACTTTTTACAAGCTTAATTATTGTAAAATGTTACGGTTACTGAAACAATAGCCAATGAACAAAATCACTGCCAAACATTTTTTTGGGGATTACATACATTAAATAAAAAAGACGCTCATGACACCTCACGCTCATGTTTTGTAGGAATGGAACCCTAACCGTAGTAAGATTGCAATAAGTAAGATCTAATATCTACTATTACTACATTATATTCACATTAGCTATTCGTGCTTGACGCTAATTGCGTGGATTTCTTTATTGCAAGTTAATAATAAAAATATCCAACGTTCCTATATACTTACGTTATAACGTACTTTTCTATTCGTGAAGGAATTATTAAACTCGGTTCAGAAGAGGTCACAAACAAATCTATCTTCTTTAGAATATTGGAATTAATAAATAGATTTTAACTTTTAAGGAAATTTCCGTGATTTCCAATTCTAAAACACAGCACATTTCCCTTATTGTTCTAGCTTAAGTAAATCTTAAAAGGCCACAACGACTACACGGCGAAGTAATGTGTAGTGCTTTAATCAACGGAGTATTAACATTACAACATATTGCTTACATTATTTTGAGAAGTTGTTATCCGTGGTTGTTCTAATGTGGCGGTTGTTTAATATCAACTCTAAAATGTTTCTATATTTATTTGTGTCAGAGCTATGTGTACATATAACATGACTCTAAAATATGTACCGTCGATTAGTTTTGTTTTTGGTTATAAAATTTCTATTTTAATTATTTATTATTTAAACAATCTTACAGATATCTATGAATGGATACCATGGAAAAAAGAGAATTCGGTTTAGAATTCAGAAGCAGCTGTTAGCGGTTTTTAATATTTATGTAGGTCAATATAGCTTAAGCCTTATAATGATAGACTACAACGTTATTATAAGTGTTTGCGGCAATTAAGATGCAATAATTAAAATATAATGAATTTGGCTTTAGGTGAGATATTATATAATAAATTATTATTTAATGGAAAGCATTGGACCTCTCATGTTCTTAATTGAGGGTTGTGACGACATAGGCACCTTTTATATTTCATAGCGCACCTAAATAAAAAATCTTTAACAAAATTATTTTGTTCCTGTTCACTATACGTGATATGGTTACGAAACACCCCTTGAATATATCACTCATTCTATATGGAAGTTGTCAAACTGCTTTTTCATGGGAGCCATGTTACGATCTAAATTGTTCCTAGCGTGCGCGCGTTTCCGCCAACTTTTGTCGTTAGAATTGATTGATTATGACAAGAATTTGGGAAAGTTGATGTACTGGTGATAAATATTTGTCGTAGGGGAAACGTTTCACGAAAATGGCAAGTTCTGATAGCAGCCTATATATTATTAATAATACAAAAAGCTTTAGTAAACTCCAATATATAATATTTAAACCTACTACTACGGTTATTCATAGGAAAGTAATGAAAGGTTCTTTCAATTTGTGTGTTTTTTATTAAATAACGTGGCAAAGGAGCAAGTGGTGCACCTAATTTTAAATGACCGTCTTTTATAGACAGAGGAAGAAATAAACAAAAAAAAAATATTTCCTTTTCCTCCCCTCCTCCGCCAAATCCTCTTCCCCTCCTCAACTTTTCTTATTAGAAAAGGGAGGGAGGGGGAATGGGATCAGAATTAGGCCTTCGGCAGACGAAACGCCGTAATACTTCTACTCCATGCCGGTCTTCTGTCAGGTCGTGGTATTTTGGCCGGTCGAGCCAATCCATTCGACAGTTGTTTTTGTGGCAGCACAATGTATTTTATAAGTGCGAACGTTAAAAACAGTAAACAAGTACCATCTTCATCTAGTGAGGTTATGATTAAAGACGGAAATGCTATAAGTAACTAAGACAAACTCTTCTATCCAATATTCGTTCAAGGAACATATTGTCATTGCAAAGAGATACATACAATACATCAGGTAGAGACGAGCAAATACTTATTTTTGTATTTATTTATTATTCAAAATTGTATTTCAAGTAATATTCAAAGAAACTTTGGTCGTGAAGCTAATTCTTTAAAGTGGTCGTTCGTTCCCTTTGGACGAGCTATGAACGAGGACTCTTATAAAAGTTTGCAGGAAAGACTGTTTATTTAGGACAAAAGTTGAAACTAGGCCACAATGTTATCGTACACTTCTAATACGCTATCATGCGCGTCGTTGGGAGGCTTCTCGTATAAAAACAAAAGCAAAACTTCAAGAATGTGTTTAGCTATATAAATTTTTGTTGGTTTTTAATGTGACAAAATTTTTTTTAATAATTCGTCAGTCTTTCGATTTTCCTTAGAACAGTAATTGTCCCTTTTCATCCCTTAGAAGTAAAATTTGCATAAATACATTCTCACCAATGTTCACCTACGTAATGAAAGGAAGACATGTGTAATGTTTAAAATCTTAAGTTTAGTAATTCTCCCACTGCTTCAGCTAGTTTAGTTTCCTTTGACGAGGGAATCATTCATATTATATTAATAATGTTATATGCCATGTTTATTATTTTTATTACAATTATTACCAATAATCCCATTGTGATACTTACAATATTGTTATTTTATTGTTTTGTTTTTTATTGTGAATTATGTAGGGAGCGCTTGACTACCATCATACGTCATGTGGTCTATGCTACGCACTAGTTTCGCATTAGCTAGTCATTCTTCTGTTGACAGTATCCACGTCGTAATCGGAAGGAAGTACTTATACGCTGGTAACTTTTGCCCATCCTTTAACAATACATATTTATATTCAAATACATGTTTCTATTGTATATATGATTTATATCCCGAGAGATAAGATTTAATACTCACGACAATGATAATTTATCATTTGGCATATATTTTAATTAAGATTTTCAATGAAAAGAGCAGAAAAATAATTAATCATTTTCTTTGACACGTCTACTTGACATATCCGTCGTTAACAAGAGCCCGAATAAAACACTTCAAAAACTACTTTCGTTTGCGACGGGGGCCAAAACTGGGTCACAATTTTATCGCACACTTTTAATTCCACGGTATTGTCGTTGTGTTGTTTGTAAGCATCTTAAGCCAAAGCCTTAAAATAATGTGTCGAAACAAGCTTGTCAATGGAAAGAATAGGTTCCCGTTTATAAATATGCGATAACCTGGGGATTGTTTCATGATCAAATTTAATATAAATTCGACCAAGGTCCAAGTTTTGTTTGTTCGTTTACGATGAATGTGTCTGATTTCATGCTCAGATGTTAATTTTATAAATAGATCATAATGTATCTACTAAAGGCCTAGCAGTATTGTGGGCTTGGTGTGTGAGTAATACTCTATCTATATCATTAAATAATATAATTATGTCACAATAACCACGTACTTATAACCTCTTACTTTTAGGATTTCAATAGAAAGCACGAACAAATTCGTCAATCAATTTGAAAATACTTTTACAGAGATAAACGCCCAAAATAGGCCGTTCGGAGTTTCACGCAGTTAGAGCATACTTGCGTTTAGCTTATGTTGTTGAAACGCAATTTGTAGCTCTAACTTCAGTAAGACGCGTAAAGCGAGCTTAGGTCAAACTAATCGCGTTTATTGTCAACGGTGCTATCTCCCTTTAGTTAGACCGACCGAAGACCGACGTTGGCTGATGCTGAAAAATATATAAATAATAAATGAAAATAAACCCTTGTACTTTTATAATAAAATTTAAAATTGAATAAAGGGAAAATTAATGAACAAAAGTTCTTAGAACTGTTCCAAATTCAAAGAAGAAATGTTAAAGCGGATAAAGAAGTTTTCACTTCAAAAATACATATAAAAAATAACTATCAATGTATCTAAATAAATATTGAAAAGTGTTGCACGTGATAATAATGATTCAATGACGTCCAAACCTTTCAGTGCTTACTGTCAAATCTCTTTGTTTTCAGTTAATCCAATTTGTCCTGTTAACCGCCTGTCCGGCAAACGGCTCACGCAGAATAAAATCGAAACAACTTCTAGGCCATCGCTTTTTAAAATGTTTGATCAATGTTTATGAAACAATTTTTATTTAAGAGAATATATTTTTTATTACTCATCCACCACCGGCATAACTTATAAACTTTTTATGTAAAAATTAAAATTTAATTTATTAATTAGTATGTAAATAGCAATTTAAATAAGTTCTTATGTAACTTAACTTAATAATTTAATAAATTAAGTAGTTTAGTTGCAATAAGAGATAAAACTTGCAGTGACTACCTTCTAATTACTTATAACGAATCACACTGCGCTCCAACGGCTAGAGGTTTTGTGTAAATAGCGCCGCAGTAACCGTTCCCAAGCTAACGTACAATATAATTGATGCTTTTAATTAAATTGTAAATCTTTTCACATTTGATTAGGTTGGAATCTCTATCATAATATTCCATTTTTAAATAACTCTTCATTTTATCCTTAATAAATGTATTTTTATAGCCGTAAACCATACCAGATTCGAAGCCAGTAGGTAGAATCCGCAGCTAGAGTAATAACGTCATCGTTAAGAAAGTTTTTATGAAGAGCCCGGTGTTTGCTTAAGTAAAACCCACTCGTATGAGCAGAAATTCCTTTCGATTTTAAAACAAGGATTCAACAATACTTTGACCTGCGTCATATTAGAAATACTGTGATAAATTTTAGACATACAACCATCATGCGGTGTACACTAGAATGTTCATACAACTTTATTTGCTTCATTTTTATTTTGAATATGACATATATTGTTTATATCAAATAACCAAAGATTAAAAACCATACGCTTCTTTAGATGAAATTTAAACGTAGATTTACTCATTAACGGATGGGTTAATAAAAGTAATTTATTTTATTGAACCATCTTCGAAACCTTTGTTCTCAACCCGGTTACATTAATGAAGTAATGGTCCCAGCCGAAGTAACCGAGAGAGCCCTCAACCTTTAGTTACTCTTAAACGCAGTTTAGGCTACGCCCAGTGAAACTGTAGATATCCCTTCCAGGTAAGTAGTGACAAGTCAGTCTCAAAAAAATTGCAATAGCTGCTGTAGATTTAATATTATGTTGTTTTAAGTGAAGAAAAATATCAAGCATTCTAAAAGTAAAGAAGATGAATAGATTTCAGTACTAAACTTACGATTTTTATATTCGTTTTACGTACTTTCATATATTTTTAAGACTGGTGGGCACTTCGGTTACCTCTTATCGCCTTTCCTTCAATAAGAGGACGATCGATTTTGATTTAACAATGGCTACCTCTTTAATTTAATTTAATGGTCGCATGACTTAATAAATATAGAGATACAGAGCTTATATAGAGCATCAAATGGTAGATTAGATTAGATGAGAAAAAAGAAAGGAGAGGGAGAGGAATGGGCTGCGTCAACTCACTCGTTAAATGAAATTCATGGTTGATCTCTGATTTTTTTATGCAATGCCTGCTGCATTTGGTAGTACATTTTTATTATATTCTTAGATCAGTTAATTATATATCTTCCCTGTCTTTTTTCCCCTTTTTTAAGTGTCCCATTGAAAACTTACATAGGGTCTCTATTTTTTAGGTGTCAGTATATTGCTTTTAATTCAATTCCTAAGCTTATTACCGTTTTAATGAAAGTCATTATTGCTTACCATTTCACAGACAGTCAACTGTGCCAACACTGGGTGGACACTCATTATGTTACGTCGATTAAATAATCAATTATGTATATCAAGATCTACTTACCTTTATATATACTTACTAACAATTGTAAATGTTATACCTGAAGTCAATAACTTAAATTATACATGGTTATACTTGCACTAGAGTAATTGTAATGTAATATACACGTATTAATTATTATCTAATAAGCTCTGCTCCTTCTGCTCTGATCCTTTAATCTAATTTGTTGTTGATCTCAGCCAGTCATATAATGATTGTAAACCTTTGCAGGTAAGCTTATCTGTACTGTACTGATTTATATAGTTTTGCACACCCCGACTTGGCTTTGGTAGCAGAGTATACATATGCGCCAATAATCATAGTATTTTTTTAATCAATTTGCAAAAAATCAATTTATATATCTCAAGCTTCATCATGTATCAGACCGTCTTCCGATTCCTTGTCCGATTGTTGAAAACTGTTGGAAATTCTCTTAGAAAGTTATTTAGAGAGAGACTCGACTTATATCACGGTCAGTCGAACGCGGCCAGGCTGGGAGTAGCTTTTGACGACTGCGACCCGTTTAAGTAGTGTCTTTATTTATTTTATGTAATGTTATGAATTTATCGAGAAAGTTATGTACATGATGGTGAAAACTGTGTCTAAATCTGTTGCGAAGTTTGAAATAAGTTACCGGATAAACAGAAAGACGCGGAGGGCGACTTTCTTGTATGTAAAGATTATTGTTTGTGAGAGTTGGACATACTAATAATAATAATATATTAGTTTTGTTGTTAATCGACTTATATTTTGGTAGTTGAATTATTTTTTTATGTGAGAAGGTGGCAAACGAGCATGCGGATCACCTGATGAAATGAACACTGCCCATAGACATCCGCAACAGGCAAATGTTTTGTAGATGCGTTGCCTACCTTTAATGGACACGGGAGGGCATAGACAGGAAAAAGGATATTTCCTTTTCACCGTTAATCCCCTCCCCGTCCAATCATCTTCCCTTTCCCATCCTATCCCCCTTATGAGGAACGGGTGGGAAGGGGAAGAGGACTGAAATTAGGCCTCCACCTCACGCTTCAGACGAACCACAGAGTACTTCTACTTCACACCTCTTTTCTGTGAGGTTGTTGTATTTCACCGGTCGAGCCGGCCAACTCGTGCAACAGATATTGTTGTTGCGGACTCTACCACTGTTAAATATTAGGACATAATGTACGACCTGTAGAAGTAACGATACAATTACCAAGATCTTAATCTTTGATCGCTCAAAGATATAAAATGTAATAAATTACAAAAAAATATTTACATGTGAATGAAATTTGTGGGCCATATAATATTGCTCCTTTTGTTCTTAGAGTGCTATTTTCGTGCTAAGTGTGGCATTGTTTGAAGGAGCAGCAAACAAAGAACAACCATTTCTTACGTGACCCGAATAGAAACGAACGTGAATTTATCGTACTTTTATTTATTCTACTCTAACTCACGTTTTGTGAAAAAGAATGCTTGAATTAATTTATTTACATGGGAAAAGACTCGATTGTCTTTACCTGTTTATAGGATTTATCTCTTTTTACTTTTGTATAAACATTGGTTTTAGCAATAAAAAGCTTGACAATATGTACATATATAATGACATAATGTTAAAATAAAGACACCTATAATACTATATTTATAATTATACAATTACACTATTTGTAACGTAATAACTTTTCTCTTACTTCTTTACTAAAACTATATAGATAAAAGATTTATTTGTTTCTAATGAAAAACTTTGAAACTACTGAACCAACATCTCCCTGCCTTTTTCCCTCTTATGCGGGATCGGTACAGTATGACCGTAGTCCATACTGTATCGCTACAGGTATGGCTACAGGTTTTACAGCCGCCCGCCCGCCTGACGCTACCCCTGGAAACTAATGAACGGATTTTAGTTATTATTTTACCATTAAAACTCTCACATTATTTTAGGTTACTTTTTATTAGTAACGTGCAATATTGAAATTTACACGGGCGATGTCGGACATGAATCCATACATATAATAAAAATGTAAGTGTTCTCTGTCTGTACATGGGAGATATATGATGAATATAATTCCCGCAATAAAACCATTATTGGGGGCCTTTATCAGCGCAATAGAACCCAAAACGCATATTAGAATTTTTGTTTTCACGAACGTTTTGGAGTAACCCGCACTTAAAATTATTTTATTTTAATCAGTTCATAAATAAAAAAGTAATATCAATTTTAAGAATCACATCAAATATTTGTTCGATATAAATGCTATAAAATATCTGTTTAATTGAATTGTGTAAAGCTTTAGTTGTAATATAAATATGGTCTAATGGGTAAAATAATGGTGATCAAAAGTTTATGGAAAAGCGATATAAAGTAAAAAAATAATATTTTTAGGAGATTTAATCTTTTTTTATATGAAATAAGGTGGCACCTCACTCATCAGACGTCATCTTCCAATGTAAGATGACCTCAGATCTATATGACCAATCATATTAAATAGGGTTCGGAATAGATTAGATATTTTGAAGACTACGATGTTAACTATTGCAGGATTCGGTCTGTATTCTTTAGTAGTACATTTTAGTATGTTAGGGGTAGGTGGCAAGTAGTATGGTAAATTGGCAGGTAATATGTAATATATGAATATGGTAATATGCATAGCAGATAAAACTGGGGGTATAGCTAGTTTGCTAGTGGGGCATTAATAATATGTAATTCGCTGAGTTAGATAGCGCATTTGAAACATGAATAAATAGGGAGCGTAGTACCGGTTCAGTTTATTACTTAGCTACCTTTTCTGTTGAGGATTCACGCAGGTGAAAGGAGATAACTTGAAAGAAATGTGTATACTTAAAAGCTTAACTGCTATACGCGGAACATTAAGATGTAACGTTTGCACGAATGTAACATATTTCTTTGAAGTATACCTTCAGCATTAAACAACATTAAGTAAGTAATATTTATGAGCATCTACTAAAGCCCACTTGCCGCGTCTGTATGTTTAAATGCAAAAAACTCAAAAACTACTAATTTACGATTGGTTCACCGATACGCAGAGTGATTGATGAGGAAGTATTTAGGGTTCTTCATAAATTGCATGAAATATGTATAATATTGTGAATAACTGTTCCACAATTGTATAGTCAAAACGATATTGACAGAAAAAAATGTTGGCGTACATGCTGTGCTACCCGTGCGAAGCCGGTGCGGGTCGCCAGTTTAGAATACATAAAAGATCAAAATCTTACTACCGCATTACCTTAATGGGATAGTCAGACAAGAGGAGCAGGCTATGTCGTCTGACCCAAATTCCACCAGAGATTATTTTATCTAATTTGAAAAATATTTTTGAATACTACGCTATTACGTTACGCTACGTAAGATGGGAAGGGGTGTAAATCAATAGATACCCTAAAATACAAAATAATTCTTTTAAATCAACGGAAGTTTCCTTAAAATCTTAATAATACTTTTTGTTGGGAAATCCCCTGTGACAACGTAGCCATTTAGATTAGATTCTCGGATTTAATAAAAAAAATATAAAAGAAACCACATAGCCCTAATGGATATTAATGAATTATTAATATACTAGCCATAAATATTATTATGAACCTTTTAAAATAATTTGTATCACAGACCGAGCGTGATTCCATAATCATTAAACATTAATTATGATAACAGTCTGCAGAGCTCCCGGAAGACTAATAATATACAAAATATAAAAGGTTTTATATACAGTTATTGTTGGGGTAAAGGCCTGCGTTCAATGCGAGAGTAGTGGAGCGCAGTTTGCCACCCTGCTGCACATTTTATTTATAATTACAAATATTCTAAAAATATTTTGTACCGCAAAAAATGCTTGTTTATCGATGATTAATATTTTCATTTTAATCAAGACAAATACAAAGAAGACGTATTCGCATACATGAAAATTAGAAATGGTAATGGTAATTGGGAATTCTTTGGGGATTGTATACATACATATCGACATTCAAATTGAATCTATTGTTTTAAAAATAAAAATGGCAAAAGATTTTGGTTTTCAAATATTCGTAAAGGGCTCTTACCGGGAGCATTTGTCTGTAATGTAATGGCAGATTCGAGCATTACATCGTGAGGGAGGAGAACCAATCATACAATGCGCAACCTGTAATGATACAATGTGTTATATTTTGGTACAACTTGTAATGATGTTAAAAATCTGATCTGATATGTTCCATTACAGGCGAATGATCGTCAGTCAAGAAGTTGTCGTAGTTAGGAACGCAGTATTGTTACGTAATGCTTAAAATATAGTCTCAAATGTTACATTACAGGCGAATGGTCTCGGTGATATATTTTTAAGCTTGTTTTTATATATTATATGTTTAATTAAATAAGAATAAAGATAAATGAATACAACAGTCGCAAACATGTAAACTTAAAATACGCCTGTGCAATTCTAAAATTATCAGGTATCCCGTCCTTTCACGCCACATTCCGTTCCGTCGACTTTCCGATGTTGAATTTCTACGAATGTGTATTTGCAAGTGAATTATAGCGCGTAAAAATGTTCTTAAAACAATAGAGATGAAGCGCTCGCTATCTCCCTAGTTGCGTTAAAACATTCATACATGTCTCGAAAGATCTTATACGACAAAAGGTAAAAAGACACATTTATCTTTGTCAGCAAAAAAGCTAAAACATTCGAGTAATAGCAGTGGTTAGTACATGGCCGACGATTAGCGGATTGCGACAACGTTTTTCGCAAATTACCCGGGTCAAGCGTAATGAGGGTCCGGGCGTTTATTTGTACAAACGCACTGCGAACTGATCCTGTTGGTCTTTAATATAATGTATCTTGAGGACGCTTCATTTATTTCAGGAATGACTCTTTTTTATTCCGCCTTAAAAATGTCTCAGTTCCTTTTGGGAGCTTTTGAAGTATACATAAACTAGGTTTTGCCCGCGGCTTCGCATTCGTTTCTCATTTTTTACGGTGGACATTTTGTAAGATGATTTCGCGTATAATAACTTCGAATTTTTTATCGGGAACATGTGTCAAAAGACGTTGTTGTCAAAGCATGAAACATTGCCCTAGCAACCGATATTGTTAATGGTGGTTTTATGTACCTCGGGACCTTAAAAAAAACTTGTAACGAAAATTTACGCGTGTCGAATATTGTAAAAAGGATAGCGTAATTAAAATAATGAGAAAAAAGAGGACAGTTAGTGTTCCTGTTACTGTCACTTAAGCGTAAATATAAACACATGGCATAAACCAAATAAAATACGTTTTTAAGTATTCACTTTTCACTCGCTGCTAATCATATCTGCTACATTATCGCATTATATCATTAGATCATACTCCCTGTTGGTTTTATACAAGTTCATTGGATAAGGCTATGATCAGATCATTATCATGAATGGAGGCGGCGTATAGAGACTTGAGACTTGAACTGAGAAAGCACGCACTACAGTAGTTAAACGGTAGTCATTGCCTTCTTGTGACCCAGAGAGAGCTAATTATAAAACACAATATAGTGACTAAATTATAGGACCTAAGCAAGTGATCGAAGACTCATTTTTACTGGTGACCTGAAATTGAACTCATAACCTACAAATTGTATGACCACATAACAATTGTATGTAGATGTGGGTTGGAAATTAGAATTCATAACTGTGTAGTGTTAAGGTCAAAAGGATAAGTTTTAAAGCTCAAACAAAAAGTTTCGTTCAATTCCAAATATACACAGCGAACTAAAAAGGGTAAAGCGGAAAGTCTTACGGAACAACGAGTCGGAACTGCAGTGGAGTGTACCGAACGCTACCTTAAACTTATTCAAGATTTACGTTGAAAGTTCAAAGGTTTAAAGAGTATGTTTCAATACGGCTTTAGGAGTGGAACGTCGACGAACAATGAGGACTTCTCAGACTTTGCAATAAGTGAACGGTATACATATACGCAGTCATGCAGATTTTGTGTAAACTCTAAGAAAGCTGCCACAATGGACTAGCTTGATTATTAACATTGGGGCTTTGTTGTAAAATTCCCTTTGTTTTATTTGACTGTAATGCATGTTAGTATCTTAATGTGGTTTGTTTACCGTACTTTTATTATACAAACATACATACAATCAGTTTTTACATTAATTTCATTTAAATTTGTTATTTTATTTTTTCGAAATTAATTCTAAGGATATTTTAAATATCCTCGACAAAAGTTTCTTAATGAAAAATGAATATTTGATTGCATACCAAAGATAAATACTAGGAGATATTTAATAGGCAGTTGTAGGATAAAAAAAAACATTAATGAAACTATCGGAATATGTAATGATATGATATGATATCCGGAATGATATGATTGACGTCGTGTCGGCTAAATAAAGTTTGGAATTGTATTGGCAAGTATAACCCCGATAAATAAATAATTTAATATAAAAAATCTGTGGTGAATATCAAAACCGAAAGATTTAATTTTCGAGAACACTTATTAAGAACCAGGTCATCAACAGCTTTTCACAAAATCGAGTTATTCAATGCGGAATTAGTTCATCCGCAACATCCATACAGAATACACAGACAGATATATTTATATTTACTATATTAGTCTCTAGACTCGCAAAATATTAGTGACTGAGAGTTTGAGTCAGTATCCTGGAAGGCTTAGCAGAGACCGTGGCTGATTTATTCGGGTTGCTGAATATAAATGGTGAAATGGATATGTATATTGCTAGCTCCCCCTTAGCAGCTATTATCTAACTTTTAGAAAGAAAATGATGCTATAGCTACCCCAGCCAGTTACGGTGGGGCAATGTTGAAAATGGCAACTACGACAAACAAGTACAACTGCAAAACTAACGATCCACCATATTTTTAACTGTATTTTGTGAAAGTTACCCGACTTTACTTACTGACTGAATCCTCGATTTCGAAGATTTATCGCAATATTTTTAGTTACATTGGCTAAACGCAGATACAATGAACAAACATATGTTTGTCCAAGTTTTTAGCTTCCCCTGTATATATCATATATCACATAAGCTTTCGATGTATTAACATGTGGACGAAGCTTGAATTTGATTTGAAGATTTGCACAAGATGACAATTTTGATAACTTAATTTTAGTAAATTAAAAGTAATTTTATTTTAAAATTGAATGTAATGCCATCTAGTTAAAAACTGAAATAACAATAAGAAACTTTACGTTACGTACTATTAATTTTTGTTATTTAGTAGCTGGCTCTTTTTTGGAAATGTATGTAATATCTTTACAACCATTAAGTTGTTTTCGTAGATCGGCGCGCTGACATCGACAATATATTGAGCGCGTAACAAACTTAACGAACTACTCACCGGGTACAAGCCATTGCACTCAACGCCCGGTAACGACTTTTCCGGCAACGTTCTCGCCCTCGCTCCTCTCGAACCCTATCTCCATTAGCTGTAGGGCGCATGTTACCATACTTAAATCTACTTACATTTTTGGCCATCCATCAGCACCCATCCTTAAGTTACAAAGCTACGCCATAGCAAAAACAATGTTTAAAGAATGATTCGGCTCAATTTGAGAAATTATATTATACACACATAGAGTACAACTCTGAAATAGGGGTAGACTGTAGAGGGGTTCATGATCTAAATTATCTGCCGTCGAATAAGTTTTGTATTTAGATCCTACTTGCAGTGTTAAAAAAAATAGTACGATGACTCCAAAATGTTCTAGCAAATGAGCCGAGGTCCACCCGATACAAAGTGACCGCTAACCCTTCTTAGGCATGCATCTGCAACAACCTAACGAGAACTTTAATAGACAGAAGAGAGGATTTTTCCATTTTCAATGACCGGTCAAATCGTCTTCCCGTTTCATTGTATCCTTATTAGAGGTGAGGATTAGGCCTCCAGCATCTCACTCGTCAGACGACACACAAAATTGCTTGGGATTACACTAAGTAAAAAAGAAATTTTAGTCCGTTTGTCATCTAACGGATTTGTATTTTACATTTCTTATTAGAGTAGAGAGAATATTTAAGACCGTAAAGTAGACTACCTTTTATCGACGGCTTCGCTCGCGGTGCACTTCTTTCAGGGAAAGGTATGGGTTCGTTTATGAACGGTTCAATGCTTAAGGCGTGAAAGCGAAAAGAACAAGCAAACATACACTCGTATTCACAATATTAGGTTTAATATCAGTTATACTATGCCCTTTAATAAAATAACTTAATCCGCCATGGATGAGCATTTAGAGTTCATAAGAAATATCCTCGCAGAAGAATGTGGTCTGTAACATTACATATATAACTATATATGTAGTGTTTCAACGATACCGTCAGGTTAAACTTAGATAAAGTACAACACTATTCTCCCAGTTCCACATATCACGTCGCTTTATAACTTTGAAAGGTATTGTTTAGTTACTAGAGAAAGTTGTGAGCTCGGGCTTGTGCGTATAGAACTAGACTAGTTATACTCAACTTATAACAAGTCGAGAGAATTGCAATTTGTTTTTATTAAACGGTGCGATGCATTGTTTACGAAATATGGAAATAAAGATTATAGTCGCCCTAGTTTTACGATGATCGACTAAATTGATACACGAAAAGATTCAATTATTATAATAATAATTATAAATCACCCCTTTTCTAGAATGTTTCCCCCTGCAGGGACACAGGCCTCCTCTCCGAGAGAGGGAAGGGGCCGTAATCCACCACGCTGGCCCAGTGCGGGTTGCTGGATGTCACATGTCTTCGAATTTGATGGTTCTAAGAACATGCCGATTTCCTCACGATGTTTTCCTTCACCGTTAATTATTATTTATTTTACAATGCGAAGACTTGCAGGTAATAAAATTTATTCCGCAGGGATGGAATTCTCGAGAAATTTGATAGGTGTTAATCTAGGTAAGTACTTATATGTTGATGCATAAAAAATAATTTGCTCACAATTAGTGTAGAAATGTTGCCTATTCATCATAATAAACTGCAATGAATGATGTGATTTTTCTGCGTTGTAATGTATAGATAAAAAGTTTTCTGAATTGTGGATATATTTTTATTAAGCACTTTGAGTGATAATATTTTATATACAGCAAAAACAGCCGTTTTATAAGGGCCAATGGTTAAACAGCAAAGACAAGGTTTAAACTGGGTCAAACTTTTGTTATTTGCGCTGAGCTCTTCTGTATTTTGTAGAGACTGTTATTACAGTGTTACAATTTTTTTAAAAATTTTAGTATTAATAAGAAATTCAGCAAACATGACGCCAAGAGCATTTTGTATTTAGAAAATACGATACAAAGAATAATATTGTTGTTAATTGAAATCTGTTTAAAACTATTGCTATTCAGAACAATGTTTTAAAATCTAGGATATACATGTGATATAATCTACGTTTGATTTAGGTAATCCAATGTTGGTCTAATTGATAACAATATAAAATAAATGTAAACTAATAAATAAAACTAAACTAGAACTTAAGTTTAACTAATAATTAAAATATGCGCTCCCGCCCGTAACCCAGTAGGGGTAGGGAGAGATCATGGATTTCCATTCGGCGCGATCCTGGCACACCTCTCTCGCTTCTGTACATTCATACAACTACGCATACGTGCTCGACGGTTATGGGTGCTCCTTATATCACCCTTTTTAATAAGCCATTGATCTCATCGATATAAGTTCTCCTAGGGCGTAAGTATAAGTTTTCCTGGGATGTCCCCTGCCAATACTGCCACTTACTTTTGCTACATAAATTTGTTTCGTTAATTTGTTATAAATTTCACTTCATTCGTCCTTTCAACATGCCCGAACCACCGAAATATACCTTTCTCAATTTTAGTCACAACATACACTTTTTAGCCATACTTTTCCCTTATAATGCTATTTTTAATCCTATCATTCAATGTCACGCCTAACATACTTCTGAAGATTTGCATCTCACCGGTATTAACTCTACTAGCATGCTTCTCCTGCCAAACCCAGCTCTCACTTCCATACATTAAAGTGGGGACTAGTACAGCATTGTGTATTGCCAGACGAGCCTTCATAGACACATTCTGACTCCTCACTACTGTACCTATAGCCCCATTCATTTTATTTTCCGCACTCACTCGTCGTTCAAAATCTTTAACATGCCTACCATCTCTACTAAACATACACCCCAAATACACGAACTCTTCCTCCTGTTTCACTTCTTTACCGTTAATATTTATTTAAATTATTGTCTTACTTTGTTCTCTTTCAAGTACCATTGCCATTGACTTATAGTTTTAATTTTGGTAATTACATTCCAAAGACAATGTTAGTAATATTTTTGCTTTCTTTGTTCGAGAAATGAAGGCCTTTTATAATGACAGCGCAAATCGCTAAAAAAAAATTAATCCTAAACGTGTATGGCAGAGCCCACAACATTTGTTTCACGAAGCGTCCGGCTCGACCGGTATACCACGACCCCACAGAAGACAGGCGTGAAGTAGACGTATTCTGCGTTTCGTGTGACAAGTGAGGCGCCGGAGGCGTAATTCTAGTCCTCCCTTCTATCCTTTTCTAATAAGGATGTGATGATTGGGATAACTGCTTGCTCGTTTGCCACCTTCTTACATAAAAAATACGCACAGATCACGATTGTAATCTCTTTATCATTGAGATTTTTACAACAGAGTGTAACCTTATAACTGAGTGTAAAATTGTAAGATGACTACTATTTTGGGTCACATTTCCGTACACCTTGTTATATTACTAAAGAGCAAAACGTTGTTCGTAAAACAAAAGGTTTTATTTATTCTCCGTTCTCTATATTTTAATCCAAGTCCCGACGAAAGGCAACGTCTATAGGATGTCACGAGCTCTTCCTCGTTTTAAAATCCAATTTGAAATGCTTCTTTATTTTACATAAATCCCATTTGCCTCTTTGACTGTGCAAATAGTATCACGTATCAACTGAAATGCAAACTTCATTCAATTTATAACGAAGAAATGTGGTTAAAGAATTGTACTGCGCCAGACAGCATTATTAACACTTTGTTACTTGATACTTGCTATGACGCCTAAAGATTTGTTGAACAAGCGGTTTACCCGAAAGTAAATGACCGCTATCCATAGGCATCCGCAATAAGCTAATGAGTTTGTTGTTGTTGTTGAGTAATGGTAGGAGGAGAGAATAAATTGAAAAAAGCATATTTCCTTTTTCTGTACATCCCCTTCCCCGTCAAACCTTCTTCCATAACTTTCTTATTGGAAACGAATGGGATGGGGGAAAACCGGGGTTAACGACTAGGGCTATTATTTTTTATATGTTACGGTTTTTAAATGTTGTAATTTGACGGTTTATCGGAAATTCCTCGTGTCCCTGTCATTGGATTGTGCGTGTAAATTACCGTCGCTTATAAACAATGAAACACCAAGCCAATGACAGATCTATTCCCATTCCGATCTCTTCTACATCTTACTTTCCCTGTATGATTTCTCTCTTAAAGGATGGCAACACATCTGCAACTCTTAATAAGTTGCGGTTGTCCATTGCCTCTTTCTTCTTCAAAAGGTGTCCCTGGAAGATCAATTTCGAACCATTATTTGTATTTGTATTAATTATATGACCAAATAAATTAGGAAGGATACACGAGCCTCAGGTAGTTACGCAGGTAAACATGAAAGATTTACAAATTAGGAAAATTGATAAGTTAGGAATATTTTTATATTTTTTTCAGTATCGTGCCGTGTTTTGAACTCAATGTTTTGAGATGGTCTAATCTATTACAATGTAGAGTGCAATAGCGTGTTAACTGCCCGGAACTTTGCCAGTTCGTTGGCCACTAAAGGGATTATCGGTATCGACTGGCGACGTCCAACTAAACTCGCGTGTCTCTACAACCATGTTTCCCGTACTTGTGAATACTCGTAAAAAATAACGGTCACTATTTACGACGGTGACTAAAAGCATAATGAATGCTTTTTACTGCATAAAATGTGTTTTGAATTTTCTTACTATGTGAAATATAACCTTTTTTTTAACGTGTGGAAAATGCAGTCCTATGCATGTCTGTCCTGTCCTGTTCGGGACAGACATGCATAGGACTGCAAGGACTAGCATTCAATATCATGCCAAAAATACTTCTTAGGGATTAACGATTACTAAACGGTATTAACTCTACTAGCATGATTTTCCTGTTGCTGGTATTTCAGTTTCTGACGCTGTTCATACGACCGTTAGCTATAGTGGGCACAACATTTTCAATATTAAATTAATGCTCATATATAATATTTTATATTATAGAGGCATTTCAGCGGTGGAGCAGGCCCATTCGTGCAACATATTTTAAAAATAACATATTCGTTAAAAAACATTCTAAGACAGGATGAAGAGAACTTCAGGTGTAGCATTTGTTAGAGTCTTTATAGACATAGACAATATTAACGTGGCCTCTGACATTACGTGGCCAATCCTTTAAAACGATTCTAAGACATCAATTTTAGTACGCTGATTACATAGAAATCTAGAGATTTCTATTCATACTTTGTCGTGAAAGAAAAATAACAAGTAAAGCACGTCTTAGAGTTTTTACTTTTTCAGTTAAAAATAGAATTTTTCAACGTTCAAAGGAACTTCATTGTAAATACAAGACTGTCGTATATTTTTTAAGTTTAAATAAAGTTAAAATTACGTCGCATTATAGTAATTTTCACTGTAAACTTTGTGTTAAAGATAAGATAAAAGACCAAGAAAGATACATTTTTCAGTATTAGCTACTAAAATTGAATAGTTAAGCCATGCAACGTAATTGACTGCGACAACTATATTAACATGAATACTAAGACGATTAGAGAGAAAGTAAACGATAACATCAATTACTTTTATAGGATCGAAGCCAGTACATTGTAGGGTTTCTTTTGTTTAAGAAAACAAATACAATGTGGTTACACAGGCATAAGAACTGCCGACAGAATTGACAACTCAAATCAGATGCGATGATAGTTAAAATATAAATAAATAATTCACAAAAATAAGCCCCTGTGTTGTTAAGACAATAAAATTCAAAATTGTAATAATAATAAAAAAATGCAAGAAAAGTAAATGAATACAAGTTCGTCGAAACTGTTCTAAATTCAAATAAGCATGTTGATGACGTGTATTTCGGCCGCAGGTTGAGCATGTTGTTCAAGCGAACCTTTTAAGATATTTATATAGCCTATATATAGCCTAAGAAATATCGTCTACACGCCGTAAGAAGTTTTCACTTCAATAATGCTTCATAATTAGACAAAATGCGTCCACTGTGCTTGAACGAAAGTCCCAAAAATCGATCGCATGCCGCACCAATCCAGTGAAATCTCTATGTGTAAAGCACTCTGCGAACAATAATATTTATTTTTTTATTTATCAACGCAGAGTGACTTTTAAACAAATTTAAATGAGTTAAGTACTTTTTAAATTAGATAAAACTATTTAAAAATGTGTGAAGTAAGTTTTTTATGGAAGAAGGTGGCAAATGAGCTAGCGGTTTCACTTGATGTTAATTGACTGCTACCCATAGGCACCCGCAACAACCTAATGAGTCACATATTGCCTATATTTAATGGACAAATCCCGCCACCAATCCTCTTTTCTTTTCCATCCAAACCTTATTAAGAAAGGATGGGAAGGTGAAGAGTACTGAAATAAGGCCTCCTGGACCTCACTTACATGCCCTGCATATCAGTGCTTATTTCCTCTATAGGTAATAGGCACAAAGCTGAGTAAATGCCTTATCCATTCAACATTGCAACACTTTGTAATATGTGTTTGTTTTTTCTTTTATTTTTGTTTATTTGTATTTATTTTTTGCCTTTGGTCATATTGTTTGGTTTTAAAAAAAAATATTTTATTATATTTCTTGTATGGATTAAATGATTTATTATTATATTTATTTATATTTAAAACATATTTTTTTATAATATACCTTAAAAAAACAACAGACATTCTAAAATATATTATATAAAAATAGAGTTCCACCGGCTGCGGAGTCCTTTTATTTCAAGCAACCAGTGGTCAGGGTTACAGAGAGAGGAACTTTCTCACAATGCGGGCAGACTCTAAAATTGCCGCTTTTTGTATCAAACCTTTAACCCAACCGTCTAGCGAGAGCTTCTTAAGATGTTGGTCGAAGCTCTTCGCTAAAAGTCCGTTCACTGATACGACCACCGGAATAACGGTACTTCATCAACTTTTCTTTCTCAGCTTTCACGAGATTTTCGTCATGCGGGATTGTGATATCGACCAACATTACACGACTCTTAGATCGGTCTATTATCACAATATCAGGTCTATTGGCGACAATATTACTGTATGTGATAATAGATCGATCCCAGTAGAGCGTGATATGAATATTTTCCAGGACTGGCGATGGCTGGTATTGGTAGTACGGTACCTCAGTATCCACAAGGGCATATTTAAGGGCAAGTTGCTGATGGATGATCTTGGCTACTTGGTTATGTCTATGCAAGTATGCACCGTCCGCAAGACGAGAACAGCCGGAGACAATATGTCTAATAGATTCCCCGGGACGACGACATGCCCGACAAATGTCAATCGTCCCGTCCTTTATAATATGCCTCCGGTAGTTGTTCGTTATGATGACTTCGTCCATAATTGCAAAGACAAAACCTTCAGTTTCCCCAAAAAGGTTACTGAAGCGTAGCCAAGCCACGGAGGATAATTGGTCCACATCAGGCCCTGTCAGGGCGCGATAGAACCTACCGTGTAGCTCCTTACCCTTCCATACACTAATGCGGTCTGAGACACTAAGTACCTGCAACCTACGCCAATTCGTGGTAGCCAAGGAAAGCGGCGTGAGTCCTTTGTCTACTGCTACAACATCCCGATACATCTCCACGTTCATCTTAAGGAAGTATTCCCTGAGATTACACACCTCACGGTTATGTAGGTTTTTGACATTTAAAAAGCCACGACCCCCACATTTCCGTGGGATGTACAATCTCATTACAGACGAACGCGGATGATGCATGCGATATGCTGTTAGCAATCGACGAACTTTTCTGTCCAAAGCATCCAGTTCTGTTTGAGACCACCTCAGTACACCAAGAGAGTAGGTTAAGATAGGCACGACCCAGCTATTAAATGCACGGCTCTTGTTTCCACCTGATAAAAGACATTTCAGAACTTTTTTCAGGCGTCCGAAGAACCGCTCACTTACCAGCTGTTTCATGCACTTATCATTAATGCCTACTGCTTCTGACATACCAAGATATTTGTATCTTTCAGCCTCCGACAGAGAAATGAGGGATACATACTGAGAGAGCTGCAAATTCTCAGAAGTTGCAACCCTCCCCTTCTGTATATTTATGACCGCACACTTGTCAACACCAAATGTCATGCCAATGGCCTTGCTAAAATTGTCGGTTATTTTAAGCAAAGCCATTAAGTCAGACTTTTTAGGTGCGTACAACTTGAGGTCATCCATATACAGGAGGTGTGATATGATCGCTCCTCCTCTGCAGAGTCGATAACCTAGCTCTGAACTCTTTAAAAGTGTGCTTAAAGGGTTCAGAGCCAGGCAAAACCACAATGGACTCAGACTGTCACCTTGGAAGATTCCACGCGGAATTCCAATTCGATCAGAGGAAGCAGAAAGGATACCCCGTCCTGGATGATGAAAACATGTGGTCCACTGACCCATGCATGAGTCAAGGAAAGTGCGGAGTGTTGGATGTACTTTGTACACTTCCAACACTTTACTTAACCACCCATGGGGCACCGAATCATAAGCCTTCTTGTAATCAATCCAGGCCATAGAAATATTCTTTCTACTTCGTCTAACCTGTTGGCAAATAGCCATATCGATGAGGAGGCAATCTTTGGTACCACGAGACCCAGCCTTACATCCATTCTGACTTGCGGACAAAATATTATTTGCAGCTATGTGTGCTTCAATTTTTATTTTCAGAATAGATGTAAGGAGCTTATAGATGGTAGGCAAGCAAGTTATTGGTCTATAATTTTTAGGGTCCGTAGCACAGCCAGATTTATAAATCAGATGTGTGACACCGGAGGTCATAAAAACTGGGAGCGTGCCCAATTCAAGGGCTTCTTGAAATTGGGTTGCTAGACGCACATGTGAACTGTGGAACCACTTCAGCCAGAAGTTGTGCAGTCCGTCCGGACCCGGACTTTTCCAGTTTGGGACCGATCGAACTTCACCACTCACATCGGAAACTTTGATAATCACAGGTTCCATTTCAGTGATTGATTCACATGCGCGTCTAACAACATTAAACCACTCTCCCTCAACATGATCGACAGGCACCGACCAGATATCACTCCAAAATGCGACAGCCGAAGCAGAATCTGGCCGATGCATATCTTTCAGTTGGTTTTGTGGTTGCTCCCAATTGCGATACACACATCTTTGATCACTTTGGAACATGCGATTTTGAAGATATCTCTCAGATCTTTCTCTGTACCTTCTTATGCGATTAGCCCAAGCGAAGACTTTTTGTTTCCAAAAGTCTATGCGTTCCGTGATACCAGACATATATTCACTGGGTCTTATATCAGTCCCAGCAAACGCCTGATTCACGAAACGCATAATCTTTGGGCGCTTGTTACCCGCTCGGAAACAAAACAGTTTCGCTATGAGTCTTCTAGCTATATTTATGCGACGCTCAATCCTATATTGCCAGGCGGGGTGAGCATCCCCACGTCGAGTAACTGAATTAGGACACAAAATCCCTACTCCAGCCACTCGACATGTAGCCATGGCCCCACAATAGAGGATTGAGTTGGTATCGCATAAATCTAGACTAGAATCCACATATGGTGATAACAGGCGGTCTACAGCATTTACTAAATACATATTCCGCCTGTTAACGGGCAATCGCGGTAAGTGAGGTCTGTCATTGATTGATAAGGATCTATACTTCAAAATCGTATCCTCCAAAGTACTCCTCAAACGCTCAATATCATGATCACTAACACATACCTCTTCACTTGGATGTTCCGTTAACCTTGCGGCATCCTCAGAGACCACAGGGATATCGATGCATACTTCAGCATCATGGTGAAGGGGTCGCGCTTCGTGACGGAGTCGCTCAAGAACAGAGTCATCCAACAGGTGACATCGTTGTATGGCTCGCACTTGATCCGATAATCGTTGTGCAGTCACAGACACAGTTGGATGAAGGGTCTGAAGCAAAGCAAGCATTTTAGGCCTGTACGCCGTAAGGTTAGTTCCCCCCTCTGTCGCCCCAAAGTAGGCCCGCATGACACTTTCATTTAAAGTATCCCATCTCATGCGGCGCACTACACCACTGGATGCGGGAGCCATGGGCAAAGAATTACTCTCCGAAGACTCCAAGCGAACCGGTGGTGGGCGACCTCTTCTCGCTGGTGTTGGTCGCGAGCAGGCCGGCGAGGGCGGCTCGGCGTTGTCTGTAACCCGAGTTGTCGGCGGTGATGATGTCGCTGATGTGGCTGTTGCCTTGTCTGTCGTGGCACAGGACAATACAGGTCGCGGTGGTGTTGGGCGTGCGTCAATTGTATCGACAACCCGCTGACGGCACGTTTGTTTTGGATTACGTCTCATTTTTGGTTGTTTTTCATTCCATTTTATTAATTATATATTTGTTTCTATTGTAGTCAGTGTTTTCTTCATTTTTATTGGTTTTTTTCCGAGTTATAATAATAAATATTGTATAATGTTTTGCTGGATAAAATTTTTACGTCTGACACTGTCAACGGTTGCCATTATAATTATTATTATTACGTACCGGACAAAACGCAATATATTTCAACTTTAGGCCGGTCATTCGTCGGGTCGTGGTATTTCACCGGTCGAACCGCCCCATTCACATATTAGTTATTATAGTTGCGGGGTCTAATAGATTTTATCCTCAAGTCCATTTCCATTATGTTTAATATATTTGAAAGCTCGATACAATATACTGTGCATAATTCAGATAATTGTTCGATTTGTTATTGTGCAGACTGCTGGGAACAAAGGCTTAAATAGGTGCATAGTGTTTTACTGTAACAAGAGCGTTAAAAGTAGGTTAAACTTTTATAGCTCTCGACGGGATGTAGTTCAGCTGTTGCTGCTAAAATATACGAGGGTTTTATAGTTTAATAGTAATGATCTTCTATTATTTGTTCATATTGAAATATACGTTTAGGTGGGCGATACACAAGTCTTCGAAGATCGTAAATGGTACACTACGAGTATATAAGATTATTGAATGAAATGTTAATTCTACCTATTAGCATTTTTCTAGGTCTTCTGTTTATAACTTCAATAAATCGATAAGAATATTGCAATGTTGTTAATCCTATATCGTTGTAGTTTGTTTGAGAAGCTTAAAGAAATGTTCGACTATAATCGTCTTGTTATTAAGTGGCGATGTGATCTATGGACAAGGTGCTAAAGTACCATCCTATTCACCCTTATAAGAACCCAACTTATTTTATTAAAAAATCGATTCGGCAAGAATCGGCAAATGAGAATGTGCCGAACACAACAACACTGACGTGCAGTAAAACGAGTATTTACTTAATGAAATTACTAGAATATAATTCCTAATATTATTCTGTTCTTCAGAACGTTAATATTTTTTTTATTTTGTATACAGGTGTTGGCAAACAAAGTCCGTACCTTATAATTATCTGAATTTAAATTACACTTTTTAATAGAATTAATGTTTATATAAATTAAGTTTGCATGGGTTGTATGAAATGAGGGTATATATGATAGTATTCCTTCATAATTCTACGATATTTTTTTTATATGGATGTCGTCATTATAGCTCAATTAACTGTTTAAACTATTTTTGTACATGAAAACCCATTTGATAAAAAAATGAAGTTGCATCTAAGTGACGACGCTGTCTCAATTGGTCAATAATAGCAATTAATTTCTAATTTATTAATTTCTTTTGTTTTAACCATCCTAAAACAAATTATCTAGACTATAATATACCGCCGGTTACGCAGTTATATGCCACAAACACGCAAGTTTAAGGGTAATAAAAAGATTAACCAACTGACAAATCACGCAATCGCTAAAATTACTACTGCCTTTTGTATTTATATTGTTTAGTAAAAGACTCTTGAGATGGTAAAAGGTTATTCTTTAAAAGTTCATTAGATACGACTATAAACATTGTAAAATGCCACGTGGCTTAACTTCATAAGCCATGTCTTATTATTATTTTTAGAAATTATCGTGGAAAACACGAGTAATTTGATGTTTCGACGACGGTATACACGAGGAAAAAATTATACCTTCGTTAAAGGTCGTGTCGTCAAATATTACAACTAATGCGTATTCCCTTTGGGAGTGGCATATAACATGAGCACAGGGCACACTCACTGTTCATGCTTGCTATTAATTATTCCTTATAAACCGACCTTCGTTCCTGTATGTATCAAGTTATACGGTTGCCGAGACTGTATTCCTTGCCGGAGTTAATTAATATGTAATATTTACGGTGAAGAAAGCGTTAGAAAAGTGACTCAGTAGCCAAGAGGTTGGTTGTTGGTCGTAATTCAGGGTTGTCGTATCGAATCGCGTTTGCATTCACCAAATGGAACGGATCCTTTGCATTATTTGAATCCCTTATACATTACAATGCTCATCGGTTTAAGGTACTTTACTGTCCTTCACTAATTTGATTTCTATAAATGTTTTTAAGTGGATGTTTTGACTAGAGTTGAAAAGGTTCAGTGGTTTGTGTTGTACGAACGTACGTACATGTTGAAAGGATGAATGAAGAGAGACTAACGAAACATATTCATGTTGCAAAAGTGAGTGGCAGTGTTGGTAGGGGACGCCCTAGGAGCACTTATATCGATCAGATTAATGACTTACTAAAAAGGGCGATATAAGGAGCACCCATAACCGTCAAGCATGTATGCGTAGATGTAGAGCAGAGATGTGCCAGGATCGTGCAAAATGGAAATGAGCTCTACCTACCCTTCTGGGTTACGGGTGTAGGCGCATATTTATTTTTTGTTATATGATACGACGCAATCCATTTGATATATAAGATAGGTTCATAAAATTGATGTCGAAGACAAATCCACGAAAAATTTAGGTTGTCGGTTCAACATTTCAGTAACATGCGAGATTGACGCTGGTTGGATAACGTGTGGAATCACGCGTGTGCAATTAAATGTTGCCGACCGACAACGATAATCCTGTTAGTGGGCAGGGGGTTAGCGCCAACTGATAATATGATTCTGTTATATAAGTCAGCCTGTTACAAAAGGTATAATAAAAAATAGCGAGTTCCACAGCAGACGCACATTATTTATTTATTTAATTTGGCTTGCCAAAAAAATATGAAATGATACTTAACTTATAACACACACTTAATTTTAGGAAGTAATAACATATTTCTTTTACAGGCAAACACAACACTTACAGAAAACAAAGATAGCAAAAAGATACAAAACAAAACTGTGTGACTAATTAGTAACGTAATAAGTATTAAGTGAGTAGTTAGGACTGTGTTTGAACAATACAATCATTAAATTTGTTAATAACTATAGTGCATAACATAAATATAAATTAATCTGAATTATAACAAACAACCACGGCTAATTTTTTATAAAATATAGTTGCAGAATTGGAAAAAATGTCTATCTCCGGTATTTTATGCAGCATTTCATTACATTTACATGCGATTTTGTTCAAAGGTGCATTTTGCCAACATTCGTACGATATCGGTGAATGTTAAACATATCTCGTCTCTTAAGGTAACTTATGATGTGTTACGAGGGACCACTAAATTGATTTCACTTATTAATTCGGGAACTATTACTAAACCATTTATTATTTTATATAGCAACATTATATCGGTAACAGTCCTACGTTGATCTAAGGATGTCATTTTGAAATAATTTAATCTATTAAAGTAATCAAGGTAGCGCGATCATGACCTGTCCTTATATGCTAAATGTCTTGTAAAACTTTTTTGAACCTTTTCAATTCGATCTATGTGACACCGATACATGGGGTTCCATACTGGGGAGGCGTATTCGAGCGCACTCCTGACATACGCATTATAGAGTATTTTTAAAGGCAATACGGCTTGAAAGTCTCTGCAACATCTCTTAATAAATCCAAGGGTTCTATTTGCTTTGCCGACGATGTTATCAAAATGCCCTATAAAAGACAGTGTATGTATGTGTAACATGTGTCATATCACCCTGGTAATAAGCATTTTTTTGGAACAAGGTGGCAAAGGGATAAGCAGTTCGCCATATAAGGTGACCGATGCCCATAGCCTTCTTCGACAAGCTCATTAGTTGCAGATGCTTTGCCCAACTTTAAGTTACAGGATTCTTTAAGTCCCCTACCCATCCATTTCCACGGTTAAATACTTTTTCCTCACCCATCCAATCGCTATTAGAAGAAAATAGAAGGGGGATGAGGACTAGAATTAGGCCTCCGACTCATCGCTAGAAACGTATGCATCCAATTCACACCTATCTTCTGTGAGATCGTGGTATTTCATACGATCGGACCGGCCCGTATGTGCAACAGATTTGGTGGTGCAGGCTTTACCACTGTCAAACTTACAGCAGTCCTGCACATACTGGACTTTCCCCAGCATGGCTCAGAGTGACTTGGTCCTTACCCTCCAGCCGAAAATTACCTATCAAATTACCACAGATAATTTACAGGCCTGATGATGATTACCTGATGATAAAGCGCGAAACGGATTCATATAATAATGCACAAAAATAAGTAACAAAAGAACCAAAGAAATAATAATAAATTGGTAAACCGGCAATCAATGTTAAGAAAATTGTGTTAACATTGCGCGTCGTTATCATCGTTCCCCGGCTCCCAGCAACACACTTCCGTCGCTTTAAATGAAAACAGTCAGATTGCAGGAAAACGAGAGCAAAGATGTTGCTGCACATCAATAGCTATTGGCTGCAGCTTCGCTGGCACACATCTTCGCATTATAACTGTTATTAAAAATGTTGGGTAAAATATTTCAAAAAGTTTCATTTTCGCACTCATTTACTCGCTTTTCATATGGTGGAGGTTTTAAACCAATATTTTTCGATCTCCGTTAGATTTTTCAGACATTCTCTTTCATACTAACCTTATGCTGATAACAAGCACACAAAAAAATAAATTAGCCAATTAGGTACAGGCGTTCTGGAGTTACGAGTACGCGCATACAGACAGCAATTATTTTTTTATAACTATTGGAATATGAATAACGACTGGAGAGGATATGTATTTTATTTAATATGGAATGTTAACCACGTGGTAGGTACTGTGCACCTCTAAATGGCAAAAACATCCATGTAATATAATAAAAAAAAGTATATAAGCCTTAAGTAAGTTCTCTCGAATTTTATCTAGAAGCTATTGACTGAACTGTGAGTACTTATGTACAAAATACCTTTACCTCGTGATATTTTCTACAGTATGATCCAAAGAGCGGCAACTTACTGATACAACGGTCTTCAGTTAAAAAATCGCAGTGCATATACTTTACCACATTTCATGTTCGTTCAAATATTATAATATTCCAAAATGAATAAACAACTTTATGACGGTAATCCTGTTTGTATCAACCGCAATGAGGAGGTTACTTGAATCAAATATTCATTGTGAATATCGTATTAACTGTGTGCACAGTAGTTATCGACATATCATATTTGCACGCACAAATAACAGACAGAAACAGAAAGGTTTCAATATTCCTGTTTTGAAATTGTAAGCCACGATCTTACAACGACAGATGACAACGCAGTCAAGCTCGGTTCACAGCTAGTTTGCCTTATGATGCTTGGAAGTTGTACACGCGGAAAGAACGGACGGTGATATCTATCTCTGACTATCCCGGAGCTTATTTTATAGTATTAGTAAACGTTTTTAGTAATAATAAAGTCATACTTTTAATTTCTTAAATTCATTTAAATTTGTGGAAATGTATACAAATATTATTTTAACTGTCCGATTTAAAACTGACGAGGGTTTTATTTGCAAGATCGACGTCCATGAGAATAAACTTTCGCAAAACAACAAGCTTATTTTAGATAAATATTCAATATTATTTTACATTCAGGGATTGGATGTTAGTTTAATATAATACCTTCTCTTCATAATTGTGTTATGGATCACATCCATCCATAATGATGTCTTGTGATGTCTTGTGCAGCCAGTATTTGCTGATGAAGCAGAAGAAACGTTAGTAGTAGTGTTACATTTATCGTTCACTTTCAAGACAATATTAGTTTCTTAAAGAAACAAATAATTGATGATCATGTTTATTGCAATTCAAATGACATTAGATCGGACATTTGCTAGGCTAGCAGCAATTTTTTTGGTTGATCGGCCTTCGAGAAACCGGGCGGCAAACAGGAGAGTGGCCCACCTTACGTTACGTGAGCATCGCTAACCATAGCGCTAGATATCCGCAACAACTCTTTAAGTTGGAGAAGTGGGGGATAAATTGATAAGGGAGGGACGGGAATAGGGTCCTTGGTGCCGAACTCGTTAGATCAAACGTAACAAAATAACGTACCTGGCTTTTATCTCTTCTTCAAAAAATACCGTCATATATCAGCCAATTTACTCAAAATCATAACTAATTGTATACGTTAACGTTGCTCATACAGTTTTCACCGATATATACTCGTCTATTAGTGAAAACCGTTCGAAAATCGCCGCCATACGTTTTGAGCCTATAGCGTTCTGTTAAATAGGCGAGGACCCGGTAAGGGCACTTTTGGCGAGTTGGTTCCGTAATATTACACTCCTTACGTGTATACAAAATTTTTATAAGGATGTACTATACTCACAAACATTCTGGAAAAAGCGAAAAACTAAAAACGTGCTTATGACCACAATCGTATGCGGCTTTCTTTGAATTTAACAATAAATAACTTTTATGCGTAGTACTTACGTAACTTATGAACACATTGCCCACTAGAGGTTCATAACTCTTGGTAATAATTAATGATCCTGTATACTCTTAAACACTAGGGATCGGTAAAAAGAAGTTACTTTAAAAGAGTGGGCTTAAAAGCTTTGTAGGAATAATTAAAGTAACATTATTATTACAAAAGTATTTATTAAATTTATAAAAATCAAATAGATCTCTCGATTGAGACAACTTATCACGGTACTACGTTGGGTTTTGAAAATAAGATATTTTTGACATTAATGTGTGATATTGGAGTCCAAAGGTAGGCGAGAAATCAAATACCAAGGCAATCAGTGTTATCGTCTGCAAAATATTTGCAGAAGAAAGAGGGTGGGCTATCCCACCCTCTTTCTTCTGTGGTGCATCAGCATAATTATGTTTTGGGTCCATGTAACCAAGGAAGGCAATCCATCCACGTAATTATCCTAGAAGATCATAGAAAGAAACATTCGAATAAATCGCTTTTTGTCAAAGATAATAGGACACTTTTGCAACATCCAGACTAATTTATGGCCTCCATTGTTCAAGATTGTACAATGACACTAAACATAATACTAAAAGAACATACGAAAAACAAACCTATGAAGTTTTTATGTATATACTTAGATATAGACTTATTATTAAAATTAAAACGTACAACGTTAATTAACAGTACGGACTTTGTTCGCCCGTGTCACCTGGTGTGTTTCATACCTTGAAAATAATAGATCTGTGAGGATGCTATTTATATCTGCCGAGTAATTAACGGCTGACGAAAACGCGAGGTACAAATAAATCTTCGTGATAATTAGACACCACTTTAGGGAATTAAATACTTTCAGTTTTGACATGAATCTAGGCGATTATTAAACAAGATCGGCTAACCTATGATATTTTGAACTCAAGTTCAAAATATCATAGGTTAGCCGATCTTGTTATTTTGAACTCAAGTTCAAAATATCATAGAGGTTGAACTACTGGCAGTAATTTTTTTTTAAGTTTCGAAGTAGGATTGCGTGTGGCACCAACTTCCTGCTTGTGATTTTTGTCGTCATCATAAGCTTTATGATTAATACTAGTGACCCACCCCGGCTTCGCCCGGGTACCGCTAGTTATGTTGATCCGATCGCTACCAAGCACAGGAATGTGCCAATCTGGGCAATTCCTGTAAATTTCATCGAAATCGGTCCAGCCGTTTCAGAGTCTATAGGTCTATAGGGAACATACTTACTTTTTATCTAATATTTTTCCATAAAAAGTATCCTATGTTACTTCTAATACCTCCAAGAATATGTGTACAAAGTTTCATGACAATGGATTAAGTAGTTTTAGTGTGAAAGCGTTACAAACAAACTTACATTCACATTTATAATATTATTTGGTAGGGAAGAATTCGACAGCTAGCTGTCAAAAATCCGATCAAATGTTGAGTTCCGAAAATCATGATTATCATCTTTTTTTTCTCATAGAAATTGAAATTATTTGACATGAAAATTGAAAATGTTTTTAGTTGAATAAAAAATTGATATATTATATTATACCTTATACCTTTCAGCAACCGGTCGTTTGTTAATGTAATTCTTCCTTATTATAAAACAAGTGTGAACGTAAAAGATAATCGAAACGCTATTGAAGTATTGATATTGAATCATCCAAATCAAAGAAATCCCAGGCGGATTAATGTTTTCATGTCAACCTGGTATTGTTTCAAATATTGGCAAACGTAGCACGCTGCCGATCCTTCGAGCGCTGAATTTAAATGAAGGCATTCAATGTACGAAGATCGTTTGTTTTGCAACAAATGATTTACTGTTTAAGTTGTTTGTAATTTCTGGAAAACTGTTGCGTTGTAACTGTTTTTAATTGAACGACAAACGTTTCACTTAATTAATTCTTCTTTACAATTATAATATATGCCTTTATATTTCTCACAATTATATAGTTTAGGTACAACGCATATTTTTTATGTGACAAGGTGGCAAACGAGCAAGCGGATAATCTGATGTAAAGTGATCGCTACCCATAGACATCCGCAACAAGCAAATGTGTTGCAGATGCGTTGCCTACCATTAATGGACAGAGGAGGGCATAGACAGGAAAAAGTATATTTCCTATTCCCCGTTAATCCCCTCCCCGTCCAATCCTCTTCCCTTTCCCATCCTATCCCTTATAAGGAACGGGTGGGAAACCACCTCACTCATCGGACGAAACGCAAAGTATTTCTACTTCTCGCCTGTTTTCTGGGAGGTTGTCGTATTTCACCGGTCGAGCCGGCCAATTCGTGCAACAGATGTTGTTTTTGTATTAAATATGGATGTCAAAGTGCTAAAATATAAGTATATTTATGACGAAAAAATAACATTTTTTAAGTAACTTGTCTTACTGTCTGTAAATTGTTTATTAAGCCTTGGGGAAGCTAACCTTATCTTAATCAATAAAAACACGGCACGTATAGATAATATGTAATATATTATTATGTCTTTATATCGATAAGTGTTAAAAATCGTTTATATGGCTTAGTAGGTAAGTTATTACAAATCAATACAAGCTTATGGATTGATTTACAGTATGTCAATATATGCTTCAAAAGGTACAAACGTAGAGTAGGTACCTTGAAATTCACAAAGCGGAAACGTATTTGTGTATTGGGTTCGATCGACTCCGTAATAGACTTCTCTTTCAACATAACGATCAAAAGGGATTACCTCCCTAATGTTCTAACTTGGAGAATAAATAAAGCAGTTGATTTTGCCGCGTGTTATTAAATTAAAACAAACAAATTCTATATATCAATAATATATACCACTAAACCAATTTCTGATGATTTGATAATTATTATTTGATCATTAAAATCAGTGATTCACCTCGGCCTGAAAATTGCATAGAAATCAGTCCAAACGTTTCAGAGTCATACATACATACATCGCCTTTTGGTTGTATCGAAGATTGCGTCTGGCGCGAGTAAAACAACGGTCAAAGTCTCTATTGCGGTTTATGAATTTATTTATGTTCCTAAATTGACGCAGAAGTAATTTATAAAATTATTAAGGGGTACATATATATGACTAATAACTGATGACTGATGATATACTTCGAATTATGACTTGCAAAGAGCATACCGCGCGGTAGTAAGCACACCCTACTGTAGTCTTATCTAATATTGATAAATAAATAAATGTAGAAAAACCAGCCATTACAAAATTTAATCACGAAAACGTTGTGTACGATGTCAGAAATGTGGTTGCTGATGTTTCTTTCCTTGCTTAAAGGTACAATCATTATTTTTCACCACTAAAACCTTTTAGCTTATATTAAGGATTTCATTCAAAATTTAAGAAGTTTTAAGCAAGTTTGTATTTAGGACACGACTTTTTCCTCTCTTAAATTCTTAAGACACCGTCGGCTTAATTTCCGAATGGAAGATTAATAGGTAGATTCAGCGCCTACTTGCTAAAGAATATTTTATTAAAACATTTTTTCTTTTAGCGTTCCGTAGTAGAATAAAAAACTTGACAAGTATTTTTTTATAAATAGGGAAAAGAAGCTAAATTATACGAACTTATGTATTGATAAATTAAGAAAAATTGATTATTCCTAAGATTTGTCTTCATGTTATGATCAAATGTGTAGTGACGCGATTTATCATAAAACTATAAATACCAAGTATAATGAAATAACCGAATATCTAAAGACGGCAGCTCGTCTTAGCTATATATGTACATACAGTTAAGAGAAAAGAAAAACACCTGTATACGATGCTGTCTTTTTGGATCTGTCCAAGGCGTTTGACTTAGTTTCTTATGTTGCTTCTTATATGTGAAATGTATGCCAAAGATCATGGATTAAAATATAATATTAATAAAAGTGACTTGCTTGTCTTTTGGGCTAGTAAAAAACTCTCTCATCCATTGTCTGTCAGGTGTAATATTTTGGCTCGCAGGTTTTCAGGATATTCTAAAGACGTAAAAGTGTCATTATTTAAAGCATTTTGTCAAACACATACACCTGCAGCTTGTGGGTCAACTATTTACAAAAAGCATACAATGCCCTGCGCGTTTAATATAATAACGGGTTCAGGACGCTACTACGGTTACCACGATTTTGTAGGGCATCTGGCATGTTCATGGACATGTGAACAGATGGCTTTAAAACAATCGTACGCAGAACAGCATCCCTGATGCACCGGTGGAGAAATTGTGGTGACACTAATGGTTTCCTGAGAACCGTGGCGTGCAGATGGAGCTCATCATTCTGGCGGCACTGGGTAGCTCTGCATATGAAATAATTATAATGCTTATTAATATTTATGTTACATATATATTAACTAATTCTGTACATAAATAAAGGTTGGTTGTATGGGTAAAACAGGGCATACACAAAGGTTGGTTGTATGGGTAAAACAGGACATAAACAAAGGTTGGTCGTATGGGTAAAACAGGACATAAACAAAGGTTGGTTTTATGGGTAAAACAGGGCATAAACAAAGGTTGGTTGTATGGGTAAAACAGGACATAAACACAGGTTGGTTGTATGGGTAAACAGGACATAAACAAAGGTTAGTTGTATGGGTAAAACAGGACAAAAACAAAGGTTGGTTGTATGGGTTAAACGGGACATAAGCAAAGGTTGGTAGTTTAGGTAAAACAGGACATAAACAGAGATCGGTAAGAAAAACAGGACATTAACTGCGGGTCCCTAAAACGTTTTTGTAAGACATGTAATTGGCCACTTTTTTATTATTGAGCAGCATCTTAGTAATAAGTTAGTAATTCCCGTAATAATAATTGCCGAGGATCAATCGCAAAACAGATTTTCGTTTCTATAATCATGTGACACAGTAATAATCTCGGCCTCGTTATTGAGGCTCTATGTAACCTTTGAGCATTACGAATTTAACTTAATTTTCCTTTTAATTATGTTGCCGGGAAAAAAAATCAAACAAGAAAAACGAAATAATCGCAAGATGTATGTTTTATTTAAATTTATGTCTTGTTTTAGATATAATATCGTTCTAGTACAGGACCCGGATAGGTGGTGCTGACGACCTAATCAACATATCGGGAAGCTCTGAGATTCAGAATGGGTCAGGACCTAATGATATTGCCGATAGTAATAGTTCATTATCTCAAGCAGATTTACTGATCATTCAAATATTGTGATTATAAGTGTAGTAAACATCTTTTTTATTATGGTTTAATAAATATTTTATTTTATTTATAACTTTACACTTAACGATACTTCCTTTGTGAGTTTCGTGGAAACGGGTACAACGTTTTTTGTTTGTGAAAAATTGTATTAATGAGAAAAGTTTGGACAAAGTTAATGGAGTAAGGAAAGATTGCAAAATAATTTTTTACTTCTTGACCATTTTTAATTCGAAACTTTACTAAGCGAAATCGACTTCCATTAAACGTAATCTTGAAATTTATGCCAATACAACAATAGTGTTTTTATATTTGACCCCTCGTTTTATTTATATTTTATTCTTAACAAAAGTTTAACTTTTGTTAAGAATAAAAACAAAATAAAACGTATTTTACAAATTTATTTGTTTTCTGCCCGCATGAGAGTCAGTTAGTATCTGATGTGAACACAATAAATGTTTAGTTTAGAGACATCTTAAGCACTGCACTTATACATGATACATGCACACTGACCGTAGTTCATACAGCATAGGTTCTGGCTACAGTTTTTACGGCCGGCCGCCTGCCTAACGTCAACCCTTCTCGGGAATAATAAGCTACTCACCTAACTAACCAAACATATTACAAAAGAATACATATATAATTTCTAAAATCGTACCTTACCGTACTGCGGTACCAAATATAGCTGTTACCATTACGAGGGAGCGCCGTACGTCTCCGAATTATAAAGATTATAATATATATATAGTTAACTAAAATTTCAACTGAACAGATTTTTATAGCATTTTCAATTAACAATTTTACATAGTTATTTAAATTGATATAACTTTTTTTTGAAAAATTTTATTCTGTTTATTTTATTAACAATAGTTTTTCTCAAATGTCTTACATGTACAGACTGCGATCAGTTACACTTTCATTATATGTCTAGATAACTGTAGATCATAATATATAAATAACCTTGTTTAATAAAATAAGTCAAGCACAAATATAGAGTGCTTGCTTACGTGAAATTTTAAAGAAATAAAATTTTTAATTGCAAGGTCAAGGATTCGATCCGGTTATTGGATTGTCAGGTCACAAATAGAACTTTGAACCATAAGATACATTTTATCTTGACATTACATTTAAAATTCATTATCTTTCTTGGCTGATAACAAAGTTACATTAAACCAAACAAACAATCTAAAAAGGTAAAGTGAGCACCGGAAAGTCTTAAATTACCTAAGTAAAGGAAGCAAAATGGCGGAATTTGATTTTTAAAAATGTCGGACAAGCCTCAAGTTCCGTAATTAAAATAATAAGTAAGCTGACAATGGAAGTGGCTATAACCACCAAAAAGTAAGAACAAAATGGTCTTACTAAAATTAAGGCGAACTTGAATTAATAGAATTTGTAAGTATTTGCTGTGATACGCATAATTAATAAGTTTATGCTTTAAGAATAAATGTATCGTAGGAGGAAAGATAGTACACCGGAACGGAGTCCATAGAAGGTCCTGGAATCGAGTTCATATGATATTAATATTTTAAACTTAGTATGCCTAGTTATATTTTAAGTAATGCTACATATATGCACGTATTGTCTTTTGATATTGCTTTGGAATGCTGGCAACACTGAAATATCGCTTAACACCATAGCGAGGCAGAGTACAGATAATGTGTGTGTGTACAGTGCCGTATGCTTTATAAGGTAGCTTTTTAGCTACCTTAATCTGAATTCCATCACTCTAGGTGAAATTATGTAATTATTCCATCAGTTGGTTTTAACATTATAGTTATTTCTTTTTTTATTTTTGAGTTAGGATTATGTAGGTCAACCAGTCTCTTGTATTAAATTTCACACTCAAAGCTGGAAACAGGATTTTGAAATCCAATTATTAATTGTCTCTGGGATACTGGGTGACTATCGCTGTTCTCGAATCATTGCATTGTAGCCCCAGGTGAATTCCAGGAGTAGCACGCGACAGTGGTACCCTATATCAAATTTTATTCAATATTTTTGAAACTTCTTTGTTTTATTTGTATTTTCATTGTTTAGACATTTATTTAAAATATAATTTTTAAACATAGTTTTGGTGAACTTGGACAAACATGAAGGAAGCTTCAGATTCTTATTATATAGAGGATATATGATGACGTTAATATATTATATATGTACCAACGTATAATATATTAACAATGTCGTTGACCAGATCATCTGTTACGTTAACTTAAATCACGGTAATAATACTGATTTAATACACATATTATTTTTGTAACTTTATAACTCGAAGGATCATATAGACACATTTCAGTAAAAAATTTAAGTTAATATGTAGACATTTACTAACCTATCTTCGTTGACAAAATTATTGTGGGTCTCATTAGCTTGAAGTGTCCGCCATTTAAGTTAGCTTGGCGTATTAGCAACGGAAGGAAGGCGGGCTAAAAGCATCCGGTCTCTGGTGTAGTTTGTAAGTTAACCTAAGTGGATGATCACAACAGCCTCATTACCCGCTAATAATACTTAAGAATATAAACCTTAATGTTCGATTATGCATTTAAAAGTACAAATACGTGAAACACAAAAAAGGAAGTTTCAAATTTGCGAAACTATAATGTTATCACAACAAAGTAAAAATTTAAGAGAAATAAATTATAAACAGAATGCATGTACCCTAACGCTGCTTTTGTCTCACATTAACTTAAGTCGTTTGTTACTCGAACCGAAAATAAGATGATTTTTTTTCTTCCTTCTAATTATTTGGCTTTCGTAACAACAGTGTGTTTATATATGTACGCATTGAATGGTTAAAATGTAAATTATTTCTATTATCTTCTAATATTTCATATATGAGACCGAGTCGGGCAGATGGCCGGCTATAAAAAAACCTATTACAGTATGGACAACGCCCATACTGTGCCGACCTAACGTACAAAAAAGCGGGAAAAGAGCAGGGAGAAGAAGAAGTATTCATAAAACGTATCTATGCAGATAAACTATAACATTTTCTGCTTCCTTGCCTCGAAACGTTTGATATGCTAAAGTTCCACAAACATCCATTAGCCTATTTTTTTAAAACGTTACTCAAGTGCCGCTTCACATATACGTTGATAATTTTTGTCATGTTCATTTATCAAAGTGAGTTTTTAATACAAATTCTGAAGATCCACTTGCTATCATGTATTTAATAAGACTTATTTATAGTGTCTATAATCTGAGATACAATTCTTGTTCAAGGGAAATATAAGAACAATAAAAGCTAATTGGCGTGCTAGTAGTAACGGACGGAGCGATTACGTGGCGCCGAAATTGCGAAACTGACCTATTTCAAACGACCGAACCCAAATTTTCCCTTGTGATTTGTACTGTGTACTCTTGTTTTCTTTTATTAAAATTTTTCGTTTTGAATTTCTTTTTCTAGTTATTTGAATGTCACAATATTACCTTGGCTTTTCGCTTTGGTTTAGTTAAATTAGTCTTTAATTTATCACATACAATTTGGCCTTGGCTTAATTAATACAGGTAAACCTAGTAAAGAGGCCAAGCCCACGATGAAATTTAAAGTCTATATTAAAAAGTTCAGTCTCAACGGGGTAACCATCCACTAACTGGTCGAATTATATCACATTACGAGCTTATATAAAATCAATTATAAGACCCAAACCATTTTCTCAAACTAAGACAACAAACTGTGCTCGCTATAAATGTATATGCTATAACTATGCTCTGGATATTATATGCGTACACGATTCACGATTCGACAGAACCCAGGGGCAGGGGAATGAAACCGCACCTTTCATATTAAATATTCAGCGACTCGCCACAATACGAAAATTATAACCAGCACTGGATTCCAGAATGCGATTAACAATAAGTGTCATCTAACCGCCGACCGCTAGCCAATATCAATGACAATGACAGTGATTATCCGAATGCTCAACATTGGGCAAAAAATAAATACGTCAAGTCTCGCTAGGTAAAAAAATGTTTTAACAACAGATTTTAAGGAAGACGCAACTGCACCAATCACTCTTCTTGTTTATTTTTAATCAGTATTTAGGCCTATACGAAAAGCTTAAAAAAGTTCTCAAATTATATTAAACTGAAACGTTTTAAAATCTTTATTTATTTAAAACTAGCTTTCCTTCCTTCCAACATTATTTTTTAAACAAATTCAGAATATAAAATATTTCAGAATATAACTATAACAATGAAATAAAAAGTAACACGAAAAAAATACTGCGTATTCCTGACGTTATAAAACTCAAAAAGTTCTGAAATGTTGTAGCAAACGAATAAATTTTGCTGCAATGAAAGCTTCATTACTTCTAACGTTGTATTATTGTTGTAATATTTGATTTCCGGGAAGTGGGAACTGAACCTGATTTTAAGTAGGTTGTTTTCATAGCCACATTGAAATTATATTAGTTTAAAATAATAATAGGTTGTAAGGCCGGAACGTGATATATAAGTGAATTAGATGGCCATCAAAGAGTTAATTTGCATAACAAGGTCACATTGTGAACTGTTTTTATTTAAGATTTTTTAATTCATATGCAAATCTCATCACAATACATAATTTTATATTGATATCATGGGTAGTGGTACGTTATAATGGGTAAGTAAGTTATGCGTGAGTCGAAATATTGTGCTATATAGGGTTAAGGTTTCGAAATTAGCTGAAGAATTGAAATTACACTATACCAACATATGTGACATTCTTGTCAATTTTTTACCAGCATACAAATATGTATGAACGTAAATAAATAAATAAATATGCGCTCACTCCTGTAATCCAGAGGGGTAATCATGGATTTGGCGCGATCCTGGTACACCTCTCGCTTCTTCTACATTCCTACATCTACGCATGCATGCTAGTCGGTTATTTGTTCTCCCTATATAGCCCTTTTTAGTAAGTCAGTAATCTGATCGGTAAAGTTTTTCTAGGGCGTTTTTTTGGTGTTACCAACACTACCACTCACTTTTGCAACATAAATTTGTTATTTCTATTCATTCATCTTTTCAACATGCCCGAACCACAGAAGCATACGTTTATGTTTTATAAATAAGTAAAGATGCATCAATTTTTGACAATAAAATATTCGTTTCGGTGCCAAATTTAGATTTTATCGATATTTATTTAGCACAAAGAAACTACATCTGTAATAACTCGAGATAAATTGCTGCTCTTCGCAAGCACTCTTATTCCATTGCTTCCTTTGAGAAGCATCACATCATTTATTCTATCCTTATATAAATCGAAAACCGTAACGGAAGCAATTCTAGAGATGACATTTCTTTATTCCCAAACACACCCTTTACTTCGGAACGAAATGAAACAACAAATCATTTGCGTCGAAAAACTGAGTTTATGTTCAGCATTATTGGAGCAACTAAAACACACACATCAAAAAAGTCTAAGCAATGATGTCTAAGCAACTATTTAAAATTGTTATATCATTTCCTACCAAGTACCTATGTAAACTTTTTTGAGTAGCACCCAGGTCGAGGAAGGTGTACAACCACACGGCAAGATCGATTCATACAACTGACTGCAAGACGCCAGCCGAAGTTAACCGCCGGAGAGACAGGTTTAAGGCTACAAAATTCAAGTGGTGTTGTTGTTAGCTGCCAAACTGTGCGAAATCAACTGCATGAGTATGTCCTACGAGCGTCGTCGTACGTCACGGGAATTGCGCTCGTCGAAATAAATGGTGTAGGGAGCCCGGAAACAGTGGGATACAATTTTATTTTGCGATGAGTCCCGATTTGGGTTGAAGCCTGATACTAGAAGGGTAAGAGTGTACCGTCATCCTAGAAATACTGAAAGAGTAAGATGCGTTCAGGAAATGCATCAATACAACAGTTATGGTATGGGCGGGTATTATGAAGAGCAGACGAATTGAGCTCGTTTTTGTAAATGGTAACATGAACGCTGTAAATGACACATTGGCATTATTCGCACAAACGCTTGGGTCCGATTTTACGTTGTTGCACGACAATGCGCGTTCGCATACAGCTTTGTATACACGGGCGTATTTTGCAAGGGAGAACATCCTGGTTTTGCCTTGGCTTGCACAATCGCCAGACCTCTACCGCATCGAGCATTTTTGTTATAGCATAAGGGGGCAAACGTACATACAGTACTCGTAATTATTTATTAAAAAAAACAATTGTTGTTTAATTTTTGTTTAATCTTTATTTAAAAAAAATTACAATAGAGTTACAATATCTTTCCCGCCAAACCACTTACATGGTTTATAGGCGTCGCACCTTTTAATCAAATAAAAAATAAACAGTATATACATAACAAATTAAATAAAGAAAATACTATGGTACCAAAAATACAAGGAGTAAATAGAAAAAAATAAATAAAATATACCTTAACTGAAATACTTTAACTATTAACAAAAAAAAACAAAAATCACTACGCTTAAGAAGCTTATCTTTAATCACTTATTACTACAATAAATTTTTTTCAGGGCGACCCTACTGATCGCCGTTGTGTTACTCAATGGTTGTAGGAATTTGTTTATAAATTTAGGAGCTAAAATTTTTTTTGTGCCTTCCCCATAATAATTATTAGCTTTGACTTCTCGTAGCTTCCCTGCAGCGGCAGCCCTAGTGCTATAATTGTTAACAACTACATCTGTAAGTCTCTCATCTTGATATGATTGTAACGTAATTAGGTATTGTGTTATTTTATCTACAGGTAATATCTGACACTCTTTAAAAAGTTTATAATAATCATTTTTATATTTATCTTTAATTTTCTTATCGACAATTAACTTTAATAAACGTAACTGTATTTTTTTAATTTGATCAGTGTATGTTTTAAATGTTAATCCGTATGAACTTAACCCATAGCAAATGACAGAGTCCGCTAACGCATAGTATACCATAAACATAATGTGCTTGTTAACAACTCTTTTGAGCTGATATAATTTAGCCAACACAGATCTTAATCTATTGCATACAGCATTTATATGCGGGCGCCAGTTAAAACAGCTATTTAATGTGAAGCCTAAATACCGAAAAGTAGTAACACAATCTACTGTTGAACATTTGTACACAGTCTGGTTGCCACGGTGAAAGCAGTCAAATGAGTGGGCAATGACATAAATCCCGTATGCTGCAGCGTGCTTTGCATTCCTATTATAGGGTGAATATATATGCATAGACTTTGTTTTCTCTATATTTAGTAGTATACCATTATCATGCGTCCATTGAACAACTCGATCAAAATCATCTTGCATCAACCTTTCTATCCTATTTAGGTCTTTGCCAGCCACCAACAAGCACATTTCGTCTGCATACATACATATATTATACACCCTACAGTTCTCGACCACGTTGACCACACTGTTTACATGCATAATGTACCCAACCGGGCCGAATACTGAATCAAAAAAGCATTAAAAAATAAGAAAGTACTAAGGATTTAATGCGAATACACATTGTAAAATTTAAATTTGTATCTGTTTCTTAGACTTTTGATGTGTATATTAACCTAACCTAACCTAAGAGTCTAATTTACGATTCATAAGTTCGAATTCCAATAAATTCGTGTGTTGGAGTTCTGAAATAATAACAATAATATCCTGGACATTATTCAAACAAGAAATCCCCATGCCTGGTCGGCCAGTGAACGTGCTTGTCATGCTCCCGCGGCGTCCACACGATGGTAACGAGGAAACACGTGTGGATTTTAGTGGGTACGCCCACCTCAGTGGGAAAGCCCCACAGTCCCCCTGTTACCCCGAACAGGGGCGTGCATAAGGTTGCTTTTTCCACAGGTCAAAAAAATGGAATGTATTACAAAAACGCTTATCGATGGTAAGAATAAATCACAAATACGTTGTTTGGACCATGACGATCCTGCTTACTTCGCCGCAACAAACTTTAAAAGGAAATCCAAATTTACTAATAGGCAAATAAATATTCACGCCATAAATTACATAAATAAATAACATGATATAATGTCCCTAAAACTAAATAATTATAAAAGCAAGCAAGAAATTAAAAAGCCATGGTGTAAAAATAAAGAACTTGATAAACCAAACTAAGCTCTAATTTTTGTGCAGCGCAACAACTGCTGTTAAGCAAAGCACGTTCCCGCGCCTTCGTGTGTCGAGTTCGGATTGCTGTTTTCAATATACGAGGTTTATTTGGATCCCATTAAATGATATGTTGTCTAAATTGGTTTCGATTTGGCCTGTTATATTTACGATGTTAGAAGAGTTTTTAGATGTTTACTGATTGTTTTAATTTTAATTTTATTTGATTGTCATGTTAATATCATATTTCCTGTTGTGTTAAGCTTAAAAGGAAGGATTACATAATAGCGTGTTTAATATTTACAATAAATGTCGTTAAATAACCCAAGTATAAGAATAATGCTGTCTAATTGGCGGGTTAGTCACGAACTAACCGATTATATGCGCCATAATTGTCAAATTGGCCTATTTTAAGCGGTCGAATTCGACCTTTTTTCATAAATTACTTGATAAAATAGCAGAACCTTCCACCTTTAATAATCATGGCACAAAACAAAAAAATACATACTACGATAATGAATGAAAAAAAAAAACATTACGGAAATGTTTACAGAAGTATTGGGTGTATGTCGTCAATTTATTGTTTTATTTTTCTCAGTGAAATACAAATTGCAGTAAAGGTAAAATGAATGAGACTGCATAAGTTTCAGTCAAAGCGTTCTGGGAAAATGAAAAGTTAAAATAGACTTTTCCTGTCCCATACCCAGATGTAAGTTGGTGAGACGTTCAGAGTAATATATTAAGTTCTTACAAGTAGATATTTCAAAACGATGAAAATGTTCAAAATTTTTCTAAGGAGTAAATACATAATATTGGTGTCATCCTTTATAATATATCAATCGCTGTGGAAAGTTCTTGTTAGTCATGATAGAATCGTTCTAAGCATCCATTAGCCAATCATAAAAGTCGACCTCTGATCTTTTTATGACGCATCTCATATATTTTTATGACGTCATCTATCCCGCGTACTAAGTGTTAATTTTTTAAAGAAATTAAAAAGCCTTTATCCTTATCTTTATTTGGGTCGGTTTTTATCAAGAAAGTAGTTGAGAGTAAGTGTACATGTGAACATAAGTAGACTAAATTGATTATTTATTAAAATATGTACATGAAGTGAGAATCGCAGGAAAGTTCACCCCGACTTAGTTGTACTATTGAAACTAGATAACTGATATATGACTTATACGACTTTTGTAAATTTGTAAATACATACTTATATAGATAATACACCCAGAGTTAGCACAAACAGACATATCCACGCCAACCGGCCAGTCGAGCCAGTTAAGTACAGTCTTTGGCAAATGCAATAGTTGTCTTACACGTCATGTTTGCAATTAATTTCTCCCGCCCCCCAAATTCAATCACTTGTCTTATTTCATCATTTTAATTAATCACTCCAGATGGAGGCTTCGGGACGAGTTTAATTGTATTTGTACTATAATAAAGGCTTCGTTGTTTTTATAATTTAGATTAAAGTGATTACCCATCTCCAGTGATTGGCACTCTCCTTATTCGTTTGCCCTCTTCTAAAAACATCATCTGGTCTTTTAAGGTTCAACATATAAATGTAAATAAATTAAATCTGTTACGCCACGGCGTGTCCAGAGGTTTCAATTTAAATCTTGGAGACGTCTACGCATACTGTTTGTCGGTTGCGGATCCATTGAATATCCCCGTTCTTTGCATATCACCGCCGAAGTGGATATATATGCGGGTATAGTCGTTCCCTGGCAACAATAACTCACTCTTCAGTTATCATTTCAAAATGTCGGATCACCATTAACTTAGCGTCAGATTAATTTACGTTATTTCTCGTATTCAAATTATTTAATATCTAAAATGATAACAAAAGTCATAATTTGCGTTCATATCAAGCATTCTATTGTTAAAAGTATTCCTAAACAAAGCACGTTCGCATTCCGCCGCGCGTTGAATTTAAATTGGCATTTTCAATATTCGAAGTTTATTTGAATTTATTAAAAATTCAATTTTGCTTGATTTTGATTTTTCAGCCACCTTTCATAAAAGAAAATCGTTTTTATTACTATACTAGTGACCAGCCCTGGCTTCGACCGGGCACCAATAATGTTGATCCGATCGCTACCAAACACAGGAATGTGCCAATCTGGACAACCCCTGTAAATTTCATCGAAATCGGTGCAGCCGTTTCGGAGTCTATAGGTCTATAGAGAACATACATACTTTGCTTTTCATTTACTATTTTTTATCATAAAAAGTATTCTTTGTTACTACTTATACCTCCAAGAATATGTGTACAAAGTTTCATGATGATCGCTTGAGTAGTTGTCGCGTGAAAGCGTAACAAACAAACTTACATTCACATTTATAATATTACTATATTTTATTATTTCATCTAAAAAAACTGGCTACAACCTTTTTATTTGTCAATCTAAGGCGACTTAATCATTTCTCAAACATCTGAGGTGCCATAAGACACATACAAGACATGATTGTGTCTCCAAGCCAAGTACCACGTTCATCAACAAAATATGTAATATGTGAACGTGTAGGCATGAGACTACAGTATCTCTCCTACCAGGTGTCAACATTGCACATAACCTAATTTTTTTGCCTTATTTTTAACTTAATATTTTTTTATCATTATGTTCGTGTTAACACTTTATTACCATTTAAGTGTAATGTGTGTATTGTCGGGACTCAAAAGAATAAGGAATATACTAATAGAAACGAAATAAATAAGAACACTTAGATATCCTCCGATATCGACATATTAAAGAGCTTATTAGGTCACAGGTGTTATTAAGGATGAATCTTACCACCAAGAACCAAACAGTTCCGAAATCAAAACATTTAGGATTCAAATAAACATATGGCCCGACTGCATATTTAGTCTTTGACTCGAGGCGAAAAACTAGGTATTCAAGCAGTTAGACAGACTGATCGATAAACTACTAATCGGTATTAACTATCGGTTTTAATGAACGGTCGGGAATGTGACTCGTACGACGTGCAAGGCCTACGAATATCGCCACTTAGACCTTTTTTATCGAACTGATATGTTTCGAGAAAAACTGTAACATATCTTTCGCAGGCCTATAAAAATTACAGGCAATAGTTAAAATAATAATTCACAACAGCTAAAACTCTAATGATTAAACCATTTGTTAAATTATAATACTACTACTAAAATTATCTCGACTGTGAACAGGGTGCTTCCGAAATATCATAACCCACCTACAGAGCATAAATACAACACGGTTATATTGTAATATAAATATTACAATATTAACACAATAAGTAAATTGAATATGGAGAACGAATCTAACCAAGTATTAAGCGATATTACGGAATTCCTCTCTAAGCTCTAGGAGTCCCTTTACAATCTTCATTTGCAGCGCTGGTATAGTAATGGCATTGAATTGCAGGTCAATGCATATTCTGTACGCAAAAGTGTGACTTGACTTTACACCCGTTTGCCCACTTATTACTTTTTTCGCACGAAGTCGACAAAAGTGAATTTAATTTTACAGTCGAACTAGGTTCTATTAATTGAATCAAAGGTCACATGTTGCTACGCTAATCTGCTAGCAAACGTCTATAAAATTGTTCGAATACAGATCCGAAATTGAAAAAATAATCTCACAGAACACAATCGATAGCAGTAAAATTGTGTATCGCAAAAATAGTTTGCACTTCCTCCTAAAGTGACATGTGACATGACACCCGATTGACTATAACCTTTTAAGGCAACAATACGTTTACATTTAGTAATTGAATCTGAAAAACCCACCCCACAAGTAAACGCTCTTCCGTTGTAAGGCGTCTCCTTACTACGATTCGCACTTCTAGTAGAAAGCTGCCTTTTTTCCACGAGTCGTAATCGCAGTGTTCCATCCGTTGGCTGGCTTTGAATACCACTTCTGATGATATCTCTTACAGGTTGTAGCCTAATATTTTCGCTACACAATATACTGACGCTATATATGACTAAATATAACAATCACTAAAGGCTCGGGCCTCAAGAGGTGTCGTCACGACCGTTGACAGGAGCAAAACTGAGTCAGCTACGCAACTTCACCTTGCATTGCCGTACTCATTTCCGGCAAACCGGAAATGTGAGCGACAAGATAACGTTTTCAGAGCAATTGTGGTATTTGTTATATTTCTTTCTTTATTTATTTATCAATAAAAACCACGTATAAAAATTCAGTGCACTTCTTTTTCGTCATAATTCTTCCTTTATAAAATTTTAAATACCATTTGGACAAAATATTCAAGCACAGGTATCACACTAAAAATGTATTCTTGGTTCCTTTGTATAAATCAGTTTTTAGTTATAATAACTTTTTTAGACGCAGTGTTGGTGAATATAATATTTTTTATAGATATTGATATCCGAACAAAAACAGTTTCACTGTAAGAATCTCGCCAATTTATCAAGACTACTACAATGTACAAATTTGCTGTTTGTTAAACGATGTCGAATAAAAAAAAACGAGTAATCGTTATGATTTTCATTCATCAGAAAAAAATTGTTGCAAAATTTAATATTTAATAAGCATTTTTGGACGTACTTGGCGTGCGTAATGACGCGAAATAAAAATGGGTTACTCAATAGAGTACCCGATTTCTTTTTTCTAATGTATTGCCTATAGCGTCTCGTTTGCTCGCTTTCTTCTATTATGAAAAATTAAATAAAGAAGATCTAAATCTAGAATTCTATCTCGATATTCGTATAGAAATTAACAAACCGATACATTGTATGCAATCACTCAAAGTTATAAGAAAGGTAATTACTGCAGTTTAATAGCTAACATAATTTAATTATTAATATCTTCTGAAATAGATCGTAAATGCGGTTGTTGGCGCTAGTAGCTCTACTATCACAATAATGAATTATGTACAATGGTTGAATTGTTTCCCATTGTCTACTAACCTAAAATTATTATTGAGGTTTGTACTCGTTGTGTTTAACATGAATTTTACATAATTTAACATTATGTTCGCCATGTATGGTTAGTGATTCAAACTTTGTAACATGTCATCAATAATCTGGTTGATATATCTATACGTTCGCTAATGACCTAAGGTTTGTATTCAGGGATTGTATTAAATATGCAAGAGACTGTTAAAGATCATGAAAATAGTGCACAAAATTTACCATTAGAAGCTTTAAGCCGCGCGTAGGTTTAACATACATGGAATTTTTAAGACGTAATTTTCCAGCAGCATGCGTCTTAAAATGCAGCACAGGGCTAAGTAACGAGCTGCTCTGGTGCTCGGAGGCTTTTTGCTTTTATAATTATTTCAATATGCCAGTACGTTTTAATAAGGTGCTCTATCCGTTTAGAAATGTTGATATTGCGTTATAAAATTACATTATACTTATTTCACCTGAAAACCAGAGAAAAGTCTAATTCGAAATTACCAGTTATTGTTTAGTCTGAAAAAACGTATACATTACACAAATATACTGTAAGCTTGTCCGAACTTAAAAAATAAAGTTTTACCGGAAAATATTATTGTTATTAGTTGATTAGGTAATCACAATAAGACGGCAATAATCTGATATACAATGTTTCGAACTTAAATTGAGACATACAATATACACTAAACATTAAATAATTATATATTCAAATACAGTCTTACTATCGTCTTACCTAATTTCAAGCTGCCCTTGCTCTTTTCCGTCCTAAATTCCTATAGCTGTCACTATAAATCAATGACCCTTAATTTAAATATAAAAAAATAATGGAAATGTAAAAATACATTTGAGATTTCTTTTACAATTTTACATAAATGTATAAACTAACTGTTCCTGCAACTTCGTCCACATTGAATCCAATAAAAATGTGTTTTCATCGCGCAAAATTAATAAAAACTTCATTTTTTTTAGTTGCTACAACCAAGGAGCAATATCATCTACGGCGACGCACGATCTCATTCACAATTTAGATCCATGCGGATGTTAGCGCTAATAGCTCTCTGATATCACAATAATAAGTTTTGTGCAATGGTTGAATAGGTTTCCATTGTCTATAATCCTAAAATTTACATTGAGATTTGCACTCATTGTGCTTCAATTGTGTAAATATAAAAGATAGCGTGAAAATCTTATTTCCTCATATAACTTAAAACTTTTGTGGTTTTCACTGATATAAGGTTTATAAGTGATATGTGATATCGGCACAGTTCATGCGCCGTGGTCACGGTGACCATGCGCCGAAATATCGGGAGCTCAAAAAGGCTAATCGAGGTAAGAGTCCCGTATCTCACAAACCTTATCTTATTTCCTCCCTTAGAAATTAAAATGGTTTACAAAATATATTGTTTTATTCAGACATGTCTACAAGCAATAAAGGTCTTATTAAATGTAGACTAATTTACATCTCAGAAGAGGAAAAGGACGAATAAAATAGGGTCATTGAGTCTGAAGAATGAACTTTTTTTGCATAAAATATACGGAGTGCTTTATCATTCTAATACCACAAACATTAAAAAGTTAATTAAAACAACTCTTCTTCGTTTTCATGCAAATACCATTTTCTTCTTTGATGTAGTTACTATCATATAATAATATTTCGACTTGCATTTTAATGAAATACGTTGTAGATAAGCGAGGCGAGTCATCCTACTCTTTACATAAACGCGAATTGAGATTAATTAGATAAAGATTTACAAATGATATAAAGGCTTATTTGAAATGAAATAAAATAAATGCAAAATTGGAGTAAAAATTGCAAAATAAGCTTTTAAAGACATTAATATATTTTAATTAGTGGGTACTTAATTACAGTTTCATTATATTTAATAAGTTTTACTCATGGTAGCGATTGCTTCTTACAAACTTATTACGTATACTAGACGATTATCCACAAAACAGCTACGTACGTAGACTTTCTACGTAGGTACGTAGCCGCACTACGTCGCGTAAGTAGCACGTCTACTCTTGTAGATGTTCTACGTAGAATATCTACTTGGAAATTAGTATTCAACATTTTTATATGTCAAGTACATTTGTAGAAAAAGAAATTGATTCCCGTCTAATTCTTTTCAGTTGTTTCTTCGGACTTTGGCAATAAGTTTGTTAAGATTTATGTCCGATTTATAATGATTAGGCCTACCTCTTCCTACATATTTGGTTTAATTATTGTGTATGCACATGAACTGTTTTAGTTAATGTGTATATATTACACTAATTATAATTTGAACTATACTCAAATTTAATTAACATGTCTTAATAAAATTGAATTTTTATTTATTTATTGGAATGTATCCAGAAGAGACAATAAAAGCGTAGTAATTGATTAAAAGACCCGTATTGTACTTCGAGGTACAGCCGTAACACGCTTCCAAATTCCTTAGCACAAGGAAACATTTTTAACACAAATAAAAAGTTAGAAGCCCTAAACGATTGTCATGTACTTACAATATAGTTACAACTAGCTGGTGCCCGCGACTTCGTCTGCGTGGAATCAAATTAAAACATATCAATCTCTTCGCAGAATAAAAGTATATAATCGTATTCTTTACATTAATTGTTTTTACCGTACAAAATAAAACGTAAGTCATCCGTATCAAAATTATATTTTGCAACATTACAAGAAATAATTTAATTTTATTTGTCTGTATAGATTATTACCACTAACCCTACCGAAACTCGTCTAACGCAGTTAAAGATGTTTTCAGTTCAATAAGCATGTTACTGACGCTGTCGCTAACGCATATTGAGCATGTCGATCTCGCGAACCTATAATATTTACCCCTACCTATTATCCTTTAACGTGGCTAAAGAAGTGTACACTTCAAATAGTAAAATGTTTATATTATTTTACTACTTTAATTTTTTTCACAATTTAAAGGTTTTTTCTCTTTTTACTCTAACCCTAAATATTTTGCTTAAATAAAATCATCCCATTTGAATCCTTACAATATTAGCTATCTTCCAGTAAAACTCCCATCCAATCAGTTCAGTCGTTTCGGAGATTGCCCGGAATAAGCAGACAGACAGACAAAAATTAAAAACAAAATATTTTAGTAATAAGTACCGTATATACATCATGAGTTTTAAGTATGGAAATGTTGTTTTGATATTACATACAGACGCTTCAATTTTATTTATCAGTATAGATTGTGTCTCTTATTAATATGTCAAAAATATAGAGGCGATTTATTAGAGCTTAGAAAATGTTTTGCCTAGGAGTAGAGAGCAAGTATACATGAACAAGTTGCTAATAATGTTGTTTCTTTTTACAGTCTTATCGCGTTGCATTCATTTCAAATAAGAATTTCTTTCCAAATAATAACATTTTATTGTGTCTCTGGAGTGTGGTTACACGTAATCATTCCCATCTTAAGTAGCATCTTGTGTTTGGGGACCGATATATAAGTAGTTTTATCTGTGTCTTTATACAGTTCTCTTATCTGTAAATATGTTAAAGTTTTTTCTGGTATCAATTGTAACGTAATTAACTTAAACGCGTCCTTTTTATCTTTTTTATTGAAAACTATATTCCATGAAGATTTGAGAGAGAAACTTAATTAGAAAAACTTCCCCGCCTTGCCTTTTAACATTCATTATTTAAAAATAAACTGTGCCTGTCATCTGAAGTCCTGTAATTTCCTCTTTAATAACAAATATTTTTACCATCAAAGCGTTGACAAGCACTAATTAAATTTCTTGGGTCACTGATATTTTTATTGCTTCCTTATATAGTATACATAATGGGTGAGAGAAGTGTGGAGGCGCCCTCCTTCAAGATGAATCGATGCCCTCGTGAGGACGACAGGAAGTCGCTGGATGCGGAGAGCGGAGGACCGCATACCGTGGAACATATTTTGGAAGACCTATGTATGTCTAGTAGTCGACTGATATAAGCTGATGATGATGACAATCTAGTATGCTTTATAATTTTGTAGTACTTTATACTACGGCTAGGTAGAATAAAGTGATCTGTCGACTTAGGTACCGTAGAGCTGTGTACTTCATTGGCAAGAAATGTTTATTTGAGCCTCTCTTGGTTCTCCAGCGTTCCAAATCATTTACAGTCATCTATTGGTGATGGCTTATTGACATTAATTTTGTTCTTTGCTGTTTATATAGAGTCGTTAAGGTACTTTGATAAGGGTTGTACAGCAGATCCGTTAAAAGTGAGAGAGTGTCATGGAGTACAAATAGTTCAAATGGAACTGATACTACTATCCGTCATTTCCCTGCCCTTCATGTGAGGGTCGGCGCAAAAAGATTTCAACTCCCTCGCCCTTCCTAATCAACTTTCACGCAATCCATTCATCTTTTTTTAGGCCTACCCCATGCATATCCTCCGCATTCTCTCCTTGCCACGCGCTATTCCTACCTATTTTTGTAATAATAATATATTTTGTAATAAATAACATATAATGTATATTTAGGAGTTTATTAACATTCTTTCGTCTTATGAAAGAAACTTAGGATTAAAAGCAAGGAACGAGTTCGCTAGAGTTCTTGTGGAAAAGTTTCACAAGAAAAATTATTATTAGAAGTGATTCTCGGAACCGGGAAAAAGTAATTGATTGTTCCAAGTTTGAAATTTGCTACAATTTTACTTTAAAGTTATTTAATAAATTACATTTAATACAAAATGTTATCGATAAAGCAACAGATTTAATTCAATTAGTTTATAATAATTCGGCCTTTCTTAGAATGTTCCCCACTGCAGGGACACAGGCCTGCTCTCTGGGAGAGGGAAAACTGAATATGGAAAGCAGATTACCGTATTTAGTGAAAGCCATTAGATTATATCTCCGACAGTGAAACGATACAGGCTTATGATGATGATAGTAATTTATTATTATTATTTATTATCCAGTTTTAAGCAGCCTTCACGAGAACAGTGGTCAATCTGTAGGCGGCTATTCCTTATATACTCTCGCCCTTTTCCTACAAAAAGGTTGACAGTTCGGTAACTTTTAAATGTTCGAAATGTTGATGTGAGTTGTTACTTTACATTTGTTGTCCGATTTTATTTTACAGAAGAAGGTCGCAAATGAGCAAGCAGTTAACCTGATATTAAGTGACCGCAAAGTGACCATGGACATACACCACAATTAAATTAGTTGTACATGCATTGCTTAACTTTAATAGACAGAGGAAGAGATAAAGAGACAAAAGCATATTTTCTTTTCTCGTCCTTTCCTGTTTGGACCAGCACCTGACTCATCGGACAAAACGCAAATGGATACTTCTACTTCACGCCCATTTTCTTTGAGGTCGTTGTATTTCACCGGTCGAGCTGGCCTAACTCGCGCAACTCCAATCTCATGTTAGTGTCAGCTTGGAGTTGAAAGTGGAATCCACTTAAAGCAGCTAGTCGCTGCGCTTCTTTAATGGTTTTATTTAGCGCCGCTGATCATATTATCATATCTCATATTACCAGTCTTTTAAAACTTATATTCTAAGCGACTGTAATATATTGATTACATCAGGAGAACGTTTGGCAAGGTCCAATAGTTGTCCTAAATAATAAGTTAAATTTTACTTTTAATAAGGTTTAAAGAATTTTATTCTCATAAAGACATACGTCACTTACATGAGAACATCACTAATTACACTTGTAAGTCCAAAACAGTCGTCATAAATACGTTGGTGTCCGCAAAATGTATTTTTTTTCTTGTTTTCTGTTCTTTGTTCCTGTCATTTTAAATCTTAATATCGTATGATCAGACAACTTTAGTTTGAATAATATATAGTAATAGAATAGTTTAGTATCATTACAAAAGTATGGAAATCATATTTTTACATGCGAGCAATGATATTTCTTTTTAGCAGACTTGTTGACGTGTAACAATACTATACGCCATCTAAAGCGCCCTTCACGGACGCGCGGTGAACCTTCTCCACGCCCGCCCATGCTGTCTGCACTCGCACACTGAGCTTGATAACGCACGTAGCTTTCTAAGTATGTACATACAAATATAACTGACTACTAATATCCATGAGATATTTTTCAAATCAATAAATAAGAAACAGGCCATAAGGGTTCATATTTATTGATTTAAAAATCAGTTTGGGAATTAAATATAAATAAACAGCTGGTATTTTCTTGAAACTCTTTTATTAAGAGTAAATGATAGCACATTTTTAGTGGTAGAGTCCGCAACATCATTATCTGTTGTACGAATGGGACGGTTCGACCGCTGAAATACCAAGATCTCACACGAGACAGACGTGTAGTGTTTTGCGTTTCGTGCGATAAGTGAGGTGCCAGAGGCCTAACTCTAGTCCTCTTCCCCTTTCCATACTTTGATAATAAGGAAAGGTATCATCCTTAACAATAAACTTAACTTCGCCGCTCACTTGAGCCGGGTCAGGAACTGGGTGGCCTTCGTATTAGGCCGCCTATTTCCATTAATTAACCTTAAGAGCAGAATGTCCCTCCGGAACAAGGTTACACTCTATAAAGCTGTCGTATGACCTATCATGACGTACGCTAGTCCTGTATTCGCGCACACATCCCCGAAACAAACAAATACACCGACTTCAGTTGATTCAAAATAGATTTTGATGCAGGTCTACAGGGTTACCGTGGTTCGTGCGCAATGTTGATTTACATGTGGACTTAGAACCGCCCAACATAGCTCAACACATGATGTTGGGTGGTGGCACCTACAACAAAAAGTTTAAGGTGGCACCACCTATCAAACTAGACGGTCATCGCATTTCCGATATGGCCACAAAGCAGGCAGGGTTTTTTCCCTTACTAATGATAGAAGCGTTGCTGGAGTTTCTTGCGCCACTTCTTCTGCAAGCGCTAACGTTTCCGCTAAGTGCTAGTAATGTTAGCTCTAGAATTGCATGTAATCTGACAATAGCTATTGATCAAGGAGAGTTTCGGTCCTTTCGAGCGCCCTTGAGCCCAACCACTCCAGGAGAGTCCGCCGAAGCGACCTAAGAGCACGGGGACCTCCCAATCCGGTAATAATAATAATAAAAAGTAACGACTCGAGCCGACTACTACTAAGGTAATCCATGATTTGTCCATCAACCCATCACGGTAACAGTTAGTACAGAGGCCTAAGCCACCCGAAAATCGAGAGTATATATATATATATATATATATATATATACTGTACGAACTGTTACCGTGATGAGTTGGTTGACAAATCATGGATTACCTTTCTGCGATATCGCTTGGCGAACGATTAGTCTACGAACAGTCCTTCGGCTTTTTGTAAAGAGTACTTGTGAACTTCATAGTAGGCTAAAAGTGTTTCGTTGCTGCCCGTTGTATCCCACGTTAAGCTCACGAAGATGACCTCGCATCGTATCGAAGAATAATGACCTGCTCGACCAAGGACTTTTTTTCTTTCTCGTGTCGTGTCTAGCACGACTGCTTAAGTTGGGATAATGTTGGGAGAGATTTAAATTTTAACTACATTCTGTGGAACAATCTTCGAACTTGCATAAATGAGCGCTCCTTAAAATGACGATCCGTTAACTTAAATCTCTTTACCGATTGATACAAATTGAAATTCCCGACTCTTCCTACTTTATTCATACAAACCTGCACCTTATTTTTGGCAGCCTCACATGTTAACATAGCTTCGCGGCGCGGTTCCGATGTAAATCGCTGGTAAATTATTATAAACAAGAGTTTGAAGTACAAGCGATACAAGGTTGAGTGTTGTCTCTCAACATTTTACGGCACCTTTGCCAACATAATTGTATTATCACTCTCGCTTCGGGCTCGTCGATGTCACGCGCTCATCTTTAAATTTGTGCCTTTATATAATTCTGTTCTCGAGTCACATCTAAATTGAATGGAACAAATAAGATTTACGTCTTTATAGCACGTTTAAATGTTTTATGTGTTCATATTTAGTCTTAAAAGCAGGTATATACTTAAATATACCAATATTATAAAAGTTAGTATCTTATCTTGTTTGTAATGTGTGGATTGTTAAATGTATTAACTGATTTTAAAAATTCGTTATTTGCTTTGATACGTAGTCAGTGTCCGGGATATGACAATTGGGCTTTTAAAGTATGAAAACCATTAATATACTTTATGAAAGATAGCACTTGATATATATCTACGCCAAAAGGTTTTTGTTAGGAAATTTAAATTCATGTACTATGGTAAAATAACAGAAAATGTCTGTAGAGAAACATTTCTGCGCACTGCAAACATTCGTTAAATTTATTTCGAAACTAAAATGCTATCTATGTAAATACAATAAAGTTACATTCCAGTCACTAAAATTCTCTAAGTCGTTTTGTGTAATTTTATAGGAGAAATTTTGTTTTGGCTGCCGTCCAGACACTTGTTAAAGATATTTATGTCAGACCATTTAGAGTTATTTAAAATGCTCTTATCATAAATTATTTCATAGTTAATTACTTAACAATATTTTTACATAAATAATCTTATTACGAATTTGTATTTTAAATGAGAATAAAGCAGATAATTAACTAAAAATACTATAAGACTATTGACAACGTGTGTAGATAAATATGGTTGGAGAGATCGATTTTATTTACAACCAAAATTAGTACTTTGGTTTTATGTTCATTCCGATAATAATATGTGAAAACTTCGTAACTTCGCCACCATTTTGTTCAAGCCACTATCGTCAATAGTATTTCCCTTCTGATGAGATCTAAGTTCCCTCATGAAAACGCATACATCTTTTTAAATATCAATCAATTTAATATATTATACATTATACATTAATCTTCTATATAGGCCCGCTCTGTGTTGTGAATTTGTGTCACGACTTAAATTTAGTGTAATTTACTAATTTATTAACTATTGTAAAGATGAGTTTAATTCAAAAGAAGTTGATACAAACCTCAATCGCAATCCTATTTTAATCGAATCTCAGAGTGATTCCAAGTGTGAAAGAGAGTTAACCTGATAGTATTATTAGGAAAAGAAATAGATTCTAAAACAAAGGGTTTTTTGATATTTAAAAATTGCATAATTATTTTTTGTAGAAATCTGGGAACACTATCATATCGATAACATCAAAATTTATAGTTATTAAGATAATATCTATGAATTTCGTTTTGAAAACATGTAGAATATATTACTGGGTGAGCTTACACTTGTGAAAAATAAAATTTTAAACCATTTTTATAATGTACTATTAAAGGCTGCAGTTACAATATAATACAACCTACTAATGATTATTTCCTTTGTAGATAAGAATTATAAAAATAACTCCTACTCTACTCCACTCCCATTCTTTTTTTAACGAGGGGGTAATAAGAATGCTATTCGCCTGATCTTAAGTGAATCGTTACCCATAGAGAAGATGAGTTCCAGATGCCAGCTTGTTGACAATAATGCTTTATTTCCATGTTCACCATTACAATTAAAGACTTATTCGGTACTGTTTTTTCTGCCGCGGCAGGGCTGTAGTGGTAGGGACAACGAGTATTCATTTCTAATTGATATCGATTTGAAGCAAACTCAGATATATGTAATTGTGTTATTACGCAGTTGGTTAGAACGTTACGGAATTACAAGCTACCATAATGTAATTTCCGATGTCTTGTTCAAGTTAGTAAACATATTTATAAAGTTTGTTACTTAGGCACGCTAAGTAAAAGACTAACGGAGTTAAAATGAGGTCGGAACTCATCAATTACAACGAGAACACATTTATCAAATATACGAATGTTGTGTAATTACACTAAATTTAGAACAGAATTTTCGTCTCTTACATAAACTTGTATATTATCTTAATTAGGATACAAATGGACCTTTTAAGTAGAATAATACAAAGAAGAGAGAAAGGAAGGAAAGAAAGAAGGTTTATCGTTTATTCACGCAAGTTCTTTATTCTCTCACGTGAAGACACCGGATTTTACGCAGACTGGGTGTAAGGTGTGATCATTTATATGAATGAAGTGTCAGGTTAATAATAATATAATGTAAAAAAAATAATTTGATAACACAAATGTTATGTATTTATTTTAATTTTACCTTTAGTTAAGGTTATTCGCTATCAAAATCTGTCTGTTACTATACTATACTATAAGGCAGTGATTCTCAACCACTGTGCCGTGACAATTTTGCAAATATATAATTATGTTAATATTATTTAATTATATAATTTAAGAAGAAAAATATTTTTAACTTGAATATATATTTAAATTGCTTGCTTGATTGAAGAGGAAGAACTCATTTTGCTTTCCAATAATCGAGATTTAATTTTAAAACAAGAACCAATTAATTTTGGATTAACATCAGATGCGAATATCGAATGATAGCCAAAAAAGCTTTAAGCATATTAATACAATTTTCCACATCTTATTTGTGTGAATTCGGATTCATTTTTACGACCAAATATAAATGAAATTATCAAAAAACATCAAGCTCAAATTTCGCATTAAAATATTTTTATTATTAGCTTGTAATTAATCCCTTAATAAACGTTTAGTTCTTATTGTAGTAAATATTAGTTTATTTCGTATATTTAAAATTTTTGTCATAAACTATTTATGCAGTGTGTTGTAGTAAGTAAATAATTTTTATCTTTTTCTTCGTGTGCCGCCAAATTTTGAAATCGTTAAATATGTGCCGCAACAAAAAAAAGGTTGAGAATCACTGCTATACGGGAAATAACTTCAATAGTAATCATAACTGTGTACACGGTATCTTATGACGGGGTGTGTTAGAAATCATAATCGTACTTCCTTTACTGAAGCACAAAGCAGAGATACCGCACAGAAAGATAAGGTGTGATGAAAAGTGGGCACATATTCATTTCTATAAGGCGTGAACGCATGCTATGCAGAGCCAGTGGCGGTGGGTAAATAAACGCACCTCGCACATTTCCTTTGAATCGGCGATGAACACGTGCCCCTACAGGAAGTCAATAGGATCAAGATGAAATAGTACCAAGGGGAATGAACACCATATTTTTTTTCGAAAATAATTCATGTAGTATTAAATAAATTAAAAAACCTATTTGAAAAAAAAATATGTCTAAGAATGGACTATAAATTTATTTATTTACGAGTTATTATAATATGTTATTGATTTCTTCATATGTCTGAAGAAATATGATATATATAATGATAAGAATTTTATTACGTACGTACGTATTTAAAAGAAAAAGCAACAAAGCAGTCGGTTTGAAAAGGTAGCCGCGGTTAAAAGCTTGCGAAAATTAACTATCAACGTAACTCCTTTACCAGCGTTTCGCATGCTTGGCATATTCATATCGCAGCTAAAAGGATCTCACAAAAAAGTTCATTTTGAAAGCAATCTTTTTCAAGTGCTATACATTTTCTATCGTGGATCGAGTTTTGAGATTTTCGCTTTCAAGATCCCATCTATAACATGATACTTAAATATGATATCTTGTAAATTTTAAATAGATTTTTCTTTGACAACTTTAAGTTTATTATCTCGAATGTAGATTCACAGATCCGCTAATATTATAGAAGCTGAGCGTTGTGAGTCGTGATTGATTGTCGAAGATAAAAGTTCAGTTCGTTTTGTGTTAATGAGTTTTCGGTAACTTCTTATAGTTTTTGCGACATGCTCACCTCTCACATATTAATACGGAGCTCTCACGATTGAGATTTAATCAGGTTAAGGCGTACTGATTGCTATTTTTAGGTCAATAGTTAGTGAACTACAGGGAAATAGTGAAAAAAATGAACTTGGTCAATTTGATAAAGATGCAATCAGATAAAGCACTACCTCCTAACTAATTACAACACGTGTTAGGGTTGTAAAATGTAAATAAATAGATCAAATATTTTCATTACATTTTTTTAATGTTTGTCAATGTGTTTCTGACTTAGGGTGGGTCTAACCTCTGTGTAAAAAATAAAATCTAGAATCAAATAACTTACGACCACTAATACAGAAACCCTAATAGGAAAGTCGGACATATAAGCTTATGATTATTTCTATATTTTTTAATGACGATTCCAACCTTTTTAAGATCCCGTTCCTTGCAGTAACATCGTTTAAGAAAAGAAATACTGCGGCTTTGAATTTAAATTGCTGATGTGGATGGATATTAGCCGAGTACAGTACTCGGATAGTTAATTTCGTGCATTAGCTTGGTAGTGCCATTAAAATAATATGCTTTATTTAACTTATTACAATAAATAGATTAGCCTGTTAAAATTCAGGATTCAGTAGTTTAATAACCAGTCAAGGAGCTGTGCGCAATTTCGATGACTTTTGTTTTTTTCCAGGGCCGCCATAAACTGCTAGAGCTATTGAGACCAAATATTCGAGAGTATACGACTTGTATTACGGTCTTTTATAGGATATAATTTTTAGAATGAATAACGTAAGACGAAGTCATTAGAAAATTTACTTAATCGTCTAGTTTTCCATTCTAAAATTAAACTAAAATAAAATTTTGTAATGTAAGTAAATTTTCGTTATCTTGTCCATTTCGTACAATTGCGCTTTTTTGAATATGTAATATGTATGGATGCTTTTTCTCGGCTTACTTCAGTATTTTAGTGCGTGCGTTCGGTGATAGTAAAGAATACCGTATCCAATATGGTACATTTTTTGAAGCTGGGTTAAGCATGTAAATCAAAGAGTTTACTACGCAAACAAATTTTTAAAAATTTAACAAAACGCAATTACATTACGTACGCCTCACGAGTTTGTGAACAGTGGTAGAGCCCGCAACAACATCTGTTGTAAGATAGGGTAGACTCGACCAGTGAATTATCACGACCTCACAGAAGACATGCGCGAAACGCGAAATACTTCTGCGTTTCGTGAGACGAGTGAGGTGCCGGAGGCCTATTATCTGTCCGCTTTCCCTTCTTATCATTTCCTACAAAAGTAAGGATGGGACGGGGACATATCTGGAACTCACTTGCTTGTTGCGGATACCTGTGGGTAGCGCTCACATAATATCAGGTGAACCATTTCTTGTTGCAATATTTTGCTTTTTGAATTTGAAACTTGAAAAATGGAATTAATATAAATTGCCTACTTATACTTATGAATATAGGTCCTTTGTAAATCATGACTACAAGATGAAGATATTTGAGTATGTGCTTTTCATCATAATACATATACCGCCATAATCACGTCAGCTTATTGATCAGGGACAATGAAAGGTATTTCATTAGAGCCTACACAGATCAACTATACAGAAGTCGGGCTCATGGCTTTTGAAGCCTTTAGTTAATCCTAAAAGCTATACACTTATAGAAGCGTCATTTCTCTGAATGAATTTATTAATGAAAACCTTCTTAAATGAAACAAATGGAAAATGATGGAAATAAAATAAAAAAGTATATACATTTTACTACAACGTTATCGTTACTTGTACCGTAGCTCGAAAAAAGTATTTAAACTAAGCCGTGAGGTCGAGGTTTTATTTTGAATATTGTCGAGACGCTGAGTGCTTTGTTGTTAGAATTGCATCCCCTCAATTAAACTAAAAGCAACCTTTTAATGTCGTTTCGAGTTTAGCTTTCGAGAGTTAAGTCGTGACTTTTCTGATGTAAATTAAATAAAAGCTTCAAAGAAAATGTATTAAAACAAATAAATTCTCGCTTCAGTTTTTTCAGTAACAGTATATCCTGTATAATTATAGTTAAATAACTCCACCATGTAACAATGTAGTATTTTCTTTGTAATGAGATGAATGCTATTTTTAACCGGCTTCAAAAAGGAGAAGGTTATCAATTCGACGAGTTTTTTATGTATGTTACCTCATAACTCTGCTCCTGGTGAACCGATTTTATAATTCTTTTTTTTTAGTCAAAATCCGACCGGTAGTTTTAGGTTATTCTTAATAATGCGTCATATGAAATGTTGAAATTTACTTTCTTTACGTAGGTTAAACTATAGAAGTCACATTAAAATTATGTATGAAATAATTGTGGCTCTTTAAATAAGCTAAATAAAAGTCCGCGATGACATATATCTATCTTCTATGGTTGTCTCACAATAACCACCTTTTTCTTAGGATACTCTAATTAAAACGCATACGCAACTTACTACGCTATTAGCGCTCGGTATGAATCTTTATCTATTTAAATGTGTTAATCAATAATAGAATTTAATGTAGATTATAATTGCTCTGTAAACTATATTATTTTGACCAATAGTTTAGAAGATATCAAAAGTTTAAACTACAAAGTAAGTAAAAACTACGCGAAGTGATTTCAAAGCCGCGCAGTAGACGGCTGTGCTAAGCGATGTGTTTATTACTATGCACTTTGGTTGATCATCTTTCTTTGATTGAAAGTTGGTTGTTATCATGTATTCCAGTATAACGTTTTTTTTTTATTTTCTCTATTCAGACATTTTTTATGTAGGCCGGCATTTTCGAAATCCTCTTTTTGCGTTCTATATAATAATGTAGTTTTATTTAAGTCGGATTTGTTTTTGCTAAGAATTTTGTTTATTAGTAATGTTTTCTGCCCTTGTGTTAATTATAAACTTCCGATCGTCATTTCCCTTAACTTGATTGAAGTTTGAAATTGCTTGAAGAGTAAATTAAGCTTTCTGGTTTTATTGGCAGTGTTCATGAACTTATTTAAATTAGTTTACGACGCGTTTGATCGGTAACATTGTACATAATTAATGAAAGATGTTTTCAGTAGCACGAGGGGAAGAGTTTTACATGATGTAATGCTATTTCTAATTTCACCACGATTTTAAGATATAACAATATATTAGATGCATTTTTCAGTGTTAAGTTACCATTCCTGTATTAATTAATTTCTATTAACCATTAGTAAAATTTCAACTGTTGGGGACAGAAAAAGATGCTATAACACCTTTACACTACCTGGGGTACCATATAGAAGAAGCCTATTTTCAAGTAATACGTAATTGATGAGAAAAGAATGATTACATACTGTTTTCTTGAATTGCCTTAAGGGGATGCCGATGTCAAAGAGAGCCGTTGGATAGCCAAGGTTAGTAAAAGTGCCTAAATTAGTCGCATGGCCTCCTTCAAATGTGAACGTCCAGTTTGTCTCAAGGTTTTGTGAAACAAGAAAAAAACTATTTATCGTAAATAACCGGCGAACGAGGTGTTACAGCCTAATGGCTCTTCTTCACTTTCCACACTTTACAATTTAGAAGCTAAATTGTAACTTAATAACTTAACGATAATATTCTTAATGTTAGCATAGCTTCAAATAAAAAAAATGCTGTGATTATTTTTTATTATACATTTATTTTTAGCTAATGGCCTCGAAAAACAATCCGGTATTTAGAGCAGCACTTATATTGCGAAATCCGATAGCAGTCGTAAAGTGAGTCAACAACGACATAAGCTTGCCTAAAATTATTTCTCTTCGATATTTTAGACATCGAAGACTGTGTACACAAATTTAACTTACATTTATGTCGTCATAGTTCTGTAATCTGTTGTTGTAAGTTGAAGTAACAAAAATATATATAACATATATATTTTTGTTACTTCAACTTTACCAAGTTTTATTATCTCATACTTATTTATGTAACAATATCAAATAGTATTCAATCCTTATAATATAATAAAAGATAAGCTTATGTCCAGGTTTGTAAATCTTTTTTTTATGTTGGTGCTAAGGTGGCAAATGAGCAAGCGGTTCACCCGATATCAAGTTATTGCTACCCATAACATCTACTATAACATCGTTACTTGAAAAAAGTAATCTAGATGAAAAAAAAGAATGTTTCCTTTCCTATCCATTCTTTTCTCCGTCAAATCTTCTTCTCTGTCTCATCCTTTCCTTAATAGAAAGCGATAGGAACGGAAAAATGACTAGGATTAGGACTTCGGCACCACACTCATCAGACCAAAGCAGAATACTTCTATTTGACGTCTGTCTTTTCGTGAGGTCGTGGTATTTCACCGGTCGGTCTTGCCAGCCTATTCGTGCAACAGATGTTGTTCTTGCGGGCTCTACCGTTGTTGAACAAAACAAAAAACGAGGCAAAGATTATAGAATTTATTCATACGTAACTAATTTGATATTTATGAGGTGTGAATAAATATTATTTATGTTTTTTACTGACTAAAGGATGTGACATTGTGGCAATTATGAAATTCAGTAACTCCTTCAAAGGTTATTCACCTTACACCTAACTTAATGTCTTAACTAAGACATCACAGTGTGAGACTTTGAATACTAGGCTTTGAAATAGCGTAAGATCCTAAATACACAAGAGTATTAAGTATATAATGCTAAGAGTAGAACTGATTAAAGTATGCTGCCATCGTTTACGCATATTAAATGAGTGAATAAAGAGTAACAATGCTAATTTATGGCGGAATGTTAGTTTATGCTGAGTGAGAGTGCTACTAAGTAATCAGGAACGCTCTGTACGAATATACAAAAACTAAATGTAATATACTAAAGAAAATAGATATAAAGAGTACCTGTAACTGACGAGCAACTATGTGTCGGTGTATGAATGTAGAACATAGTCCATACTGTATAGATTTGGCTACGGTTCTTACGGCCGGCCGCCTGCATGGTACCAACCCTCCTCCCCCCCTCCGGAAATAATTAATGATTAGGTAGCTGTATGCCGTAGATAATCCGTACAGTAGAAATTCTTAATGTAATAAACGCATTTTGCACAAGTTAACTTGCAGTTGAATTTACGCCAACTCGTTACGTACTCAGTGGATCGGTAAATTATGATCTTAATTGTTATAAAATGTATTTAGCGCGCGATAACAATATTAAATTAAAATGGTAGTAATTAAATTATTGTACTGAACTTAATTAATAGGAAGTTTAACATTTTGTTATACAAAGATATATGTATTTATACATACTTCTTTTGTGCGTGTGTTTATCACCAAACACCTCCGAAACGGTTGAACTGATTTTAATGAAATTTTGTGCATATATTTGACCCTGTATCGTATAGATTCATATTTGAACACGGTAGGTGGTGGTGTCATGGAGTATAAGTGACTTTTTCAATTTTGTGACTAAAAACGAAAAAACCGTTAGCTGAACCCACTAATAGCACACAAGAAAACGTTCATGTAAGCGAAGCTTACTGGCTCCGTTAGTTTCATTTGTCATCAATAGCAAAATCAAGCCTAATTGACAATATATTATAGCCAAACAAGCCCAATATATTATAAATTGATAGCTAAAATATAATTGATGATACCTAATACTCGGATTTACTTGACCAGCTTCTTACTGTCTGAAATATTGTATCTGCTTTTATGGGAAAAAACGAATAACATCTGCTATTTGTTTATTTTTGGTACAAAACTCTTTACGACCACTAATTAGAAACGCTTAAAACTTTTGGCAAGTTTTAAAGGGTAATGAATAGGAATAAAAAAAAATCTCATAAATTTCTGTTTAACGTAGTCGATATTTGTTCCCTATTTTATTCGATAAGTTAAATACCTCTGTTTGTCGCCGTCACTCAGTAGTATCAAATAGCAATTGAGTGGCGCGCTGACTACAACGTGCAACAAATTTTAATTTAAAATAAAATTGAAATTGCGGAAAAATAAATACACTCTCCCTCGGAAGGGCACTCCTGAGTGGATTTTTTTTTAAATATCTCTGTTCGAGGTGTTTGTATTTAAACACATATATGTAGTTTTTTTTTTTTTGTTTACGCTGGGAATGCATTTACGCACTTCGCCGTCCGTGCTGCGGGGGCAGCAGGGATGACTTCGTGTGGGACTCCCGGCTGGGCTGGACTACCCACTAAGCCCCGCGGTGTTCTCTTTCGCCCGACCGGGCCGTGGCATCTACGTAAGTTTATCCACGACCCGGCTAGGGGGGCCCCTTGGCAGGGGCTCGACTCGTGTAGGGAGGGGTCAGATGTTAAGCCCCTCCCATCACCCTATGATGCTGCCCCCCTCGGAACACACGAAGGGGGCCATTCCCCACGTTCAGCGCGACAGATCCCCCGATCCGTCGCGCTACGGCTGTTGGGCCGCGGCGTATCTCGCACGCCTGCGGCCCCTCGTTGGGGCCCTGCGGGGAGGCAAGGTTTCGCTTGCGCGTTCGCGTTCCCGTAGGGCCTCTGTTTTGGCCGCCATCACCTCGTGTGCAAAAGAGGCGACGGCGGCCCAGCTCCGTTCGCTGCCGACCATCGAACGTATGACGGCCGGCAGCGACAAATCTCGCCCAATCGCGCCAGTGAGCGTGGCACGTTGGGCGTCCCAGCTCGCGCACACGGCGAGCGTGTGCTCGGCCGTGTCCGCGTCGCCGGTCGCACAATGGTGGCATCCGGGTTCCGACTCAATTCCCACAACCACGCACAGGTAACAGCCGAAACAGCCGTGCCCTGTGAGAAGCTGCGTCAGGAAGTAAGTCGGCTCCCGGTGCCTCGCCTCCACCCACTGGCGCAGGACGGGGCGGACAGCCTCGACAAGCCGTTTGCTTACCGAGGCGTCCGCCAATCTCTCCTCCCATCGCCAGAAGAGATCGTCGCGACCTTCTCTCCTCCAGCGAACGATCTCTTCGGGGAGGGGTTCATCGCCTCTCTGCCGCATCAGGGCTCTTCTCCGGTAAACCTCCGCTAGAACCCCGGCTTCGAGGTCCCAGGGGAGGCTTCCGGAGATGAGGCACGCCGCCTCGTACGACACGGTGCGGTATGCCCTGGAGGCCCTCTGAGCCATGGTCCGCTGCGCGCGTCGCAGCAGGACCATGTTCTCCCTGCTCAGGGGCCTCGTCGCCCATATGGGTGCTCCGTAGAGCGCCGTAGAGCGCACCACACCGTCGTACAGGCGGCGGCACGCACCGCTTGCCCCCCCGCAGTTGGGGAGCAGCCTGGTGAGCATTCCCGCATACTTCACCAGCTTTGGTGCCAATATCCGAAAATGCTCACCGAACCCCCATCGGCTGTCGAGGACGAGACCGAGATATCTCATTGTTCCGCCGACAGCAATGGGGGTGCCGCTCACCGCGATGGAATAACCGCGGGGGAGCTTAGTCCGAGGCCCATGGAAGAACATGGCCTCGGACTTCTCGAGGGCCACATTTAGGCCCAGGGCCCTGATGCGGCGCACCACGTGGGCCGTGCCCGCAGTTGCGAGCACGCCCGCGTCCCGGAACGTTGGGGCCGACGCGGTGACTAGGGTGTCGTCGGCATAGCAAAGCACGCCGACGCCCCGGAGATTGGCACCGCGTAGGACCCAATCGTATCCGATGTTCCACAGGAGCGGACCGAGGACCGACCCCTGTGGAACACCACACGTCATGTCCCGGCGGACTACCCGGTCCCGGGCCGGATAAAAGATGGTCCGGTCGACGAAGTCGTCCGCGAGGACTCGCCTGAGGTACCACGGGACGCGGTGGTACCTCAGCGCCTCCGCGATTGTCGTCCAGGGGATCGTGTTGAAGGCGTTCGCGATGTCGAGCGAGACAGCCAACAACACTCCCCCCTGGCCGACAACCTCCTCGACCCTGTCCCTGAGTCGGGTGATGGCGTCGACGGTGGACCGCCTACGACGGAAGCCGAACTGGCCGTCGCTCAGGTCGGGCCCAACCGCCTCAAAGTGTGCGACGAGGCGCGCAGCAAGCACTCGCTCGAACAGCTTGCTCGCCTCGTCGAGCAACACGATGGGACGGTAGGCCGACGGCAAGTCGGCCGGGCGCCCGTGCTTCCTGAGGAGCACGAGCTTGCCCGTCTTCCACCGCCGCGGGACCCGCCCGGACGCCAAACACTCCGACAGCAGGGCCAACGTCTCCTCTTTGAGGATCGGCACGACTTGGGCGAGAACCCGCCCAGGGACACCGTCTGGGCCCGGGGCGCGGTTCTTCAGTTTTAACTTCAGAACCGCAGCCTCCAGTTCGGCCTCGGACACGGGCGGGACTTCCTCGCCTGCAGTGGCCGATCCTTCATGGTCCGGCGCCGCCATCTTCGGCGGCACCTGCTCCTCCCTCGCCGGAAACAGGGAGCCGACCACCTGCGCCGTAAGGAACGGCTCGAGGGATCTGGTTAGCGGGGGCGCCCATGGTCGGAGCTTTTGGCTCACGACCTTGTACGGGCGGCCCCACGGGTTCTGATTTAGGCTGTCGAGCCACTCCTTCCAAGCCTCCTCCTTGGCGGCCTTTATGGCCGAGGTGAGCGCCGCACGGGCGGCACGGTACGCGGCGAGCAGCACCTCCTCGAGGTTGAGGTCCCTCCTACTTCTTCTGCGGCTGCGGGTGTACCTGCGGCGAGCCAACTGGCAAGCCGTACGAAGCCTGGCCAGGTGGGGTCTCCACCAGTACACCCGCGTCCTTGAGAGGACTGGACCTGCGCGCCGCATCGCCGCGTCGCAGACGCGAGTAAGCGCTCCTGTGAGCCGCTCGCACCTCGCGTCCGCATCAGTGCCGCTCAACGTGCCGTCAGCGACCCACCTCTCCACGATGGCCGCCTCCTTGGCCAGCCCCGGGTCCAGGGTGGACACCTTCCACCGTGGACCCTCTCCCAGCAAGGGACGGTCCGGCGCGATGGCCAGAGCCTCCGCAGGGTTGGAGACCACGTCGAACCGGATATATCGGTGATCCGACAAGGTCTCCACTCCCTTCTCCACCCTCCACCTTCTCGTGCGGCGGGCCAGGGCGGGACTCGCGAACGACAGATCCACGATAGACCCGCCCCGACTCCGAACGCACGTCTGGGCCCTCCCCCTGTTTAGGAGGACGAGCCCCGTGGACACCGCCCAGTCCACCAAAGTCTCCCTCCTGAGGTCGGTCACCGGAGAACACCACGCACTCGATTTGGCGTTAAAGTCTCCGGCGACCACCAAAGGGGTGGGGTGCAAGTCGGCCACAAGAGCGCCGACTTCGGCGAGCATCCGCTCGAAGTCGGCAAAACTCTTACTCGGCGCAAAGTACACTCCGATCACTGCGACGCCACCTAGCGACGCTAGGACCCAACCGCGGCCCCTCATTACGCTGCCGAAGGGTGCGAGGCCCGTGCGCCGCCAGGCGACGATAGCCACCGAGTCGTCACGATCGCCCGCCCAATCGTTGCGGGCGTGAACGTAGTACGACTCGGCGACTATGGCTACGTCGATCTTCCACTGCGCCGCGGTCTGAATCAGCAGATCTTGAGCCGCGACACAGTGGTTAACGTTCGCCTGCAGGATCGAGACAGCGATGGCCATTATTTATGGTCGATGTCCATTGCCTCCATCTCGGCGGCTGCCGTAGACGACGAGGCGGGGGGTGCCCTTGCTTGTCTTTTTCTTGCCGCCTCGATTAGGAGGCCGGTTCATGGCCGGGCACTTCTTGTGTCCCAGACGATGACCGGCCTCCACGCCCTCCGACACGCAGATTGCTCAGGAGGAGGAGCCGACCGTGAACCGGCCGGCGGCGACGATCTTCTTGGCTGCCTGCACTGGGCACTTCACCCACACAGTACCTTGGCGGCCAGGTGGGCGACTAATAACGCCCACCTTTACGCTTTCGGGAGGGCAGCTCCCCACCTTTGCCACTTGCGCTGCCACCGCCTGGCTGGTGGCTGCATCTCCCAGACCGTAGATACGCATCTCTGCGCAGAGCTCCGGCCGGGAGATGCGGGCGACGTCCCCGATGGTCGCCCTCAGCTTGGCCGCCAGTTCATCGGCCTTGTGGCTCTTGTCGGCGCCAGCCACCTCCAAGACTCGGCCGCCGGTTCGAGCCGTGCGAAACCGTAGCCCCTCGATGCCCAGGACCAAGAGGTCAATAGACTTCTCGGCCCTGTCCATGACGGCCTCATAGGTCGTCATGGACCCCTTTGGGATTGTTACGACGACTGCGGCTGAATTTGGGGCGCGCAACCGCCGTCGGGGGGCCCTCTTCCTTTTCTTCTTGGAGGCAGTGGGGGCCGGGGCCGCCGGTTTCGGGGCCTTTGCCCTCCGCGCCACTACGCTCCACCCCTCATCGGGTTGTTGTGCGGAAGGCTCAACCTGTGACCGGCGGGCGGTCTCGGCCTCGCTGGCTGCCAGGCTCTTCTTGCCCTTCCCCTTCCCCTTTTTCGCCACCGCGGCGTATGTCGCAGCGGGGACCGGTGTTGGGTCGGGCACCAACTCTACGACCGGGGCGGGTGCAGCGCGCTCCACCTCGGGCCTGGCGGTGGCCGCTCTTGCGGCGCGGGCGGCATTGCGCACGTCCGCCGCCAGCGGAGGGCGCAGAGTCGGCTTGGGCAGCAGGCGGTCTCCAATGCCCGCAATCCGGGAGTCTACTATAAATAAGATCTCCTCCCGGGTCATCTGCGGGGGGGCGGCCGCCTACCGTTTCACCGCCTCTAGCTCCTCCCTCATCGCGGCCAGCTCGGCCTGCAGGTGGGCGACTTCCTGCGACTCCGTGCGGGCTCGGAGCGCTCGCACCGCATCGCCTATCTTGCCCAACGCCTCGCGGACGCAGGCCACGTACTGGCACTTCATTTTTGTCGATTTTTTGGCGACGCTGGCATTCACGTCCAGCGCCGCCTCGACCGTGCCAGCGAGCTCCTCGGCGGAGGGCTCGCTGGGCGTCGCCTCCCTGGGACCCTCGGGCATCGCTGCCAGGGCCCGGGTGCGCAGCACCCGGCTCCTCTCCGCGACCTCCGCCGCCAGCTCTGCCTCCGCTTGCAGCTCCAGCTCTTTTTCGCGCTGGGCGTTTAGTTCCGCCTTGGCCCTGGCGAGGCCGGCGTACTGTCCGGTCGTAATGGGGCGTCCGCGTCCCCTTTTCCGCGGCGCCGATGTACTGGCGCCGGCCGCTCCGTTTTCTGGCGTCCGCGAGCGCTTCCGCCAGAATCTGCTCGGGGACTCTTCCCCGGCTGTCTCCAAAGAAATGCAGCTGCCGGTGTCTGACTCGGACAGCTGCCTCTCTCGCACCATGGGCGAGTCGCGCCGAGAGAGCGAGACCACACCCGAGGCCTGGTTTCCATCTTCAGCCACATCGATGTGCAGATCCCTCCGTTGTTCGTTGCCAGTCGTCATTTGTTTTTTTTTCATTAGGTAAATTCATGTGTGAATCCCACGAGATTGGGGGAAAAGGGTGTTCCCGGCCGGCAGAGCCCCCTGTACCGACCTCGGCGTATTGCCGTGGAGGTCCGCCAGTATCCACGGGTTTTAACGACTTCGCTGTCGGGTTTTTAGTGACTGATCCTTGTCTTGGGCCGGCCAATTAAGGCAAGCCCCCTGTCCCGGTCGCTACGCCGCTAGACGTGACAACGACACGCTACGGCCGAGACAGGTTGCCCGACGTTGTCCCGGAGGACATCCCCCTGAGTGCGGGTTAGCGCACCCAAGGGAACCGCCGCGCCGCGGAATACTCCCGCTAAAACTACGTCCGAAGACCGCTGTCCAACAAGACCAACACGCGGGAGTAATCTCCCAAGCCGACTGAGTCGGCGACGACGCCGGTCTGCACCAGTTCACCAGTGGGCTCTGCAAGCAGTCCCCGACCGTGTACTGGGCAGAATCGGCAGTTCGCGGGGCACTCAAACGAGCACCACGCCATGGACCTTGAAGGTCCGCCATCCCACGACCCCTCACATGGGTCAGCTGGCCAGATATTGGTCAGCGACAGATGACTTCCCTTCCCCCGTAGAGGAAACGAACCCATCTGCCGCCGTCCAGGGTGCACCAGATCAACCACTTCCATTTCCCCGGGACTTGTCCCAGAGCAATCCAAGCAGCGACCCATCGTGGAGGTTTCCAACCCTCGCAACCCACATATATGTAGTAAGCTTATTAGGTATTATGTCCAAAACGTAGTGTTTAACTTTGTATTTCCCTCAAAGAAACTGATCTTAAGCTACATCCACAATAAATTAATTTTTTTAACGTTCCTCGGATGTGGGCTAAGTGGTAAAAATTTAAGGTAATGGCGGTATTGTCAACTCCACCATACCGTTTTGCGTCTCTCTCTCTTTTGACTATAAACCAGATGCTGATTAATTTTTATATAATATTTAATTGCTGATAACCTTATTTTTTATTAATTTTTTTATCTTTAAGCTTTAGTCCTAAAAAAGCTTCTCTCGATATAACTCTGACATTTCTTAAGTTTATTAAAAAAAATATAGTATAATCTGTGATTTGGATGACCGCTCATTTTCTTGGAGAATTTTGAAAAAGTCAACCGAATCTTATTTAGAATTCATATTAATTAAAAAAAAATTAAGAACAACATAAAAATGCTATGACGAACGAGACGAAGCGGACTAGGCAGATGTAATCCAAAAATAATGACTTTCGGCATTTTCTTGTGTAATTAACATTTAACGATATAATTTTACAAATAAAAGTCATAAATCAAATAGAGGGACTTTCAATTATTTGATCATATCAAGATTAAAGGCAATTTATTTCGTAATTATCGAGAAGGCACCCCGATAAAATTGTTTCAGTCGAAAACGTAACTACTTATACATTTTACAAAGCGAAACGCTTTAGAAATTGTGAGCGAACGGGAAATGCTGGAAATACAGTCGACGAGCGGAAATTAAACGAACTCCACGTGTCATGGCCGAGCCTACGAGTACCTGAGCCGAGCCGAGCCACCTGTCAATTGAATAAGTCATCTTGATCTCAAAACATGTATTCATTTTTAACCTTTGGCACTCATTTTACCGTTAAATAGAAAGTTTAAAATTTAATATACCCATTCACATATTTTTATAATACAAACCTGACAATTTTTCCTAAGGTACCTCATGTAATCTTGTTAATTTTTGCTCTTGGTTCCGCTATATGACAATCAAAAAAAATATAATACCAATCATACATCAATAAGTACTCGCGCTCTTTCCCCAAAGGTATTACCTTACACTCTGCCTACAGGCAGAGGACTTCCATCTATTATGATCCTGCACCACCTCTCTCACTTCTATATTCATGCTCGTCGGTTATGGGTGTCTTTATATTGCAATTCTGTAGCATTTCAAATTATTTTATTAGGTATATCATCTCCCTGCCCTTTACCCAGGTTATGTGAGATGTCGTATGACCGTCCTCCATGTTGTATAGATCAGTTGCCAACCATCTGCGGAAATATAATACTAAATATCTTTTGCTAACGAACAAGCTAAAAATCGCCCAAAGCGGCTCGGTCGTCCAGTTACTACTACCACTAAATTAAACAATCAAGTTAACGTCCAGAAAGTAAATCTCATCGCTGTTGCTTTAATTTTGCTTAAATTTAATGTACGAAATGTTTAAGAATGTTTGTTACAAGCTGAAAGGCTTTTGTAATAATGGTCTGAATTGAGAAAATTGTTGGGTTGTTGTTACCCAACTCCATCAAGTTTCCGCAAACTTTTCTCATTAGTGCAGTTTGTCGCAATATAGTGGCGCGATTTTATACTCCTTTATCCTGAGAATTACTCTTTCTTAAATATAATATTTATGTAAAATTTGACCGTGTATGTTCCAAGTCTATATATAACAGACACATGTGATACTGCACATGTACCATAGTGTGTTCGATCCAAGTTCTTTTATTGTTTATATCAAATAAGTATACATAAACATAAATAAACAAATAGATCTCCAAATACTGGTGAATGAAATGTTATATCTCAAGAAACTTTAAAATGACCCGATAGAAAACAAGAAACTGACTTAGAATGTACAAATGTATAGCCTTGAGACTTGAAAGTTTGCATAACGATTTTTGTTAATACATTACGGCATTAAAAAAAGGTTTATCTGAATTCATATTTTAAATGTTTGTACAAAGGTTAGTACAAACTTCCATGCATCTGCAATGTATGGAAGTTTGTATGGAGTACCAATGCGAAACCAAAATGTTAAACTTGTTCATCAATTTAATTATGGAAAAGTTTCAAATTTTTTTATTGGTATGATTTTTTCTTCTCATAAAAATGACGTTACTTTAGATGTCGTTCACGAATAACAATTCTGGAAGGAGTCGCGTCGATTGGCGCTGAGCCGACCTCATTATTAACAAATGAGTTGAGTCTGAGCACGTAAATCGAGTTTGGATTTCGGGTATTTTAAATGTAAATTTATCATCTATACTAGATAGGATTTTGACTTTAGGCCATTTTAACTTTTGCTAAAAAATTAAAGTATTAAAATAAAGGAATGAAAAATTTACATACAAGAAACTCAGGCTGCTTTTAAATATGAATTTCTTCAATGAATACATAAAATTGTTTATTTATTTTGAGTTCAGTTATTCACTTTTTATTAAGTAATATTACATATCAACGGCGAAACTCATATATACTGCATGCCTGTAAACTGTTTAATATTAATTTATTAGATATAAATCTAGATTTATTCAACACAAATATTTTTAGGTAAAAAAGACTGTTTAACAGAATTTTTGAACAATACTAGTGTTTGTAATGCTCACACAATTTGTATCTGTAACCAGTCTACCATATATTTATGTTTTAAGTAAGTTATTAGTGGAAACCTGTAATTGGCTTTAGTGTAGTTATCTTTTTGTAATTAGTATTCTAGCTGTAAGTTTTCCGAAAACTGTGAAATAAGATAAATAAAAAATGTATCTCAATGAAAGTTGATCAGGTTATTTTGTTTTATTCAAATTGTAATTGTTTTATTGTTTGTATAGACTTGATGTTAAAGTTTGACGCAATAAGTTTTCACCTATTTTGTGTTCCCTTTATACCCTGTACATAAGCCAAAGTTCAAGAGCTAAAACAAAATGTAACAATAATTTAAAAAAGCAGCGTACTTTACCTGTCATGACATATAGCTTTTTTATAGTTTATAAATAATATAAATCATTTGGGATAAAAATTATATAAGAAGATTTATTTTATATTTACAAATAAAAATGTTTAAATATCACTTATTTTTTGTTAAAAACCTATTATACTTTCACGCTGAATTTCTCCGACAGTTTGTTCTCCGTAATATAAAAATTCCATTTCTACTAGACATTTATCTAGACTCGCCATGTGTCGCCAAACACTTCTTAATAATCCTACTTCACTTCTTTCTTCATATGTTTTATGTTTCATCCGATGAAATGAAAACGTATTTTAATATATGAAATCGTATTCTGTATAATATAAATAAAATATGTTTGTTTGTTAATCAAAGACCTTATAAAACGAAAAAAACCTGACCGATATGAAGTAGTCGCCGATATGTCAGATCTCATTTATTCGTGTCAATGCAGTACTTAATGAAGGTAACTAGATAAGTTACCTTCATTAACTACATCTATTTTACAAGACAGAACAAATTTAATTATTTCCTATTCGTAAAGTTAAGAAGATAAGACATTTTAAGAAGGGTCAATAGCTTAAATATTAAGAGTAAGGTTTGCGAAACACGCACAACATAGTCGTGGGTTCGAATCCGCCATTAGTGTATTGTACCATCTCCCAGAACTCGTTTAAGCCGAGTTGGTGAATGGTTACAACAAATATATGTACAATATTTCGAATGGGTCAGACAGACCGTCAACGATGAAAAACTGCACCTAAAAGCTTATACAGTATGGAAAAGACAAAAAAAATTACAAAAGTAAACTCTGATGACATTAAACCCAACTAGGGTAGACATTGTTATACAGCAATCTCTACAAGTGAGAAATATGACACTGGCTAGTCTTTATCCGATAAAACGTGGAAGCTTACTTGCTTCAATGCAAGGCTGCTAAGAAAACGACACGTCGCCTCTACTGTTTTATGTTAAAATTTGGTCTTGATTTTCTTGGCTACGTCACACTTTTCTTCAGTTGTCATATCTCATAACATGTTTGCAAGTTTCTTATCGTGATTATCATTATTTATTTTCGTTTCATTTCTGGACCGCCTGTGTCTACGTTGAAGAATTTGTTTAGTGGTCAACAAATGTAATTTTGTTGGAAACTCAGGATTTTTTTACAATCCTCAATTAGCATAAAGGTAGAAGAGACATACATAAGTTGTGAAAGCGAAACATTTATTTACGTATCCTTCCAGCGCCAATATTTTCAAGAGTTAACGTAGGGACAAGCAATGTTAAAACATTGTTTTTAAACACTCATTAGCATATCATCAATTTTTCATACACCAATAAGTGTTATTATTTCTAATACATGCAAACATTAAGACTAAAATGTAAACAATCCAGTTGATTTCAGTATAATCGTAGTTCATGAAAGTTTTGATTTGAACTCTGACTCGACGTTTAAAATCCTCAGAACTTTTTTTTTAAATGAAGCAAGCTTTCAATACATAATCAAGCTTCCACAGAGTTTGGGCAATTGAAAATTGTTAACGACGATCAATCATCGGGTATGAATAAAGTTTTGAGTTCAACCACAGTTTAAAGTTTTAAAAAGGTTTTACATTGAAATTTGTGGCTTCAGGATTAGTAAATAGTTCAGGGAATTGGAGATCGGAAAAAATAATTATGAAACAATTTTTTACAAAAAGTTATTTCAGTTGGAATAATAACATCTAAAATCTAGAAATTAATATATTTTTTTTATATCTGTTGTCAGATCTAAGTAGTCCGTAGGGATAAATTTATCAGTGAACATAGAAGTGAAAATTCTAGCTTTATTTCATAAAGCTTTGAAATGCAACAGTGGTAGAGCCCGCAATAACAACATCTTTTGCACGAATGGGCCGGCTCGACCGGTGAAATACCACGACGTCACAGAAGACAGGCGTGAAGTAGAAGTAGTCTGCGTTTCGTCTGATGAGTGACGTGCCGGAGGACTAATTGTAGACCTCTTCCCCCTCCTACCCTTTTCTAATAAGGAAAGGATGGGAAGAGGAAGAGGATTTGACGGATGAGGAGGGGATGGACAGGGAATGGAATTATCATTTTTTCTGTTTGTCCCCTCATTCGTTCATGAAGGTAGGCAACGCATCTGCAACTCATTTGCTTGTTGCGGATGCCTATGGGTAGCGGTACTTATTTCCAGGGGCCGCTTGCTCGTTTGCCACTTTGTAATATAAAAAAAAATGCTTACAAATAGTGGCAAGTTAAACGACCGTACAAACATTAACATGTCGATTTACTTAAGTTGTACAGAATTAAATTTATCATCGAATAATCATCATTCTCTGCCTACAAGCGGGCTTGTTGTAATGCGCTTACATTGAAACTCTTAAAGCCTTAATTTAATTGATTTCTAATATTTAGTGCAGTTTCCGCACTTTTACCGGTAAAACAGTAATGTAAATCAACTGATACATCTAGCAGAACACTAAGAAAGAGCTCGCGTGCAAACAAAACAGAGCGAATAAAAGGAAAAGCACTCGTCTTTCAATGTCAAAATCTCTCTCCGAAATTTCCTCAGTGTAAATACAGGCCATTCAAAAGATTGCTTCGTTTATCCCAAGTCGTTTGCAATCTTGTACTCGTATGTGTAGTGTTTGAACTCCTTTCCTCGAAATGAAAATACCAATGTACTTACAATGCCCAGCTATTTTTGTGTAACTCGTGTAGGTTGGTACAATATTTGCGTCTGTGATTTTACTGGTGTATTTAAACATTTCCTTATAATACGGAACAATTGAATGTTTCATTAAAACCATATTCGATTTACTGCGTTCGAGCCACGGCTTACACAAAAATAAGTATAGAGTACAGGGGTCTTTAGAGGGGATTATGTTGCTTGCATACAAGTAATTAAGGACTAAATCATAGTTGGCATTGTCTTTTTTTGAACGTTGAACAAGATCGATGATGGTTTTTTTGCAATTCATGCTTAAATTGATAAGCAAGCAATAAGGATATTAGTAGTAGTGTTCTACAACATTTGAATTTATAAATGTAAAGTTTGTTGTATAAATGCGACATAAATAATAATTCTTTTAATTTGTTGGGGTCTTTATTTCGATAACTATCTAACTATATTCTGTTGTTGCTGTGAGAAGGTATCAATTGTCTTAACTGCGGCCGGACAGTCCGTAACTATGCAAATGCAGAGGCGACGATCGTATCCTTTCTTAATCCAATGTAACGTCTCCGCTACAAGATCGAAGGAGGTCAGCGACACGACAATCACAAGACAAAACCAATTCACAGAAATTCGAAACCGCAAATTGTTTTGTTACACAAGTATTGTTCTCTGTTTTGAATTGAATTTCAAACTATTTAGAATCCACTTTTATTATGTTATACTGAAATATAATACTATTACCATGAAATATCTTTGTATATATTATTTTTATAATTTACGATCATGTCAAGTTCTTCAGTGAGTTAAAAGATGTTTTTAATTTTTATGAATTTTTATTGAATCATTCATATTTTCCATGTGTATCCAGATTTGACGAGAAGACAATCACTTTTAAGACATGTCTCATCTACCTTACCCGTCCTAGCTCATAAATAAACACCCACGCTTGTAGGGCATTGCCTACCCTCAGAGATTATGGATTTCCATTTGTCAAGGTACTGGTATACCTCTGGCTTCTACATACATTTACAACATATATTACACACACAACCATACATAGGATACATCTGCGTGGACTTCTAATATCCTCTGAGATAATATAGAGAGAATAATGCCTGCATCCTAAAATATTTAAAAGCTACATCTCCTTTTATTTAATAACAAAGATACAAATCACTTTGAACTTTTTATGTTGGTTTTCGATTCATATGTATCTTGCGCCATGTTTAAGCAGTTAATATTGTGAGTGCAAGTTTGATAACATCTGAAAGCTACACATATTCCAAACTAAAGTTTTGCTATTGAAAATAAAAGCCCCACGCTTCGTTTATTCCGTATGTTGTACCGTTTCTTTAAACACAACAAGGGAACGCCCTCCTCATCCGGCACAGCAACCGAGACGCATGACTGCTAGTGACAGTGTTCAGATATACAGGAAAAACTACATTGTTAGCTTTAAATACTATCATTTAATTCTATCGTTAAAGATCATAGGAACTTTTGAAGATGTTCTAAGTACATTTAAAAAACCGAGGTATTATGTATTTTAGTGTACACTTTCTATTTATAACTAGTTAGTATTTAATTTCTTTAAAAATGACGATTGATGCCTTTGAAATTAATCGGTAAAAGGAATACCGTAACTGTTGTTTATGTATGATACATTTTATTACAGAATCCGGAAAATAAAAATTCAACAGCTAAAAATAGCGGAGAATTTAACATTAGATTAATACAAAACTATAGACAAAAAGCCGGACGCGTAGCCACTTGCACGTACCCAAACAAAAATAACTATAAAAATACGATAAATTTATTGAATTCAGATAGTAGGAGTATAGGAAAATAGTATAGTATAGAACAGTGGTAGAGCCCTTAACAACAACATCTGTTGCCGAATTGGCCGGCTCGACCGGTGACATACCACGACCTCACAGAAAACAGGCGTGAAGTTGAAGTACTCTGCGTTTCGTCTGATGAGTGAGGTGCCGGAGGCCTAATTTCAGTCCTCTTCCCCTTCCCACCCTTTCCTCATAAGGATAGGACGGGAAAGTGAAGAGGATTGGACGAGGAGGGGGTAAGCAGGGAAAGGTTAATGTCCTTTTTCCTGTCTGTGCCCTCCTTTGTCCATTAAAGGTAGGCAACGCATCTGCAATACATTTGCCTGTTGCGGATGTCTATGGGCAGCGCTCACTTAAAATCAGGTGATCCGTTTGCTCGTTTGCCACCTTATCACATAAAAAAATAGGAGGGTAGTCTGCAGTGGGTTAATTTTTTTATAATAATGGTGGTCAACTGGATATTCCAGTAGTGGGCATTATCACAGCTAGGAAGCCAGCCACCAACTAATATGGGGCGGTTAGGAAATTAACAGAGATACGCCAGTAGGTGTTAAAAGATTGATTACCCCTGGTCTAGACTCAAGCATCAAATGTAGTGCACAGTTTCTGATTCCTAATTCAATCGCAAATGAAACAAAGCTTTCAATAAAATCAGCGTATCTCCCGTACCCGCATCGTGCCAACACGCGGGCGCGGGCAATGTTTTAGATTAATGAAATTTGTTGTTACATATGATTTTGTGACAGCGCTTTTAATATATCAAATTATATTACACGTGTACGACCAATCGATTATAACATTTATTGTTTTGAAAATCCAATACAGACAAAGGAGCACGGAGCGCCTGCTTATGAAGAGCTGTAGAAACATTTTGGCAACATACGTATTTTAGCTTCGGATATACCAACTTATTATCTGTTTTTTTACAGAAGGTTAACGGACAGCCAACTGGACAAATAATATGTGACCCCGTTACCCAGAAAACTACGACATTAGCTCCGGGAATAGATAGGTCTCCGGTGCTAATGTCGGGGACACGTTTGATAATTATATGTCCCTGTGATCTATTCAAATGTTCATAACGAGCAGTTGTATAATAGTTACTCGGTATTGTTGTACAAGGATGTGCTTCACACTATAGAAAATTTAAGCGTGAATTTTTAATGGTTAATTTTTTTTAACAAAATTGCAATTTTTACTGTAAACTTAACTAAAACCCTAAAATATAAACTTTGCAATCATAAAAAACAAATATCGGATACAACGTGAGTTGTTTACGACAAATTGATTACTCCAAACATCGGCCGCATGATGGCGTGATGAAAGTAAACATGAATTGGCCTTATTAAAGATTGTGCGATTTATGTTGGTAAAAATTAATCGTTTTGTAATTTGCTATTCGTGCACAGTAGCGTAAGACCGAAATCCAACGTAGTTACAATGGGGGTTTTTTGGGTGTTGAAAAATGTTTGTCATGAAATAATCTAACCAGTCTAATTACATTACGATTATTATATATAGCTACGTCGCAGGCCCTCAAGTTATAGAGGAACACACATGTAGGTGAAACTTGCGCGATCGGAGGTATTGCATTTCACTTGAGCCTTATCACGTTGTACGTGCATTTCAAATAAGTTATTTAAATAATGCGAGTTTTTGAGCAACGTGACTTGTAAATGTCTAATATTGGGATTCTAGGTTGAGAATAAAATTGAAACAATGTACTTAACTGCGGCGAGCAGTAGATACAGACAGGCACCAGCTGCTGCAATCTGAAAGAGGCATTAAACAAGAACATTTACAAGAAGTTATTTCAACGAATTAATTGTCTTCCGGGCGAAAAAATCCAGTCTACATTTCCTGGTTCAAAATTGGCTCTTAAAATAACTTTTTCTCTGGCTTTACTTCTTTTACATTTAATACAATTAAAATAAACCAATTTAACAGTTACTTTTTGTTCTAGAATATTTGTTTCAATAATGTATGACTGTATGGCAATATACACGTCTTTTTTAAATTAAAATGTAACTCAAGGGATTCACATCTCGTACGGAACCACACTCAAACAACTTTTTGAAAACTGAAAACTTTAATAAATAGTGTAAATTATAGTTGAACGTCTAAGATATGTTTGCGTCCCTGCCACGTTAATTTTCACAAGTTACTTTAAAAGTTAACAGCTGTAGGCGTTTCTTTAGCTACGATATGTAATCAATGGCGTTCGTACTTTTATAAATCGTGGTTTAGTGTCATCTTAATACATATTTGATGTACTTCTTGTGGTGTAACGTTAACTAAATAAATCTTCTTATTGTACAAATTGTACAACAATAATGTATTTTAATATTTTCACTTTTGTGTTCGGTCTGTTGGTAGCTGTTACGACAGTAAATTGCAAGGCGTAGATAGAGGTAATAACGGGAAGATCCCGTAAATACAGTAAGTTCATCAACACATGTCGTGTTTTGTCTGAGATATAACATCCCTACACTACTAACGCCCTACTTGCTCAGTCAAAAAAAAAAGATTAAACTTTGAAGTTTCACAAGTCTAGTTATGCTTTATTCAGAGGATTAGTCGCAATATTACTTTTATACAGTTCTGTGCAAACTTAGTTTGGTGAGCGACGGGGGAAATCTAGCTGTCAATCTTGCAGTCGGCAAACAGAAACAAGCCTAACTACTCTGAATAGACGGAAACCTACTTTGCCAACTTTCTCAAGTTGCTTGTACGTTATTACTACGTTACCTAAGTAAAAAGCTTTGTTGGCATGTTCGTAGTAAATTCTTCTATATCTTAAAGGGGAAAGATATTTGTCTTTTTATAGTGGGTCAGCTCTGATAACACATTTATAATAAATGTTTTGCATTTGGCTTCCGTATAGTAAAATACATGAAATCTCTATTATTTTATTTTATTTTATTTGGAAAACAAACAGTGAAAGATTACTATAAATGAATAATATAAAAAAATATAACTAACACCATTAACATGTTTTCACATATAGTATTCGATTAAATTAGCCTGTTAGCGTTGGCAAAATCAAAAAGAGAAGAGAAATCAAAGTATTACGGATTCATCCAGCTTCTGATAATTTCGTTCTTGATAGATGTTGGCGAAGAGTAAAAGAGGTCTAAGTCATGAGAGTCAACCAGTCTATTAACTGAGCCTGCACATCTCACAAAGTAAGCGTTCCGTCTATAATTCGTTGAAGAAGAGGGAATATTAATAAGATTTAATTTACGAACCGACTTTGTGGGTACCCTAATTTCTATGTTAGATAGAAGTTGCGGAGAGTCTATTACAGATTGAGCTAATTTGGCATATAAAGTTATATCAGCAACTTCACGTCTTAAGTTTAGCGGTAAAAAGTGATATCTTCTGCATCGGGCTTCATAATTGGAATCTAAAGCATTACATTTATATTGTAAGTATAAGACAAAACGTCTTTGAATTGTTCGAGTCTGTTAATGTAGACTTCATACTGTGGGTTCCATATTTGAGAACAGTACTCGAGGTGGCTGCGTACATACGAACAATATAACATTTTAATAACTTTTATGCTAGTAAACTGAGAACATGAACGCTTTAAAAAACCGACAGCTTTATTGGCCTTACTGACAACGTTATGAATGTGTTTCTCATATGTGAGTTTTTTGTCGTGGGTTACATCTAAGTCGCGCACTTCATCCACAATCAAAAGCTTATGACCATTAATAGTATATGTGTAAGAAATATAGTTGAGTTTTCGTGTAAAAGTCATGCTATGGCATTTGTCTACATTGAGGTTTAGTTTATTACGAGTACAATATAAGTAAAATCTAGAAAGATCCTCTTGTAATAGTATACAATCTTTATGTGTATTAATGCTTTTGAATACTTTCATGTCATCTGCATACAGTAAAAATTTAGAGAATAGGAAACAAGAACTAACGTCATTAATAAAAATATTAAAAAGCAAGGGTCCCAACAATGATCCTTGCGGCACACCAGATGGAATATTAATCCAATCAGATGAACATCCATTCATAACGACTTTTTGAGATCTGCTGTCGATGTACGAGCAAAACCATCTAAAAAGATTGCCATGAATACCGGAGTTGAGTAGTTTTTGCAGCAGGATACAGTGATCTATACGGTCGAAAGCCTTGCTGAAGTCGGTAAAGATGGTGTCAACTTGACTACCTAAGTTCATGTTTAGTTATAGTTAGATTTGTGTTGTATGTATGAACGTATCCAGCATTTTCTGAGGAAAGAAGCTTGACCGATTTCGATGAAAACTTCAGGAAATGTTCAACTGGTCTAGCGGATGATAATATCAACATAATCAGTACTAAAGGGACGTACCAGGGGATCACTAGTATTGGAATAAACACAAATCAATTATCAATCTATTTTTATTTTCGTTAAAGTTATATTAAATAATGCTAATAATCTTTCTTTCATTTTATCTTTGTTCTGTCGACTTGTAGAAATTACTAACGTTAGTGCGTATTAACTACGTGGATGAGTTCATTCAGCCTCACGGACAGTCGAGAGTTCGTAGAGTACATACATCTTGAATCTAAGTATGTTCACGTAAGATTACCTTCATATAATAATATTTAGTTGTGCCCGTTTACACATGCTACATAAATAATAGTATTTAAAATATAATTCAAATGCTAAAAAAAAATCATTTATTTTTTTATTGATAAATTTGTTTATATATATATATATATATGATAAATTGTATCAATAAAAAAATTAATGTAAGCCCAAAATTGATGTGACAAAAGATTTCTTCGTGCATAGGGCTTGTAAGCGGCGACCCTTTTACAAACTAGACATGAGTGAGCCAGATTTATTCGAAAGCTCACGATTTCTAAAACAACTTTGTGAATATTATTTAGGACAATTCTATTAACAGCAAATAAAAATATGTCTTGGCGACTATACTTGTCTAACATATGACATCGAATTTTACGCGAACTCGGGCGTACAGTGCGCGATTCTCATGAAAAGTGACGCCCAAAGTTGTCATTCTTCCACATTGTTTTCATCGCTGTCGACAATACTCGCGCCACAAAAATAAATGTATTGTTCAAATTAGATTTTCTTTAGATGCAAACGTATAATGACAGAACAAACGAAAGTTCGTCTAGAAACTATGAGTGGTTCTAGTGGTGGACCGATGGCGGTGATTACGTGTTTACAACAGCAACACAATTTAAGAGATTGATCGCTGAATTTTAACGACTCATGATACGGACAACTGTGATTATCCAAACCTTACTGTATTCATGATTATGATTTAACTTAAACTAAATTATTTACAAAATGCACTACCTTCCTTACAAAAATTTTGTGAGGAAGGTAGAGTTGTGATCGATATCGGGATCGTAAGAAAATGCCGTTTGTTTCAAGCTTATGGAAGGTCCGCGTGTATTTTTTTATGGAAGGAAGTGAGAAACGAGCAAGTGATGTTAAATAACCGCTACCCATAGACACCTACAACAAGCAATTGAGTTGTAGATGTGTTGGCTACTTTTAATTGAGAGAGAAGAGGATGGATGGGAAATAGATATCCATTTTCCTATCCCCGCCTCTGTCCATAATCATAATCTATTTTAATACACTTAATATACGTGCTAATTCTTGTAAAATAGAGAACAAAACAAACGTATCATTTAAAAAAAATATGTTAAGATCTTTAGAGAATAGTTAAATAATTTATATTTTTAATTTAATAGTAAACAAAAACAAAACAATCTTGATGTAAAATATGAATCGATGGATGATTTTGAAATTTGTATCTTTGTTGCTCGCGTATTACTTATTTCACTTCAATGAATTTAAAAGCTTACCTACTCGAAAGTTAAATGTAGGAACATGCTGAATGCTCTCGCTTAGAGAGAGAGAGCATTCAGTTTCGTTCACGGAATGTAATTTAGACGACACACAGCACGTCCTAACTTTATATTTAAAAATAATTTATGACTTCGTTTGGAACACAAAAGACCATTACAATTTTTATATTTTGGACGAAAGTTATCATGTTGCTAATTATTGTTGTTAAAGGCATCACTCAGCGATAGGTAATTGGCTTTTATTTTCTAAATTATTGGCATAATTATGTACTAACTGTTTCTGAGACATCGAGATCTTTTTTATGGAAAAAGGTGGAAAACGAGCAAGCGGGTCACGTGCTGGTAAGTGACCGCTACCCATAGATATCTGCAACACATCTAAGGAGTCGCAGATGCGTTGCCTACCTTTATTGGACAGTAGAGGTGAAAGACAGGTAAAAGAATATATTCCTTTTATCCCATTTAGCGCTTCACCATCCGATCCTTCGGCCTATCCTTATAAGGAAAAAATGGAAAGGGGATGATGATTTTTTGATGATGAACGAGCGAACGGAAGACCTGTTAAGTGACAGACATCCCCTACAAGCAAATGTGTCGCCTACCATAATGTAGGAGAGAATAGAGAGGAAGAATGATATTTCCTTTTCCTCGCTGCGAAGTCCTCTTCACTTCTCATCCGATTTGTATGGGAAAAGGGTGGGAAGGGGAAGAGGACCTAAATTAGACCCTCTCTCATCAGACACAGCGCAGAGTACATCTACTTCAGGCCTGTTTTCTGTGATTTCGCGAGTGGAAGCATATAAGCATAGTCATAGGAATCCTCAAATCCTCAAAGCCGGCCACAAACCCCACGACAAACAGACCCATAAGTCTTCTCAAAACGTTTGGGAAGATCTATACGCTTAGTATTAGTCCGCCTTCGCACCTTTATGAACACCAAAGGACTACCAATTCCTGAACAATTCGGTTTTCGTGCTAAATATTCATGTACCAAACCCCAACGCGACTCTAGCAACGGAGCACTTTTCCTCGACGTGGCGAAGGCGTTCGATAAAGTCTGGCACAACGGGCTCATATACAAGCTGTATAAGTACGGAGTGCCCGATCGTCTCGTATACATAACACGAGAATTCCTTAGTGACAGAATATTCCGCTACCGCGTCGAGGGAGTGTGTTCTCGAGCACACCCCGTTCGAGCCGGGGTGCCTCAAGGGTTGGTGCTAGGCCCAGTCCTCCTAACCCTCTACGCCGTAGGGCTCAACGCATACGCGCGGTGTATTTTCACGTCGGGCCTTCAGCCTGACGCTATATGTCAACGCCTCCAGACCGCAGCCACCACTCTCGGTGCGTGGTTCCGGAAATGGAGGATCGGAATAAATCCACCAAAAAGCGCGGCCCTTTTCTTTTCACGACATTAGAAAGACCATCTCCCGCATCTCCCATCCATTAACCTCATGGACAGCCCAATTCCCTGGGAAGATAAGGTGAAATACCTAGGTGTCATCCTTGACAATAAACTTAACTTCGCCGCTCACGTGACCCGGGTCAGGAACCGGGCGGCTTTCGTACTAGGCCGCCTATCCCCGTTAATAAGCAACAAGAGCAAAATGTCCCTCCGGAACAAGGTAACACTCTATAAAGCTGTAGTACGTCCCGTTTAGACGTATGCTAGTCCGGTCTTCGCACACATCTCCCCTAAACTAATACACCGACTTCAGCTAATCCAAAACAGATTCTTGCGCACGGCCACTGGCTCGCCGTGGATTGTGCGCAACATCGATTTCCACGTGAATTTAGAGCTGCCCACCATAGCTCAACACCTGAAGTTGGCGTCACACCGCTATTTCGACTCCGCCGCCGGTCACCCCAATTCTTTAGTTGTAGGTGCCGCCCACCTACAAACCCATCGCGCTTGGTACGTTCCTCCACGACTATAGACGTCCTAGGCACGTCCTAGACTATCGAGATGATGCAATAACTATCGCTCAGGCTAGGATAAAACAACATCGCAAAGAAATCACACATTACCTGTCCGATACGGCCATATAGCCGGTAGATTTTTCTTCCCTACTCATGATATAAGCGTTGCTGGAGTATCTTCCGCCACTTCTTCTCCCAGCGCTAACGCTTTGCGAAGTGGTAGTAATGTTAGTTGTAATGCTACTTGTAATCAGATAATGGCTACCGATCGAGCTTAGGCTCGGCCCTCTCGGGCACCCTCCAATCGGAATGCTATACGTGTAATGAGTGCCAGCCCAAGCCGATCCCATCCCCTGTCGCGGCCCTTGAACCAAGTCACTCCAAGGAGCGTCCGCCGAAGCGACCTAAGAGCTCGACGGCCTCCCAATCTGGTTATAATTCTTAAGTAACGGCCTGAGCCGAGGCTCCCTCTACGAAGGGAGCCCTCGAGCTAAGTTACTCTTAAAGAGGCTTAGACTAGGCGCCCTCTGCACCTCGCCGCCTCGAGCACGGAGTAGCTGTAAATGCCTCTTCGAGGTTCAAGCCGGGGTCCATCCAAGCAACAGATGTTGCTGTTACGAGCTCTTCTACTGTAAGGTTAGGTTTAGATGAAATTTACTTTTTTAGATCTCTGGTTTACTGGATTACCAATTGAGATGCATGGTTGGATGGATGGCTTTACTTAAATAATATGTACATTCACAAAATGTATTATTATTATTATAATTACATACATTATGTACATAAACATTTTTAACACGAAACGAAACCTTTAATCTAATTTTGTATAAGACATATTTAATCTTGACGAGGCATCGAACGGACATATCGCAATACGGGAGTAGCCCGACTGACTACAAATCTGCACGCGCGTGTCACTCGACACAAAATGCAAGTGACCGCGCCCAATATGCTTCAAAGCTTTCATATCCAATCCGTATATATAAATCTCTACGCCTTAGTTTTCCCGCTGCAATTTATTTAGGTACCGCACGTCGTTGGAGGAACTAGTTTGAGGCAGCCATTTCCATTCCTTTGTTTTCTGATGCATTGCTCGCAATCATGAACGAAAGTTTTAGCTTTTCATAGTGATTGAATATCAGCCAGAGTAAACGTTGTATTTCTGCCTATTTTGTTAAACAAATAAACACGTAACATGTAATGTGGATAACACCATAATTTTGGGTTAGTATAACGTCTATTTTCTACCCACCTTCTTCTAGAGACTTCATAACAATTTGAGTTACGTTTCAAAGCCATGGCAGTAACCATTAAAAGATAGTCCTACATTTCTTCTTTTTCTTATTCTAATAGAGTCAATTCTATCCTATTACTTTTATCTTACAGTTATACATAATTGACCATCTTATAAACTGAAACAAGAACTATTTTTGTAGAAAAATAGAGATCCGCCTTCGCCTATGTCTAATCGCCTATTCGTTCATCTGAAAGTATATTACCTGTCATTCATTGAATTGATGAATATTTCATCGTTCGATTACAGTCAACAACAACAACTATTTTTTAAAATAAATATGATTATCCTGGATACAAAATAAATACAGGGTGAGGTCCTTAGATTACATTTTCATATCCTTTTTATTCCATTTCTTTATATGAACGTTTCGTACGTTACATATTCATATGTGGAAATAAATTACAGATAAAGCGGAACCCCGACCTCTTTACTTAAAAGCGTGACTAGTCTTGCCGGTAAATTGCTAATATCACCTTGCTTCGTTTGCCTGAATTCGATTATTCGGTTAACATATATTATCGAAATACATTTTTGAACTGAAAACTTTTTTAACCGCTTCTTTTTCATTAGACAATACATGGTAGGGAATATGGTGGTAGGTTCGCGTGAACAAAATACTCAACATGCGCCAGAAACACGCGTCAGCAACATGATTATTCGAATTTGAAACAGTTTCTACGAACTTTTTTCATTTATTTTTCTTGATTTCAATTCTGAATTTAATTTATTCCATTTATTACTGAGATATTTCATCTATCAGGATCAAAGTTATGTATAAGGGTTCTAAAGTGTACTAAGCCTTGCGTGTGTATGTCTATGAACTTCTAAAGGGACCTCCCTTGCGGGGGAGCCCACTGGATGGGGGCAGCAGGGGATAGATCTTCGTGGCGTTCAATGGCGGAGGTCTACCGTCCAGCAATGGACGAGTATCGCTTGAAAAAAAGTATGTTGAGAAGTCAATGAATTTTCAATTTATATGTAGTAGTTAGTACATAGTTTTTAATTTTACGGTCACTTCTATTTATAATCCGACTGCCAAGAAAGCCACAATAACAATTTCCATCTATTTCAACATCATTTCTCTCGACGGCATCTTTTCACTGTAATTCTTTTTTATTTTCTTGTAATTTGGTAGACCGTTTTCATTCGTGTTCAACCATACCATAACCATAAATTATTCAAAAGTGTTTCGTAATTTAAATCAGATTCTGTGAATTAATTGGATAAAAGCACAAAAGCAAGTGCAGTTGAGTATGTGTTTACTTAATTATTAACGAGCGTCCTCGAGTTTACTTTGCGCGCTGTTTGTGATTACTGAATGAATAAAACACTTCCAACACGTTTTCAGAAAATCCCGTAGAAGACAATTTAAAAAATGTAAGACTAATGTTCAGTAATTATTATAAATGATTTCACATATACAGTGGAGCTCAAATATCCATTGTACAATAGATATTTATATAGCTTAATGTAATATGTTGTACTAGCGGCTATATCTAAGTATAAGATCTTTTAGCTATACATCTAAAGCACGACGATTAAATTATTTGTTTATTATTTGTATAGTAGATATATAAAAATATTCGGCTGTTCCCAATTTAGCTAACAGAATCGATGTGACACGATGGTCTATCCTTGATATCTCAATTGTTGATTGAACATTTTACTAACCGCTAGTGTTACACTGTTATTTCATTGGACATTATGACACCATTACATGAAACGAATCAACGGCATAATAATAAATAGTGCATGATTACATCGTCATTTAATATCAGATGAGATTGTGTTGAAAAAGTGACTTAGAGATCAGTAAGTAGTACTCATTGTGTGTAAAAATCTATGTGCACATTAGTGCATCTCACTCACTCATCTTAAAAAGCTTTCTAGTTAAAGCTCGAATGTGTTAAAATATAATTGGGATTTTATACAAAAGTATCAAGGTCTTCTTGTTCATGAAAGTTTAGTGTAATTTTATTTGTTTATGTTCGAAAAAAATATTTATGGAGATGCAGACCTCTGAACGTAACAGACTTATCGTAAATTCTTTAACAAGCACTTGGACGCCGTCCAAAGTAAAAGTTTTCTAGAAAAGATATGAAAGCTACGCGAACAACTTGCCTGCGATATATTTCTTTATATTCTGTTAATTTTGCTGTTTCTTCTTATGTACGTTTTTGTTGTACATATTCAATGTTTTCAGTTTACATACAAATTACATAAAACTATTATCAACGTTATCGTGAATGTCTTGGATAAGCAAGCACGATAACGACTTACCGCAAATGAATGCAGGGCTGATTTTCTTCCACAATCTTTTTATAGACACCTAATTACTACTATATTTGTCTACTGATCAGGTCTGCGTTGAAATGAATAAAGTTAAAAGCAGGCCTTCCTTAAGGATCGCTATAAAAAAGCCCAGTGGACCCTTGCGATATCTTCGCATAAACTTTGACGAAGAGTCCAGATGCAGGTTTTTCATATACATATAAATAGTTATCTTTACAAGGAATATGTCTATTTATGTTTTTTTTAAGTAATATGCAGTGATAGAAAAGTGACTACCTACATATAGCCCGTATTGAAAATACTCGTTGAATGCATTTTACACATCAAATCAATAATTTCTGTCTATACTTTTATATCACGGTTGTATCTTGTGATATGTTATGTATTTTGGATATTTTTAATACGAAATGATTGAAAGCAACTTAATGTACGAGTACATGAAATAAAAAAAATAATTGAACTGTTCACATCAGTCAGAGATTATTCACAAGTTCATCTACAGCTTAATATTTTATAAGTTTTTTTTATCTTTAAAAGCATTACGTAAGAAATATCTCAGTTGATTAATGTGTTTTGTGAAATTCAGTGGGCATCTGATGGATTTACGTCACTATTGGATCTGAAAGATCCTGCAGTAAGCCTCCAGAAATATTGCAACGATTTTTTTTTTCATATTTTAGATTTTTTTTAAAAGCATTCAACACGAGCCCAATAGTCAAACAGAACAACTGATCCGTTAATTTATTTATATTGTTCGTAGTTTTCCTAAAATCACTGCAACTGAACAAAATTAATAAACATTTTCGTACGTACTGTTGTTGGATGTGAAATTACGAAGGTCGTCATTAACTTCCAGTGCCCTCATTTAAGTTGGTTTAGAGTTATTAGCGGAGGAAGGAAGACGGCTTAGAAGCCTCCGGTTCCCGTTTCAGTTTTAAAGCGATTTATTTTACAGCTGTATGACATTACTTAAATAAGTAATCCTAAACTTTAACATAATTGAACATATGGTCAGCGGATACAGTTTGATAAAGTGTGAACTTTGCATCAACGGCCGTTATAGATAGATAGATAGATAAAGCCTTTATTCGCTGACTATTATACATTTCAACTTAAGTTAATACATTAGTAATATAACAATATAAATTAATACTATATACAACATTTATTTCTCAGCATCTAGTTGTTTGTCAGGTTGTCCTTTGACATAGGCCTCCCCTAATTCCTTCCACACTTCCCTGTCGCGAGCTAATCCTCTCCATCTCTTCGGTAGGTCATCGTCCCATCTCTTTATTTGACGTCCTCTTTATCTTTTTCCATTTCTGGGGTACCATTCCATAACGTCTCTGGTCCATTTTTCCCCTGTTCATCCTCATAATGTGTCCGGTCCAGTTCCATTTTATTTTTTTTATTTTTTTGGAAACGTCGCTAGCTTTCGTTTTCTCCCTTATTCTAGTAGTGGTCCATCGGTCTCGTAGCCTTATATTTAGCATGCTTCGCTCCATATGATGTTGGCAGTTTATAAGTTTTATGATGTTTTTATTTGTAGCAGCCAAGTTTGGCATCCGTAGGTTATACATATAATTAACTTGTTTATTTGTCATACATCACAAGGTATGGAGCCACTTGAAGTAGTTGCGATCTACTACAGTGCGCATGATTAAGAATACCTGCATAATATATTACTGGATCATCTCACTCATCATACATATTATATTGCTGTAAAACCAATTAAGGACCAAAATCTCATATTGCAAGTTTGCTAAGAATATTTTAAAAAATAAAGACATCGATAGCCCTTTAGTAGATGACGTAATCTACTGTGGAAATGTGTGTGTATGCGTCCGTGTATCTGCACGGCTGCGTGAGTATGGTGCGGTAGGGCGATAAATGACGCGACCAAATTCACTTACATAATTTATTGCACACACTTAAAAAGTACAAAACAGAAGAAGAGTTGCCACAAGAAGATATTCAGGTTAAAAGAAGAAGAGAGCCCAATAAAACAGAGAACGGAAATAGTTTATAGTCGTGCAATAGGGCGCGAAATCGTATAAGTAAGACAGCGTTGTTCCGGGTCGGCACTTTTAGTGCCGCACGCTTTTAGTGCACTCTGAAATCAGGAGCGCGCGCGCGACCACCGGTGACCCGGTCAGCCGTACGTTAAGATTTAAATAAGCTAATGGCTAACCGTAACTTAAATGTGACGCGCGCAACATCGACGAACCGGTTCACACCAGTGTTAGTGTTAGTAGTTAGTGCATTCTGGAATATCCTAGAAAGTTACACAGGTCGCTTACACTACTAAATTTACATGACAGACGCCATTGTTATAAAATTTTGTACAACAATTTTTGTTGTATTCCTTTCGTTTTTTGTGGTATGTAAAATTTTCATATCGAATTGTGTGCTTATATTAAATCTATAATTGGCATGCACGTCAGAATTCTATAACATTTGTGATATTATTCTAACTCAACTTCTAACTACCGTTTTTTTAATAAAAATGAATGAAGAATAACATTTTGAAAGACCACACTGAATACAAGATATGAAACAAATAAATAAAAATGTATCAAGAAAGAATTTTGTTATGTGCCCCTGTACCAAATCAGTACAGCTTACACTAACATTTTTTTATAGGTTTCTAAATTATATTTAGACTTTTTTTAAACACCAATGAAATTATATTTTGATGTCGCTCACATTTCCGGTTTTCCGGTTTTTTTCTTGCTGTCTAGTTTTTACTCCTGTCAACGGTCGTGACAACACCGCTTGAGGGCCGAGCCTTGATTGATTCTTATAAGTAGTAGTATATAGTGTGTACAGTATATTGTGTAGTGAAAATATAAGGCTACCTGTGCGTAATATCACGTTGTTATTTGAACGAAATATAAAGTATTATTTATAACCTTTCTTAGTCGGAGTAAACAAGGTAACTTCCATTTCTCGAATTATTTTGTTGAATTAAAAGCAGGTCCGACATGCCGCAAGTTCCGTGATTAAAATAACAAAGGCTTTTCAGGTCGTTGACAATAAAACTTGATTTAACCACAAAATTATAAGAACAATAAAGATTTTAATTAATTTTCCTGAAATTAAGATAGACTAACGGCGCGAGATATATCTAGACATATCAAAATATATACGTGAAGATAACAAATGCATTGAGTATCAATTGTTTGAAAAACTGTACAACAAAACAACTGGACAGAGATCTGCTTTTCAATAATTCGATTCTAGAGATTGCCTCATTTTGCTTCACAGTTTGGGTGCTTAGTTTGTAGTATTTCTACAAATTAATAAAAGCTAAAGGTCTTGCCTAGTGTCTCGCAATAGGTTCGCATCAAACTCTCATATTCTGGAACAAATTATTTTTGTACAAAAACTTTTTTATTTTTACTTACTTAGCTATAAAATAGTTAAAGATAATAATAGTTGAATTGATAGGACTGACGTCATGTGTAATGCTTTCTTCACACAACATGCAATAGAAAATATTATAAAAGAAACAATACCCTGAATCGCCATGTAACAATTTAACTTAATCAAACGAGAAGAGACGGTAAAATATAGTAAAAATAACAACAGATTTTATATACCAATCTCAAGTGATAATGTAAAACCGTAATGACGTAAAAAATTTTTAAGCACTTCAATTTACTCTACTTGAAACTTTTCTTTTGTATCTTCTTTCTCTCAAAACATTTTAAATAACAATAAAATAAAATTTCATCCCGGATGTGGTGTATTCAATTTGTTTTGGCGAAGTACTCATTCTGTCATATAATTACCAATTACCATATTATGTTTTATTTAGCTCAATAAGCGGAAGTGTAGTACTCGCATCATGGGACCCAGAGTACCGCTGGTAAGACTTTTTAAATAGCCGTGTATTCAGTAGTATCTGATACTGATCGTTCAACCGTTGCTTGTTTGTTATTGCTCAAGTACATAGAGCTCAAGTCAAGCGTCGAGTTGAACGTCAATGATCTGTCGCCAGCGGTATTTCCTAACCAATACGACTTGGTATCTAGGAGCGTACTTCCTTAAAGACCGGCAGCGCATCTACAGTTCCTCTGATATTGTGGATGTTCATGTCAGTTATCACTTAACATTAGGCGACCAGTTGCTCGTTTGCCCTACTCCTAAAAAAGTATACAGACAGCATTTATATTCAACATGTATATTACAAAGTATATAGATTAATCATTCTTATTATGTCGCATATATTTTAAATGTTAGAACATCGGTCTCTGATAGTATATTAGATTCTAATTCATAGCTTAAAGCAGAAAAATATGAACGAGAACTTCTAAAATGTTTGGGAAGATATATTCTGGTTAATGTTTTTAATTTAATCATATATACAAATATTGGACCATCGGACCTTCCTCAAGAATCACCCTATCCATTGGTTCGGATGATAATCCGTTTATTTCGTAGTTTTTCAGTTCATTTCGTTCACAGAGACGCGATAGGACTTTCTTTTATTCTATGTAGAGTTAAAAAATATCTTTAATTTACATATTATACAAAAAATATTACTTTAAAGGATACAATGATGCCAACAACCGACCGAGCACTCCATGCGTTGCGGACTAAGTAATTGATTTTATTGGTCTTATCAACTTTTCCTGTACTTTGCCTTGCAGATCTCTGCTGCAGTTGAACATTGCATAGCACGGGACGTCCTCGACTGAGAGAACAACTCTCCAATAAATTATGACGGTTAATTAGCAATGAATAGCCTGAGAAACACTCCATTACAGCTTATGGTTATTTACTATACGACTCAAATAAGTTTTTGTGATTAAAACATATCGCATAAATATACTAATGCCGAGATCTTCTATTGCTCGTGTTGCTTTCAAAGATGGCGGGGCCGTCATATTCATAAAAAAATAGATATGATATGAAACGCACTTACGCTCTTAACCCAGAGATGCAGGCAGAGTTTACGAATTTCTATTTGGTGAGGTCCCGGCTCACCTCTCTCGCTTTTTTAATGTGAGAAGGTGGCAAACGAGCAAGCGGATCGCCAGATGTTAAGTGAGCGAAACAATGATTACTAGAATATTGTCTGTTAGTATGTATGTCTGTTTGTCTATTTGTTTGTGCGATTGTTACCGCTAATCTCAGAAACGGCTTAACCGATTTGGGTCCGGTTTTAGCTAATGTACTATGGTTAGCTTAACTTAACATTTAGTGTTTGCTTAATCTCAATCCGCTTACAATTAAAAAATTAATATCAATTTATAGAACCAAGTCAAGCCATTCTTAAAACGATGATTGAAAGTTTATTCCGGGGTCCTATATCATAGTGGTGAAACCGCGGGGCACAACTAGTATAGAATATTATCGTTTTATATACAAAAAAAAAACTAAACCCTAGTACTTTTTTTTTAGCGATCAAAATATCTAAAAATGTATCTTGACATTTCGTCGTAAAAGAGAATTCCATTTCTGTTAGCCGTATTCCAGAAAAGCCCACCTGTCGCCACATACGATCTCATTTTATTTTATCGGAATATTTGTATTTCGATATAACCTTGTATATAAAATCATAAAGCATTATATAAATATATAAGGATTATTTTATGATATGTGTACTACTGTTACCAAGTGTAATCACGATACGTTACATGTTTTATTAATTAACCGGCCGTGTGGACAGGCCTTGGCCTTTTTTTATTGTCGTGTTGTTTTGGAATAGATATTTATTATTCGGATATATAAAACACAGATAATACGACATTTTCCAAAAATTAAACCTAGCTAGATCGATTTATCGCCCATGAAACCCCCTGCATACTAAATTTCATGAAATTGTTGGAACTGTTTCCAAAATTCAAATTATATATATATATATATATATAATTTGAACTAGTGATCCGCCCCGGCTTCGCCCGGGTAGCCGTTTCGGAATCTATACGGAATATCTTTTATATATGTAGTATGCACCCGTAAAAAAACAAAACTTATCCCACCGTTCATTAACCGGGATAAGAAATTCCATATTATAATCTATCTCTGTACCAAATTTCACTCAGATCCGTTTAGCCGTTTTTGAGTGAAAGAGTAACAAACATCCTTACATATAAATATTCGCATTTATAACATTAGGGCTTTAAGGTAACTAGATTTTTAGATTTTTGGACACAATTTTTTTTATTTTTCGTAAATAATTTTTTTTCATAAAAAGTATCCTATGTTACTTCTAATGCCTCTAAGAATATGTGTACAAAGTTTCATGATGATCGGTTGTGTAGTTTTCGCGTGAAAGCGTAACAAACAAACTTATATTCACATTTATAATATTAGTAGGGATGTACAAGAATTGCTCACATGAAGATATTAGATAGATATGGATAAACGCTCGGCTTAAATATTGATATTGAATAATATATAAAATTCCCGTGTCACGACGTTCCTACGAGGTGAACTCCGAAACCATTCAACCGATCTTAATTAAATTTTGTATTAGTTTTATTTTCATTAATATCCAAAATCTTATATTCTAGATTAATTGTTAAAATTATTTATAAGTTTCACAACTCCCTGATAGATGGCGGTGTAAGTTAGCTTATTGTCACATTTTTTGTCAACTTGTCACGCGTGTTTTCCTGGCTATTGATAATTAATGTTTTACACGGATGTGTGCAGCCGGGGTAGGCCACTAGTTGTACTATAAAATAGCAATTTGTCAAACGGGAATTTCCATTTCTTCCTTAACTGCTTTTGATTATTCACTCTCCCCTCTTTCTTACGAATAGGCTGAAAACATATTCGCTACTCTTTGATTATTACAGCGGTTCACGCGATTTTAAGTGACCCATAGTAACGATCTCTGTAAAAAGCTATTATTAATAAATTGCAGACGCGTTGCCTTCCTCTGAACTGATAATTCCTATCCACCCCCTCCCTCCTCCAATCCTTTTTCCTCTTCTCATTCTTTGCTTATTAGAAAAGGAAAGAAAAGGGAAATGAACTAAAATTAGGAAGAGGTCACACATGCACTGTTTGCTTTTGTCTTCTTTTGAAAAACAAATCAACATCATAAGAATCATTATCTTAAACCCAAACCTATTATATTATTATTATATATAATGTCCTCCGCACCCGCATTACACCGACAAAGTTGAGAACACATCTGAATCTTAATTCGAATTTTAAGTTATTTAAATGCACTATTAGCCGTAAAGTTTGAACATTAATTCATGAAAAAATGTAGCGATAACACAGAAATATGTAAATGCTAGTTATACCACTGTTAATATATTCTGAGTAACAAAACGCTTGACAATTTATGCTGGAGAGTTGTTCCCATGCAAAACAGCTCGCCTGTCTTGTTTGCAGAGTTTGCTGGTGGTGACATCCTTTTCGGTAGATTGCAATGTTTGATTTTTGCTTTCCTTTTTTTATTTATTGTACTTTAATCTGTTAATATTAAAGCAATTAATTTGATTTTGATTTTAAAGTTTCTTGATAAAAACGTAACATAAAAATATTATTATGTTACGTTATTATTAAACAAATATTGTGAAACATTAATCGTAGCTTTCCAAATAAACCATTCTCAGTCCTGAAGTTTTGATTACCGCAAATAGATTAATGATTACCGCAGCAATATAACAATGTACTTTTGGGTGTGTTTCAACTAGGCGACGCACTTTTATGTTTATTTATAGAAGTGAAGATAGATTTTCTTAAATATTTCTATTTGGTACAAACTTGTTCTAGTAAACAAGTCTTTTGTCTAGCAAAATGTTTTTCCAATTTTTTCTTTACACTATACTAACTGTTTATGCCCGGCATTTTATGTCTTCACTAATTTTATAATGTTAAAAAAAATATAAAAGTAGTGAAATAGAAACATTCAATATAATCCAACGCTTCTTGACAAGGATTGCATCTAAACCTGCTGGATGTCTTTTACTTAATTTTCCATCTTACGATCGGTTATGCCATAGGACTTTTTTATACCGAAAAAGGTAGTAAATGAACGAAACGAAACGGCTCACCTAATATTAAGCGACCACTACCCATAGACTCCACAATTAGCTAACGTGAGGTACGCACTAGCTTAACGACGCTGACGGAAAACCGTACTGACTATCGCTGACCAGCTGGTGCTCCTCAAGGTACCTCATGAGCTGGCAATTGATGGTCGTTTCCATGACTTTCGAGAACAAGGTGGTAGAGACTTCAGCAATTTACGCACTGGTCTCTGGCGAAACTGGATCTCGGACATGAAGTTGTCACCGCACGGGATATTCGGCGGTAAACTACCTTTATCCAGAGCCAAGTCAGTTGGACGCAAAAAGAGAGCCTAGAAGATTGGCCTTCTCTTTTGTGGTATGGGCCAACGAGTCATCCCCCTGCGCAAAGATGATAAAGACGGCAGAAATTCCCCTGGACAGCCTTGGCCAGAGACCAGTACGCACGAGTTCCCGAAGGAAGGCGAACCAGTCTCTCACCAATGCTGGCCACGTGTTCTGACTTTGCCCTGGCAATAACACTTTTGAGGGACCTGGAGGCAGAGTTGTACTTATTTTTGAGTAGGCTGGTATTAACACCCCTAGCCACTATCGCCTCAGCCCAGGCTCTGTAACAACCTGCTTGTAGCGCGCTGCTTATTTGCAGGATTGACCAAACCAGGGCCAAGTACTGCCCCCAATGGGCACGACAGAGGACGGAATAAATAGTTCCATCCCCTGAAGCACCACATCGGCAAAAGAATCGGCAACGGCGTCGGGCTCCCATGGGTAGGATGCAAAAAAGGACCGCATCTCATCCCAGTCTGCCGACCTGTAGTGCCACGGTTGGCGGAAGGCATTCGGTTTGAACCGTGAGCGACGCGAGATAGGCACTATTGTCCGGATCAAGCAGTGGTCCGACGAGCCCACGGGGGCATCGACTATAACCAAGTAGCTGTCCGGATGTGAGAACAACAAAAGCTCCAACAGGGAAGGTGTATGATTTTCCACATCTGGAATTCGCGTGGTCGATGTAACCAGTTGCGTTAGATCATCGGACAAGGCAAAGTCATGGATAGATCTCGCCGCGTGATCAGTGATACGTGAGCCAAGCCTATCGGCGTGGTGGGCATTGAAATCACCAAGTACCATGATCGGCGGATGGAATTTGTTCCAGAACGCAATCTGTAGCCATTTGGACTTGCTCCATAAGTCGGTCTATTTCGGTATTTCGGTATGGGACTTATAGAGGCACGCGTAGACTCGCGGATGGTCTTCGCTATCTACGCGCAGCCACATAATAGAAAGGTCCGTACCTTCAAGAAGGCTGAGGCGACGAGAGCAGACATCCTCTCTGACGAGCTCCAGCAACGAGCGGGATGGTGCCCCCCCTCCCTCCCTCAGAATATGCGAGGCAGCGCGCGCCTACGCCCAGACTCCAAGCGGAGGTTCAGGCGTAAACGCGCGGAGGAGGATTCTGCAATACTGGTATCTATCTATTCCACTTCACGCCTGTCTTTCGTGTGGTCGTGGTATTTCACCGGGCGAGCAGGCCATTCATGCTCCAGAAGAAGCTAGATGCGGACTCTACCACTATTGAATTCCTTTTCTAATAAGAAAAGGTCTGAAATTCAAACATTACTAGACTCCACGCAGAATACTAATTATATAATTCAAGCAGAGGTGTACTCAACAACTCAACAACTCTCCTATCTAATAAATCCGAGCCGATACCGACCATGTCCTGGAGTCAGGATTTCCTTCCAAATTTGATACTACTTATATTGTACAGATTAATAATAAATAAAACGAAACAACATGCAATATCAATAATATGCAAAATAATCAGTAATATTCCAAATTTAAGTGACGTTTAACGTATGACGGTTAGTCACGTATCTACCACATCGGGTAGTTTTACAAAACGGCTGGCGGTTCTATAAATCTCGCTGTTACTAGTTCAGTCCCCTCACGTTTTACTATGAAAATGAAGCGCTTAGACGTATTTTTCCCTAGAATATGTATTTTTCGTAGAATTTATAATATCACATAGAGAGATGATTTGTTACTCTGTAATGGGTTTTCTCGGCAACCTTTGATTTAAATAATTCGTTAATGTTAAAATGAAGGTATATAATCCAGAAGTAAGAAGCTGTTATTTTTTTTTAACTATCAGACAGTTAAAAAAATACTATACGTGTTTCCAACATGTCCCAATTAATTAATGCATGCGCACTGGTAGGAAATGGATACTTCAAAAAGGTATTTCTAAGCAATTATATGACAACAATCTTGTTTGTGCACGGTATACCTTTATTGTTATACTCAATTCGTTGTCATGAATGATTGATGAATACCAGGAAGTCGGCTTAACGAACTCTCGCCAACAAATTTTCGCTCATTAAAATGTCTGTTGATCAATCGTTTTCGGCAATTCGGTACTTTTTAATGAAATCTAGACAAATATGTAAGAAATCTCGACATTTCATCAACGGAATCAGTCCTGAAACGTCTTATGCAACGTGTAGATAAATATCTATTTTGTATGTATTAAACATCAAATAACCGAGTAAATAAGATGTATTTGACGAAATTCGATGTGAAACAAGATGAAAATTACTTAAAGATACATTTAGCTTCAACACTTGTAACACAATGACGACTTCAGGTCGCGAGCTAAAATTGAGTTACCTTTAACACTTGAATTGATTGACATGGCAATTGACATACAAACGTATATATACACATACATACAAATGTACACACCCCCAAAAAACATTACCTGTCTGTCGGGAATAATAGTAGTGGTAATTGAATCTACACCACGAACCCAATCTACACATACGTATAGATCGAAAATCAATGATTTTGATTGCCCCATCTCATTCGGGAATACAACATGTTCTAAACTAGTTTCCACTGAATCAATGGCCGGAAATAAGAGCTGGTGGATGGAATAGTAAAGTTTAGCTAAAAGTCCTTTACCGTCTCTGTATTTTATGACTACATTTCTTTTTCCATATTTTAAATAGATAGAAATGTTGGAAGTGAAAATACACAAAAATATTTATCTGGATAGAGAATAATTCCCTATGAATTCCAAATAAATGAGTGTACGTAACTACGTTTAAAGTTTTAGTTTAAGGTTTAAAGAAACCTTTGCCTTGCCTTTGGCTTACTAAAATGGGGTTTTTAATTGAACCTTTTACATGCATGCGGTCGTTTAAAAGTAAAGCACGTTCGGTATACATTAGTTATGTCCTAGTTACGCGGGATCGGGGGATATACTAGTGCATAGATAAATTAGATTTAGTTCAAGTTCCCTTGTCAAAATTTTAGTACGTTATTTCTTTATTTTTGCCCATCGGTTTTTTAAAGATTATAAATATTATCTTTTCTTTAAATTATCGTATCCAACACTTATTTCTTAACTTTTTTTAATCTTTATGTGAAACAATATGACATCACATAAAGTAACAAAGGGAGATGTAGTGCTTTAGAAATGCAAACTTTTATTCGTGTTTTATCTCAACAACCTTCATGCACATAATTTTCAACTGTATACAGACTGTAAGATCATACGAAATATTAACATCTTGCTCCTCCTTCTCTTTTCCCACTTTTTTATTTGGGGTCGGCACAGTACGCTGTAGTCCATACTGCCTTTGCCTGTAGTTTTTTTATGCCAGCCGCCTGTCTGTCGCCAACCTTCTCGGGCATGTATATTAAACAGTGATTATCTTAATAATTTACCTGTATTCCATTTAACCAGACCGAACTAAAATTAACTTTGTTGGGTGTGATTCACGACAATAGTTGAATGGCGGACTCGAACCCACGACCATTTTGTGCATGTCTCGCAGTCTGTACCCTTAACCAGCAGGCTGTTGGCGCTTCATACTAAATAATATCGTAATAACTGTTAAACCTGCTTTATATTAAGACTTGCTCCTTTGTTTATAATGCAATAGACGTAACAAGTTGCCGGCGTTAATTTCCCAAACGAAACTCCAGTTTTATCAATTAAAATATATGGTTCATTTAATGTAAAAAGTGTAAGAAAACATAACAAAGACTTGCTTGTAATAAGCTTTTCAAGCTAAAATAATAGAGAGATAAAAACGTTTAGATTAAATACCTTTTTGGTCCGCCTTTTCAATGTACTTTCCGAATATACGTTTTAGTTGAAAGCTATTAAATTAATTTAGACGTCCTTTAGTTCTGCAAATGGAATGAACTCATGAGACGGAAGGATGTACTTTATTTACGGCATGCTTGGAACGTTTTAAAATATGAAGTCGTAATCATCATCTCAATCAATTTTATTAATCACCTTCAATATTGTTTTCTTTATATTAATTCCAATGTAATTTGACTATGATTAATATATTAAATAGGGTTGAGATTAGGCCGGACTATCAAATTGCACGGCGGGTAAAACCGTGGGGATCAGTTAGGAAATAAAATACAATAAGCGCTTTAGTGCCACACTACCAATTTTATTAATTCTTTTATTTCTCCTTCTTATATCTTTTTCCATACCTCTTTCCATTATGTATTCCATATATGTCATGGCTTATTAAAATACTCGTAAACGGTAAACTGAATAAACTTGGATTCTTATATACCCTAACATATGTATATGCCCGCTAAAAGGTTCTCAGAATTCAAGGCAAGATGTAACGTTTAACTTTGGCGTACGACCGCTACAAATTCTCTCAGCTTCATCTAAATTCGACCCTCGTGTGGACGATTGAATGTTGTGACCAGGGACTATATTTACTTAAATGTTATGGATTGATATTAACTGGCTTACATTGTGTTACAACCTTAGTTACAAAAGCTGAAGAATATGTTTATGTACATATAAACATATGAATTGCAGTTTGTTAGTAATGTTAATTCTTTTATTGTATTAATGCCCTCAGTCCAAAAAAGATAGATATTAGTGTTTAATGTACTTAATTTGGCTTGCATGTCATGTTTTAAGAAATCCATTTATTTACCAACGAGAAAATAAAATAAAAATGTTTTTTACTAGAAAGCTTTGTTCGATGTTAAAATTAATTTTTCCAATTCGATAAATTAAATACGTTGCTTTCATTTTTATTTAATATATAATATAATAACTAATCTAGGACGTTGCTTCGATGCCAGGATTATTAAGGACAAAAGAAAATTAAGAAAAATCCAGAAGAAAAAATATAATATTCACTTTGGAAATTGTCAATTCAAGGGATCGTGGTCAAACTTGCAATCGACAGTTCCGCCGGCAGGCACAGTTATTCAATTTCCAGTTGTTTGAAAGTGTGATTAATAGGTTATATTTTAGATCATTTTTTGTAGGTAAGGTAGTGGTGGCTTTTGTAAGTTATTTCGTGAAATAACGTCGTAAAAATAATGTTTCGCAAACATCGAATATTCATTTTTACTTCGCGTAATGGGTTGTGGTGTACAAATCATTAAGGATTGGAGAATAACAATTGTTTATCCATATCGCGACTCGTTGAAATTCAACTACAAATCCCTTTAATTGTGTTGTGCTAATGGAAGTATGATATTACCGAAAAGAAAGCGTAACAAACAAACTTAATAATAATAATAAAATAATTATTTATCCCATAACAATAATAACATTATACATAAACGTTACAACTTTATTAAGCAGGGGACTGGTGTCTATACTAGGGATAACCCTGTGTTATGGATCACCAGGCCCTCGCCTCGCGAATCTTATCTAACTAATATAATCTTACGAAATTTAGGTTACAAGGGGATTAAAACATTATACAAAATCTATAATTTTATAAGAATGTGTATGTGAGCATGTGTGTATGTGTGTGTTTGTTAGCCTGTGTGTGTTTGTGTGTGCCTGTGTGTGTTTGTGTGTCTATATCTATAATATTATAAACGTGAATGTATGTGTGAATGTGAACTTACATTCACATTTATAATATTATAGATATAGAAGATTAGTGGGGATTTATAAAGGTATTGGTACATCTTGTTCCAATTCCCTGAGTCGTACGCACGATGAATGGTGATTCGAATCGTTTTGTTTGAACTCGCAGTATACCTACTATGAAAGAATGGAGTACACCCGCCATTCTAAACGTCGTTATGACTATATGAAAACATTAAAAAGCTACATTTCTTTGCTTTCAAAACAAAAGGTGCACATTACACATAGTCCGTATGTTTTACGGTGCGTTTGAAAATTAACAAAGAGCTGGCAGGTTTGTCGTCCGGCGCAGGCTCCGAGACTCGTATCTGTTAGCGCGGGCATTCAGATGTGCAGGAAAGAGTTTATTGTTACACTTAAGCCAGACTGTTTTGTTACACATTTTATTACCACGCAAATACTGCATACTTCTTTCCTAACTTTTCTTACATTAGTATAAATATTAACCATTATTCAAATGCTAAATCAGAAAAGTACATCGGCCTCACAGAACTTCAACCTGTTTCCAATCTTGAACTACTATATCTTTATTAAAAAGAGAAAAAAGCTACAAGGGGCTGTTCGCCTGTCACCTTTTCTATTTCTTAAGTATGTTGATTGGTGCTCACGTAATATCAAGTGGCCCGCTTGGTCGTTCGCTTCCTTCTACTACCAAGTAATTGTAAATTTAAAATAAAAAAGGGTGTACCACTATATCCTACGTACATATAATACGCTCATACTCGCGGAAAGCACTACCTTTCTTCTAGATCAGTCGGGTAAAAAGACTGCTTACATAACAAAACACCGTATTTACATAAAATGCGTCCAGTAATATTTTTTATTGAAATATGTCCCGGCCCAGTCGCGTAGCTGTACGCTACTTTTTCCTCGTTTTGGTAAACACTGGGAAGTAAAAAGCAGTACCTCATTTATTTTTTATAACTCGTATATTTACTGCGATAATGACCGAGGTTCTTTAATATTACCAAAGTTTTGTCAACTATAAAGTATCGTTCGATGACTCTGCAATCGAGTTTAATAGAGAGTTACTGTATTAAGTAAAAGTTAACAATGGAGCTCTGGTGCAAAGACGGATAGAAATTATCTATTAACACTCCAAAAATTACATGTGATTATATACAGCCATTCCTAATTATTTTTCCTTTTCGACAGATAAGCATAAATTGGTTGGTTGTTGGTTTTTGTTGGTTATATCATATTATGACCTGTTCCGACTACGCATGGACAGCAGTTACTTTGATTCGATCACCCGCTAGGCATCTGAACATTTCCTAAAAAAAACTATCGAAATATGTCAGTCATTTCGGAGTCTATAGGGAACATACACACATACACTAGTCGCCTTTTAAATGTGTACATGGATGGGGTATTTAATTCATTCGAAACGGGTTGTTGAAGTTTGAACATAAACGGCCAAACCACTTGCTTGTTAGAAAACTTTTAAGAACAAAAGCTATCACCATAGGATTATTTAAAGAGGCCCATTACCCTTATTTTTTGAGTGAAAGGAAATTCGCAGGTTCTCCGATATTAACGTTTTATTTCGTGTTACGTGTCAGCATTGCTAAGTGACGAGTGTTAAACGTCGTGTATCAAGCGGGTCATGGTACGGAAAATTAAACTCTCGTTCAGCATCAGTCATTGAAAGAAACCAAGATGTCTAACTTTACTCACTGTGGTGTTCTGCAATGTAAAGTAATATATTTTGTATTTTTTTGTTTTATACTAATAATACATAGATTACATTACTGTCGAAACGATACCTTATAGTTTATCGTAATTACACGGGTTAACGTCCGGTTTCTAAAAATCTAATCAACGCAAAAATTCACAAGATAGCTGTCAAAAGTGCAATATAAAAATTTTGCAAGCCTTTGAGAAATCCCACGCATATAAACTAATGAAGCTTAACACGCATCTCTACGATCAAGCTCCCCAATACCAGCTTCCATTAGAACGCGTACAATGGCGATTCGAATGGCCAAGATCTTACTGATTAGCTGTGTTACAGATCACCAGCTCCCACCACAACGCCACGGTGTGACTGTGTGTAGGATTAGAAGAAGTCAACGTTTTTTCCTTTTATAATAATAAGGAAATCCCCTCCCTATGTTTTATTTTGTTCTCATTAAACGATATTTTTTTACTAACACCAATAAGAAATAATTAAAAAAAGTTTGTAAGCTACTTCACTATATAAAAATGTTTTACCGAAGGTATAATAAATTAAATGAAGAAGCCAACGTTACAGATACGAACTGCAGAATGAATAGATGGGCTCAGTGAGAAAGGCTTCGGCCTTTTTTTTGACCGAGCTCATCCATTCATTCCAACCTATTTGAGTTATGACTCTCTAAAAGAATATAATCGTAACATTAAAACGTTACGTTGAGCAGTGGTTTAGGCCCCGACTTAGGGTTAGAACCCAGGTAGGCGCTTTACTATATGTAATTTATTTCATCACCACTGCCCCAAAAACGGCGAAAGAAAACATCGTGAGTAAACTGGCATGTCTTAGAACTGCCAAATTCGAACACATGTGACGTCCACCAACCCGCACTGGGCCACAGTGGTGGGCTCCTTCTCTATCTCGGCATGGCATGTGTCCGTGCATTGAGGAAAGTTACTAAAAAGGCTAATTTATGCCATAGTTATGATACATTATTATATTACAATTAAAACATATATTAATCATTTCAATGTTTCGAAAGTGCAACATTCTGAGTGGATAACATCCACTCTACTCCTGGTTGAGAGATACCGACTGATTACGTAAGAATTTCGGTTAAAAATTGACCTAAGGACATTAGTAACAAATAATCAACAAAATTAATTGCTGTGTTATTTGAAACGGGCGAAAACTACAAACTCTGCTAAATAAATAAAGTATTTATTTACATATACACAGATTCAAAGATCCGATACTACATAATTTTAGGCTCGTTGCATTATTCGGGTCCCTTTTGGTTTCTCGAACCATCGTTACCTCGCAATAAGCGCGTACTGAGTAAATATTTTTTTCTTATCACTGCGTACACAGGCGTTCAGAAATATCTTTCAAATACACAAGCGTCTTGATTTCTTGTGTCAACACCGTTCTATTTTATAAATAACATCTATTCGGTGAAATACTTATTTTGGCAAAAATATGTTTATTAATTTTTTTTATGGCAGAACATATTTTATGGCAAACGAGCAAGCAAAAGGTCACCTCATGTTAAGTGACCGCTACCCATATATGTCCCTAATAAGCAAATGAGTCGCAGATGCCTACTTTTAATGGACAGACCTCCTCTGTATATACATAATAGAATGGAAAAATAATGTTTTCCTATCCTTCGTCCAACCTTCTTTCCCTTTCCATTGTATCCTTATAACGATAGGATGGGTAAGGGAGGAGGATTGAATTTGGGCCTCCAACACCTCACTCATCAGACGAAAGGCAGAAGCATACTACTACTTCATGCCTGTCTTCGGTGAGCTCGTGATATTTCACCGTGCATTATAAAATTATATACTTACAACTAGCTGTGCCCCGCGGTTTCACCCGTCCTGCAATTTAACTTACACGAAATGATATTACCTACTTACATACTACCCTAATTTCATCATCACCCTGCCCTTTTCCCGCTTATCTGGGGACATCAACATGACCGTAGTAGAGCTTAACAATCACATATGATTGTTTAAACTGAGACCATAGTCCATACTATACAGGTTATGGCTACAGTTTTTAGGGTCGACCGTCTGCCTAACGCCAACCCTCCTCGGGGATAATAAGCTACTAACCTTGATAACTACTAAACTTAACAAAACATATTACAAAAGAACACATACATAATTTCTAAAATCTATAATAGTAGTGTGTCTAGCTGAAGCTTGCAAAATCTGAAAACTGTCCTGTTTTGAACTTTATATAAACTTTCAATCATCATAAGTTTTAAGATAATAATATATAATAAAAAACACTACATTTTAAGTGACGCTTACGAAAATACATTAGTGAAAAACGCACCGAAATCGGTTAAGCTGTTTCTGAGATTAGCGCGCACAAACACACAGACAAACAGACAACCAAACAAAAATTCTAATAATCGTTGTTTTTGGTTTTATTGCGTTTATGAAGGCCCCCAACAATAGTTCTTCTTAAATATCTTCCATGTACAGGCAGCGATCAGTTAAATTTTTATTATATGTATAGATAACGCGTATCGTAAGTGGTTTATTTTATCGAATTATTTGCATTGGTCTTTTAGTCACAAAGATAAAGAAAAACTTAATTTAATTAAATTATATATTATTTTAACTATTAACTAACATTTACATTAATTAAGATTGAAACATAAACACTTCTAAGTAGGACGTAGGTTTTTGTTACCTCATTCGATTAAGATTAATACAGGAAGTATATATTTATCAGTGACACTAACCAAGCAATGTACATATTCCGAGCTATGCCATCATAAAATAGACGCACTCCGACTGACCCATTACAGGTACATATAAGCTTACTAATAAGAAAGTCTGGTTCACTATTACCCTTACTTACATGCCAAGTAATAGCGATACCGGGGAGTTTCTCATGCTCATTAACCTTAAAATGTCAGGTAAAACGCCACTTGCTTCATAGAATTACGCTTATGAGTAGCTAAACTTACTCAATTAACTCCCAGTCTAAGAACTGGGTCAATCCTAATTAGCATTTCTGCATCATTACCATATAATTGTATTGTTCCGAGCTTAAATTAAGTCATCATGCCTCATGCCCACATGAGTCGGATGTATTTATTGTTTAGCCGATTCATGCTTATAATTAAAATTACATATTTTCGATATACATTTAAGAAAAATTGACAATATTTCCTTATATTTCCAGAACAAATAGATTCTTACATAATTTTGTTTATGCTTAGAACCGATGATGATTTACATCACATAAAAATAGCTGCAGGAAAAAATTAAAATTATTTAATTTTAATATAAATAAATTTAGTGATGTATGGATGTATGTTATCCTGTCACGCAACACCGGCCGAATGGTCTGGATGACATTTATAGTGTATCATTATAATTCAGAAGGGTAGGCAAATATTAGGGATTTCCATTTGGCAACAATACATGCTCATCGATTACGGGTCCAATATTTATAGTTTTCTTCTACAATCTTTCTGCCTTGTAACTTGTATCACACTCTTTTTTAATTCATTCTTACTGAACCATCGTATAAGACTAAAATAAATGTTAGCGATAAATCAGAACGTTTTCCAAAAGAATTCTCAAGGCAACTTCACTAGACGAAATACGGTACAAACGTCAAATTTTCTGCTTCTCTAAGTTGTGTTGTCTCTGCTTGTAACAACAAGTTTCTGGTCTGAGGCACGCGCGCCGCTTGCCGTTATTCCTCGTATTCCAGTTTGCTAGGCATGGAAATGTCACGTATTCATATTTTACTTGCGAAAATCGGATACCGGCGATGTTTTGTTTTCAATCACGAAGTGGTTATATACTGAGATACTGCATTTATTTTCAAGAAATTATAAAAATCATATGCTAAAAAGAGCTATCGGCTTTTTATGCTAATCATAATAACTAGAACACTTTTCAAACAAAAATAAAAATAGTTAGATATATTTTAATAGTCTGAGCTGCTGAGCTACTAATCCCAATCTTCTCACCCTGAGGAAGCGCCCCCGATGGACTTGAAACTACTCGGTATACACGTCGGACTACCCATAACTTACGCCGTAATTTGGATAAATAAAATAATGTTTAAACAGGGTTTCATCCTAAGCTACTGTGGTATATTACTGAGTGTTGACGTGAAAACGGGGCGTAATATGTCTGTAATTTCCTTTTTATGTCTACGTAAGCTAGGCAGGCAGTCAAACTGGTTATGGAGTTCAAGCTGAAAGCTTTCGGGACTTGTTATATGAATGGGTGCTTGCCGGAGCGTAGACCTTATCAGCCGACTTCGCTCAAGCTTTACGTTGATATTCAATGTGCCTCGGACTATTCGGTGATCGCTCCCGGTTTTAACCGCATTGATCACTGCGGCATCATTGAATATTTGCTTCTTCGTCGACATGATAAAGTCTATATCATTTTTTGTAGCACCATCGGGACTCATCCAGGTCCACTTCCTATGCTCTTGTTTCTTGAAGAAGTAGTTCATCATGTAGAGTCCGTCCTTCTCCAAGAAGCCGGCCAGAAGGCAGCCCTGGTAGTTCCGGTGTCCATATCCGAAATTACCCACTCGCAGCTCGTCTCTATACCGCTTGCCTATTTTCACGTTGAAATCCCCATGATAACGGTGTAGTCGGTTTTGCAACTATGTATGGCTCGTGATATATCCTCATACATAGTTTCCACCTCGTCGTCGGAGTGCGTCGAAGTCGGTGCGTAAACCTGTATCGAATACCGTTTGGTTATTTTGAGTATAAGGTACGCTACCCTAGTCGATACACTCTCAACCTTCACCACATTGTTTACAAAGGACTTGTGAACGATAAACCCGACACCACCTTGAGACTGTTGGTCTCCTTCCCGGAAGAAGAGCAAATTTCAAAATCTTGAGGATTATCGTGTCCTCCCCCTCTTTTCAGACTTCAGATAACCCTATAACGTCCCCTCTTGTCCTCTTGTCCGTCCGCAGTGTGTGCGTATTTAATGTTGCCAGGGCCAGTTGTCGTCGATTGTGGTAGCCGTATCTCCGCCGGGGATTCTTAGCACCCCCTGCCCCGCCGTTATCCTGACCGCTGCCATGGCCAGGGGCGGCGGAGCCGCCGGGTACTGGGGGCCATCTTTTCTTTGCCGCAATCATTCGTGGATTGTGCCGTAATCGCCACGCTTAGCAGGCGGGTTAGCGATCGCAGTATGTTCCACCATATATTTAAAGGGACGCTGCTGCCCGTCCTCTGGTGGTTCGGACGCAGTTTAACGACTACTACCCGGGTCACTGTGACACACTAATGAAGAACATCATAACTGTATTCATAAGGAACAAGCATATTATGTTACCGTGGTTTTGTGCCGCCGGGAACAGTCACACAAAACATATTGTCATTTCAGTCTTTTTCAGAGAGAAATATAGAGATAAACCTAGTATCGCTCCAAGTTCATACGCCAGTGGAAACTCACAGCTAGGATGTCAAAATAAACTATCAATAGATCATACCTAACTTCTTGTAAATTGCTCTAACTACGCTTTCAATAAAGAGGTGATTTCTCGCAAATCCCATTACTATGGGAATTTATTTGGCGGATGTAAGCCCCTTGAATGCGAGCGAAATTTTCCCTTACTATAGCAACTTTACCTAGTAGACATTTTTAACTTGATATAAAATCTCGAGCGAACATAACTTAACGCGTTTAGTTACCATTTAAAATTTAAGTTGTAATTCTTTTTAACAATAACAAATCTGTCATGAATGTTTTATAATATTTTTTATGTTTTAAATCTCATAGTCATTTTTTTCTATCATATTAATTACATAATATGTTACAGCTCTAAGTAACTGTATCTGTTATTATTCATCTCCTGCTCTAGATAGTTGAAACGAGGGTGGATTTTTGTTTATAGAAATACTGAAGTGCTGAATCCATGATTAATTAATATATAGTTTAGCTGTATAAAATGTTTATTGCTTCACGTGGACGAGGTTAAGTATGTAAGATATGAATGAATGTGACAACGAACAGTAAAACAACCAGCTTGAAACAAAAACATTTCGCATCTGCAACACATTTGCTTGTTGCGGATGTCTATGGATAGCGTTCATTGAATATCAGGTGATCCGCTTGCTCGATTGACACCTTATAACATAAAAAAAGCTAATACGGTAATTTTACCCAAGAATTAGCTTATATTCTGGTATAGTATAGAAAAAATAAATCAAAATGTCTATTCCAATACAACGTAAGACGACCGTGCTAGAAATGTGGGTATAGCTGTACTGATATTTCTAACACAATTCAACAACACCGTCGTTTTCGTAGCGAATACAGAAAGTGACGCACCGACCTTTTTTTATCTAACCCAACCGCAATTCTCTGCTGACAGTTTGGGCCGACGATATAACATAAAAACCCTCTTTTTTAAGATTCTTGTCGATAACTTAAGGTTCATAAAAAAATATGTAATAATTTATAATTTTTATAATACCTTGTTGTATTAAATATGTTCAAATTTGATGATATCTTACTATTAACAAAACACCAAACAAATACGTTAACTGTGCTTAGTAAGGCGGGGTGACACATGTTTTTACAAATTTAGTAATTATTTGTGCATTATAAATTTATACCAGCAATGGACATCTAATGAATATTATTATAAAATTCTTTTAATGTAGGTATCTATGTGTAAAGATTACATGTTTTAACTTAACGTATAGTATAGTGGCCTTATCCTATAATTGGAAAGTACTAAGGAGGTCAATTGTCCCAGTTCCGAATTGTGTAAATGTTCCTGACGTAATGACTGCTCTAACAATTAGCTTTAACTGCGCTCTCGGCTCAATAGTTAGCTATAAGGTGCGCTTAAGTACCCAGTGTTAAATGCGTTTAATCAGAATTAGTTTAACAAAGTCTACAAGAATTAATTAAAAGACTTTTAACCAATGGGGAGTAATTGGCAAGTAAATTCCAATCATATAAGTCGATTTTTGAAAAGGAATGGTCGATATCAGAGGGAAGTTATAAAATGCTAGTGCAAAACACCGGTAAGTTCAGATATTTCATACAGATGTCAAAATGTACGTTGGATTTACCACCACCACCAACTCTTTTTTATATTGTATATCACTCGATCTCAAAAGTAGCATTTCGTCAGTTTTTTTTAGTTCTGACCTGATCCTGATCTGATTTGAACATACGTTTAGCTTCAAATACTGTGTCGGTTGTTTAAAAAAACTCATATCATTTCTGTTTAAAATACTTACTCAGACTGCTACCACGTTTTGTTACTTTTGAGACCACACCGTATTCGAGATATGAATATTTATTCAGTGGACTGTGTACATTTATTTAATTGAAAGTATTAACGATGCAATATTTGCATTGCAAATTATTATTGTCCTATAAATTCTAATTATTACGTATATAAGAAGAGATAGAAGAGGTTAAGAGTTATCAAATGTTATGGAGATTTAATAAACTTAACGTAGAATCTCCCATTCTACCACGGTGTATTCGATGAAGCGAATATATTTAAGCAGGCAAGTAATCGTTGTACTTTAGAACTAACATGTTTTACAAATGTAAGCCACTTCAATAAGTTACATTTTCGTGATAAGCTGATTCTTACTAGAAAAGTTTTAACGATTTAAGACAAGTTGAAACCGCTTTAACGCGTTTTTCCTTTTATATATTTAAACATAAAAGTGCAAGATATGTATTTTTTTATAAGAAGCTAATGACACTTTGTAATTGTTGCTCAGAGGCACAAAGTATGGCATTAATTTGCACCTATTATTTGTATTTTATGTATAGCACACACCATTTTCTAAAAATACATAAATATAACACAGCTCTAATAGATTGATATTTTGTATCAAAATATTAACTTTTCCATCTTCAGAAAATATAATCTCTTTGCTGGCCGTATGAATCGTCACAAAGATTGATATCCTGCCGACCTCATCCAGAGTACTCCTGTAACCTTGCCTATATCATTGATCCAATTTTTCCTACTGTAATGCGTATATTATGTAAACGTTTGCACGTGTAAGCACTCGTCGTCATGGGAGCAGTTATATATCACTCAATCTCGATTGTCTGTCTTTCCTACTCTGTGATTAATGTTATTCATTTGCATAGATCCGAGCGTCGCTGCTTTTACGCTCATTCGAAATATTCACCACTGACATCTGTACATTTTTATTTAAGAATAGTTACTATTCATTCATTAACAAGCAAAAAACATGGACCTGTCTTTTAATATTATTAAAATATTTTACTAATATATCTTTCAACCTTTACAACTAAGCTTTCAAATTTTGCGCTAGGATATGGTTCAAGGCAATAGTCGAAAGCCGGAAAGAACTGTGATCGCAGTAGGTTCATGGCAGGACACAGTTGCTCTCATAAGTCCTTAATTGTAAATGCCAATAAGAACAACAATTGTGGTGTATTTTGCAAAAGCGAAGCTAAACAAAATAATAGACATTTTGCTGACAAAAATATACGTGGAACATTAGGTGTACTTATGAATATCAAATAATTTCCTCGCAATCTAAGTCGCAATAATTAGATCGTCCAATCGATGACTGTGATGTTGATTAATATGAAATTATTGAGCTTCCCTAATTACATAAAATTAAAAGAGGATTGTGTATGTACTTGTGATCTTATTACATGATTTTATCTCTCTTGAGTTATAAAGATTAATTTAAAATTTCTACAAATATTGACAAAATTGATTAGGGAGACGCCAATTTAAACTCGGAGCGATGAACAAACAGACAGCCTCAACGGAAAATTAAATGAGCTGTCGCTTTAACGTTATCATTCATTCACTTTTGAATTTCAATGTTTGCACTCGTGACAATTCATAATTTACAATATACATTTCAACTTTTGACAGCGGTTTCTATGTTTTGCGTACTAAAACGGTCTGTATACGATTAAAATCTGATCAAAAACTTTAACCATTAAAAGAAAAATTTTAAACAAAAATTATTTATTACACTTAACTTCATTTTTTGATATCTTACCGACATTAAAAGCTTATTCAAAACGTATAAATTAACTCCTTGCACTACCGTTTTTTCATTTCATTCCTCTTCGCTGCTCTGTTCATAACGGTCTGTCACTTAGTAACGACTGCTTTTGGCATTTACGTCGATGATATTTGGTGTACGTCTTACACATTTCATCCTTACCCCAAAAACAGCTAAGGCATACGCTCACACGGACTTAAAATATCATGTACAATCAAGATACACTCATGTACGGAAAAACAATTGTTGCAAAAGAAATCGCACGGTCTTCATTTATCGGTCCGGTTCTGTAATACGTTTTTTTTAATTTTTTTAAAACCTAATTTCCTTGTATTGGCTATTTTTTTTGCGGTTGAGTGATGCACCTAACCTAAAAGCAAAGTTTTTGAAAGAGCAAAGAAATTACATAATTATGGAATATGAATAAAACCTTCATTAATTTTTAATTGGTGGCTTAAAATTATGACTGAAAGTAACAATTATAAATAACGTTTCAGTTAATTAATTTGGATATCAAGCATTTGTATTGTTCTATAGACAGTAAGATGACTAGTTAGGACGACTTACTTTTTCAATCTGTTACAACACCGTCAGTTTTTTTTTTACCTTTATTTAATTGATAGCAATGGAGTTATTTCTTTGATAAATCTATTATAACTGGCTTGTTCGCCGTTATATCACTTAGAGATGAAGTGTACTTGTGGTACCTAAGTTGGAGCGTGCTTCTCATTCATTCCCTTACATCGACCTCGATAACGCACGTTTTCCAGTGATATAAATAAGAAATGTTTGAAAAAAATCTACTAATTAAATTCAGCAAATTAATTTTTCTGTTATGATTTTTCTTGTTAGTAAATTGTTTACCAAAGAAGGGCGATATAAGGAGTACCCGTAACCGAAGAGCATGTATGCGTAGATGTTTGTATGTAGAAGAAGCGAGAGAAGTATGCCAAGATCGCGCCAAATGGAAATCCATTATCTCCACCTACCCCTCTGGGTTACGGGCGTGAGTGCATATTTATTTATTTAAATTGTTTACTTTGATATTTTCATTTCGTATAAAATATAAGCTATAAAGAATACATATGATTGATGACAAAGACAGTAAAATACGTCATCTCAGTATGTGTGTGTGTGTATGTGGATAAATGTTTTTCTTAAAAATAATATTTTTATTTTACTTAATTCTTAATGTATATGTGTACGTATTTATGTACAAAAGGAAACGTTACAAAAAGCAGATTTCTTAGATATAAATTGCACAAAGAGACAGGGCACACATTCCGCGCGGGATTCAATAAATATTTCACCTTCGAATGCAGAAATCGTCAGCTTGAATCAATAATTCTTCTCTCTACTTACTTTTCTTTTTTGTCGATACAATATCGTTGTTATTGCGTGCTTTGCAACTTTTGAACAACTTCTCTGTAATGTAGGCAGTTAAGTCACTTTATTTTTATGAAAACACTTGCTACACTATACTGTATATATGAATGTTTAATAATAATAATAATAATGAACAACGAAAACGAATGATTAGCTTACTTGCATTGTTAAGATAGCCAGAGACAGTGTCAAATGTGTCAAGCGCGACTGCTGACTCCATCTCCTTCGACTAATAAGGTTCCTAATCTCTAGAGCAAATAATACTCTATACATATTATCTTACTTATTGTGGACTGCATGAAAGATATGCACTAACTGTCTACATACACAGATAGAGGAATATCAATCACTAAAACCTTAACAATAATCAAAGACTACAAAATAGAATCGATATTCATTGTTTGGTAATTACACTTTCACGTGTAAGCTACCCGACCGAGCGTCATAAAATATTGTACGCATATATACTCAAGAGCAAAGGAAGTAATAAAGAGTACCTTTTATCACGATAAAAAAACTTTTCCGAGGAATAGAAATACAACATACTATCGGTCGCCGTAGTATGTCAGTCATTTTGTTATTGTAGCACAGGCAACTGCTAGTATAAAATAAATGATGTCTTATCTATACCGATCTCTAGCTTAAAGGATCATATCATCTACTACGGATTATTAGAAATTAAGATGCTTCTTTCACATTCGATCCGGGATTAAGATGCAATAATCCGTCACCTTCAGATACTTACACTTAGAACTAAATTTTGAGAAATTATTGAGAAGAATAGCACTTACTGATAGAAACATCAGTAAGTGCTATTCTTCAAATATTTTTGCCTACTGAAAGGGGAGTAATATTTTGCGTGGGTATGTATGTGTGTCCGCTCCGCTTCCGCGCCGACTTCCTGCATCCTAACTGGCTTAATCAAATTTGAAGAGTGAGTTGTCATTCGACTAGTATTCTTCCCCGGAGTGTCATATATGCATGTCATATCGGCATGTGAGTCAATGTTTTAAACTTAATGTTGCTTGTTCTACTTTTCCGTAGTTAGTAGTTATAATCTAACTTGTCTGGTCTTCTGAAGCTGTACCCACTGTTTATGGTTTACACATCCATGAGGACAGTTCGTCAGTGCGGCATGACGAACGTAAAGCCTTAAAGTCTTGTATTGAATTATTTTTTATTGTAAGATTAATGGACGTTACAATTGCAGCGAATGTTTATCGTTCAAAAGAACATTTATATAACTTAAAATCTTATTCGTTCTTTTGTCTTATTTTATGACGTGTCTTATCAAAAAGTCAGAAGATTGGTTAAATCGGGATCAGTAGCTTTCGAGCTTATTCCGAACAAAATATTACTCAAACCTTTTCTCTTTCTAATATTAGTGTGGACAAGAGTATTAAATTATAGCCTGACTTCAAACAGCCTTAATAAATCAAAAAGGGTAAAGTTAGGCAGGCATAAACAATGTGATAATTTGTAAAAAAATACAAGTTAACCAGCATACATTAAATAATTGCTGTTAGTTTTAACAATCACATGTCAACTTTTCTTTATTTATGAAACGGGCTTGCTAATTATACTCGCAAAATCAAGTCTGCAGCGAACGCGCCGGCTAATGTCCTGTCTCATTTGCAATTTAAATTGCAGATTGCACTACTTCTCAACTTGAAAGATGATCCACCGGGATGCAGTTTGCTTTGCCGTTTTCAGTTTGTTAACTGAAATAATATCTATCAAAATTCTAATGCATGCAACGTCTGTCTGTAAGTTATTCGTCTAGCTAAGCCAATGCGGCGGGGCGGTACTCTAGAGTTTAGAATACAAAATCCAAAGGACAATTAGCCACATCTAGACGTAAAATGCTCTTTAACGCAGTAATTTTTACTGTGCTCCGAATTAGAATTAATCTTATGCCTGTTCCTGTATTCTTTTGGAGGTATACCTGTTGACTGCTTGAATCATGGTCTGTTAATAAACGGCTTAATTGATTAATGTATTTTATTTGGAAAAGAAAAATTTAAAAAGTAGTTTTTTAATTACCATTAATAAGTTTAAAGCAAGAGTTGTTTTAATTATTAAAAGACTTGTACTTTTTAATATAATCAACTGCGGTATCCTTCTAAACTTTATAAGAACTATGCGAACGCACATTAGCCTAACGCGGAGGTTGCAGTTTTAGGAAGTTTTTTTTAGTTTGCAGTTGCCCGGGGGCATTCGTGTGGCCAGTTGTGGTCTGGCATACTAATAATTTAAAGAGCATTTTTAAACTAAAAGTACATAAATTAAAACATAATTTGAATTATAGGGACGCTATCTATATATTAATAAAAACCAAACAAGAATCCTTGACAAACTTTAAAAATAAATTCGAAGTCAGAAAATTCTCTAGATATGAACAATTCCTTGCGGCCATAATGTTTTGATAATTGTTTTTTTTTATTTCATCACTGCTCCAAAACGGTAAAGGAAAACATCTTGAGAAAACCGGCATGTCTTAAAACTACTAAATTCGAACACATGTGACGTGTGTCAACCCGTACTGGGCCAGCGTGGAGATTCACGCCCCTTCCCTATCTCTCAGAGAGGGGGCCTGTGTCCCTGCAGTGGAAACGTACTAAAAAGGATGACTATTATTTTTATTTATTATTATTATACATTTTGCATTTTAGCAGTAGAATAGAATAGTTCCAGTGGGCTCTACATTTTTTATATTAATATAATTCTATGTCAAATGTAGTAGTCGATTTTAAATGTGGGCAACGAGTTTTTTAGACATCAATTTTTCAATTAGTCCCATTTCAGGTAAACACTATTTCTGTCGCTTGGAAATTATAAGATTGTAATGGGTGCACTAATTCTTTTTTTTCTTCATGTGACATTTGAATCAACAATCATTTCTTGATTTTGTTGAATATTTATTTTAGGTAATAATAATCAATAACGATTTTACAAAGTAAGGTATCAGCGAAAAGATTCAAAGTAAATACATTTTAACCAAGTAAATAACAGGCTTTCCATGCCTTGTCGGGAAAAGTTTTGATTTGGACGGCATCCAAGAACTTGCCAAGAAATTTATTTTAAGCTTGTTACATCCGAGTATAGTAAATAAAACAAAAAACAAACGAAATCAAGAAAGGAAATCTTTATTTGCTTTTTTCCATACATGTGTACACATTGAAACAAACCAGTAATTAAACAGTAACAAAAAAAATCTCGAATGGCCGAGGTTGACAATTTAAATAAAAGTTGCTTATGACATAATCATAAATAATTGTCTTGCTATTTAGAGAAAAAAAACAAAACACATGCACTAGAGTAGAGAAAAAACTATTAAAAACAGTGTCACCACAAAAAACTAAAATAGTCTTCTTTATGGTATCCATAAGTGAAATGTAATTAAAATAATGAGAAATAATGGTTCAAATAATAGAAAATATACTTTAATAGAAAACTTCGATGTGTTTATCGATATTTTTCTCAAATATATAATTTGCATGGAGTACATATTACAAGGGCTAAGTAATATCAAAGCTAATCGAGATTGATCCACTGACCTTACAAAATACCTAGCTACTGAGCCATCAATGTTTATTCCCAGAACAGAATAATATATAACGCAGCAAAAATAAATCTGGACGAATTATCTTTAAAAAAAGGTTTCCTTTTACGTAACAATTTTATAAAGCGACGAAGCCCTCTACAAGTTAGACGTGAGTAGGAGAGATTTATTTCAAAAGACCCGGGATTTCTAATACAACTTTATAAAGCTCTTGTACCTATTATTTCGGGCAATTCTATTTGTAACAAATGCTTTATATCTTTATCCCTCAATATTACGTTAGCTGATTCACATTAGAAAGTTACTTTTAAAAATAGAACAGTTTATATTTTTACTTTTTGGGTATTTTATGAAATATTTTACCAAAATGCTATTTTGTTTTGTAATTTAATAACAAAAAATATTTATGGGTTATCCCCGTTTAAATAAATCAATAATTCCAGTCATATACTCAACAATTTCATAGGCAACATAATATACATTATTGATCAGAGAGCACGGGTAAATCTAATCGAACCCAAGACTTTTTAATGTACCAGCTAGGTACACCAACCTCTATACTATTAAATCGTTTAAATATTATTGATAAATAAATATCACAAAATAAAAACTTATGCCACAGCTGTATTATAAGTAATTCACTTCCGGTGCAGTATTACATCAATTTAATATATAGAAGTTGATATACAAAACGTTTGGCCCCAAAATTGGAAGGAATAGCTATCATCGTTCCCCTTATTCTTTATTGTACTTTTCTTCCTTATCCTTTTTTTTTGCATCCTAGTAAATTCTTTTCCGACCACATAGTTATGCGATAGAATCGTTGTTCAAAAACTCAAGGTATTGTAAATTCGTGAAGAAAGATTCTATCATGGAGATTCATTAATATCCATTATAAATCATATTTGCAATTTTTAAATGACCACCTTCACGAACACGCAGTGCTGCAGGAAAATCAATTACCCGTCTACGAAATTACACTACTTTTTTATAATTCAAAACTTAATTATTACACTAACCAGATGCCAAAGTAATTAATAACGCAATTTATGGTCTATTGTGTAATTTAATTCATTTTTGTTTCAGTTTAAGATTAATATTGAATATTTACAGACATACATAGAACTAGCGTCTCACACCAGCTTCGCACTGATATCAGAGCAGGAGCACCAGACTATTATGTTTTCTTCAATTATTGTCATATATCAGCCATTGTACAACATACCGTACACATGGGCTTGTATACAACAACATAAATCTTCCTCGTGTAATTACTGTAATTAATTACTATGTATATACACAAATTCATAACAACATCTATAGCACGAATGCTGCGCGGCTCGGCCGGCAGTGAAATACCACGACTTCACAGAAGACAGGCGTAAAGTACAAGTATTGTGCGTTTCGACTGATAAGTGACTTGCCCTAATTGTAGTCTTCTTCCCCCTCCCATTCGTTTCTAATTAAAGAAGAGGATTTGACGGCTGTCCATTAAAGGTAGGCAACGCATCTGCAACTCATTAGCTTTTTGCACATGTCTACGGGTAGCGGTAATTATTGTAAGGCCCGCTTGCTCGTTTGCCACTTGATTAAATAAAAAAAGGTTAGCAAACACACCTCATCACATTTGTGTCTTATATGTAAGTTTATCCCTATATCATAGACTGCTTCACCTCTAGTTTCTAGTTATTTTTAATGGAGTTATATTGCCACAGAAGATGATGGTGTAAAGTAGGAGTATTGTGTCTGATGAGTAAGGTGCCGGAGGCCCGGTGTGAGTCCTCTTCTCCTTCCAGCGTTTCCTACAAGGGATAGGACAGGTTGGGGGGGGGGGGACAAAGGAGCGAAAATGCCTGTTTTCCTGTCTCAACTCAACTGTCGGCAACTCATCTGCTTGATGTGGATGCCTATGGATAGCAGTTGCTTAGCATCAGGTTACGGTAACTGTTTGCATGTATCTGCTGGTTTGCCACCTTCTTCTATAGAAAAAAATGTCTACCAATAATGCATTAGGACATGTTAGCAACACCATTCACACGGTATTGTAACTGACAGCAGTGAGCAGTTTGAGTGCTTGCTTTAATTAGATATATTGCAATTCCTTGAACTATCCGTAAAATTATTCTGATTTAATGTATTCAATCTACTTTGGGAAAATTTCTGATGGGTTTATGTCTAGTCCTTATTCAGTAAATTAGCACAAATGAAAAGTGCTCGATGTGATTACTCAGGTTTGCCGAAAACCCTCTAATAGTTTCGGGGATAATAGATTACCTCCATTCGGTTTTCTACTCGGTTTCATTAAGTAGCTCACATAAACTTACATGGGATGGTGTTAATTTAAGATAAAACAGGCTTTTAGAATTATGTCAGCATTTAAGGACAGACAACCGCATTACCTAGCAGCTACATAAACAATTACATCACATATCCTGTGTTTGATTAGAGAATTTATTTTCATTCAAAAAGAAATCACCCGACTAACATCACAATAGAAGATTACTTAGATAGAATAGATGATGCCCATCCATGGTTTAAGAAAATAAACGTGAGTCTTGATACAACATAAATACAAATAAGTATGACGTTATTATTTGAGCGGAAAACCAGCTCTTGAACGTTCCCACGGGAATAATTTTCCCACCTGTTGTTAATCTTTTACTGGTATTAGAATGTTAGCGAAAGATTTATTTTATGTTTTATTAAGTATCCCTTGGCCCAAACAATCTCGCGTAATATCAAAATAGATTTTACTTGCCCATACAACTTAAATCTGTTTCATGTTAATATTTACATATCGTGGATAAAATTACTTTAACAGATGTTTAGACATGCAACATTCGGTAGAGCGTCGATCAACCGAACGCCCGCGTACCCCAACTATTTTGTGATGGCTTAAGCCCAAAATGAAATCCACTACTATCAGATATTTGTCCTGAAGTACACAGACCAAAATTAAAGGTGTGTGTGTAACATATACGAATAAATCCTCCCTCGCCAGAATTATCGCGTTGTTGCAAGAACTAATATTTTTTTTTTCAAATTGTAAAACTGAATGACACGAAGAAACAAAGACATTGGTTGTTTCGAACGTTTTAGTGCTTGGAACGAAATTACAAATAATTACTTGTGACGAAAGGAAACACGTTTAATAATATCAAACATTACAAACAAAAGAGGAAAATATTTATGTCTGTGGAACCTTTCATAAGCTTATCTTGTATAAGAAAAAACAAATATTATTACTTACAATTACGTTTAATACCTACTGTGATGTGTCGACATCGGAGTAGAGTATACATAATGTTGGTGTATAACTTACTGTGTAACCAGAGATTGATTGAGAGATGAGATTGTAAAGTTCGGTCTAATGTTCTGTAGGTTATATATTTTTATATAAACACTTGAATAAGCTCTTATCGTATAAAAATAACAATATCACTTCATACTTTTGTTCTAACGAGAAAAGTTGTAAAAGTTTTACAAAAGCAAGACACAACGACAGCTTTAACAAAGTTCCTGTTACAGACGATCTACTTTTTTCTTCACTGTGTCTACCAAAGGGACTTTGACGAGCAGCACTATAGATATAGATACAAACTTTATTTGCTTATGATTTTGCTGAGTACTTACAAGAATAGCGGCGATAGCTTTGTGGATAACTCTTCGACAAGCGAACCAAGCTCGCGGTTTGATTTAAAACCGGCGGTCGTTTACTTTTTAACCATAAGGAAAGGATCATACCTTTCATAATAATGCCAAAAAGTATGTAAAAGATTGAATGTAATCCTTTTTATGTCCATTGGGTTACAATTATTACACCTTTGAACTCAATTTATGTAGACACAGAGCTGCTTAACGATTTTAAAAAAATATCACAATCGTTTTAACTCAGACAGCAATTAGCAAGATATTGCTTCATTCAAATTTCATTTAAACCCTGTCTTTACACTCAAGCTCTGTTTAGTTGTTTAATAGTTTGACACGTCACAACGTAATCAAGTTGCAAGTCTACAGCCGGTAACTTAATTCAAACACGTACAACATACAAATTGCGTTCTGAGTATCAGATATTAGGCAAGCAATAAATAGTGAAATTTGTACAGGAAATGTGACCAGTTGCCTGCTTAATTTTTTTACCCTGGCAGGTGCTGTCTCACTCACTGCGATGTTTCCCATGTCGCGCATGTGACCCAGAAGTGCTACTGTAATTGCTTATTTGATTTGGTCAAAATCGCTCAGACATCGCGGTTTAACTTCGATTTTAAGTTCTATTGAGTGTTAATATTAATTGTAACTGAGAGTAATTGAGTAATTACTGGAAACTATTCCTAGATCACAGTAACATCAAAAATCAAGTAGGATTGGACATTCCTCTACAATACCTGTAACCTGGTTGACACCTTAGGATTGACGTAAACAGTTACAATTCTTAAAAGTTTATTTATTTTATTTATAGGAAGATGCATAGAATTAAAGGTACAAAATAAAACATGGTATTATACAATTTATAAGTTCTGGTGTTTCTTAAGTATTGTCTTACTGAGAATTTAGATTGAAGTAATTCGCTTTTGCAACTTGGAGAATAAATTAAGCACTTAAAACTATACACAAAAATAGAAGAAAAAGAATTAATATTTAAGAAAAAGAAGCTACAAGGAACAAATTCTAAAACTATGGAAATAATAAAATAATGTAATAGAAGGGAGCGAAGAGAGGGGCGAAGGGAGGGAGGGAAGGGACCTCTTAATTCTGAACCAGTTGAAATAATAAATGAGGAAAAAGGGGGCAATTATTTTTTGGCATGAATGGGCAAACAAGCAAGTCATGTTATGTGACCTAAGTACGATAAGCCATACGTTTTTTTTTTACTTTTACAATTTTGAGCTGACTTAAAGCTGTTGCAAAAAAATTGCATGGAGCAATTTACGTTACTTTTATAGATCGATAGTTGCAGATTCTTATAAAATAAAATATTGTCGTCAAGTTTGTTTAAAGAAAAACTAATAGTCGCAGTTATTACTAAAGCGTTTTACGAAATATATTTTCTTCCACCGTGGGTTGAACGAGGTTTTATTGCACAATAAATCAAGATTTTATTAAAGAAAACCCATTTAATAACGATTTCTCGTGAAGCCTTTCCTAACAGCTTTTATATTTAAACAATTGGAACGACAAACACGTATCGCATTTTACGATTTCACATGTCTCGTAAACAGTTTACATAAATCTCATAATACATTCAATAACCGTAAACGCATGAAAAGCATGTACTTAAGGAAATAAATGTTGGAACATTATAAAAATTCCAAGTCTTTGTGGTTTTGAGGCTATAATATATGACATTACCAGAGATATGTCTCAGTACCAATCAATCCCGGCATCCACTCATCTGAATAGATCCCAAGATTGCTACCTATATAAATTTGTATGAAGTTTGTATATAAATCATATTTTTGATGAATTGCAGTCAGGAGCAGTATATATTTTTTTTGATAAATGAGGCGGCTCGAGGAAGAAAGTACCACGACCTCACATCCAGACGGAAATGTCTGAATATCCTGTGATGTACCTCCTTTGTTCTACCTACTTTTTTCAGGATTTCAGGACATAAGAATGACTACTGCGTGTTCATTTGGACGAAGAAAATAACATCAGTTATAATTATACTTCACGACGTATTATCATTTTACTTCTATAAAATCAAAATATGTAAGAAATTTGAAAAGTTGGATTTTTGGATTCTTGATGGCACGTGGTAGTTTTTGGAGAAACACTCAAAGTACGTAGATCTGCTTAGAAGTAGGTAGAGTTGGCAACGTTGCAAGTTGGCAAGTGGCAGAGCCCGCGACAACTATATATGCTTCACGAATGGGCCAGCTCAAGCGGTGAAATACTATGACCTCACAGAAGAAAGGCATGAAGTAGAATTAGGCTGGGTTTCGTCTGATGAGTGAGATGCTGGAGGCCACGAGCAAACGTGTCGTGTTATTAAGTGACCGCTACCCATTGGCATCTGCAACGAGCTAATTAGTTGCAGATGCAATGCTTTAATAGAAAGAGGAGAGGATAAACACTTAAAAGGATATTTCATTTTCCTATTCACACCACCGCCCGTAAAATCCTCTTCCCTTTCCCATTCTTTACTTATTTCAAAACTATGGAAAGGGATTAGTGGAGGAGGCCAGAAAGTAGCGCCAGTGATAGATACATTAAGAAGCAAAAGGTTAGCATGGTGGGGTCGTGTTATTAGGAGGGAAGAATGCTAGGTGACAAGGAGAGATTCAGATATAGGAGGAGGAAACCTGTTGTGCTTTAAAAGCAAAAGGCATAAAAGAATAGCTTCCAGTGAAATACAATCTTTTAATGCAGCTAGTTAAAAATTACTTAGCATCAATACGCTACAGTAATCACTAAAGCCTGGATAAGTTTTGTATTGTTAGAGGTAGTACTTTTATCAGAGCTGTATACACAGGTCACTATATTATCTCTCCGACAGAAGTTCATCCTTTGTTAAGATATTTTCTAGTAAATTGTTTTCATACACATTGTCAACACGTGTCGTGTTAGACGGGATTCGTAGCGTCTCGGTGTATGTTTAGTAGAGATGGTAGGCATGTTAAAGATTTTGAACGACGAGTAAGTGTGGGAAATAAAATGAATGGGACTATAGGTACAGTAGTGAGGAGTCAGAATGTGTATATGACGGCTCGTCTGGCAATACATAAAGCTGTACTAGTACCCACTTTAATGTATGGAAGTGAGAGCTGGGTTTGGCAGGAAAGGGATTTTAGTAGAATTAATGCCGTTGAGATGCGATCCTTAAGAAGTATGTTAGGAGTGACTTTGAATGATAGGGTTAAAAATAGCGTTATAAGGGAAAAGTGTGGTTTAAAAGTGGACGTTGTGACTAGAATTGAGAAAGGTATGCTTCGGTGGTTCCGACACATTGAAAGGATGAATGAAGAGAGAATAACAAAACAAATTTATGTTGCAAAAGTGAGTAGGGGACGCCCTAGGGAAACTTATATCGATCAGATTAATGACTTACTAAAAAAGGGCGATATAAGGAGCACCCATAACCGACGAGCATGCATGTATGAATGTGGAAGAAGCGAGAGAGGTGTGCCGGGATCGCGCCAAATGGAAATCCATGATCTCTGCCTACCCTGGGTTACAGGCGTGAGCACATATTTATTTATTTTTGTTATTATCGCTTATCTTGATAACCTGTGGTTGCCAATTTCTTAACAAATAATTTGCGCTGCGCTGTAAATAAAATGGCGTAACATTCCGTAAACGGTTTATTTAACGCCATAAACAGAACTCTGGTAACGTTAAAAGCCATAAGAATGCGTAAAAGCTGTATTGTAAGGGAATGTGTTTGGGTGTGGATACGGCATTTTACGGACTACGTTATTGACCTATAAGCCCTTAAGTTCTTGCGCTTCATAAAGCAAGAAACAAAACGACCGACCCAATATTTTTTTTATTTATGAGCCATTTTGTGGAAAAGAGACCATAGCAATAATATTGGGGGGTTATTTAAAATTGTCTAAATACGGTAACAAAATGATCATAATGGTTCATGACTATTGTCAATGTTTTTTAAATCAGGGTAGACAGAGGCTTTGTTTGGACTGCTTGCATTTAACACCGAACATAACTTACACACAAAGTAAAGCGCCTGCCTGGGTTCGAACCCACGACCCTTACGTAAGTCGCGGCCAAAACCGCTGGCTCAGTGAAAAAGGCTGATTTATTATTATTACTTGCACCGACTCTTATTATATATTGTTATAGTCGAATGCCATAAGTTTTTTCATGTGCTTACTTTATATGTAACACTTACGTTATAACTTAGTCTATAATTTAATATTTGCAAAACAATACTGCCAAACAAGGTTCTTTCATTAATTTTATTACCTTGTAGCCCTTGAATTATATGGAATTATGAGAAAAGCGGGCTTGGACCATCTTTATTTATTGCACAATAAATTTCAGCTTCAAGGTATTAAGATATATCGTTAAGTTATTATTTTTTCCTTTTAGTTATTTTTTACTTTTGCGAAAAATATTTTATAAACAATATTAAATATTCACCATAAAAAATAAATCGATACACAATGACAAGACGTTGTTAACATTAAGTATTTTCACTAATTATAGATTGGGGAAATCCATTATTTTTCCAACAGTTTATATAGTAGACGATCGATCCATCAATTTCAGATTTGTGCCTGTTGGAAAGGTGAGATTTCGCACTTAAAAACGTGTGTTTTGTGTTAAAAAACTTGTGGGTTACAAAGGTTGGGTATTACATAGGGGAATTTCAGATCATTCTACATATTAAATTAATGAATGTATTTTACATTTATTTAAGTATTTTATATAAAGAAAAAATCGAAATAAACATAAATCAGACGAAATGTTGCTTTATGTAAAAAAATCTATGACGTAAATGCCACGTTTCACTTTGAAATACTTTCGTGTATTTGCCTTTACGGTTCTTTTCACGCCTCCAATTCAAAAATGTTGCCAGCGAATAAATGTTGTTTTTTAATCTTTTATTTTTAGTTTCATAATATTCGATGCTTTTTTACAAAAGATTCAGTTCACTCTTATTCGACACGGTTTTTCAGATGCTAAAAATTACTTAAGTTAAAATAATGTATTTTTGTTCAACGTCCGAACAAGAAATATCGTTTAATAAATTTTAAATTCAACTTCTCAGAACAGAATTTAAATAATATTTCATATTCAGTGTAGGAAGCGGCCGCACTTCTTTCTGTAACATTAAATTGCATTTACATTTTATTCGATACGTGATACGATCGGTGCATGAAGCCCGGCGATATTGACAAATGGGACAGTGATATATATTCCAAGTAAATTATGATCTCGCACGAGCAGATTTTAAGCGCGATGACTTGTTTGGGAGCCGTTAGCGCTTAGGAATATATCTTGCAAGCGTCGGTCTCAGCGATTTCAAAGTAATCCTACTTATTTAAGAATTAGCAGGAAAACATAGAACAATAACATTCAAAACTGTCCCAAATTCAAATAAAGGCGCATGTTGAGCATGTTGTTCATGCGAACATTTTTTTTACTTTATTAAGTATTTTTTCGTATGACTTAAGTAATAAGAAACATAATAATAGCGAAATTAAATCGCATTTAGGCAATTTCTTCACTTTTGGGTAGCTTTTTATGTTTCAAAATGCCTCACTATTTTAGAACTTTATAGTCTTATAAATAGCAAAATGTACAACAGAAACGTTCACGTATATTTTTACAAAACCGTTACGGCTATTTTGATGTCAGGTAAGCTGTTTCCTTTTTTATAGTTGTATAAAAACAAATGTTAAATCGATGGACGTTTCGATAGGCGATCGTGCAACAAAAGTTTTACCCGGCAATATATTTAAGCACAGTATTATTTTCCTTTTACAAGCAATACTATCGCAATAAATATCATCTACACTAATCTAACTTCCTAACGTTTCAGAAGCTAAGAGTAAGTCTTAAGAATGACGCTTAGATTCTCAATTACTTGTAATCCTTTCGGTTTCACTTGATATTATTGAACTAATTAACTTGGTTGAATGAATGTTGATATTTTCTACGCATAAGTAAGTTACGATTACGACACCGTGTAGGGCACTACAGTTTTTTTTGCGGAATGACAGTTGTAGTATTTTATCAGCGCATTTTAGTGCGTATATTGCACGGCCAACGCGCCATTCACGTTTTATGTCCTATCTTTACTGCTATGACATTCGCTTTCGTTACTTTTTATTGTTTAGACTTTAGATATTGCAATATATTTTTATAACGTAAATAACTCTATTGCATTTACCTAATTTGCTATAGCTGCATATATGCGGTGGTAGGATCTCAGCCTGAAGGCACGGTCCGAGCACTGACATTCTTAATATCTGTTTACGTTAGTTAAAAAAGTTGACTCCGTTTTACAAACTCGGTTCAGTTTAAGATTCCAAGTCGACGCAATTGTAAGATAAATGTATTTCAAGTAATAAGATCACAGGTTTTATGTGTAACCAATACTCATAGGGTTCTAAGTGCAATATGATGTAGAAGTGGTTGGTAGTTTTTTTTATCAGTCAATGGTTCTACATTATTGATATACATGGCGCTACATTATTTCATGTTCATGTCGCTACATTATTTCATGTTCATGTTAGTGGAGATAGCAATTACCTCCACTAACATGAATATGAAATAATGTAGCGCTTTTATCAGGAAAATAACCCTCAAATGTGGACGGAAAAAAGCCTAATTTTGTTATTTGTGTTATTATTTTTCATTGAGACAGGGTTAAAAGAAGTAAAAATTATTACTTTTTTCCAAATATTTAAAGCAGACACTTTAATATAAAGACACGGCGTAATGTTAAATTTAAATTACAGATGAAGTAGGACATTAGCTTGGTGAATTTCTTAGAGAGTTAATTTTATGAAGGTAATTAGCAAGCTGAGTGCATTAAATAAACATTAGTCATAGTGTTTTTCTACACGGTGAGCCAAACTAACGATGCGGTTAAAAACTGGCTGAAATGGACTGCCGAATGAAAAATGCGTCACTTGCATATTTCATGGCCGCAACAGTGGCAGAGTTACGAACTGCAGCGAGTCGTGACAAGGAAAGTACCATGTCAACTCAAAATACTGGCCTTCGTGAAAAATATTTAATAATAGGGATATAAAAGGTATCCAAATGATTTCTCATGGTAGAGCTAGCAACAACAACATCTGTTGCATAAATGGGCTGGTGCGACCGGTGAAATACCACCAGTCCACCTGCACTTCCCATCCTTTTCTAATAATAAGGGAACTCTAATGGGATGGCAATGGGAACACGATTCGGCGGGGCAGGGGATGGATAGAAAAAGGAAATGTCCTTTTCCTGTCCATTAAATGCAGTCAACGCATCTCTTATAAGGTTATTGCAGATGTCCATGGGTAGCTGTCAGGTGGAACAAGCTTACTCGTTTGTCAACTTTTACTATAAAGAAAGGCAGGCGAGAAGTAGATTATAAGTATTTTGCGTTTTGTTCGATGAGTGACGCGTCACCTCTGACGCTTCCCCGTGGAATTCATATTTTAGGGGTGATAGGATAAGGATACATCCACTTCCATTTTATTTTTACCTACTTCCCTGTGGATTTAAAGTAAATGGGTTCATTGTCTCATAACAATTTATATCAACGTCTAAAACCTCACAAATTAATGTAAGTTTGCAATTTTAGCTACTAAATTCTATGATACCGTCTGTGCTCGGTTTTTTTGTTAAAAGAACAATTTTGTTGTTTTTGTTGAAAAGTGACGAAGCTCACTCTTGAAACATAAAGTTCTTTCCTTACTTTGATTGACATAATTATTAATTTTATTTTGAAATAGCACTTGTATAAAAAATAGATTTTTTGTTTTCTTGAAATGCCGAACAGGGAACAGTATCACATATTTTACGACGCACAAAAATATCAAATGCATTTGAGAACAAGAAAAATGATAAATTGTTACTACAAATTGGTTCAGAGCATGTAGCTAAGGTGTCACATTCACAAAACACAAGGGTTCTATTTCCTTTCTATTAAAGGCGTTTGTATAAGTTTGCCAAAACCAACTGTATGTTTAAAACCATAATAGATTTATTGTTTTGAAGCTCGCAGAAGGTGTTCTGTCGGCGACAACACGGCTATTTGCTAGGAGTTATGACCACTTCGTCTGGCTATAAAGAAAAGAGAACCGCGCAGAGAGCAGACCCCTGTTCTATAACCTTAAACATTCCTAAAGTATAAGCATTGGGTACAAGAAACAATTCTTTTGTGTCAAATAAGGTAATTTTCAGAATAAAAAAACAAGATAAACGTTATTTAAAATATTGAATGATTAATTAAATATTATAAATATATATTACATACCCATATATGTATACATATTTTTATTTGGCTTAACTAATGATAACCTGAAAGTAACACAAAAATCCTTTACGACTGCTCCTTTTTAGCAGCATTAAAAAACAAGTTTAGGTTGAAGTTTAAAAACAAACAACAAACACGGGAAGACAAATTTCGTAGGGAATTTCGCGGCCAGCCATCAACCGTACACGCAGCGGAGCGAAAATGTTTAATCAGGCGTATAATCTTCGCGTTCCGAACTTCCTTGTGGTATGAATGTAAGCCATTTCATCGAGATTACAAAATATACTCGAAAAGTTTATTCCTTACTCGTGAACCTACAAATACGTCAAGTTGTATTAAGATAAAGATTAAATACGTCATAACTTATTAGACTCGGCTGTGTTATTAGCCAAATTGAGCTGTAATAAAGTTTTCAAATTATAAGGAGTAACTTAGATTTGTTATAAAATTTGTCGTATAGCGTAAAGTCCTAGACTTTGCATTAGATTAGAGATTTGCATTCAGACTTAGCATAGTAAAATATATGATGAGTCGCATTTTATATAGTTAAACTAGATTCATTTGAATTGTTTCAGAAGATCATAATAATTGACAGGAAACAGAGTGGTGGCAGCAGGTGCAGCGGTCTCATATAGACACCTTCCAATGAGAGAAAAAGTATTGTACTGGTAAAGAATGTAAGATTATGTTTTAATAACACAAAAAATTATAATCTTTAGTGTAGAGTAATATCGAAAAGATTGATTCCTCGGATCGTTTTTGAAATCCACTCTAATTTGAATAAACTCGCATAGAAATTGTGCAATAAAATCTTGAACGTCCTTATCAGTGACGAACAGCGCTCGAAATATGCAAAATATGAGAATAATGCAAATGAAAGTCGATATATTTTGGGATTTAATAAATTTATATAGATTTATATAGCTTGGATTTCGTATAAGCACGCGGGTAGTATTGCATTGTATTGCAAGAATATTGACCGTTTATTTAACCACTTAATATTATTTTCATGTAGTTTACAAATAATAATAGGTATTTAAATTACAGTGAAAAACTGAATACATAAGAAATAAAACAATAATTTAATGTACATCAGAAGAATTTATAGACATCCAACTAACTAAAATGTGTAATAAACTGAGAATTTGAAGACACGATTTTTTTACAATCTGATGGCATGTTTTTATCTCTTTCAAGTTCTAACGGTTAATTTAATATTGGAGAAATTGATTAGGGAACGTCTGGGATGGCAATTTGAATTTCCAGGTTCGAGTAAACAGGCGGCCGCAACGGAAAATTAAACGAGCTCACTCTTTAACTTTATCATTCATTCAATTCTTAACTCTATTGTGTGTACATCAATTTAAAAAAAATGCCGACGTATGCATATTATGTACGTATGAAATCTGCAAATCAATTCAGATTCATCTCCAAAAAATTGTTTTATCCTGATGGAAAAGGTCCCATTCTTCACAACTGACGTGAAAGACCGTCCTTATTTAAAGATCCGTTTCTGTAATCCCAATTTTATTTCCTTTGTGCCTTCCCTTTATGTATAAAACCTACTTTTATTATTCTTATATTAAAATGCTACTAATATCTAAAACAATAAAGCTATATATATATATATATATACAGTTGCAAAGTTAAGCCATCGATTTTAATTGGTCGCTCGTCGTTCGATTCCCGATAAGCTTGTACCCAGCAACACTCACTTTTCGTTTTTCACATTGTCATAAGCTAAATATCAATTTGTATTTGGTGTCCATTGAAGGACAATGATCAATATCAGTCTACTGGCGGACATACGACACCGCCAATGCCTTCCACAGTACGCGGTCTTCCGTTTTCTCTGACATTTCTCGCCGGCTTCACAGCGACATCGGTCAATAATATGGCGCTTAGTGTGTGGCAATAATTGTAATTAGTGTGATATTTTATATTTATTTTTACTTAAATTATATTCCCTTTGTGGTAAATAATGTCATTTATACCTGAAATACAATTTAACTTCGTTGTTTAACATTTTTGTCATGAAAATAAAGATTGAAGTCAAATTAAAACATATGTAGACGCCGTCCCTTTATTGTTTGTTTAATGTAGTATCTTTAAATGCGGTTCTTAAAAAAGCTTACATTTAATTTATTAACATATTTTCTGCGCTTCATTATCTCATTATCGTCTTCTAAAAAAATCAATTCAATTCAATTATGCTTTAGATTAAAATGACACAAGATATTAATCCAAAGTACATCTTTAAATATATTGTAACTGAAAACATTCAAAACGTTCTGCAAAATTTAATTGGCTAGTATCCAAAAATTTAATAATAATTAAAGGTCTGTAGGATTGAATTTCCAAATAACTTGTTTTAACTCTTATACCGTGCCAAAGCTCGAAACATGTGATAATAATTAAAAATAAATATATTCGGTCAAGCCGGTCAGGTCGGTTCAAGGAGTTCTTTTCCGTTAGGCATTTTGCTTTACACCTCGGAGACACTTCAAAAAGAAAATAGGAAGCAAAATTCTGTTGGTTCCTCCGCGTATACGTAGATGGACCGTCTCTTCTTGATTTATTTTATCACTACCAACGATATTCTATAGCAAAAAGTAGCAGATAAACCATTAGTGGTCGAAAAGTGAATACTCGAAAGCCAATCCAAATTGGGACGCTTTTACTTTAGCATACGTATTGTGGTTGTATTTACTCTTAAATGACAAACAATAACTGTCCTCTTTTTTCTTACTACATTAATAACGTCACGTATGACTCTTGCTGTCACTGTCTTTGAAACACTTTGGAACGGTGATTTTGTATGAGTATAAAATGTATCTATGGTATAAAATATCAAATGTCTTAACATTTAAATATTAGTAGATATTTACTGTGCCCCAGCGCTTTGAGTGAGCTAAAATATTAAGCTTCGACAAAACTTTGTTGTACTTGAATTCACAATCTTTAGACGTTATGCACAAAGGAAATGCAATCGAGGAAAGAACTGTGTGATCTAAAATATGTTTGGTGAGAAAACGCTGGAGCATATTCACACTATACGTGACGCTCGCGCCCAGCTGTTATTGCCAATATTGCCCGCGCGAATAAGCACCCCGTCTGTACGCGATTTCATCGTGAATCGAGACTACGTTTCGGGAACCGTATCCTAAGCTTTTCACTATTCTATTGGTCACGCTATTTGAAAGAAAATCAAATTTAAATTGTTATTGCTAGTAATTAAGAATTTTACGTTTAATATTTCGTACACATAATTGTACTAATAATTATTATGCTTTGACTTTAATAAATCAAAGCATAATTATTATTCTAGTCATATATTAATGTTAATAAGTAGTAACTAATGCTAACTAAGCATTAGATTTAGTTTATGTATATTATTTGAGTTTAGCATAAATTTAGAGATAAATATAAAAAATAATGAACTATTCCTTCACACTGCAATTTTTAATAGTTTGGTGCTGGTGGCATTTTGGCATTTTACGCAAAAAAAAATACTACGTTGGTTATGCAAAACTTTAAATTTTTTGAATGAAAAATCAATTAAAAATTACTTACTCTTTAATATACATAGGCTTGGTAATTTTAAGAATAGATTATTTTCTTAAAAAACGACATAATTCATATCATATTATGAAAAGAATATGCTTAGATGGTAAGGGCAGTGGCAGTGATACTATCTAGGTAAATACAGTTTGTTACAGTTCATCAAGTTATGTCTCTGTGAGTGGCGGCGGGGGAAATCTGACCGACAATCCTGCCACCGCACACAGGAGCGCGCCTAATTACTCTCAATGGACGGAGACCTATTCGGGGATTCACGGTTAATGTTTGCAGGTGTTTGTGTTTCCTCGTAATAAAATGGGACGATGTATTTTCAGTTCTTCATATCAAACTGACCTAACTTGTTTATTTTAACTATTAAACGTATCGAAAAAAAAATGGACTTAGGAATGTAGAATGCAGCCTAAAATTAAATCTCTGCCTCTGAATCACACATCACGGTCATGATTTATTTTATGATATTAGTTTAGCCCGAATATCCTCGCTTCTAGCTTTATGCGCAGAAATGATAATAATAAATAAAATTGTGTCCAGAATGCTGTAATTCAAAGTCAAACAAAACGGAAAATTCGACACATAATATAGTTTGTCGCGTTAACGCGTAAACAAGCAAAAGCCGTTAACAAGATTTCATGATAAACACAAGCCGATAAAATCTCTAGAGAAATCTTCTCGCGTCGTAATTTGATTATTATGAATTGCGTATTTCGAAAGCAAATCAAATTAACACCACACTCAAAAACATCGAGTAATGAAGTTTAGTAAAATATCAGTTGTGAGTTACATACCTAAGTTTCTTAGCACTTTAAGTTATGTAGATTTACTTGGTGAGATTGAAACATACATGATATTTCACACAGGTTGTGGCCCAATATTTCCACTACATAATATACTGTACACACTATATACGACTACTTATAACAATCAGTCAAGGCTCGGGTCTCAAGAGGTGTTGTCACGACCGTTGACAGGAGTAAAACCTGAGTCTCCTTCCTTACAAGTGCTTATAAAGACTCTTGCTGTCTAAAGTCAAATACGCAACTTCACGTTTCAATACCGTATGTATGAGTAGTAACATTTGGGGAGTATTAACATTTAAAAGGATAAGGAAATGACCACAATTAGCCTCTGGCCCCTCACTCATCAGACGAAACGCAGAAATACCCTGTCTTCTTAGAGCTGATGTTTCACCGATCGCGCGGGCCCATTTGTGCAACACATGTTGTTGCGGACACAACCGCTGTTAATTATTGGTAACGTAGAATGAGCTCCAAAATGTAGCTTTTATAAATTCGAACTTCAACTATCTTGTGGTGTTCCTTTTTCCCACCGTATAATAAAAACTTTTCGATCGTGTGATTCGAACCAGATCGGATACAGATTCAGGATAACACATGAGCAAACTCATTTCGCTGTAAATTATTTGGCCGTTTATTTGTCCTATCATGTACGAAGAGCAAATGCAATTTAGGAGCAATTTAAAAATAAATTTACGTCGCGACAAAATTTGACATTAACGGCAGAGACGACAAGACGAGTTTCAATGTAATTATGTCAACCGAGCTGAATACGTTGCTCAGTAATAACAATTTTCATTTTATTTCATTCCCCTTTAAAAGTGTATTTCCATATTATGCTTACATAGTATATTTTATATGTGATTATTTAACCAATAAACATATAATGAGCACCCTTTAAAATAAATATTGGTGCAATAATTTGGAATTGAGTATGAAAATAAATACCGACTGTATATTAACCATAAATACGTCTTCTTCTTCTTTAACTTCTTTAATAAGAAATACGTAAAGACGTGTCAACGTGAGGTTAACTTGCCTGTCTTAATTGATATAACATAATTAAAACTTAATTATTATTGTCAATGTCAGTAATAATGTAAATTTCGCTTCATCGCCTAATTGAATTAACTTTTGGTAAACTGTTACTTATACTTTTGCGTGTTATATTCCGGATTGTTAGCTGTGATTGCTATTTTTATTTTTATTATATTTTATTTTAATAGGAAAACTAACAGCTATCTTAAAAAAGCATGAAATACTTATTTGGTATCTTAAGGCTAATCAAAAGTTTCCACAGATGGGTAACTACTTATAATTGATTATCGGAAAACTGACGTGCACAAGGATCATAGAAGAGAAACAAAACCAAGTGATTTGTTTCTCTTCTTTGTCAACGTTATATGTGTAAAATAAATAAGGCCAATAAATGAACTTTACTTTGAACAATCCCTGCTGAGTGTGGGTCTAGTTTTAATTAGTAAATTAGCGCAAATTACACCTGCTAAACGTGATTACAAAGTTCGCTAAAAACCCTTCCGTCATCTCAAGCACATTAGATTGATGTAGTCGGATTTCTACTTTGTTTTAGTAAGTATATAATTTAAAGTAAAATATTCCTTTTTAAATTACGTTAATTTTAAAATACATAAAAATAATAAGGCTTTGATATTACTTAACTTTGCATGACATCTTACAAGTTTATAGACTGATCAACTTTACGCATTTATTTACTTGTTACTTAAAGGTATCGACAATTGTGGAGGACCTTAGACTTGTTTCTTTTCTATTATTTTACTTTTTTTACTTCCTTTCATTTTTCGACAGTGTAATTTTTGCTAAGTTGCTTTTAACTTTACAGATTTATAGAGGCCAATACCATTAGATCATTAGAGAAATATGAAATTTAAAAAAGTTAATTAAATAAAAAAGCTTATATCGGTAAATTAAAGTTATATGTTTTTAAAACTGTCATTTTTTAGACTTTGATGTTTACAACATTGTACGTGGCTTTGTTCACACCAGTAGTATGTGTTGTGCGGTTTTGTAAGCATTGTAACGTCATACGCTGAGAGTGCTTCCAGACCTATGCTGGAGCCCTCTTGACGTTCACGTCTGTACCCGCACAATGAGCTCGATAACGCACGTAGCTGTCTATTTTCTAATGTTAAGGCGTAATATTACTTGAGAATACAATGTAATTGTGAAATTGTCTATTATTTATTAACGACAACTGCTAATTATTACTATATTCAGACTTTATGGGTCTTTATAATGTCTAACTTGCTTAGTAAGTATTTGTTAAGATATGAAAAATAAAATTATGTATATATTTTGGTTGGTATAATTTGAATCGTTATTTCAGTCTTAAGACAAGTTTATTGAACCTGAAAAAACATAGTATACAACATTGTTATGATAACTATAAAATGGAAAAAAACAAATTATAAAAAAAGGGATATTTCTCGAGCACTTTCACGTATCTCAAACAAACTAGACGTGCTTTAAAATGTCTCATAGAAGTCAATTTCATATTTTAATAACGTCTAAAATTGTGAAATCTTCTGAAATGTGTAATACCATATAAATATTTTAGGAGCAGTATTTACGAAAATAAATAGGAACTTTTTTGTGATATAGAAATCTAGCCAAAATTTATTAATCCTAATTTATCAATATTTTGTATTGCAAAAAGAGAAACAGTATTTATCTGTTTCAAAAGCCCAACGCTATTGCTTTTAAATCTAATTAATGTTTGGCAACAAACGAATGAGGCCAGAAAATGGCGCAATATAAAAGTCATTTAAATATCAATTAGTATGGACCCGGCCGCCATCGACCGCTATTAAGATGTCATTATTACAGCTGTTATAAATTTTAGGCAAATTGTATTAACATCTGTGCTAAAGAATTCAACTCACATTTTTTGATCCTGACACCTTTTTCCTCAGAAATAGTAATCTAGTTTAATTTTTAGTCTTAGTGCTTATCACAATTACGACTTTACGTATAATTCGATGTTTTAATATAGAATCAGGAACAAAATAAAACACGCGTAATTGTTTACAAAATAGATCTTGAGAAATAAAACAAACATACCTTACGTTTTTAAAAATCCGAGGACAATTTTTGTTTAAACAGAGTGAACTTTTCAATTGGGCTGTCATGGCCAAATTCGAAACGGATTCGGGCCCGATTTTAATAAAAACTACATTATTGGATTTTTGAAAAGTCAATAATCGTAGACAAGAATCGAATCTGTTGATTTAGAAAAGAGACACACCAGTACACATTCCACCATCATTCGATTGCACCACATCATTTATTGCTAATAAGGAACGAATTCTGGGAAATATTGACATACAGCAAACTTTAGAAAAGAGCTAATTTTTCACGAAATACGTTTAAAAATTATATTAACTTTCCTTAGATATTGTTAACTAAATTAATTAATTAATTAAATGGCTAAATTAATAACGAATAACTCATGAATAGTATTAGTATTACACAATTGATTTAGACTTAAAATAATTTTGAACACACGTGAAATTTAGTACTTGGTTTGTTCAAAATTAGGTTCTATTCATTTATTTCTACATTTTTTGAATGCAAACGAACTTTTTCAAGAGATGCAGAAGCTTTCTAAAGAGCGGCCTCATCAACATTTTGAAGTGGGCACTAAAGATGGAAATATAAAAAACGGAAACATGCTAAAAGTCAAAGGGACGATGTACGAGAATCTTAGTTGTTTGCTGAAATTTGTTTATACAATCTCGTATGAGTTTCCCTGAATAGAATTAACAAGTTTATAAACTAACTAGCGAGCCGCTTCGTGCGAAGAGTTATTGTATAGGATTATCGTACATTCAACAATATAATTCATAGTTGTATCATATTTATAATAATATATTTATATAGATAGTTCATACGTAATTATAACTATAACATAATATATAACAAAATATACAATACTTATTTTTATATACACACAAACTTAAACAACGTAATTTATTTATAATATATATTATAATCACGTGACATCAACGTGGATGCACCTCTGAAAACTGGTTTCGCATTCAGCGGTTTCTTCCAGAGGCTTCTCTCATCTACGTGCGCGGGCGCAGCGAACACTTCGCCTGCACAGTCGTCGCCCCGCTATCACTCATTGCGAATGTATGTCTCTTCCGTCCTGCGCGCGACTTATACGTATAATATAATTTGTGTGAACTTATAAAATAAACCTTTGCCAATACCGTGACTTTATGTTCATCTTGTATACAATTTATTTCTTTTATTAAATCTGTAACACTTAAAAGAACAGAACTTTTCTTTTATCTATATCTAAATGTACATAAAAGAAAGCGACTGACTGATATATTACTTTACAGATTTCTGTTATTACGTAGTCGAGCACTAAGAACGTATTTTTCTAAATTCATCCCCTAAAGGTCTCAAGTAGGGGATGAAAGTTTGTATGGAAAGTCCAATGTAAGTTGACTTGAATTTTTAGAACGTGTATTTTCAATCAAGAACAACGACACCTACAGCGAAACCGACAGTAGTGACTTTCTGCCCTTTTTTCAAGCCTTCGGTCCACCTGGAAGGAGAGCGCAGTACTATCCTGTGGCTGTTTAGTAATACTTATTCGATGCTTCTATTTGTTTACGGCTTATTCTAAATGTAGACACTAAATACGTACGACGAGCAACAAATATAGTAAAAAAGTTGCGGCAGAAGGAAACAAAGTGTGAAAGACCCTAAGCTTAATACTTTCAAATAGTTTTATAGTATAGTGGTAAAATGGCAATGTCCTAAAATGTCGTTAATGAAACTTAATTGGAAACCTTAAATTAGTATTAGGATGTATTGTAAATTAGCTGTTACCGCAGCTGTGCACGCATTCGTTTTTCATTTTCATCGCTGGAAATTATTGTTACTTGATTCCGCGTATTTTTTATAGTACTTCGTGGCGAACTACCAAGCGGTTCACCCGATGTCAAGTGATCGCTACCCATAGACATCTGCAACTAACTAATGAGTTGCAGATGCGTTGCCCACCTTTAATGGACAGAGGAGGGACAAACAGAAAATGGTTATTTCCAATTCCTATACATCCACTCCACTGTCAAGTTCGCTTCCCCTTTCCATACTTTCCTTATAAGAAAAGGGTGGGAAGGGGGATAGAACTAGAATTAGGCCACCGGCACCTCACTCGTCACACGAAACGCAGAATACTCTACTTCACGCCCGTCTTCTGTGAGGTCGTGGTATTTCACCGGTCGAGCCGGCCCCTTCGTGCAATAGATGTTGTTGTTGCGGGCTCTACCACTGTTAATATAATAACAGGCAATAATAATATATAATAGGCATTTTTATTTATAGTATTGTGTAGGATGTGTTTGTGTCAGATAAATTTCACATGTTATCTAATACGCCCGTCCCTAAAGAAATAGAATGAAAGCTTATTGAGTAGTGACTGTAGACAAACCTTTTCAACGTCGTTTGCTCGGTCGGAACTCGTAACTTTGTTTATACTTAGCTAGGTCACGTGACGCTATTCATAAAGAGCCCAATATTTTTCATAAATTAAGACGCAACTCATTTAAAAGTTGTGGTCATGTTTACGATATATTTGATAATTTAATGACTTCTTTATACCTGATTTCATTGTTTTAATATATGCTCCTGTAATTGATGATGCAGCATTCAGAGAAACGAGGAGATTGGTAAGTGATGTTTCCATACACTCCCTTGTGTATCTTATCGCTTATGTATCTTATCTACAATTACAATATAAATCAGAGTATCAGTCTGTCTGTACACTCGATTTTTTTTGTAAAATTTGTGATAATCATTAATTTCACGATTAGCTGACATTATCTGTACCATTTTTAAGATGTTTGTCTTTCAATCGGTCTGGATGTCCCGTTATATCTCAACAACGGCTTAGCCGATCTTAATGAAATTTTTTATGTAGTAAGGAGACCTGATTGCGCAAATAATAGGCCATATAAAATATATGTATGTCTGTCCATATGTCCCGTTATAACTTATGAATAGCTTGTCCGAATTGAACGAAAATTATTAGATAACACGACGAAGTGATTTCACAAATGATGTCACACAAAATGTTGGGCCTAATGATAACTAAAATAAATTGTTGTTGAAAAAATAAAAGCATTATATCCAATACCGGTTGCCATGGTATTGTTATAATAGATAATAATATTTTGACAATAACAATTTTTCGACACATGCTGCCTGTAACATCTAGTCCTCGAGCTAAGCGAGCAATTCTTTTTTTTTTTTTTTTTTTTTTTTTTTTTTTTTTTGTTTACGCGGGGAATGCATTTACGCACTTCGCCGTCCGTGCTGCGGGGGCAACAAGGACGGCTTCGTGTGGGACTCCCGGCCTTAAATTTGGGCCAGACTACCCACTAAACCCCGCGGTGTTCTCCTTCGCCCGACCGGGCCGTGGCATCTACGTAAGTTTATCCACGACCCGGCTAGGGGGGGCCCCTTGGTAGGGGCTCGACTCGTGTAGGGAGGGGTCAGATGTTAAGCCCCTCCCATCACCCTATGATGCTGCCCCCCTCGGAACACACGAAGGGGGCCATCCGCCACGTTCAGCGCGACAGATCACCCGACCTGTCACGCTACGGCTGTAGGGCCGCGGCGTATCTCGCACGCCTGCGGCCCCTCGTTGGGGCCCTGCGGGGAGGCAAGGTTTCGCTTGCGCGTTCGCGTTCCCGCAGGGCCTCTCTTTTGGCCGCCATCACCTCGTGTGCAAACGAGGCAACGGCGGCCCAGCTCCGTTCGCTGCCGACCATCGATCGTATGACGGCCGGCAGCGACAAATCTCGCCCAATCGCGCCAGTGAGCGTGGCACGTTGGGCGTCCCAGCCCGTGCACACGGCGAGCGTGTGCTCGGCCGTGTCCACGTCGCCGGTCGCACAATGGTGGCATCCGGGTTCCGACTCAATTCCCACAACCACGCACAGGTAACGGCCGAAACAGCCGTGCCCTGTGAGAAGCTGCGTCAGGAAGTAAGTCGGCTCCCGGTGCCTAGCCTCCACCCACTGGCGCAGGACGGGGCGGACAGCCTCGACAAGCCGTTTGCTTACCGAGGCGTCCGCCAATCTCTCCTCCCATCGCCGGAAGAGATCGTCGCGACCTTCTTTCCTCCAGCGTACGATCTCTTCAGGGAGGGGTTCATCGCCTCTCTGCCGCATCAGGGCTCTTCTCCGGTAAACTTCCGCTAGAACCCCGGCTTCGAGGTCCCAGGGGAGGCTTCCGGAGATAAGGCACGCCGCCTCGTACGACACGGTGCGGTATGCCCTGGAGGCCCTCTGAGCCATGGTCCGCTGCGCACGTCGCAGCAGGACCATGTTCTCCCTGCTCAGGGGCCTCGTCGCCCATATGGGCGCTCCGTAGAGCGCCTTAGAGCGCACCACACCGTCGTACAGGCGGCGGCACGCACCGCTTGCCCCCCCGCAGTTGGGGAGCAGCCTGGTGAGCATTCCCGCATATTTCACCAGCTTTGGTGCCAGCATCCGAAAATGCTCACCGAACCCCCATCAGCTGTCGAGGACGAGACCGAGATATCTCATTGTTCCGCCGACAGCAATGGGGGTGCCGCTCACCGCGATGGAATAACCGCGGGGGACCTTAGTCCGAGGCCCATGGAAGAACATGGCCTCGGACTTCTCGAGGGCCACACTTAGACCCAGAGCCCTGATGCGGCGCACCACGTGGGCCGTGCCCGCAGTTGCAAGCACGCCCGCGTCCCGGAACGTTGGGGCCGACGCGGTGACTAGGGTGTCGTCGGCATAGCAAAGCACGCCGACGCCCCGGAGATTGGCACCGCGTAGGACCCAATCGTATCCGATGTTCCACAGGAGCGGCCCGAGGACCGACCCCTGTGGAACACCACACGTCATGTCCCGGCGGACTACCCGGTCCCGGGCCGGATAAAAGATGGCCCGGTCGACGAAGTAGTCCGCGAGGACTCGCCTGAGGTACCACGGGACGCGGTGGTACCTCAACGCCTCCGCGATTGTCGTCCAGGGGATCGTGTTGAAGGCGTTCGCGATGTCGAGCGACACAGCCAACAACACTCCCCCCTTGCCGACAACCTCCTCGACCCTGTTCCTGAGTCGGGTGATGGCGTCAACGGTGGACCGCCTACGACGGAAGCCAAACTGGCCGCTGCTCAGGTCGGGCCCAACCGCCTCAAAGTGTGCGAACTCTACTCTCGAACTAACTCGCTCGAACAGCTTGCTCGCCTCGTCGAGCAACACGATGGGATGGAAGGCCGACGGCGAGTCGGCCGGGCGCCCCTGCTTCCTGAGGAGCACGAGCTTGCCCGTCTTCCACCGCCGCGGGACCCGCCCGGACGCCAAACACTCCGACAGCAGGGCCAACGTCTCCTCTTTGAGGATCGGCACGACTTGGGCGAGAACCCGCCCAGGGACACCGTCCGGGCCCGGGGCGCGGTTCTTCAGTTTTAGCTTTAGAACCGCAGCCTCCAGTTCGGCGTCGGACACGGGCGGGACTTCCTCGTCCGCAGTGGCCGATCCTTCGGGATCCGGTGCTGCCATCTTCGGCGGCACCCACTCCTCAATCGCCGGGAACAGGGAGCCGACCACCTGCGCCGTAAGGAGCGGCTCGAGGGACCTGGTTAGCGGGGGCGCCCATGGTCGGAGCTTTTGGCTCACGGCCTTGTACGGGCGGCCCCACGGGTCCGTGTTTAGGCTATCGAGCCACTCCTTCCACGCCTCCTCCTTGGCGGCCTTTATGGCCGAGGTGAGCGCCGCACGAGCGGCACGATACGCGGCGACCAGCACCTCCTCATGGTCGAGGTCCCTCCCACTTCTTCTGCGGCTGCGGGTGTACCTGCGGCGAGCCAACTGGCAAGCCGTACGAAGCCCGGCCAGATGGGGTCTCCACCAGTACACCCGCGTCCTCGGGAGGACCGGACCTGCGCGCCGCATCGCCGCGTCGCAGACGCGAGTAAGCGCTCCTGTGAGCCACTCGCACCTCGCGTCCGCATCAGTGCCGTTCAATGTGCCGTTGGCGACCCATCTCTCCACGATGGCCGCCTCCTTGGCCAGCCCCGGGTCCAGAGTGGACACCTTCCACCGTGGACCCTCTCCCGGCAAGGGACGGTCTGGCGAGGCCAGAGCCTCCGCGGGAGTGGAGACCACGTCGAACCGGATATACCGGTGATCCGACAGGGTCTCCACTCCCTCCTCCACCCTCCACCTTCTCGCGCGTCGGGCCAGGGCGGGGCTCGCGAATGACAGATCCACGATAGACCCGCCCCGACTCCGAACGCACGTCTGGGCCGTCCCCCTGTTTAGAAGGACGAGCCCTGTGGACACCGACCAATCCGCTAAAGTCTCCCCCCTGAGGTCGGTCACCGGAGAACCCCACGCACTCGATTTGGCGTTGAAGTCTCCGGCGACCACCACAGGGGTCGGGTGCAAGTCGGCGACAAGAGCGCCGACTTCAGCGAGCATCCGCTCGAAGTCGGCAAAACTCTTGCTCGGCGCGAAGTACACCCCGATCACTGCGACGCCGCCTAGCGACGCTAGGACCCAACCGCGGCCCCTCGTTACACTGCCGAACGGTGCGAGGCCCGTGCGCCGCCAGGCGACGATAGCCACCGAGTCGTCGCGATCGCCCGCCCAATCGTCGCGGGCGCGAACGTAGTACGGCTCGGCGACTATGGCCACGTCGATCTTCCACTGCGCCGCGGTCTGAATCAGCAGATCTTGAGCCGCGACACAGTGGTTGACGTTAAGCGAGCAATTCTTGTACATTAGATATGTGTGTATTAAGTCGGCTCTCAAGCAAGTAATATACAATCGGGTGTCTCCGTAACGACTCTTACAATTCAAATGTTTTTTTTTCTGGATGAAACCACTGTATTTTCCAACTGGAGACGCATCTCGTTTAAAGATAGAATGAGAGTAATACATAGAATAACCTGAGATAACAACGTTCATGTTAATTTAATAATAGCGAGCAAACTTCCCCGGGTATATCCAAAACAAATTTAGTTTAATCTTATTCCGTCATCACATTTGATAAACGAACTCCTGTTTAACTTGGTATATTTCGGGTACTCTATAACTCGGTTAGCTTCTTATTTAAGTCTCTCAGTTAAGTCGGCTTTAGTAATGATGTTCCCAAGTCTGTCCCTAATAAGTTTAAGTAATAATTTTCTACAGAGTTTTACGTATAGCATGAATATTATACTCCTCTTTAGTTTGTTAAATATTATATTATAACTAGTGACCCGCCCCGGCTTCGCCCGGGTACCATGTTGATCCGATCGCTACCAAACACAGGAACACCTGCTGTGCTAATCTGGACAATCCCTGTAAATTTCATCGAAATCGTATCCACTCGGTTCGAAGTCTATAGGTGTATAGGGAACATAAATACTTCAATTTTTATATACTATTTTTTTTCATAAAAAGTATCCTATGTTACTTCTAGTACCTCCAAGAATATGTGTAGTTTCGTGATGATCCGTTGAGTAGTTTTCGCGTGAAAGCGTAACAAACAAACTTACATTCACATGTATAATATTAGTAGGGATAGATAGATAAAAACCTATTCACAGACCTACCAAATGTACATATATGCAAAATTTTATTGAAATCGGTTAAGCCGTTTCGGAGGAGTATGGCAACTAACACTGTGACAGGAGAATTTTATATATATAGATCGAATACATCCCGTATAGGCTTTTGGTTGGCTCATTTCCGGAGCGAAACGCAGGAGTAAACTTCTCCTTCACGCTGATTTTCTAAAAGACTCTGGTACTTTTCCGGTCGAGTAGCATATTATTACAACGCTGCGAGGGTCTGCCGCTTTTATGGTTGTAGTTTTAAGACGTTACCCAGGTCCCATTCAGGGATATTCTAAAACACGGTTACATTTGCCATTGCTCATACTCGTTACGTGTGTCATTTTTGTCAATTCAAATATACTTGGGTAGAGGTTAGGTTAATAGCTGAACAAGAGTTGCGCACGGCTTTAATTAAATGTTCTTACTTTGAATACCTCAAAAACAAAATGTTTATTAATTAAATTATTACTTTTACGTACTTTTATATTTATTGATTTTAATCTGTATAATTTTGGCCAAGGACTGCATGGTCTTCCGTTGTACATGCAATTTCAGTACATCCTTTATAACAATTTCCGCGCTGGAAGTATTAACATTTCATAAATTTTTGATTGTCTTATCAAGGTTTTTGCCGCTAAGCAACAAGGGAAATCAGGGGAACTTCTGACGCTTGCAAACAATACACATCATCTCATTAAATCCTTTCCAATGCGCCTGTGATTCACAAGCGAGTCTTTGTAGTCACAACTTTACGAAAGAACATTTACAATTTTCAATACATTTGAATATAAATTATATTGCTTACCTTGCTTATAAATTTAGTTTTATTGTTAAATGTGATGTACTTTATTCAATTTATAAGAACTTTAAATGAGATCATAAGAGTTTCATTTATTATTAATTATATTAATCGTTTTTAAATCCTGTTTTTAAGCTAAGTTATTTTAAAATTAAAATAATAGGCCTAATTGTAGTCCTCTTCCCCTTTCCACCCTTTCCTCATAAGGATAGGATGGGAACGGGAAGAGGATTGGAATTGGAATGTACATACATAACTTTCCACATAAAATTAAATCGATCTCCAAGAGTAAGTCCAAGAAAACAAGCTCTCGAATTATAGTACTACTAATCACCAACTACTATCCAGGTTAGAGGTACGAACAAATCAATTTATCTAAATACGTAGGTTATATTTGTAAACAAGTGATTGAGAGACCACAGCCCTATTAGATCAATAAACATGATTTCTTTTTAGAGGAACACATGATGGAACTGCTCATTTCTTTACATATTATGCAGTAAGAATATTTGAAAATATAACTTACATTTCAGTACATGTTTTCAAAAATTATAAGTTTCGAAATATTCCCTGCATAGCAAGCGTAATGCAGGCGGCGTAAGTTGAATACGTCTTCATTTAATATTTATGAATGCACTCCAGCTAACGTAGTGTAGTATTTATTACTTGATGAATAAAATACACACGATACATGATATGAACTCAAAATATTTAAAATTATCCAAAAACGTTTTTGAATATGTTTAATCTACTTATTATAAGAGGTGTCCCGATATTTAACAGCATAAGATAGATAGAGCAATCAAAAAAGTTGTATTCAAATTTATTATGTGATAGATGAGTATCTTTGAAAATTTTATTTTAAATATATTTTATACCATAAGGAGGTAAACGAGTAGCCAAATTTTAAGCGAAGAGTGAGGTGCTGGAAGCTTCATTTTTATACCATAAGGAGGTAAACCAGTAGCCAAATTTTAAGCGAAGAGTGAGGTGCTGGAGGCTTCATTTTTATACCATAAGGAGGTAAACGAGTAGCCAAATTTTAAGCGAAGAGTGAGGTGCTGGAGGCTTCATTTTTATACCATAAGGAGGTAAACGAGTAGCCAAATTTTAAGCGAAGAGTGAGGTGCTGGAGGCTTCATTTTTAGTCCTCCTCCCGTTCTCATCCTATGAATCAATTAGGATAGTATAGGAACGGTAATAGGTTTAGGCGGAGAAGGGAATGAATGGGAATAGGAAATATCTTTTTCCTGTCTAAGCGGTCCTCTGTCCATTAAAGGTAGGCAACGGATGCGTTGCCTACTAACCAATTTACTTATTGAGAGGATACGTACATAGATGGTATGGGTAGCGGCACGTGATAATCACTTGCTCGTTTGCCACCTCCTCCCATAAAAAACTACTAGACATAGACCGAAAACAGACAGATATACAGACTACGCATTACACTCCACTGTTTACTAGGCTCTTTTTTTGACAACGATCATTTTTAGTAGAGGCAAGCAAGCAAGGAACCTTCGTTACTTATTATATATATATATATATATATATATGTATATATATATATATATATATATATATATATGTATGTATATATATATATATATATATATATATATATATTATATATGTAATGTATGCAATCTGATTACCTTTCACTTGTTTATTGACAGCCTTCTGATATATCTCATTAAATAAATAAAAACATCAAATACAAGGTTGTTGACTCTTAGTGCAAGCTGAATTCGTTTGAACTGCGTTGTATTGACGATTGTAAAATTTAGATAGAACATTAGTCCAATCAAGTTATTAACGAGAGACTTTGTTCAATAAATCTAATTTGTGAAATATGAGAATACGTGCTACAATAACTTTAATTCAAAATCGGCTTTGAGATCGGCGATCCCTGAGTGGGATGGCAACTCTATATAGAGTAATTAGGCTTGTTTCTGTTTACCGGTGTTGGATTGTAAAGCAAATTTGTAAAGCCGCTCGCCAAATTAACGTATTTATATAAATTATTTTAAATTGTCACCTACCTTATAAATTCATTGTGTACAGTACACTATATACAAATAATATATATTTGGCACTTGATAAAGTGTAAAAGGTACATTTTAAAACTATGCAAGTTTCCAAACATATTCGATAGTATGTTTTAAAAAAAAAGCAGGAACAGTGTTGACATCCGTGGCAAGGATGGCATTTAAAAAATCTATCATTGTGTGAGCGAAGATAAAAAAATCTGCGCTTAAATATTGATTTGAGTCTATTGGTCTATTATGTTATAGTAAAATACATTTTTATTTTTAAAAATCGTCCAATTTAAACTAATTGCATATTGCTGTTGCCTATCCTAGGAATCCCAGTAGAGCCAATCTATTAACCCCGAAACGACGGGAGGGTTTTCTGCAAACTTCGTAATCAAATTCAGCAATTTTCAGGTCCGGTAATTTATTCAATTGGAACTAGTCTAAAACATTTATTTTAGTGTTACTGTTTTAAAGCTGGGATTACATTTCTCTCATAAAGTTTTATATTTATGGGGAAAATAATTCTGCTTTTAAGACCTTTTGATCCTTATGGTTAGATCGGGTAAAAAGCAACTTAAATAATTTATGCCATACTATGGCTTCACCTAATTTATTTGAATAAAATTTCGGTAAACCTATCACTGTCATATGAAATTAAGCCATGTGTAAACTATTAACTACGTTATAAAATCTATGTCTGTAAAATGTAAATTAAAAAATCACAGCATTACTTCACTAGGTTGCTTGTGGCCGGTATCGACCGGTGGTTTTTTTCTGAATAATATAGTTTTGTTTGGAAAAATAATTATTATAATGGGTTCAGTTGTTTTAGAATTAACCTATTTAAATGAACATATCTTATCTATTAATAAAAAGATAATTTAAAGAATAAGTACATATAAATAATAACTTTTTATATACGTAATAATAAAAAGTTTCCTTCTATTCCTTCACCAGACAAACAATCTAAAGGCTTTTGTAATTTCTCAACATTGGTTTGTTTTATTTTAATTTAACGAATCGAAAAACTCAAGTTTTCGAAAGTTGATCCCCTCTCTCCTTTTGACAACGCTTTCAGTGTAGTATACAAGATGTGATTAAAAATGGTCTGTTGTTAATCTTAAATAAACTTCTATTAATACACGCTCTTTCATATTACAAACGCAAATAACTCTTTTCACAAAACAATAGCAAACAAGTCGAGCACTGATATCTTTAACAACGAAATCAGTTGTATAAGATAGTTTAATTCTTTAAGATTTTGTAATATTTACATCGATTCCGGGTGAAGAATAATATTTTGCAGCTCAAAATCCTTTGTGACAGTGGATTGCAAGTGACATCCACCTTTCGTCCTCTACTTACTGCTGCTTCGAACACATTACTCAAGAATAAATAAGTACTTAGGTTTGTAATCGTTCGTAAGGAATAAACTCCAGTCGTGCTTCGGGGCGTTCATTTCTCCCTCCGAACACCCTCCACTTTACCAAAGGCCTATTAGTAAAAAAGTTAAAGCCTATTTTTTTAATCAGACATTTAACAGTAAGTACCGTAAATTTAATTTAACTACGCTAGTAAATTTTCCAAATAATTCCACCCAAAAAGCGTTCCAATTAAGTTTAACTAATTTGCAACAACTACGTACACTGGCTTTATTATAAGCTATCAAAATGCTATTTGCAAGATACAAATAATTAAATTGTACATGAGACTATGAGTTAGTACATTGTGGTTGTATACGGGCACATTGCATCACAGTAGAGTTAGCTGTTGTTAACTGTTTGATTTCAGGAGCTGGTTTCAAGGGACATTGTTTATATGTAATTCCAAGTTCTAATTCACAGTGTTTCCGCTCTTAAAGAGTTCACCGTGACAAAAACTACAAATGTCATGGACATAGGTTGATTTTTATTGATATTATCAAAATATTGGTCTATAAATAAGTGTTGTAGAATAATTCAGAAAAAAAGATGTAGATTAGGAAAAGAATATTGAAAATTGACAGAAATCACCACCAAATATATGGAGTAAAAGATTAATAAAATATGCATGGATTTTGTAAAAAATGACATGAGCAAGAGAGGAGTGATTACTGTGATGACGGTTGAGGAAAAAGCGTGATAAAAGGTTGAGACGTGAAGGAAACGTTTTGTTTACAAGATGTGTTACTAAATCGTGTGACAACTGAATCAGCTAAACCAGAAAATGATAAACATTTTATAGGAGACGCTAAAAAATATCAGTTCACTGTTGTTTTGTTGTATGAGCTTAGTAAAGAAAACTGACAATGGATTACATCCTCTGGGATTTAATTTGATTTCTCCAGATTTGGATGCGCAATACCAAACCACTCCACTATGGCGACTCCACATAGACGGGCACTGAAATATTCTAAAAGCCTGTAGGTTATTTTGCAAAAGAGGTTTTGTTTTGGCCGCTATCCAAATACTTGTTAGGAAATTCGTTTAAAACCGGTATATATACAGGTTTCTACAAATTTTAAAGGACTGTGCATTAAAAACCTGACAAATATTTAATTATCCAATCTTAAAAAATTGATTTCAACATCGTAAATTAGGGCTAATAATGATTGTGCCCAAAGCTAAGCTAGGCTCTAGATGTGCCTCGAGCTATGCGAAGTGGCTCAATTTCCATTTATTATTAAAAAATAAACAAATTTTTGTAATGAATTTGATTTGTCGGTTCCAAATATGTGTGATACTATGCATAATCCCTTGTCACATTCGGGACCTAATTTTCGATAAAACGTGAGTGGCGTTTGGTATCTGTTTATCCTGATTGATTCCAATCAGTGCGACAAAACATGACATCTGCTGGCCTCAGTTCAGTAGACAGAGATAGCAATTTTAGCTCCACAATGATGCTTATGATGGAAGATATACCTATCGCTATATCATATTTAATAGAAAAGAAAGTATATGTAATCATGAGTGAAATATTATGACCAAACTCATTAAGGTTGATAACATGATTAATTAATAACAATAAAGTTTCGTAATTTAAAAAAATCTACTTTTATCCAATCTTAGTGCACTCTCAATGCACGATGCATTCGTTTAAAAATGGCACAATGTCACCTGTATCTTGTTATTATGAAAGCAGTGTAGGTAAAATCGGTGAAATCAATAAATTTAGAGAGATGAGAGAGTAGATAGAGTAGATGGTAGAGCCAACAACATGTGTTATGTCACGATCTCACAGAAGACAGGCGTGAAGTAGAAATATCTGTAGTCCTCTTCGCCTTCTCGTTTATTCTGCTTTTGTATACGACTCCGACGAGTAGAATATAACTGCTTGAAGCCATATGAAATACGACAACTTTATACGGAAAAATAATCCTCACGCAGGATTGTAAAAACTTGTAAGGCATGGATAAAAGTACAAAAAATTTTCCTAGACGTAGAATTACCTGAAGTAACACAAAGGGTTTTGTAAAGTTGTCTTATAAAAGCCGGAGAGTTTCAAAACAAATCTCTGCTACTCAAGTCTAGTTTGGTCTGTCTCTCGTACCAGCAGACATTTATACTGCTACACAAAAGAAATTCTATTTTAGATTTCATTCTATCAACTTTATGCTCGATGTGCGGGCCCCAATTTTACAAATGGTGTACGATTGCGTCGCAAGTCGCACTTTAAAAAGGAAACTTACATATTTGACAAGATTCTATAATGATTATATTACAAAGTGATTACTTTTTACTAACGACACGCCCTGGAATCCCACGGGTAGTTTCTCCATACAAAGGTTCATCCCCCTATTTAAGGTAATCGCGGCAACTGTCAAACGGCTAGCAGTTGTACCAAAACCGCTAAGGTTACCCACACTCTTTACCTTTCTTCTTTACCCGCGTTAATATGGTCGTTAAGTGTTTTCCATTTTCTAATTTTTCGCACAACTATCTTTTTATTTTCATTAGAACATTCGCTCGACAACAAGAAATACAAATAAAATAATTAGTGAAAGCGGTCCAGCTGGTTCAACGTGATGTCGTAACAAAGGGATTCATTTTTATACATACAGATTTTTTCTTATAATCATTTTAATATGCTTGTACCAGAAGTTGAGTTGAATGGTGGGTTTAAAACCCCTATTCTACGTGCATAGATTGCCTTAGCGTATAAATATTCTACGAATAAATCTAGGATATTTTATTGATAAATAGATGTAACATTCTTTTCGAATTTCAAATTAAAAAAAATCTTTACCATAGATAGCTTGTGACGTCGCGGTATCTTTATAATGCTCACTATACTGGCTTTAGAAAAACCGGTTACTGTGAGGACGAAAAAATGAAAGAGATTTGAAATGTGTTCGGTTTGCTAGCCATGAATTGCGTGTCGGGTGTCGGGACTGCCTGGCGGTGGATTGCGGTTGGCTGAGATAAAAGAGATAAGTCATTTTGCGAACTACTGTAGGCTTGTGTATATACCTGCTTACATAGCAAGATATTACTCTTGTAAACAAACAAACGTCATTTACCATGTATAGCGGCCATTGAAATCGTGACATAAATTGAAACGAAATCGTGTAATATGGATAGCAAAGGTTATAATGTAATGTGAGAAAAAAAAATGTGAATATTAACCTAGAAACCCTTGTTTACAAAAATCCTATGTTGCTGTGAATTAAAATATAGTGTGGTTCACTTTATAACCGCTACATGGACTATATACCAGTTTCTTTTTATTATGCCGTAGTTTCGAAGTAAATAAAGATCTAGAATTATAAATATTGGAACACAACTTGTATTGTATAATGTTTGTGTGATTTTACAACAACAAAAACAGAGATATCGTGGACATCGTCTATTTTTGTGATCTGATCGAATCGATCTGATTTCGAAACAAGTTTCGTTTAAAAAAATACTCGATCAAACATAAGTACTCATAAAAAGGTGTTTTTGAAAGCCTTTTGTAGTTTTAAAATACTGCAATATAAGTTTTGAAACAAAAAAGTTATTTTAGTTAAATCTAATATCGGTGAAAAGACAATTTGCAATGAAACCCTTTCAATCTCGTTTATATAAAAATACAACATTCCCTCACAAGATTGCCTCATTAATCATGGCCGAAAAAGTAGATGTATTTACATCGCACGAAAATAATCTTGCTGAAAACATGTTCTTTGTTTTGCATTTATTTTTATTTCGTTTTTATACAAAAACTAAATAACACATTTTTTTTAAAAAAATCTCTATTTACTAACTGCTTCTTTATCATGTTGTTCTTGGAAAATAAATTACTTTTATTTTATAGTAATTTCGGGTTCCAGTCCAATGCCAATATTTCAAATTTAGAAAATTTCGTATTTAATGATTTAATGTGATTATATAAAATATATTTTTGTAAGACGTTACATTTTGCACCACAGAAATACGTTACTAAAGAGACTACTACAGCTATATTCGCATCCTAACAGTGAACAAGACGCCCTGCCAACGAAGCCGCATAACGACACGCGCTTTGTTATCTTGAAAGAAGCGGCAAAACACACGGTGGGACTTGTACTGCAAAATATACATCTCAAATAAGAGAAAAACAAACGATTTCCCTTTTATTTAAGGAATAATATTGAAGTTTGAAATATTATAAATATTATGTTTGAAAACATTCTCGTTTACGTTTAGAAACAGTATATAAAGGGAAACGGGATTTAAATCAATGGAAGAAATATATCTAACGATAAAAACTCTTTTTTTACTGTATTTATTTTATAGTAACACCACAGTTACACTTTTTGGCAACAATAGCGCCATCTTGCATATTTATGCTACTACGAGTACTACGATCATCAACATGTCAATCAAAGAGCAAACGAGTAATTTTATTTTCCCAGGTTTTGATTTTAAGTGTATCTATTTTTTATTGTCAAATCAAGTTCATCGGTTAAGTATTAAGACAAAGTTCTTAAAGACGATCTGGTTAAGGTTGTGCACTTGATTTTGTGTGCGTATAGCATATCTATTGTAATATCATTGGGTTGGATTAAATAATGTGCTAGATATATTATGCCCACCAAATGTTATAACTATAACAGTTAACGAAGTCTACTTTTTTGGCATAAAAATCGCTCTCGTAAGGGAAGGGAAGGCTTCATTTTCATTCAAGAGGCTTACGTCTGCCAGATAAATTCTCAAAGTAAAATGGATTACGAAGAATAACCTTTTTTTATTGAAAGCGTCACCAGTAGATACTAAAAAAGAGGGCCTAATGATTCATAGACTTTTGTGATATTGTATCATTTGAATCTTTTCACCCGAAGATCGCGTTTTGAGGATTATGTATATATATACATCTAGATGACATCAGTTTATTGTTTTTGACGCTTTTTTTATTTTTTAGAATATTCGTCAAATTTAAAATAAAATTTCGTATCTTCTTAGCTCGCCTCTATCTGTTTATATTTTGGGGGAATTCTATTGTATTTATTGCCATAAAAGTAACTCAAAGTATTTAATATATAGCGAAAGGCATCGCAGTATTGTGTTCGGAAGCTTCGTTATGTTCGAAGAGCAATTTAAAATTAATATATTATATTTACTATTATTTTAATTACAACTTAAATTAAACTCTTTAGTGCAGTTAAACAAGATAACTTGAAACCGAAAAATATAAATAAACCCAAATCCACGTTGTCCACTCGAAATCGAAAATGGTCTTTGAGTACTTTCAAAAAAAGTTCGTTAAAGCAATTTCATTTCACACTCTTATTACATGAAATGTGATGGTAGCGGTTCATCATCACCTGAAGTGTGAACGTATTCGACATTAATTTACAAATTACAGGTCGTATTTAAATTAAATGGGACGCAGTAATTACGAAGTTGAGATTAACGAATTAAGACAAAGCGTGAATGTTGCCAGGGCTGGCCCGGTGGCTTACTCTGACTGACGAGGGTAGAAAGCGTTTTTATTTCAAATGTCCTGCGGCGGCAATCTGATTAACCGCTGCTAAAATGCCTCCTTGTTCTACTTTCTACATTTCCTATTAATTTTTTTTACTACCTTGGTTTAGGTTTATAATTATATAAATAGAAGACAAGTAGAAAACTTTATTATCTATACTGTAAGCCTTATTTATTATCTATATGCCACATTGCTGTAATTGGTAAATGATAATGACAGGTGACAACTAAAACTGCAAAATGGCAAACATTCATTACCAGGCAATTTTGAATTGTGATATAAAATGGAGTTAGACTTAGTTTGAACGTATATAATTGACGTAAACTATGAACCATATTTGTTTTGATGAGATAAAAGCCTCTCTATTAATATATATGTGTTTTTTTTTATTTTGCTTGTATTTAGTTGGTTTGTTAGTGTTATGGTCTTCGCCTTCTTTTCGAGGGTTGAACTATTTCATATAAAAAATCTAAATATTTACCTAGGGTAGTAGTATGTAAGGATAGTATGAGGTAGGTTTTTAAGGGTAGTATTAGGTTGGCAAACATTAGGCAGGGGTAGTCGTAGGTTGGGGGTAGTAGTAGGCACCCCCCGACCGGGTTCCCGCCTTGTTGTGACGGTAGGGCTCAGTAACCGTGGGTATGAGCCACCCACGGTGAAGCTAAAAGGGACACAAGGCCGGTCCGTGAGATAGGACTGGCCAGAGAGGGCCGCTTGGGGTGGGCGCATTGGAGTCCACCTTCGAGCGTGCTGGACGGTTGCGGGGACTCGTCCCCGCAGTGACGGTGAGTCGCGGAGGGGGAGGAGTGTTGGTAATGCGGTGTACCACTCGCCCTGCCCTCCGCGACTCGGCGGGATCGCACCGCTGATGCGGCGGTGGTTTTGCTTGCAGCTTCTGGGACCGCGGTCCTCTGTCTTTTTCAAGACAGAGGCCTCGAAGAGTGAACCTCTATAAAAAACTCAAGACGGTGCCAGCTGGGGAGGGCGAGGACTCACGAACCTGTATTGCACGGTGCCCTATGCTAGGAGCGCCCCAGACCATCTCGGGGGCGCGGCACCCTTTTAAGGGCGCAGAATGCGCGCACACGCTTGTTATGCTCCCGCGGCGTCCACGCATGGTCATGAGTGAACGCGTGTAGATTTTAGAGGGTACGCCCACCTCGGTGGGAAAGCCTCACAGAGGCCCTGTTGCCCCGAATAGGGGCGTGCATAAGGTAGTATTTTCCACACGTAAAAAAATAGTATAATAACTTTAAGTAGGCTGAAGTTGATAGGGGCTTATATCCCATTTTATTAAAAGGATATGTTTAAAGATTGAAATGCTGGAAGAAACATTACTCTTCTTTATTGTTTCATTCATAAGCATAAATATTTTATTGCATAAGTTACGAATAGACTAAATGAAATAAAATAAAATTATCATGTATGGCGTACATTTAAGATATATAGAGCATAGAGACATGTAATTTTGCATAGAAATTTCTGTGAGATCTAAAAAAGGATTTTTCTAAATTCATTCCGGTGACTATTATAAATAATACTTAACTTTTATCAACTTTTTATTCAGTTTAAGTTATGGTTTCATCGCATTGTATGCTTGAACTGGATTCCAGAAGTCAATCAGGTATCAGCACAGACTTCAAATTCGTACAGATATGCAAAAATAGTACAACTGGTTCTCAGTACCGAATAAGTGAACTAGCGAGTTAGACCAATCTGAACGTTTCCTAAAAATTCGATAAAATGAAAGAGGAAATCCAATTATGAATCTAAATGGTCTCGGATCGCACTCAAACACAGGTACAATAAAATATCAAAATCGATCCAGCTGTTTCGAATGATTTCAGTCATATACACACTCACACAAGATATATATACAAAGATAATCATATCGAAGTTTGATGTTTAAACGGGTCAGCCTCATAGCATAAATAACATACGACTAAAAGGAACATTTCATTATTTTCAAAGCAAAAGATGCACGTTACACGTACATCGTATGTCTTACGGTGTCTTTAAAAACTAACAAAGAGCTGGCAGGTTTGTCTTCCGGCGCAGGCTCCGAGACTCGTATCTGTTAGCGCGGGCATTCAGATGTGCAGGAAAGAGTTTATTGTTACACTTAAGCCAGACTGTTTTGTTTTACTTTTTGTAACTACGCAAAATTGGAATAGTTGCCTTCATATATTTTAGTTTAGTTGAAAGAGACTGATATAATAAATATTTTAAATTAGTATCCAACCAATGCAATTCCAATTTGACGGCATGTTATCTTATATTAACATCAAAATTGGCGTAAAACATAGTGAATTAGAAATAAAAAAGGAGAGAAAAGTTTATTCGTTATTTCAGGTAGTTACACGTTACAAATTACAATTATAGAAATAATAAACGAATAGGACAGCGCTCAGCATAGGCTGTGGGCTCCACAACACTGATTTTCAGCGCTGCCCTGTCGGTAGTGCGCGAACATATTATTCCATATAGATAACTATGACATTTTATATCTTTACCAATAAGCTACTGAAGTTTTTTACAACACATTTAGCTGGGTTCGCCACGGTTGTTCTGTGCGTGTGTTGTACAGCTCCGTGTAAACCCAGCCTACGATGCTACAATAATTTCATTACGTTATCTTTGTGGTTAAAATTACGGTAGGAAACTGAATTACTTCAAATTTTTAACAAATTTGCCTTGTTCTCTTAGCAGTAATAGTGCATGAGGTATATAATAAAGTGAAAGATAATACAGACACCCCATTATCGTCGATGATTTAAACTCCAGGTTACGTGAAAGCGATGCTAAGTGACGTGGTGAGTGTTAAACGCCGTGTATCAACCGGGTAATGGTGCGGAAAATTAAACTCCCGATCCCTGAAGCCATTCAGCATAGGAAAGAAAAAATATATTCTCTTTACACAGCATTTATAGAACAATTTAGAGGTCTGATACTATATGATGATATATGAAAATGTAATGCAAAACTGTATAGAGAAATATAATTTGGTTAAAGATATATTAAAAGAGACAAGAAGGAACTGCAGCCTTTGATTACGCTATTAAGCGATGAAATCTACAGATCTAATTCTTTTCAATTTGATTGGATTGTTCATAGTTGAACCCAAAAATGTTAAGTGTTTAAAGACCGTCTGTCGTCAGTCTCGGCATTAAAATAATTTCTTATAATTAATTTTTATTTCAGTTACCATTTTATCGGCTTAAAAAATATGTAGCTTCATAATTCTTCTTTACAAATAATTATCACTGAATTATGCGTAGATTGCTAAACCAGTTTACGCATAATTCAGAATAATCGGTAAGTACAAGTTCTAAGAAAACCGATGTGAAGTAGAAACTCTACTGTTGAGTTTTACTCAGTAAGTAAAGTGAATTATTGTTTCCATGAGTGAGAACATATTGTAGATATTAAGAAAAAGCTAAAGAATTGAATGCAAAACGTGGCTCGTTTGGTGAGACAGGCGTGACAGAGTATAGTTTAAGTTACAAAAGTACTTTGTTCTTCTTATATTTGGCCTAAGTATGTTTGAATTTATTGAACGTTGGCAGTTAGCCAGGTAGCTTTATATTAACCTGAATACAGCAGTGGATCTGACGATCGCAAACTACAAATGAATGGAGTTATGCGAGTCGAGCGTGCAAACTTAAGGTATGATCTTGTCTAAAGTTCACAATTCTGAATTAAATTATGTTATTAAGGACCTATCCTATTACATAGTAAAAAAAATGTAAATAATATTATCAAGGATATGAACGACCCCTGCCTGCCCCTGTCCCGGCCGCCACTCACTTTCGTCACATAAATTAATCTTGACAATTTTCTTTCATTCATCATTCCAAAATGAATCCGAACTACCGAATAATACCTTAAAGTTTTGAGTCACAACATTCTCTTTTAATAGATTTTGATATGATCTCTACGAAATTAAATTAAGTCAATCGCACTTGACATGCGTAAAGTTACGCCAGTGTGGTGGGATGAGTGTACGAAATATTTGATCTAGTTGCTCGTAGAATAGATAAGATGATGGGCCCATAGGTTCTAGAACGGCAACTACACACGACAAAGCTTAATGTATATATAGCTTTAATTATAAACTAAAGATTGTTAGTAAGCAAGAAACTGTAAAAATAAAATTAATTTATGCATAAAAAGTTAGTCCACAGAGTTATTTAAGCGGCGGTTAATCAGATTACCGCCGCAGAACATTTGAGTAAAAACGTCTCGTACCCTCGTCAACTGGACATTCAAAATTTAATGACAACATTTGCGCTTTGTCTTAATTCGTTAATCTCAACTTCTTAATTACTGCCTTTTAATTATTGTAAATATTTAGATAAACTTCTTACATTAACAATCCTAACTAATATCTTACATGCGGATATCAGATTGTTCAAACAAATCGGTTCAATGGTTTAAACCGATCTTCATAAAATTTTGTACTCGAATTGTCAGGGGCACAGAAAAGGACATAGGCTACCTTCAATCCGGATTAAAATTATTCCCGGGAAAAAGAAAAATATAATCTTAATTTACCATATCTGTTACCATGGTATTGTAATATGGTTTGATCATTTTATCTATTATTCCAAAGTTACGAAAATTTCTGAATTAAAATATAATAAAACACGAAAATTCTGAAAACGAAAAACAAACGACAATTTAAAATTCCAAATCCAAATTCATTGCCTAAATATTTAAATGATTTTGAGAAGTTTGTTTGGAATATTTTGTGTTTCCGTCATTTGATTTGATTATAGTGCAATGGAATTCAAGAAGAAGGAATCGAATACGTTGTATAAGATTTAAAAAAAGGAAAACTTTTACTTATTGAAGAGGACAATATTTATAATGTATAAAAATTTATAGTTTTGGAAAGCTTTACCACTCAATTATCTGCTTTTACTAATATTTAGGAAACATTACTACGTCTAACCAAAAATAATGAAATTAGGAAAAAACAAATTGGTAAAGTTCTGCTGCTAAATATGCTTGTAGTTTCAGGCCCGTAAAGGAAGCTGGCTCTAAGCTTAAATTTCGGGTATGTTGCTCAACACAAGTTGCAGTACATTTAAAGCGCAAAGTTTTATTAGAACATGAGATGATAACAATGGAATAAGGTGGTAAACGAGCAAGCGGATCACATAAGTGTACGCTACCCATAGACATCCGCAACAAGAAATTATGTTGCAGATGCGTTGCCTACCTTTAATGGACCGAGGAGGGTATAGACAGGAAAAAGGATAATTCCCTTTTTCCGTCAACCCCCTCCCCATCCAATCCTCTTCCCGTTCCCTTCCCATCCTTACAATAAAAGGGTGGGAAAGGGAGGATTCAAATTAGGCCTTCGGCACCTCACTCATCAGACGAAACGCAGAGTATTTCTACTTCACGCCTGTTTTCTGTGAGGTCGTGGTATTCCACCGGACGAGCCGGCCCATTCGGCAACAGATGTTGTTGTTGCGGGCTCTACAACCATTGAAATAGAAATAGTAAGCTGACATTATTAAATATTTCGCGAGTTTATTATTTCAGAGTTAAATCTTTTGAAGAGCTTTGCTTTGCATATTTTTATTTTACATTTATTGAATTTTAATCGCAAATAATTCTATCATATATAGAATAGCAAAGCATAACTATCATATCTAATATGCAGCATAAGCTTATAGACGCAGCATGAAAATAGTAAATATTAATTAATGTTATAGCAGGCACGTCAGGCTCAGTATTGACATTGATATATATATCATCCACATTCCCGGTGCTCCAAGCTAATTAAAATTATTTTTAGTTTTATCGACTTTGATCTTGTATTGCTGTTATAAGTCACGTATCCATCGAGATAATTCAGCTTTAATGTGGCAGAGACCGATCCTATAGCCATACATCAATTATGCCTACTTTGACCTAGACTTGTAGTTATTGAATTTATTGTCTCGCTTTGAATCGTGGACCTCGAGACTCGTAGCCTACATACTCCAACTGCCAGGTTACGGAGTTGACACATCATAGTACCATTCGTGGAATACAAAAATAGCAATTGCTTCCCGTTCTACAATTACATATTATAAGGGAAGAACAATTTATAATATTCTTTAAATACATAAAGTTGTTGTTCATGCGTTCCTGATCCATTTACAGCAATGATTAATGAGCTAATTTTGTAGAGCTAGGTTAGCTTCGCCGCGTAGTATTTTTATATTAACGTAACATTAGGGTTTCCGTTATTAATAGTCTGGTTAGCGCCATTACGTTTCAAATATAATACATAGACCTTCTCGTTCTGCTAGATAACTTTGTAATGTAAAAAAAGCCAAACCAGTTGTTAGTTTAATTAATGAATGAAGGCTCGTGTGGCTCGATATATAAAGTGAGAGTCATATTGCCTCAGTTAGTTTAGTATTTTTGTGACGATTGGCTTGGCTGTGGTCTGCAGTTTTTTTAATATTGTCCATAAAATCGGGACTCGTGCGTTGACTTGCTTACTATCGTGTTGTGATAAGCGCCTGAGTACATCATTATACTGCCGGCGCAGTGATAACCTTCCTGTGTAGATTTATTCGCACGAATACTGATCCCCAAACCGGACTCATACATTACATTTATATAACAAACATTTGATTTACTGATGACTGACTATAGTGATCAATGTGCATCAGTAATAAATAGTCACGACTGCTTCGCCTTACAAACTACGCAATATGCAATGGATTTGTTATGTGAACCATACAGTCCAGCGCTAAAAACAAACTTTATAAGGAATTCTCTGAGTTACTTCAATGATAGATATTTATTTATAGGCCAAACAATAGTGATAAATTATAACAATTTTAAATATTTGTTTCATGAAATCGTTCCTTTTACAGTTGAAGAGACAATATAAAAAACTTGACAAATATAAAATTTAGTAATAAATATAAATGTAATAATTAATACTAAATATGTCACTGCTTTTGTATATTATATTATAACTAGCTTTTTTCTCTTCTTATAACACAATTATTGTTAGTATATTATCGAAAAATACATTAACAACCCCCGTATCTTTTACAACCATATAGGTACATGCAGCTACCATAGTAACACATTTGCTACTATGTAAGTTTGTTAGGTAAATTATTGTTATAGAGTCACTGCGTGTAAAATGATATATGAGATTCTTTGTAACATCGAACTAAGACGGTAAGCATCGTTAACAGTAATTGCTTATTCTGTTGTTTTATGACAGTCGGACCGAATATTTTATAATTCGAATATAGCTGTCCCATTGCTGAATTGGATGTGCCAAGCTAAGACATTGATTAGATGAATCACTAGTTGTATTACACGTTTTATATGAAGCACGTTTCAATACAACTATAAATTATATGACTTCTAAACTTGTCTAGACGCTAGACATTTTATGACTTTATATTCGTTGAATAAATATTACTTTTATTGCACTCTTTCGATTATTTGTTCATATTTCTTATTGAGCATCATGATATGAGACAAATTTATTTTAGTACATTGCTTAGTTAGTTAATCTGCAATAAGGTAAGGTTTTTAACCGTACACATATCTATTATTGAAAAAAATAAGAAAGAAAAAGTATTTAACAAGTACTAGAAAAAAAATACACCATAGAAAATAAAAGCAGTAGTGTGAAAACAAAAAAAAACACAAAGCTATCCTTAGGTATTTTGTTATATTTATTTGTAACTAGGTAGACTTATCCTCAATCTTAAAAAAAATGATGATTATTCTGATCAAAACTATGTTAAGAAAAATGTATTGTCTTCGGGCCTTGAGAACTATGCAAGGTTTCAATATAAAGGGCAAATCAATATAACATAATAATAAAATCAAGCTGAAAGGATTCTATGCGCTTACTGTGAGGAAATAAGAAGCGAATGTTAGCGTGTAAGTATACAAATTATAAACATTAACATGTTCCTAACATTTTACTGTCAGACCTAGTTAATGCTTATTTAGGTTACGCGTAATACTTTAACAAGCACTTTGTGAGGTGCACTACCCTGAAGTTACTAACAGCTTCACTTCATACAAGTTTTAAGTTCTAATATAAATTAAGTGAAGCTCATTAGTCACATTTGACAAATTACCTTTTCGCTCACGTCGTCCGCCCTCGTAGACTTTACAACTACGTTAGTTACCTGTTCTAGTTTAGTTGGTCGACATAATGGTATTCGTAAACAAGTACCATATACATGTGTTAAGTAAAGATGCAAATCAAGCTGAGCTATTCGCGGGTCCGTAGCGGAACTAGGTTAATTAAACAAATATTTGTTCGTTATTGTTATTGCTATTGCTCCTACAGGATATCGATTGTACATATTTATCCTATACGACATTAATCGTAGTGAATTAACGCTCTGATAATGGGTTACTGTTTCCTACACGACACAATCAACTAAATATTTCATGTTCAATGCTTTCAAAATACGTCCACAAATCTATTAACTAAACTATATTTGGATTAACGGGGAGTCTAATTTTCATTAACAACCAGCTGCTGCCCACGGCTTCGCTTGCATTAAAATTTATAATGGAACTGGTAAGATTATTCTAAAAATAACATTGAAAGACTTTTCAAAACCGCATCAGTAATACCGGAGATAACCTCGAACATCCAATCTCACAAATTTTACCTCTATATAATATTAGTAAGATCTACATCATAAATACATTATATTTGGCCGGTAAAAAAAAATTTGCAATAAAATTTTGAAAAAAATTGAAAAACGAGAACGTTTAAAGTTAGTTCCCGGCCTCTCGGGCGGAATATGCAATGAGGTAAATTACTAACACGTGACGTTCTAAACTGAGTGCACGTTTTATCCTAAGTTTAATTGAAAATTATACTTCCTTATTCACAGAGGAGAGCTAAATGACTCTCTTATAAGACTAGATGATATTATACGATACTATAAAATAAATCAATAAGTATTCAAACAGACCGATATTGTTGTAGACGTTGTCTAATGAAATGAGTAATTTAAATTAGCTTGGACATCGACATTTTCAAATAAATAGAAATTTAGTTTGTGATGAAGGACAATAGGCATCTGTTAACACGTAGCATGATTTTAAAAAGAAATATATATAATTATTATTATTATTATGGTCCTAAGTGGGGCTTCGACATAGACAAACCTTACTTATGAGAAACTTAGTTTCGAATAATATAGAATAGCGTGAGAAAGGGAAGAAGATTGAACATAGAGAGGATGTATAATATGTATCCTGTCATCTGTCCATTAAAAGTAGGCAACACATCTTTGACTCATTTGCTTGTTGTGGATGGTCTATGGGTAGTGGTCACTTAACATTAGGTGAACCGCTTGCTCGTGTACCACCTTCTTCCATAAAAAAACCCGGCTCTAATAAGGAAACGGCAGGGGAATACGGATTTTGCCTTGACGGGGTTGAACTTCCTCCTATCTTCTATAAGAAAAGTCAAACAGGTTAAAAGGCAAGCAGATCTCTTTATCCCGTACTGTCGACTATTGTATCCAAACGAATTGCGGTACCAAAAGAAATTCAATTTGTAATTCAATTTGAGCCGCGACCTTACTGTATTTTTTGGAGGTTCATAAGATTACGAAGGACCCTCGGTATTGCGGAACTCGATGACTACTGAAATAAGGAGTGAATCTAACAGTTTGCGAAACAATTCTCTTATCAAACACGACATGCCGCCGACCAAACGTTCGTATTATTTTAATAGCAGGAAGATGATTAAAATAGCAATTGTTTTTATCAAAAACGAATTAGGATAAACTGTTGACAAGTGTACAACCTTAATACAACCTATTTTGGAGGATAAGGATTTCATTTCGCCATAAGCTCGACTTTGATACACTTACTAATTAATTATTTACATTGCACATAGTGTTGCTTCGATGTTTATACTCAGTAAAATGTTACATGCTTAGAACTACAGAAATTCGCACCAAACTAAAGCTTAAGGTTATTTAAGATTAACTTTTTAAGTTTAATAGGTTGAAGCGTGTTTCAACACAGTTTCACGAACAGTACGTTGTCGTACAGTTAAGCAATTGGCAAAAAGTTGGCCTTAATCACGTAGATTATAGATTTTCTACCAAATGTAATAAAAGAGTTTTAGGCCAGGGGACTTAAACACAGAATCACTTCACGGTATTTCACTTTATTTTACTTAATTTATTTCTACTCCACTTGTTGTTTCCCTTCGTTCCCTCTCAAGACTGCCGGCCGCCACCAGTCATCACTTCACTTGCCCCCCTACGACCATCGGCAACGTCTTCGGATAGTGGCGTGACAAACGTAATCAACACAATAACTTATGATTGTTATATGAATTATATTGTTTGTAATTAGAATTTCAGCATTTAAACGTCACCGGATCTTCATAACGAACTTATATTCAACACAACAATAATTATTAAAATAAGCTATCTACTTGATTCATATGCATGTATATTAAGAAAACCTAACAGCTAGAACTCATTTGATGTTATAAATACATAAAATTTATGTCAATACCTAAAACTATTAAATTTATAAGCCTTTGGGTAATCCTTACAAATATTATGAATGCAAATGTGAGTTTGGTTGTCTCTCTAATTTGTTAAATAACCGACAAACTTAACATTTTGCACACACACCGTCAGGAGTACAAAAATTACATGACTACTTACCTTTTATTCGAAAAAAAACTGTTCCTGAGGTAATTATAAAAAAAAATTGCCCTCATTAAAAATATCGGATACCGTGGTAATGAATTTTTGACCATAACAACTTTTTGGCACATTCGAATTACGCGAAATAATTTTGGATATAATTCCAGCGTAAAAATAAGTGACGAAGACGTGCGACGGTGCTGGCCGCAGTTAATTTACAATAATTGATAGTATTCTTAAAAATTATTAATTACAGTTATGGTACAAGACTATTCAACAGATTTTGACAATAGCATAGCAAATTAGAGCATTTTACGCTCCGGATCCTGAGGTTCGAAACCTAGTCGAGAATAAATAACTTTTCAATGTTGTTCAAATTTATCTTATTGCAAATACATATTTCTTATATTCATTATTTACTAGATGACACGGGGAACTTCGTACCACCTGAATTAATCGATTTTATTGCAAATTTACAGCAAAAAAAAAACAATTAAATACCTTTATCAAGAACAGCATTTACAATACCACGTTACATTTTTAAACGTAAATATCTGCATCTATATTTAAATCTGTTCTCTGAGTTCTCGAGACTAATATACTCGTATGAGTCACGCTTGATGCTTGATGTCAGCCTTTCAGCTTTTAATTCAGATTGATATCCATACCTTCGATTGAGTTAAAATATAAAACGATTAAATTATAAATAAAATATTTTACATATTTATACTGAATTGCATTAAATATATTTATTCGAATACAAGTAATATTTGATATCCTGAGAATACACGTTCAAGTATATTTATTAATTAGCTATCGACGGAGTTTTGATATGAAAATGAACGCTCTGGTTGGTGCTCGAAACATCGAAACATCGCACTTGCACACTAGCACGCGAAAAAAAATCACTATTAATTTAATTTCATAGTATGATGCAGGATCTGGTAGAAATATTTAAGCCTACAAAACATATATTCGAAGGAAAGTTTGATATTAACATATCGTAGAATTTGTATACGAGTATTAATAAAAGAAGAAACTGACAGACCGTACGTTATTACGTAGGCGAGCACTAGAAAAGACTTTTCTAAATTCATCCTGTGAAGGTCTAAATCAGGGGATGAATGTTTGTATAGAGTGAACGGCGAGGTGGATGACACCGTGGAGGACAGTTCGTCTATGTATAAAGACGATGTGCTTATGTATATGTTCATATAGACTCTTCGAAGAAATTTTCACGAAATGTTTCGATTAGCACAGCGGGTGTTCCTGAAGTTTGGAATGATCGAATCAATACAATTAGTGGTACCCGGGCAAAGCTTAGGTGGGTCACTAGCATCTAATAAAATATTCATACAATTTAATTATAACATTAAATATAAATTTCGTTAAAATTCAGTCTTTTTTAATTGTAAATGTAATTAAGAACGTTATTATTTTATAAACAAAATAAAAATGTAAAAATGAACAATATTAAGTATTTAAGATTTCACGAAAATCTTTTCCAAGCTGCAGAAGCCTGGATGTAGCAGGCTTAAAATTAGTTCTGTAACAATTGTCTGGATGGCAGCCAAAACAAAACTTCTCGTGTAAAATTAGCTAAGCAATTTAGAGAATATAATTTCCTGTAAGTGTAACGTTACTATGTTTACTTGTAACAATTATTTGTATCATTTTTAATTTGTCTTTATTGTACTTGATCGACGATGACGCGAATTTTTTTATTTAAGTCAAACATTTTGTACTCGTCAATATTATGCAGTTTAATTTTATCTGACTAGGATGGATTTATATTCTTTATATATTGGCGGGGAGAATATCTTAGTGATAAAACCTGAAACCCTTTTATTTACAAAACAATAGTGTCTAAAGTCTAAAAATAGCTGCGATCCAGCTGGCATGGTTTTACAGATAGTAAAATTATATGTATGCGGAGATGTATGGATGGAGAAGAAGTGAGATAGGTTTGCCAGGACCGTCACAATTGGGAATTCCTAATCTCTGCCTACACCACTGGGTTTGGGGCGGGAGTGTATAGATAAAATTGTTAGTCCTTTAATCTTGCCATACCTCGAGCATCTCCAACACCACATCTCTAGATCGTCTATTTTGTGAGTTTTGATTTGTCGTAGGGTCAATGTTTCGGTGGCGTACAGGAATATGGGACACAAGTAACGATTTTATGAGCCTAACCTTTGTGGCTTTTGTTATGTTTCCATGTTTATTTATTGTACGACGTCGCAGTTTGCTACTTTGGTTATGTTTTGCAAGTTGCTGTTAGCTCTGTCGACAATCATCATCTTGGTTTAACTGCGTTTTATCTTTAAATCAAATTCTAGGCCGACACGTTCCATTTTCAGAAGAAGTTCTGTCATGCAGCTACAACTACAAGTGGCAAAAAGGGTAGTGTCATCTGCATATCGTAGATTGGCAATTTTCTATCCACTATGGTTGCATCGATCGACCGGCCTTCAAGAGTTATACGCATAATTATCTCCGTGTATTATATTGAAAAAGACCGGTGATATTATGATATTATCCTTGACTCCAGCACTGGGGTGAAGGTTGTGTTTGTATCACTACTTAAATTAAATACAGCAAAAATATCAGAAAAAAGATCTACTAGCAATGGAGCTAATATGAACCATAAGCTTAATGTAGGACGAGACTCCGAATTGAAAGATGACTCATTAGTTATGGACGAAAGGAACAGATAAAGTTAAAACTATAGATATTTTGATTTATTCTAAAGAGTTTAAGCAATAAACCAAAATATGAAAGGAGTTTGTATTACAACTGATATTTCTAATATAATTTAACAACACCCGCCGTTTTCGTCGGAAAATGACGCACCGACCTTTTTTATCTAACCCAACCGCAATTCGTTGCCGACAGTTTCGGCCGACGATATAAGATAAAAACCCTTCTTTTTAAGATTCCCGTTGATAACTTAGAGTTCATAAATATTCTTTGATAATTTAATATATTTTTTTTGGAATTCTAGTTATTAATAGCGGATGGATAGCACATGGAACTTCTAAGGTGGTGATGATCATGAATTTTAAAATAAATATAAATATGCACTCACACCCGTACACCAGAGAGGTAGGCAGAGATAATGGATTTCCATTTGGCGCGATTCTAGCATACCTTTCTCACTTCTACATCCATAAATCTTCGCATACATGTTCGTCGGTTACGGGTACTCCTTATATCGCCCTTCCTTAGTATGTCACGAATCTGTTCGATATAAGTTCTCCTTAGGCGTCCCCTGCCAACGCTGCCACTCACTTTTGCAACATATATTTGTTTCGTTACTCTCTCTTAATTCATCCTTTCAACATGCCCGAACCACCGAAGCATACCTTTTTCAATTTTAGTCACAACATCCACTTTTAAGCCACCCTCTTCTCTTATAATGCTATTTTTAATCCTATCATTTAATGTCACGCCTAACATACTTCCTAATGATCGCATCTCAACGGCATTAACTCTACTTGCATGCTTTGGCAGGAGCCAAACCCAGCTCTCACTTCCATACATTAATGTAGGGACTAGTACAGCATTGTGTATTGCCAGGCGAGCCTTCGCAGACACAGTCACATCATTAATTTTGTCATATAAATTTCCAACGTATAAACATGTGATATAAATTTTAACAGTGGTAGAGCCCGCAACAACAACATCTGTTGTACGAATTGGCCGGCTCGACCGGTGAAATACCACGAGCTTACAGAAAACAGGCGTGAAGTGGAAGTACTCTGCGTTTCGTCTGATGAGTGAGGTTCCGGAGGCCTAATTTTAGCCCTCTTCGCCTTCCCACCCTTTCCTCATAAGGATAGGACGGGAAGGGAAAGAGGATAGGATGGGGAGGGGGTTAACGGGGGAAAGGAAATATCGTTTTTCCTGTCTATGACCTCCTTTGTCCTTTAAAGGTAGGCAACGCATCTGCAACGCATTTGTCTGTTGCGGATGTTCATGGGCGGCGCTCACTTGACATCAGATGATCCGCTTGCTCGTTTGCCACCTTCTCACATTAAAAAAAAACCTAATAAGCATAATTGAAAAACTTGAACTATACATTCTGTGAGGTAATCGGCTGGCTCATTCAGGCAGCACCGGCTGCGTAGCTCTCCCCTGTTTAATCTGCATACCCTGATAGAAACAATAGACATGAAATAGCAAGAGTTTAGCGATAAATAAAAACATTACTAACAATTAATTCCTAGCGTGTTGCATCAAATTGAGTCGCAGTTAATGGTCACACACTGGCCTCTAGTAATTAGCATTTAACGTAATTTATAGTCGTTACGCACAGATTGTAACTTATTCCCGCAACCACCGCCCCCCTCCCCCACAACGCTCGCAGACTGATTCAATATTGAAATTCGACAAATATATAGAGCATGAAATAATTGGATCGTACGTTATTTTGATTAAAATGATCGATATCCATCTGCTTTGAACAAATGTTTACCTTCGAGCTGATTTAAATATCTATTTACAATTGATTGAAGTTATACCTGTTTAGCTAAACAAGTCAGCCGTCAGTCAATAGCTGTCGATTCGACAACGCGTGGAACGAGAGAGAGAAGAAGGTATAAATTTAGATTAACAGTACAAGGGTCAACTTTTGAATAAAACGTGATATTAATCAGAATTTTAAGACATCTGGCATAAAAGGTTTGTAAGAGACGGGATTCTTACCACGATTGGCCTTTTTGAGCTCCCAATATTTCTGTTCTGACTGATGTCAACCCGTGACCATGGCGCATGCAACTGTGCCGAAATATCGGAAGTTCTTTATATTTTTTAAACAATACCAAACACAACGATTGATTCTCATTAGTGTGTATGCTATATAAATATAAACTCACACCCCTCAATACAATTATTTTTAATTACATATATGTATAATTAAAAATAATTGTGTTCGATCGTATCATGTATTATATGTTATTTTCGTCACTGATGACGTGAGTGAATGGTGGAGACTAGGTACCACAATTATACTTATTAAGCAAACATGTATCTAAAATGTATCATCTACTAAGACAGAATAGAAGATAGACAAGAAGATAGAAGATATGCAATAGATTCACCAATTTTTACATCGATCCAGTACCCTACAGCTCACACATTAAATGAATATGTAGGGTATAAATGTATAAAAAGCTTTTATATACTTTATACAGCCATTCAAAATTTACGCACATAATGAACGACTCGAAAAACTCACTGAAGTATTTCCGACTTCCAACCGTACACGCAGCGGAGCGAAAATGTTTAATCAGGCGTATAATCTTCGCGTTCCGAACTTCCTTGTGGTATGAATGTAAGCCATTTCATCGAGATTACAAAATATTGTTGGTAAGCTTCTTAAAGTATTTACAATTTACCAGAAAAGTTCTCAACGCTTTCAGAAATGTTTAAGCAGATATTAAACACAGCATCCCTTATGAGGTCTTAAATACATATAATCAAAAATACGGAACTCAATTAGATTGATATTGATGTAACTTTGTAAATAAAAAAAAGGAAAACCTGCACCTTACTCGAAGACGAAACGCAGATAAATACCACTATATTACGCATCATTCTGTGAGGGCTTGTCGTCGTTGTCCCGTTCCCTGTCTATTCGCGCACCAACAGTTATAGCCTGCTGTCCCTTCCACTGTCTTAGCCGTAATTTATGGACCTACCTAAAATCCCAATTGTTACCTACCTAAGTACAACAAGTATATAAGAGGTATATCGCTCATCTGTTTGAATGCAAAAGAAAGTTTGAGTAGCCGATCAAGCCAAAACACTCCTTGTTTTGATAAATATCTATTTATGAAGGTACCCTTTTTTAAGGTCTACGGTAAACGAGTGTGTCCCAAAATGTACAAAGGCTGACCAATTCTCATTGAGTTTGATACAAAACACAATTGTTATCAAATGCTGTTTGAAAGTCGACAGGCAAATATTGTTGCAAACCTATGCTAAAGGTTTATTTGCTAATCACATAAAGCTTCCATTCAGCCTTACATTGTAACATCATAATGATGATGCATTATTCTCGTAAACAAATAACAAGTGCAGTGAATCTAAATAATTGAAATCTATTTGTGTGCCCAACAAAACATTGAATTTACATATAAATGCGTGGCGGCATATTTTTTACTGAAATATGTTTCCGCGTAGCTTAAGCTCCCCTTTCACAAATACTAGCAAGTAACAGAAACATTTCCTCTTATTTTTCTGCGCCGCAGTGTTGATTTATATCAAGAATGTACCAGATTCCATTTTCTATTTTGTGTACAATATATAGAAGAACAAACTGAATCCATATTTAATATCTATAGTGTTCACCTCCGTAACGTTATATACGTCTATGTTTCAGTCAAACTTTGCCAGTGTTTGAAACATCTTATTCCGATAACGACGAATCACACACTTTATACGTCAACTAGTTGTTGCCCGCGTCTTCGCACGTATTGGTTCTCTCGCTGGATTTTTTTGTAAGATGATTCCGCGATAGTGACTTAAATAATAGATGTCAAAAAGATGTTATTATCAAAACTTGAAACATTTAACATAGCAATTTATGTTGTAAATTAAGTTTTATGTGCTTCGGGGACGGTATTGTTTTTACCGGTTGCACTGGACGGTTGTCATGCGACGGTATTGGCGGCAACGTTGCCATGCCAATTTAAAGAATCCTTTAAATCCTCTAGAATGGATACGTATACGGATCTTATACAGCTCTTGCGTGCAACATATAGAGTTAACTTCTTATCGTTTTCATTGAAATATTAATGAAGTTTTTATTTTTAGAAATATCAGCCATTGGAAGACTACTATTGCACGCAGGCCTTGGCGAAAGATTGCCAATAATATCGGTTAGTTGCCATCGTCGTCCAGTGCACAGTGTCGCCGGAGCATCTTGTATGATGCGTACTACGCTACATTATCATTACATAATTATCCGCGCTGCAATTCCTGATTTTGATGCCATTGGTCATCCATTCTACGAACAATATTCCCATTGCCACTGGAGATTAGTAATTCTACGGGCAATGTGGATCACCTTGATTCCAAGGTGAGATTGTAAGAGTTTTAATTGAATAAGATATTATTTATATAGTCACAATTATAAGTTTAAAACACGACAGAATAACAAGAATTTCGTTGCTTATTCAAACCAAAGTAGCCCTGAACCATAATGTCAAAGTAAGCTTAGTCTCATTAAAAAGTTTTAAAAAGAAAGTCCAAAAATGCAATCCCTTCATAGAAAGCTTACAAAAGCAAACTCATTACTGGTCTCCGGACGGAACTATTTTGGGTGAAAAGACGTGAAGCGGAAGTACACGTATTTAAGCAATGTGCAAAGACCGGCCGGCGAAGTGCCGCCCTCGAGCGGACAAAATTTGTATTTTAATGAATTGTATAGCTACGTTAAAAATGCTTTTATCGCATAAGTTAATTCTAGATTGATAGACACGCATTAAGTGAACACGAAAGGTGTCATAGACTCTACGTTCTCTCTTGTAACAGTATATGCAAATTATGTACATAAATTCATTTACAGCGAAGTTTGTTCAATGCTTTCGGTAAATATCAATCGATAACATTTAAGTAAATAGAGTCCCGCTGGTCACAACATTCAATCGTACACACGAGGGTCGAATTTAGATGAACCTGAGAGAATTTGTAGCAGTCACACGGCAAATTTTGCCTTGAATCCTAAATACTTGTATAAAAACTATGTTAGAAATGTAGTGTATGATATAAAACCAATGATAATATGAAACTTGATTTCGAGAGAAGATTCGTGAGAATGTGATTTTAAACAAAGGCTAACTATATAGTCGGCTAAAATGGCAACGGGTAGACCACGTCGTACGAAATAGTCGTTTTTTAAAAGAAAAAGTTAATAATTCGCTCCTCGGCCAAAAAAGAGAGTTTGTTTTTTTTTGATTGACCGCATTATGTTAAGGCCTCCTCGAAACATTTAAACTCTACGGGATTGTTGGAAGTATGATTGTTATAATTTAATACTCTAACCTCCAAAATCTATCGTAATCAAAATAAATCGTCGTTGGTATTTAGGTTATAAATTATTTTAGAGGCGATCGAAGAGAAGGAAAGCGAAAGAATCAATCGAAAGATCACATTTTTTATTTATTTCCACCAAGTTCTATATATTTCACATTTAGGTTGCTTGGTGCCGTTAAACATGGGCAAAATAAAAATCTATCTTGACACTGCACAGTTCACTTAGTAATATACAATATTAATACTACAATTTAAATGTGTAGGATTAACAAAAACATAGAAAATTGAATCAAAAAAGAAATAATAACTAATTACAAAGTACCGAAGGTACATGATATATATGTTGACCAATAAATTAGTACTGGCAGGACCATTTGAAACAATATATTTTCAGTAGAAGATAGGTAGTCTGTTTTTAAGATTAAGAACATGTTTGAACGCGAACACACGGGTGCAGTTAACTAACAGTAGTTAACAATACTGTTTGTAAATATATAAGGTTAATACAATACATACTATACAATATTTTTTTAATTTCCTAATATTCGTCATCACGCAAAATTCTTTTTCGTTCGTCTTAGTACCGTATCGATGACGGGCGTAAGTGTTAATAAGTAATAAATAATACTTTCATGGACTTAAATAAATTTTATCCCTATAGAATAACTTTTAAAGTAAATTTAAGTCAATGGAAGTAAAATTAAATTTGTAGTTAAAACTGTGGAACAAATATACTTTAAAAAACCTCTTTATTGATAAGTTATATGTTTCCTAGTAAGTAGTTGAACTCACGAAACAATACTACAGCGAGTCAAATGAAATTGTCTGTACGCTAGCAATAACGTTTCAGAGATCACGTATTGCAACGTATTGAAACGTTCCTTGTCTGAACATTAAGAGACAAAGTCGAGTCGCTAAGAAAGTGACTTTATTAAAGAAAAGAAAATGAATTCTGATAACTGAAGACCTAATTAGATTCTGTACAGCTCATTTAAATTGCGGTTGTGACTTCCCGAGGCTTAGATACGGTCATGTTCGATTGCATCTACTAATCCTCCTCTAAAAGTGCCTTTTCAAGTAAAGAAATGTCTTCAATAACCAGATGTCCATTTTGACCCACGTCCTAAAATACCAAAATGTATAATTTGTTAAGTGAATTTTCTGTTTTAGCTTTGAAATTTTACATGTTACGGATAAGGCAACTTAATTAGATACAAGCACTTTGGTCTGAGTGCACTCCGCTTGCTTCGTGGCCATCTAAATGCGTGCTTAGCGTTTTTAAAATTAATAAACCGCAATTTTTTTGCTATGTAATAAAAATTATATTTCAATTTTATTTATATTTTCTTACTTATCAAATACGACAACGCTGTTTTAGAGATTATTTAAATGTTCAGAAAATTATACTTATATTTTAGATGTCAGTTTTTTTTCGGGTACTTAAATGAGCAGAAGTCTACATTCTTTCTAGAACTTATTGAAGATTCTGGCAAACGAGCAAGTGGGTCGGGTCACGTGATGTTAATTAACCGCTACCCATAGGCAAATGAGTCGCAGATGCCTTGCGCCTACCTATAATGGACAGAAGGGGGTAGAGGAAAAAGGATATTGTTCCCCATACTATTCTAGAATAGGAAGGAATGGAAAAATGAAGGGCACTAGAATTGACAGTACGATAAATTGAAATTGTATACCTCAAGTGGTTTTTCTTCCAGTGATTAAGCCGGAATTCTAAGTTGTTTTCTTTTCTGAATTGATTTCCACTGTTTGGTACAAAAAGTTCTGCATCTGTAACTAATGTACTATGCTGTGCTATATTTATGGAAGGCGGTGATCACTTAACATGTGCTTGCAGGGCCGAATAAGGAAGATATAATATCCTTCCATCATTAGTTAACGACGACCGCAATTTGCCAGCGACCATCCCGGGACTAATGGATTAACGTGCATACCGTAGCACGGATACTGGTGGAGATTTATATTACCAGACCGTTCACTAATTATAATTTACTTTGGTAATATCACATTTTCCACTAGTGATAGCAAATCATATTCTCAAAAACCAAGAAGGTATGTATATTCTTAGATATCATTAGATTTTTCACGCGACTACACAATGATATTAAACAAATATTACGGACTTAATCGCGTTCATTTAATTTTTTCCGACGTTTCGAGTACTTTAAAGCACTCATAGTCATGGTCAAATCCCAAACCAAGCAGACAACCGCAAGACAGCCTTACCTACAGTGCTAAATGTAACTACTCTCTTTTTTTTTCTCACTCTTTGGAAATTATATAGACACGATGCTAACAACTTCCTATTATCTATCTAATATAGTATGTTATAATAGTATCGTATTATTATAATATACTTTATTATAATAATACTTATTTTATTATATATATATATATATATATATATATATATATATATATATATATATATATATATATATATATATATATATATATATATATATATATATATATATATTAATTACGTATAAACTAGTGCTTGACAACAATCCCACCTAGTGTTAATTGGTGATGTGGTCTAAAGATGGTACACACTAGTTTAGAAACAGCCTATTCACTCTTCTCTTGAAGGTACCCACGTCGTAATCGGACGGAAATACTGACGCTGGCAACTTATTCCAATCCTATGCCGTACGCACAATGAACGATGATTCGAATCGCTTCGTTCGAACACGCGGTATCTCTACTATGAAAGGATGGAGACCTGCCGTATGTCTAAATGTCCGATGGTAGAATGGAGATGGGGGAATTAAATCGTGTAATTCCTGCGCACACTCCCCAAAATGCAATCTGTAAATCACCGAGAGGCTAGCCACTTTACGTCTGTGCTCAAGACTGGTCAAGTTAAGGTATTGGTCACCGATCAGCCTCTTGGCCCGCCTCTCCACCGAATCTAGTGCCGCGAGTTGATATTTAGCTGCACCTGCTCAGATAAGGCAGCAGTACTCCATACACGGTCGGATCTGTGCTTTATATAAAGTGAAAAACTGTCCTGGTGTGAAGTACCGCCGTAACTTAGAAAGGATTCCAAGCTTCCTAGCAGCTACCTTCGCCTTAGATTCGATGAACCGTCCGAAGTTAAGGTTCGCCGAGATCTCGACTCCCAGTAACTGCAGACAGTCGGTAAATTCCAGAGATACATTCTGATTCATTCAAGTCGGAGCTAAGGTGAACTGACTCCGTTTAGCAGTGAACAAACACGTCTGTGTTTTGGTGGCATTGAATCTCACAAGATTGGCATTGCCCCAACAGGAGACTGTGATTAAGACGCTCTACCGTGGCCTCTCTTTCTGATTGAGAGATTAGTACTACTGGTCTGACCATTGGGTAGATATCTCTCTACAATTGTGCTGTCATCTGCATACCCATATAGATACCGCGAATGAGCAGGTCATTAATGTGCAGCAAGAAGAGAGTGGCAGAGAGAACGGAACCCTGAGGAACACCGGCATTGGTCGTCATAGAAACAGATGAAGACCCGTCGATGACGACACGGAGCGATCGCTCACTCAGAAAGTCCTTTATCCACTCAATAGATAGATAAACACTTTATTGCTCACATTAAATTAAATACAGTAAATTTACAAAAACTGAACTTATAACCTAAATGTCGGCAAGGGCGGCGAGCTAAGCGATCAGGCAACCCTGTAGGGCAGGAGAGGTACAAAATAGATACATAGCAGGGTAACAAGAAAAGCCAAGAATAAATAAATAAGAGCAAGATTTATTACAATAAAGATATAATCATTAAGCATAAGCAATACATACAAATATATAAACTTACATTATACATGTATATAAATATAATTATATACATATTTAAATAAGCAAAAGACTTTTATTTTTTGAAGAATTCATCGACTTATGTATGCAGTTTAAAACGACTTCAAAAGCGACCAGGAATCATCCTCAGATTTGGGCCTCAGACGAAACGCAGATAACTTCTACTTCACGCTTGTTTACTATGAGGTCGTAGTATTTCACCGGTCGAGTTGGTCAATTCGTGCAACAGATGTTGTTGTCGATACACCTCATAAGTAGTAATGCTTGAAGTCAACGCCATCTATTCTTACAGTTAAAATACACTTACTACACTCGGTTTTTCAGGCAGTGCTGCCCTCTATAAAAGGCAGTCCTGAAACATTCAACCTACGCATTCTACAGAATTGTGATTTATTTTCAACAGATAAGTAGTTAAATAGTGTTCTCGTTAGATGGAACTCGTTACTTGCATCTAAGCTGTGAAATACTAAATTATATTCAAGTATATATTATTATATTAAAAGTATTAACAGAAAAAATTGTGTTCTTTTTTTATAGACCAAAATAATTGAATATTAATATTAGTACGTATTTTTTACTTTTATGATAAATGCGTATAGTTTTTATTTTTTTAGTTTTTATTGTATAGATTTTATCCAGACTTCTTTCGTCAACTTCTGACTTTAGTCCTATTTTTTGGATGAGAAATTCATGAGAATAATGAAAAAAAAATTGGTATACTTATGTTACCAGTTTTTAATGTCGTGAAATTCAATTATATTATATTACTGTAATATTTACAATATATTCAAACACCTAGGCATAACTTACATAAATGCTTCCAATATTCAATACCATGGGCGAGCAAAAATCAATGTGGTTTGGCAACAAGACATATAGCTTTATACTTAAAGCGAATACAGCGCTTTAGCCCATAGACAACGTTGTAACGCTTTTACTAATTTATTTAAAACTTCAAAGACAATTTTAACCGTTTTCGGTATTTCAATAACAATTTATTGTATTTTTAGTACAACCATATACTACTATCAGCTATTTACACATCTCAGCATCAAAATGGCGTGTTTTTGGCAACGTTCTGAAATTAAATATTCTTTTTCAACTTCAAACATTAATAATCTCCATGAAAGTCGTCGCAGAATGTTTTTAAAATAAAAATATGTGTTATTTTACCGGCCGCTATACGATTATATAATAAATAGGTTAGTAGTTTAACTGGGAATTGCTTGAAGCCCCTTTTTGCTGAAATATGTAAAGCATTACGACAGAAGAATCACAACGGTTCCGAGTTAGTCCGTTTCAGACGGAGATCGCGCTGCCATCGCTTGCTGAGGTTGGCGCTATCGCCTCGCCCTGTGTCTAAGCTATTGCAGAATGGGATTTGGGATAAACTACACTAACATTTAGTACTATAACCGACTCACGAAATTCGGTAAGTTGAAAAACTCTTTGCCTACATAATATGTTTTATATTTAAGTTTATATTTTAATAGAATAAAATCAATAAATAATTAACTACTTAGATATATGTATACTATTACTTAGATTTTAAAAAATCGATTTTTAAATAAATTCCCTTTCAATTTAATTAAATTCTTTCATTATCGATTACCACCACTACAAATGAAAAGAGGGCAACTGCATGTCAATACACTTCATAGGAGAGTTCATTACAGTATAATATCTATATTATTTTAAATATCGCGTGATTGTCATTTTTATGCATTTTAAAAATATTTGCCCACACAATTCATGTAACGAAGCATAACAAGATATTTGTTATCATTGGTATAAACAAATAATACATTTGACGCTTTATATGTGTACAACACAAACATTAATTGACTCTGAAAACATGTTATCTCGACATACAGCATAAATAAACTCCTAAACATGTGAAATCTAAATGATGAACCATATAGCACTGCGGAGTGGAGTATACAGAACTACTGCTATTTACTAAATATTTGTATGTGGAACCTCTGAAACAATTTAAAAATTATAATTTATTAAGTCGTCTGTCACAACCTCATAGGTACTTTACAATTGTAATTGTTTTACTGTGGTTTAGTCTTACTATGTATGCAGCCAACAAGATAGTATAACACATACATTTTATACATCGTCGTTGGCAAGCAATATCTGCTTTGTACACTTTGTATTTTTGACTACACCAACTTTAAATTTTTACATTAAAACAACCTTACTATCCAAATTTTCGTTTAAAATCATGAAATAAAAACTACTTTGTTAAAATTTACTGTTTGCGCATAGCAGATGTGGCTTGACAACGAGAATAAGCGAAATAAATCTCAAAATAGAAGTTAGACAACGAACCATTCGTTAGACTATTTCACCAGTCTTCGTACCCGGAAGACCTCGTCTGTTTACAGATTTACACGGCTTTCTCAACACTATGAAGAGAGAGTCTTTGTCACCCTTGTACAGAGATTAGTGACACTTCTACAGTGGGAGACCTATTTCCTATATTGATGGGATTATACAACGAATAAAAGAGAACAGGAGAAGAAGTTTAATGTTGAAGTATGACAGTGGTAGAGCATTGCAGCAGCAACAACTTGCAGCAATGGCCGGTTCGACCGGTGAAATACCACAACCTCACAAAAAACAAGCGTATAGTAGAGATATTCTGCGTTTCGTCTGATGAGTGAAGTGCCGGGGGTCTAATTCTAGTCATTTTCCCCTTTCCGTCCTATCCTTATAAATATAGGATCGGAAGAGTGATGTTTTATCGGGGGAGGGTATTAATGAAAAGGACATATTCGTTTTCCTGTCTACCCACTCCTATGTTCATTAGACGTAGGCAAATCATCTGCAACTCATTTGCTTTCTGCAGATGCCTATAGGTTTCGGTCATAGCGTAACACATCAAGTGTGTGATCGTGATATTTCCCCCGTTGAGCCGCTCCGTTTATTCAATAGCTACTGTAGACTAGCAATGCTCCTTTTTTATTCGCAGTATTAGGACTTACGCGGTTCTCGATTGAACCTAATAAAAATAATAAATAACATACATTCGGAATCTCAGAAATCTTAAATCCATCCTCAGCCAACTGACCCAAAAATGATAATTTCTCGCCTCTCGAAGTGAGACTTCGATCCCTTATCATATCTAAATTAAAGCTAAGGTTAATGCTGAATTCAATGCCAGAGTATCGATGAGATCTAGGTCAATATAAAGCCTGTACGAATAAATTGTTGGTAAAGAATACACTTACATTGATTGATAAATTAATACATTATTTGTTTTAAAACAATAAAGTATTCATTAATCCCAACAATTTATATTCTTATAAACGAAAAGACGTGACTTATCGCTTGTGACTCGATTCCCAGGCAGCTTGGGTCAATAGGCGACTGTATTTTAATTTCCTGTACACTGAAACCAAGTGCTATTTATTCCAAGTCTATTAAGGGTAATCTTTCTGTCATCTTTCAAATACAATGAAACGTTAATAACAAATGCTGACTTTATCCCAGTGGGGTAAAAAGATGTGATGTTATTCTTACTTTTACCGTTGTTAGTCATCGGCTGACGTAATAAAAAGAAACTAGGTCATAATACAAAACATGATATATAACAATGCGTTCAATTCTAATTGCACAACTTTGGAGATGGACGAGAAAAAGTTAAACATATAGACGTAAATCGACAGTTATATGACGCGTATAATTAATCAAAATATAATTTATGAGATAAACATAACCCGGTGTACACCTTAATATTCCTTAATAATTTATAAACATATGGCAGATCTTGAATTTATATCTTTTTATTTATATATATATATATATATATATATATATATATATATATATATATATATATATATATATATATATATATATATACATATATATATATATATATATATTTCAAACTTTGATACATTTCTATATCGATTTCATGAAGTGTACAATGTGTTAATAACATTGCAAAAATTCAGTTCAATTAAAAAAAAAACATATTACATAACACGGCACGAAAGTGGACCACACTCGCATCAAGCACCATAGCGTCGTATCGAGTGAAACATCTAGGCATTTCACGCAAGGTTGTTGGCAGCCAGGCCTTGTAGTCGCTGCTCTAAGCGTATATTGATTTGAGAGGGTCTTTATTTTTGTACTTTGTAACAGAAGTATACTGTAGTAAATAAAGAACTCTTTGCAGCGTTTTAGTATCAACTTCAACCTTTAGATGTATAGATGTAGATGCAATTTTTTATTGATGTGAGGTCATTTTATAGAGCACAGCTATATCATTATATATGGTTGGTAAAAACTCAAGAGTTTTTTACATTGCATTATATGGGCTATATTGCGGATGCATTTCCAGCTAAACTATCTTAACTTTTGGTAAATGGCTAACGTGTGTGTGGTCCTGCATTATCGTGTTGGAAGACCACACTCTTTCTATTGATAAATTTCAGTCGCTTTCCCTCAATTTCTTGCTTTCTCGTCAGTTGTTGTGTATAGTGTATACAATAGTGATCAGAATCGATGGTTCGGGTAAAAGCTCATAATAAACAACGCACTTCCAATCCCACCTGGATTTCCCGGATTGAATATGCTTAAGCCAATTTACTCTTACTTATACTGCATTAAATATTGTATATTAAATATAATAAATAAGCGAACAAAATTTAACAAACAATAAAATAAACGTCACAATTATTGTTTCGCGGTTGTTTCATTATTTCTTTTTTATAAAAAAATAAAATATATCGAATTTCTCCATTAGATTAATTCATATTGACAGAACCAACAATAAATGAAAAATAGCTGGAAAAAACATTTTGATAATTTCCGTTTTTATTAATATATATATACCTTTTTAATGTCATCAAAATCAACCAGATACAAATCGTACATCCAAAGAGATTTTATACGAGTTTATGCATACTATATGCGGAAAAGCTGTTTCCCTACATAAATATAACAAACCGCATTTTGTTCAGAGCAGTATTTGGTTACAATCATGTCAATCTGTTTATACGTGTACATAATTATACGTGTAGTTTCGTAATTAAATTCGAAAGCATACTCGAAAATGATGAGATCTGAGAGATACAAAACATATTCCATTCCATTAAATTCTTAAGTTTTTGTAATTAACAAATTTTGAGGGTTTTTAACAGTTCTAAAAACAAAGTCTGACTAAAAAAATATACCAATGTCGTACTTTGTGTACTTCAGGCGAAAACTAGATATCATAATCATATCATATATTAACAAAAAAAATCTGACACGAATTAGAACAAAGATACTTAAATAATATTAAAAATACAAAACGTTTTTAAATCAGTAGTCATTCATACTCGTAAATACATGTCAAATGATGGAATTTGAAAAAAAACTTACATTGTAGAAGCCCTATGTCACTGATCGCCGTCTTCTTCAACTTCGAGTTGCACAGTATTTTAAGAGTTAGTAAAATGAAAAACCGAAATATCCACTTATTAAATAATATTAAAACCACAAAGTCAGTTTATTTTTACTGTAAACATAATAAATTCACCTTTAGTGGACGTGTAAAATATGAAATCATGTTATGAACAAATTCACAAATTATGCGCAGTCGATATAAATTTCGATTTGATGAGCACAATGTTTTAAAAAAGTTTCAAACAAGAAATGCTTTGACAACAACGGATCAAAAGCCAAGTCAATGATTAAGCAAATTTAAATTTTAAAAATCACATTTTATATATGTATTATCTAAAACAGATAATAATAAATAAATAATACTTTTTTATTATCTGTTTTAAGTCAATGACATCTGGGGATAACAACTTTATGGTGAAGTTAATTCAAACGTTCAGAAACGGTTTTTAGAACATGTCATTTAAAGTAGTGAAAATGTATTTCAAAATTCACTACAAACAATAATTTTAACATGATTTTAAAAAACAGCGGTTAAACAATGATTTGACATTTAGCTTTAAGTTGAATTTATAACCCTTAATCTACGTTTTCATGCAAAGTAACTAGAACTAGTAAAACACAGTAGAAACACACGCAGTCACATACGGTAGAAACGAAACTTTGTACTCTGTTTGATTTGTTTGTTTGATGAATAAAATGAATACACTATGGAGGGGCTAAACTGAAAAAGATTTAAATTAGAGCAACATTGTATAAAATATAGAAATTATCCGATTTAACTATTTGTTCCCGACTCTTCGAGTACTTCACGTCAATATCACAAATATTGGCGAAGTACCCTCTCATTTAAATTATTATTTTTGCTCGTATGTATGCAGTATGAGCTCACATTGCTAGATCTAGCAGTTGTATGCTTGGTCCCGGCATCGCATTCCTATTTTTTACATAAAACATACGTCTTCAATGACAATATTAAAAAATTCTCTATATTATACTTTTTGTTGTAGTATTTTTCATTATCTAATTATTAAATTAATATTTATCCAGAAATACAAAAAAAATAACCGGCTGCTATTTACCGTTAATTAAGTGTCTAAACGGCGAAGATATATTTTTCTGAAATTTTCTTCTCGTCATCTATAAGATATATAACGTTCCCAGGTACTTTTATACTCAATTTTAATACAATAACTTTATTGATATCTACACATACATCTTTACTGAATTCTGAAGCAATATACCATACATATTACTTCGCTTTCATTAGTTTACAAGAGCACGGCAAGAACCCTCGCAGATGTGAAATACAAACGTATGTATATGTATGTATTCTTACAGTACAATAGAAGTTTTCAAATATATATTTAAACAGTGTGTAGAGAAGTGGTATGATGGTTTATATATTGTCGCTGATTCAAGATGATTCGCATCGCCCGAAAGTGTGAGAACCAGGATTTATTTGACTAAGCTGTCTGTAAATATGTACATCTATATTAATTTACATATCAATTAGTCAGTAATGTATTTCTCTCTGGATTACAATTGACAATATAAAACGTTAAGAAATATAAATCTCAAGATTTTTGTAAATTAATGAATAGCTGATTTCATTATTGCATGTTTGTCTAGAATCATCAATATTCTCTAGAATTTTCTCAAGAATTATTTGTATGCATCGTTGGGTCCACGTGGGCAGAGAAAAACGTGTACAAGTACCCTCCTACGTGCAAGGTAAGGTAGGTTTAAAACAAATTTTACTAGTACCATCTTGGTTGCAAACGATCAAGCAGTCCATCCGACTTCAGGCAACCACCATCCACAGGCATCTGCAACAAGCTAATGAGTTGCATCGGCAAATTTCCTCTGTCTGACAAAGGAGCGGATAAACAGAAAACAAGATATTCCCTTTTCCTATTTATCCCCTACCCGGTAAAATCCTCCTCCCATTCCCATCCTTCTTTTACAATAAATGGACTGAAAGGGGAATAGGAGAAGAATTAGTCCTCCGGTGCCTCAGTCATTGGTCGAAACGTAGAAGACTTTTTATTCACGCCTGTCATTTTTTTTAATTGTACGTATAATATTTATTTCTTGTACAATCTATAAAGCAGTTTTAAAGAATTATGGTATATTTTCGCCAACGGCAGAACAGACATAACAAGGCGTTCAAGAGGTACTGAGCTTCAAGAAAAACTTGACACAGTTTCGACGTACAACTCGGGCTCCCTGTACCAAATAAATGACTATATTTGGCGTAGGTAATGTCTTGCGCAGTAAACATAATCTATAAGGAGGTTTATAGAAGATGCCTGTTCATTGTTTTATGTTAGATAGCTGTTATATTTTATAAAAAGTTTATTAATTCCATTTATCGCTTTATTTAAAAATAATTAAATATAATAAGCTACGTAAAAACTTTATTATCAATGTTATAATATATATCAAACAATAATTGTATAACTACAAAGTAAATTTATTTATCTTAAAACGGCTCTAACGATTTGGATGAAGTTTTGTATTTATTTTACGTACGGTTTTTATTTTTTTATTTATCTACATTGGTGTAGGAGAGCCGCATCGCCTTTTACTTTTCGTGGGGTCAAGAATGTAAATAACATAAACATTAAATTTAAAAAGGGCAAGTATAAGCTTACAAGTATCGCTATCGCTTTTATGACTCTCAACGCGTGCTGCGTTTACATTCTACAAACAAAAGAACTTCTCAATCGTCTTACATCTACCGAACCCTATGAAACAAGTATATTCGATAGAGTAAGTAAGCGTGTGGTTTTAATAGCCCTGTCTTATTTTCTTTAATTTGAAAGTAAAACGCACTGAGTAAGAATAAGGTTATTGCATAAAGAACACGAATGTTTACCTCAAACCTTACCATTGAACCGTAAAGTGAAAAAAACGTGTTTCCCCTTGAACCTTTTTAATATAATATAATTGTATTAACGGGTAAATTATTAAAATACAATTACATTGAAAAAAACTTTCTTCTGTAGTTAATTTAATAATAATATTCTCGAATTATATCTCTTTGGTTTTATTGTGCATAATTTATTTCCTTTTGTTTTACTCATTTGAAAATAATATATTTAAAAAAACCTTCAAAAACGGATAGGCGTCTAAAATACATAAAATAGTGTTCCACTAGCCGTGGAGTCCTAAAACTAAATCAATGCTTAGGGTCAAAAGAGGAACCCCCTCACAAGAATCACCTTAAGGTACCCCTGAATAATTGAAAATAAAATTTCTGTACAAGCTACATAATCAATGTCAACTGATTTGGGTTGGAAGCAGTTAGAGTACGAACTATGTACCTGTCTACAGATATATCTCTATTATTATCGAAACCTGGTAAAAAATTATTTTCCGTTTCTCATATACATTTCAAGTTGAGTTATTATTGACGCTCATTCAATGGTCGCGGCCAGAAGTGAACTCGTCAATGTACGCAACTTATGACGTAAACATCGTCACCGTCGACTCGTGGCTCGGGGATGTGGGAACATCGCAGCGCGCAGCGGCGATCGATCGGATGCGCGCGCACCTCCGCCATCCTGGCTTCACTACAGAACTAAGCCACCATTCGAATTTTAAATCCGTACGAAATGAGCGAAACTCGTGAAAAGTGACTGTCGAAAATTATTAGTATTTCAAAAGTGTTCGTGATCACTACAGACTTGGTGGAACAACATAAGGTCAGTTTTTCGTGAATTCTTCAGTTTATTTTTACAACCCATATAATTAAAATTCGCGTTTCGATTTACTGAATCTCTACATTTTTACTTACACTTTCCGCGATGCTAGTGAAAAGAAGAACATATTAATATTCATGGGACCAAATTAAATAAAAATAATTTTAGGCAAGCCTATAATATTATAGACACTTTTTACAGCAATCGATTTTTAAGAAAACCTAATTTCAAAAAAAAATATTAGTCATTGTTAAAAAGAAAAATCACTGGTCGGAAATAAAATGTAAATGACTTTAATAAGTTATTGATTATTTCGATCGACAAAGACCTTCTTTTTGGATTTTTTCTTTGATTATTAAATAAAAAATCTCTTTGTTTTTAAATTAATACTGTTTAAGTCTACTCTTGTCTAGTCTCCAGGTTTAATCTTTTTAAGTAATACTTTTTAAGTCATATGTTCTGTCATATGTTCTGTCATGTGTTTGTTATGTCATAGAATATTAAATGTCATAGATAATTATTTATTAATTATTAAACTTTGACATTTGTTTGGCAGATATGTCGCCATTACGAGGAGCGGTGATGCGATGGCGCCGCCAAGCGGACAACATGACGACCACAGTGAAACCCAGCGCGGCGCCAACTGTTAACGGCTCAAGTAATCATTTTAAATGTATCTTAGAAAGTGGTTCAATGCATAGGAAATAAGAAACGTGTGTCATTTTGTCTTCAAACACCAACACGACAAATTGATACTTTACTTGCCTCCTGCGTTTTTACGGAGATGAAGAGATGGCTATCCTTATCTGAGCACCGGAATAACGAGAAGTACATATGGATGGCACGCCTTAGTGGAAGGGGTTGGGGGTGGAAAAATAGAGGATGAGAAGAGGATTGGAGCTCTGAACATCACGCCGGTGTTTTGTGAGTTCCATCTACCCTCGTGGTCCCTCTTCATAGTTTATTGTAAAAGCCGTTGCCCACTAAGACGCCATTAGACATAGTCACATAACATATTATTTGGAATCACCATTAGAGCTCCCAGGCCGTCACTGCTCATGTTCCGTTAAATATAACACACACACACATTTAAAAAAAAAATATTTCGATTTTAAAATGTAAAATAGAAACATTGAAAATGCCGTTATCTATTATCTTTATGCATATTGCTGGGGACCGAAATTAATACAACAAATTCATCGATCACACTTTAACGGCGCAACGCAACCAATTATAAAAAAATATTTTCAAGGTCAGGCCTTGTCTACTTTTGTAAAATATTTTTTTCGGATTTTTCTTTATATGAAATTAAAAAAAAATATTAATTAATATTTACAATTTTTGTGCTCATTTTATATACAATTATTACGCTACTTATTCGAATATCACAATTTTTTATTTACACTTTATTTCTATTTATAACTTTCCGGGGTAAGGACTTACAGTATTTCACAAATTATTCTCTGGTTTCTTTATTTTTAATAACTTTATATAAATTCTTTTTATTCATTTTGCTTTTTAGTCTAATTTCAATTTTAGCTGATCTCGCTTCAAATACAGGATACTCCGTCAAAATATCCAGCACGCTTTCTTCCCTTGCTGGGTCGGAGATTCACGAGGGGCTCTCTTTGCACTTAAACCTAAAAAATAACCTGCGAACTGCAGCCCCTGCCGGTGGGCGGGATGCGCAAACTTTTCAAATTTTACCGGTTTCTCTAGCTCCCGGTCACCCAAAACTTGCTGCATTTTTACTGAGTGAAGAAGGGCCGCTTCTTGGATCCGGAGGTCCAGAGGAAGCAACCCAGCAAGCATTAGGGCCGAGTGTAGAGACGGTTCTTTAGCTTTTTGCTACCTTCTGCGCAAGCCCTAGATGCACTTGGTTTAGCAACCGTACAATGCTTTTCCTCTCCACCGCCAGCACCCACACGGTGGCAGCGTACAGTATGATGGGTTCCGCCAACGAGACGTATATGGCCCTGATGACCTTGGGGTTCTAGCCACACGTGACCTTCGCAGAAGTTGACAGCTGACGATAAAGGCTTCGTGCTTTTCGGCAAACTGCCCCAAAGTGCACCCTGAAGCTGAGCTTATCGTCAACTGTCAACCTGAGGTTCTTTATCTGTCTCACCTGCGCTATGGGTCTACCGCTCATGCTAAGACGTGGGGAGTCGTACTTTAGCTTCCCGGTAATACCCCATGGCCGAGGTTTTATGAGGCGCAAAGTTTAGCTTATTTCGAAATCTCCATTTCTGAACACTTACGAGAGTCGCGTCGGCGACGCCCTTGATACCCGTAACGCCCTCTCCGAAGACCATCAGGATCACATCGTCAGCGAACGCCTGGCAGCGGATATTCATCTCCTCTAATTCCACAAAGAGGGGATTCAGCAACATGTTCCAGAGCGTCGGTCCCCCAATGGCGCAATGTGTTAAAGGCATTCACACCTTTACTCTACATCAATACTTGCGCTTCGTTTTATTATTCAGATAGCTTCCTTCCAGCAAGCAATCCATCCAGCTAAAATTATAGGAAGTCATCATCACAAGATCAAAAGTCACCATCACAACAAACAACCAACTACGTCTTGGCAACTCGCCATCTGGTAAAACATAAGACGACATTATAATCAAGTCATATTCTTCACTTACATCAAGGGTTTGGAAGTCCACTCAATGCATCCGCCATTGATATCATCATCACACCGAGGCTTGGCCGATACACACCATGTAACCAATAATACGTATGAGGTCTTTGTCAGTCAAGTGGTGACTCTCATGAGCGGCGGTAATCACTTAGTATAAGGTGACCCCAGGGTGAATTCAGGGGGAGCGCCGAGGAGCTTAAAACCCCTCCCCCACTTCCATCAAAATTCACAGAAATGTTACATTTTTGCCTTGCTAAAATGTACCCGCCAATAGGATCAAGTCACCAAATCGTAATCTTGGTTTCGCCACTGGATGACGCCGTTACAGGTTTGCCTTCTAACACTCCAAAAATTATTTGAAGCTTCTATTACGACATTCCCGGAATATTCCTTAGATATATGTATGTATATTTTTTTTTATTTGCATGCGTTAATACATAAAAAGATACTTAGTTAGACTAAATATAATACACATAATTTATTTATCGACCTCAAACATTTTTTACTTCTGACTGACTTCTAACACGATGTTAATATACATGTAAAGTCAAGGACGATATTTTTATCCGCCTTTCGTAGGAAATATACTAATACGTGGGCGAAGCTCGATGTGGACGATGTTGATTATGAATGTTTCATGAGTTTAACAAGTGACATATTTAAATGAGACTCATATAACTTAGATCTTTTTCTATAATGTTTAGTATTAAATCCGATTTTTTTAAATAAAATGTTGTTCGTGATACTCAGTGTGCTGTGAAGAGTTTGTTTTCAGTTATGGTCTGTTCCCGGTCTATAACCATTGCTACTTGTAACGATGCTCTCTCCTTTTCTAAATTTCTTGTTTTCTAATTATAGCAAGAAAAAAACCTACTTATTATTGATTATTAAGCAGTTTTTGAGATGTGAATGTAGAGGAGGAAAAAGAAATAAGAGTAACTAATCATAATTTATTTCTAAGTCAAATGTATAGATTGTAGGAAATGTACTGAAATTATGAATTTATCTATATATTTTTATAACAACACAGAAAAGCGGCAATTTTTTTTAATTGATTGAAGCCATTTTTTTTCCAAAGCCCAATTATAAAATGTATATTGAAGAGAGATGAGTACAAGAAGAGAGATCGGAAGAAAAGTCGTATAGAGAGAAAGAGAGGAAGCCTTACTGTTGTGACTTGTCCCTAACTTGTCACGAAACCGTACAATACGTTGAGCTGCATTAAATGACGTCGTTTGGCGAATCTATTACTATTAATAAACAAATAATCTTTATCTTCACCCTTAGCATTAGCACCACCTGTAACGGGCGGCACCGGAACCGAGTCCAATGTTCCCATAACTACAACCACTCAGGAGTCGACGGCTGAGAAAGTAGCCGCTGAAGTCGCCCACAAACTTAATATGGAGACTTGGCAGCTGGTTGCTATCCTTGTTGGTAAGTTAACGCGTCTATTAAATTTTGCTTACTAACCTATATAATTAGTATTTTTTATACCTACCTATATTTTTTTTAATGTTTTAAAAATAACCTACAACTATTTGCAACCTAACATTCCTAATTACTGATATATAAAATATACGTCAGATTATGAGGGCCCCACCTCCTCCCTTGATAAGTGAATCAACTAGAATGTACCATTACAAAAATAATTCTACTTCTCTTCGTATTTCTTCAAACAAACAACGAACATCGTATAAAAATAAAAGTACAATCTCTGGGAATGGTGATGAGTGACAGTGGAACGCAGATAGAATAATAATCTAATTTAAAATGAAAATATTTATTTACCGCAACAAAATACAGATAAAATTAGCTTATATATACCAAATGTAATAGTTTCCTTAGGTACAAGTTGTCGATAGTTTTAAAGTTAATCTTAAAGAGAACTATTTATATTTATATTTTCATGACATAAATAAGCTAAGATATCCAAGCAAAACAATTAATAATTAAATAAGCTGATGTATCAAATTTGGTATAATGGAAATAATATAAATAGTATCCTGGAACATTATTCACACCCGGCTATCTGATCCCAAACTAGACTAAGCTAAGCTTATTTTCCTTTGTAAATACATAATTATATAGATAATTCAGATATCAGAACAAACAGACATGTTCAAAAGTCTGTCCTGGGGGGGAATCGAACGCACGACCTGAAACGCAAGTACCTTACTAACCACGCGAACCGGCCCTTCACTTAAAATATTTTACATAATTAATTTACCAGGCATACAAATTAACGATCTCGTTTAGATTATAAATTTTAATTATTCGACAACTTCTGGAAATCAAGGACTAAGTGAAATTTAATTAAATTCCTGTCATCTGTGAGGGAAAAGTCTACGTACTCTAATTAAAAATACAATACTAATTCTGTAGCAATGTAGAGGTAATTTATTAATGTTATTAAAAACCAAACTTCGAGAGCAAATGTGATGTTAATTTTTCAAATTTATTTTAGGCTTTTACCTCTTTCGTAAGTCCTTAATTACAAATAACAATGTATCATGAAATTATCCGATATTATGATATTGCCATCACTCCTGCTCGGACTAGTCTAGGAAAGTATCACTGCTGCGTATATTTTTGCCAAGGAGTGTAGTTTAAAGGGAACCATGCATAATGAAATTATTCCTAAAAAGACTAATCATCATCATGTGCGTTTACTGCCGTGCATTACTTCTTTAATTTTCTCCCCATCATCAATGAATCTTTAAGTTCTTAAATCGTAAATTCGATCTCGATTAGGATCTGAACCTGAACTCAACCAAACTAAATGTTTGCCACAGGGGTGGGCGTAGTCATCCTCGGCATATGTTTCTGCTGCATCCGGCGATGTTTCCGCAAGCGGCGCTCGAAGGACGGCAAGAAGGGTATGAAAGGTGTCGACTTCAAGTCCGTCCAACTCCTGGGCTCAGCGTACAAGGAGAAGGTAACGTGTGAACATTAAAAGTAACAAAATTCACAAGCAATAATACTAATTCAATATTGTAATATAAATTTTTCAATTTAAATACGGCACTTGCCCACAAAGCTTTATGGATCTATCGCTTTGACCTTTCTTGGTGGGAGTAACCGTGACCTTTCAAAGGGCGGTTTTAATTTAGAATCAAAAATAATTTCTATTTTAGATATTTTAGAAGTCATCACTTTAAATAAGAGATTTATTTATAGCGATAAATTTAGTCAATACAAGTATATAACGCCAAGTGGATTTGCATATAAATTTAGCAAAATGTCAATAAAAATTGGAAAAGAAAGTATTTAAAAATGATTGCGAAACTGACGCTGATTTGTCAGATAGAAATGTGTTTCGATTCATTACATGTAAGTTATAAGCTATTCACATAAAGTTTGCCGCGGGACGTGCATGTAGGTTCAGCCGGACATGGAGGAGCTCACCGAGAACGCCGAGGAGCCCGACGACGGAGACTCTAAGAAAGAGGAACAGAAGTTAGGCAAACTTCAGTATAAGGTAACTAGTTATAGTACTGTGCACGCTGGGACTTGGAACCTGTATGTATTCTAACTTATATATACGTTGTTATTCATATTTCAGACGTGTGTTATGTAAAAATTATTATACCTTGTTTCGTAGCAAGATAGAATTTTTGTTAACAATCATGATTATGCCTAAATGCCATGGACGGCGCCTATTACTTTTTTTAACACTTTCATCGGAAACGTTGTAATTTTGTGAAATTCGTGAGATAAACTTACACGAAAAATGGATAGCTAATGCTATAAGGTAATGTGAGAAAGTTGCTCTTCGAAACAAAATTTGTTTTTTACCAATTTTAACGTAAAAAGCTTTGTTACCAAAATTCTATCATGCTGTGAAACAAGACATTCATTAATATACATAGAATGCATTTTATTCTTTGAAATCTATATTTCTGTTTGCTTATATGTTACTTACAAAACTATCTCATTTGTCATGTCATAATGTTCTTTTTTATAAATGTTACAATTAGATTTTGTTTCTCAGCTGGAGTACGACTTTAACAGTAACAGCTTGTCGGTGACCGTCATACAAGCGGAGGAGCTGCCCGCTCTCGACATGGGCGGCACGTCCGACCCCTACGTCAAAGTGTACCTCCTGCCCGACAAGAAGAAGAAGTTCGAAACCAAAGTCCATCGGAAAACGTTGAGCCCTGTGTTCAATGAGACATTTGTCTTTAAGGTAAATCATTTCTATATCATCTTCGGGCATTTAGAAAAGATGGCACTCGCCCCGTAACCCACAAAGGTTATCCGCGACGGTGCATATTTTATTTTATTTATTTTACTTTAATTTGATCTCTGTACAGAACGTACCATATGCGGATGCAATGAATAAAACGCTGGTATTCGCCATATTCGACTTCGATCGTTTCTCGAAGCACGACCAGATCGGAGAGGTAAAGGTGCCGCTGTGCCAGGTGGACCTCGCGCAGACCATAGAGGAGTGGCGCGAGCTGCAGAGCGTGGAAGGTGAAGGTGGACAGGTGCGATATAAAAATAATAAGAAAAAAACCAATAACAAAAAAATACAATACGTGCAGTTGATTTTTTCTTCTAATCAACTGAATTTGAAGTATAAAAAGTTAATCTGCTTATCTTATGACTTGCTTTACTTCAATAATATCTTAGTATAATAATACTAAAGTTTTACTTTTCAGCGAAAGTGATTTCGTCAGTGTGGTAATTTGACAATATTTGGGTTTTGTATTTTAGCTATTCGAATAAATGAATGATTCAACTGCCCCAGATAAAACGTCTACAGTAAAAAATATAGTTTGTTATAAATCAATTATATAAATGTCTACTATTAAATTCAAATATATTTAATGCAGCGGAACATAACGTTACATCTTACTAGGTGTACTAATTGAAAAAAATTCTAAACTTTAAAACCATAAATAGCAAATGTTAACTACATACGAATGTGTTAACATATAACAGACACCCAGGTCACATCAACAATGTATAGTATGTACACAAACTATTAAATAGGTACATTAATTTAGATATATATATAACATGGTATCATGCACAGTATTAGACATAAGGCAACAAAGAAAAGAAATACATGTAAGCGCAAAATCGACTAAGAGACGACTTTATCTTTTTTTTCTTAGCTTAATAACTGACAAAACACACCCACTGATACAGCCATTATAACGCCTTTCACGAATCACTAAATCACATTGTATTTAATGCATACGTATACATTTATTATATATTAAACGATCGATGGATTTGTTTTGGCAGATCAGCATTATTTACGACATTATACTATTCTTTCAAATATTTGATCAGTAGTTATTTGTTCATAATAAAATATAGGATTTCTATTTGAAAAATTTACAAAAAAATTGAAAGAATGGTTTACTTTTTTTAAATCTACTGCACTTTTTAAACTGAGGGCTCTTGACAAAGCTGTTAAATCGGAACCGTATTAGTTATTTTTCTTATTAAACTTTTGTTTATTTCCATCGTGTCAAGATACCTCTGTCAAATGAGTCGTCATTTATTTTTCCGAGCAAAAAAAATTAATTTCGACGACAAAAAATGTATTTACTTGGTTTTTTTCTCTTTTTCTCCATATTTTCTCTGCTCTGCTTGGCTGTGTTTGATTGTGTCCTGAACAATCTTGCATGCCGCTTCAAAAACGAAATGATCATTCACGTAAGTATTATTTTGAGACACATCAAGATGTAATATAAAATGTATACGACGACGAATACGTTTCATGGATGTTATAAATACACAAATAATTGGAACATATATAACTAGAAACATTACCAATGATACCATACGTTATGTCATGAATTGTATAAATGTTAGGTTATAAATATAGATATATAGGTGTACATTTGAACATTGGGATTTGAAACATGATAGTCCAAGGAGATGTCTATAATTTGGTCACCTTACCTTTAATCACCCATTATACCATATTATTATTTAGTTTTGTCGAATCTATTTTTTAATCCATCCAACACTCTATTTAGTTTATATTGCGGCTGGGGAATGATGCATGCAAATCGTTCACACTCCTGTTCTCCATTTGAACTGTCATTTGTTGCTAAAAACTAACACTAAATTAATTATTAACTAAGTAACTTTTATATCTCTATTCGGAGTTCAATTTCACGAAAACAAATGGCATTTCAATAGTACTGTTGTAAGTGACAGTACACTAGCACAACCCGAATTCTTCACGTTATGTTTTTATGCACTAAATTTGGCTACAGCGTCTCATCTTGCGCGAGTTGAAACTTAAAAAAGATGCTAACAAAATTTCGCATTGTATTAAAAATTAACCTTACATTAGTTCATAATTTATCAGGATCCATACTTTTTACTAATTCAAGCAGACATTAACGCTAACTGTTAATTAACGAAAAGCTGCTCGATCATCTTTACATGCAATTCAATACATTGTATAATCCACATGATGGTTCACGTTAAAGTTAAGCAAATTCGCAATCAATTAAAAATAATAATTAACATACAAATGATTATAAGTATGTTACAGATCGCCATCTGGTGGACGACAGAAGAAACGTGTCAGAGAATAGTAACAGTATTTTTGTTGTATTTTTATTTGTTTACATAAATATCACTTCAAAATAAAAAATGACAATGCATAAATATATTTTTCAACATGACCATAAATGTTGAACAATGTTATGTCGTAATAACATGAGAATATAATTTTCGACGACACAAATTAGTTGTAGAACCTATCATTTGAAACCACCGGCTAATGCATTTCACCCTGTAGCTTATTTATTTTTCTAGCGTGATGTACCGACCTAATTATGTATTCGTATATTGATGTGTAGTATTATAATATATCCTCTAAAGAGGTTAACCAAAATCAGTTTTCTATTATACATATTAAATTTATTTTTATAATTAATGCATTCATCATATCCCAATATTTTGGACCTTCTTTAGAGGATTTATATCTACCTATATTGTAATTAATACATGTATATGTGTATGTACTTACATAGCCCGCTACTAGATAATTGCGATCTGTTCCTAAAATGGTTGGTCTTATCGCGTCCTAGAGAACATAGGTCAATATTTTATAAGGTCATATGAGGTCGATATAAAGTGCAGAGTGATAAGGATCGCTGCGAAGGTGAGCATACATCATTTCCATTTGATGATTTGAGCTGGGTGTTAGAGTGCAAAGACATTGGCTTCATTTCGGCAACAGATCGTAATGTTATGAGAAAATTTTAATATCGGCGAGATTGCTTTATAACGATATGTTTTAGGTTTGTTGTGAAGTTGATTTTTGTTCATCCTATAGTGTTTTGTTGGAAAGTTTATGTACCGTGTTTTATTTCAAGTTTTTAGATGGATTGACGTCGATGTGCTAAAACGTTATATGTAACGCTATGAAAATGTTCGTGAAATGATACATTTTACGGTTGACTGACTAGTTGCAAACTCCATAACCCAAAAGGCTACCTGTCCCCGACACTTACTTGGCTATGCCATCCCCAGCACGAGCGTCCGCACAGTTTTTCGACTCAACGACTACTATCGGCATAATTTACACAAAATCTAACATGACAAACATTCACTTGCGTCTCGAAAATCTGTGCCGATTGAGCAACCCATGACAACGCTTTTAGGAGACCCACACAGAGCTATTGTTTGTTTTGATTTGTGTTTTTAACAAATTATATGCCCTTATCCGCCCTAAGCCGCGATTTGATACCCAGTATGATATTTATGTGTTACATTTAGCTTATCTGAGCCGATACTTAACGTAATGGATTCCTCACACAATATCCTAAATCTTTCTTCCAAATATTCACTATCCAAATATCCTACTGTACCAAAATTTATTTCACACATTGATACAAATGGTTAGGGTTATTTCTGATTACAATAAATATAAAATCTTACAAACAATCACAAAGTAATAGAATATAAATAAGCACAAAACTCTTTCAGTGTGGATCAATCAATGAGTTATTAGATAAATGAAGAGCGTATAATAATACCGAGAGTGTGTATACGTGCATTATAATCAAAAACGTAAGACAGTAATGCACGCATCGGAATATATTTTTCAGGACAACAAGTTGGGAGACATTTGTTTCTCGTTGCGGTACGTACCGACCGCTGGAAAACTAACTGTTGTTATTTTGGAAGCGAAGAACTTGAAGAAGATGGACGTTGGCGGTCTATCAGGTAATCTCTTTCCTTTTAAACAAACATACTAGTTAACACGTGCAACTTCTTTGAAAACAACACTGATAACATTTGATGTCTAATTTCAGGGATTTTAGGGTAATTTATTCTTTGTACATGATTGATCAACGCTTGACTTTCCATTACATAATATTAAGAATGCATGAGTAGTCAAATAAATACATTTCATAATAAATATAACTACTTACATAGATATATTTGATAGCATACCATAAATATAAAGTAGGTAAACGTCAGCTTCCAAATAATCTCTGGCAATGTTACTGTCCATAAACCACTGTTACCTGTTACCCATAAACATTTTCCTCACACGTAAAAGTCTTAGCTCATTATGCTAACAATGGCGTTTGAATTCCATTTTGATATCTCTCTTTAATAGTTAACGGCTTAGAACGATATGCTTAGAGTAGCCGAACGTAGAGTTATCATTAACCAAAATAATCAGACCGTCATTTGCCAAACGATGAGGGCGTTAACATTTCCTGTTTGTAAACTGCTGCAGCGTAAAGTTGATAACGATTCCAGCGCCGACCCCTGCACATATTTGTAAAATCGCAAAAGCTTTTGTCACAATTATAATCAGCGTTTTAATCCGTAAAATGAATGAAGCAGTCATTAATCGCTAGCCATTGAATATTTTCAAGGTTCTTACAAAATCTAAAATTTCTGGTCAATCTATGGCAATAAGTTTAATTCGAGATACCAAGCCAGGTATACAGTAATCGTGATATGATGATTGATGCCAAGAAAAATAAAATAATATTTTGTCCATTTAATTATTGGATTCAGCTTTGTGAATGATGCACTTTAAAAAAATGGGTAAATTAAATTAATTTTTTGTTTTATTAAAACGTATAACATTTTTCTGTATGCACTGAAGATTATTTTTAATGAATAATTATTAATTATTATTAATATTGGATTTAATTGATATACACTACGCGTATTTACGGGCACCTTCCACCCTTAATCGTTAACCGTGGGTTCCCACTGGCGTATAACTGTGTCACTATACAAGCTTTGTCTCTGGAAAACTGAGATCACAACATGTTTCATATGATTGTTTTCGGCAGTGTACACCCACGGTTCATGCATAAAACACTTAAACATCTTACACACAACCCATGATTGGATGTAGAAGAATCATGTTCGTTTATTATAATTCCACATTACTCTCAATTTGTCAGTTTTAGGGGTAGTTTAGTGGGCTATCTTTATTAAAAAGAACTATATATAATACAACTTAGAAGACGCTAAACTATAGGTATATCTCATATTGTATACATGGTACATCTTAGTAACATGCATACAATATGAGATATCATACCATTTGTACATATATCATTTGAATTGTGATACAATTGTTGTTATTTGTCTAATGGTTAAACTTTTTTTTCATATCCGGACGCCTCGGTGTGTGGCGACAGATCCGTACGTAAAGATAGCACTCATGCAAAACGGCAAACGTCTCAAGAAGAAGAAAACGAGTATCAAGAAATGCACACTGAATCCCTATTACAACGAGTCATTTACTTTTGAAGTACCATTCGAACAAATACAGGTGCGAGCCGAGATTTAAACAAAAAAAATCAGTGTTACGGCGCATGCTACGGACCGGTCTCGAATGCGGAAAGCGCAGTTGTACACTGCATATTATAGTAGCTTAACTCTTTATGTCGTTTGCTTCCGCCATTCGAAGTTGCCTGTACCATGTGTGTATTGGTGTTGTGTACTAATTGTTGTGATACTGGACGTACCACCACTTGCATCCGAACCTGCCCATCCTTTGCCGATGTCCTTTTGTTATGACTTCTGGCAGACTCAAAACAGTCACTGCCATTTTGTGGACAATACGTATCTCTAGTATACATAGTTCTGGTATATAATATACTATTATGTAGATACGGAGTAATTATCAAATTATTCTCCCTTCCCTTATTTATTCCATTTATCAGTATAATTCAAAGCAACATTATTTAATCTCTTCATTTGTTGAATGTTGACCTCTAGCCGTAATAACGCGTTACAGTTAGAGGTTTTCGGTTCTTTTTGAGGTCTAAATATATTTGCTTTGTTTTATATGAAAATCCACATCAACTTCATACAAAGTGGTGTTCGAAAAATCTCCCCTCGTAACTGCATTATAATTTTGGTGACTTCAAATTGTAATTACTTATGGTTTGAGGAATCCAGTCCCTCTTTCTTCTTCTGTATTTCTTCTTCTATAATTTCATCTATTTACATTTAGTTTCTTTTTATCCTTAGTAGTTACCTCATCCATTTTATATTTTGAACCCTACAAAAAAAAACGAGGTAAGGAACAAGTCCAAAAGTAAGTAAGTCATATTTGTGTGTTCATCAATCTTTGTTGTTTAGATGTGTTGTAGATATATATGTAGTAGGTATATGTTTGCTCTGAGCTTTTTGCATGAACATACACGAAATATGCAGCAACTACAAACGTTACGCAATACAAAGATGCAGCCAATTCACTTATTGGTCATTGTCTTCTTTCTCATATTTTAATAGTTATTTCTTAGATGGTAACTTATAAAGACTTTTTTCATTATTGGAAATCGTTTGAACAATCTCTATTAAGCAAGGTAAAAGTATCTTATATTATAGATTATGTAGACGACCTGAAGGTATTTCTCTGAACGTTATCTAGAAAGTCGTCATTTAATTTATCTATATGAATTTCATATGTCATTTTTAATATATATCACAATTAATTAAAATTAAACTATTTATCACGCTGTAACAAAGTAAAAAATTAGCTAGATAGAAGATTTCAAAAGCACACTTTCACGCTGTAACACCAGGGGCAGACATAATCAAAACTAGTTGTGTCTACCGACTTTTGAGTTAAATGTAACCATAAGACGCCATTTGATACCAAACATAGTCCCAAAATGTAAATGCTGACATTAATCCATTAAAAACACATTTTTGACAATCTGTGGGCACCGCCAGTTTTGACCGTATACCAGTAAAATATAAAACACTAGTGACCCGCCCTGTCTTCACCCTTGTACCACTAATTATGTTGATCCGATCGCTACGCAACACAGGAATGTCCCAATCTGGACAATCCCTGCAAATTTCATCGAAATCGGTCCAGCCGTTTCGGAGTCTATAGGGAACATACATACTTCGCTTTTTATATCCTATTTTTTTGTCATAAAAAGTATCCTACGTCACTTCTAGTACCTCCAAGAATATGTGTATAAAGTTTCATGATGATCGGTTGAGTAATTTTCGCGTGAAAGCGTAACAAACAAAGTTACATTGACATTTATAATATTAGTAGGGATGCAGGATTACCCATAGATAGAGAGTTATTGTATGGATGACAAGACGCCGTCTATATCGTGCGCACAGTTCCGTAGTTCTGTTTAGAATTTGTGTTTATTTTTCACAAGACACTATTATATCGACCTTATAATCTATCAACAAGTGCACCGTAGTCATGGAAAATCCCCTCAATTATTCATAGGGTCATATCATCCGTAAAATTAAGCTCCCAAAGTCCGCCTTAATTAGTTTAGTTTGTTCTTATCCTTTTCAGTTTGTGCATAATAATAGATTAGTATTTTTAAAGCCAAATGGAGTGCCGTTGAGTCCTTATACATTATCATTCTTTTCAATAGAAAAATTGATATTATAGTCGATCCATTGAAGCTATAGAATATTTTTAAACCTAGAAACATAATTAATACTCTATAAAGGCTGCATTTCCCTCGTAGTACCATAGCTATGCATTACTCTGGTAACTATATTGAGAAGTAATAACCTTAAACTGTCACAGAAAGTGAATCTAGTGGTAACGGTGGTCGACTATGATCGCATCGGCACTTCGGAGCCCATCGGCAAGGTGGTACTGGGCTACAACGCGTCGGGAACAGAGCTACGTCATTGGTCAGACATGTTGGCTAGCCCGCGGCGCCCGATCGCGCAGTGGCATACCCTCAAAGATCCTGATGATGGAGAGAAGAAGGATTAAGAATACCAAGGTAACTCACTCACCTTACTATAAAGTTTGCTTACAAAACGACTTAGATTCAAATCAAATCACAATTGCAAGAATACTTATGATAATAAAAATAATCGTCGCCTCTTTGTAAAGTGCCTACGAACGAAACGGTACATTCTCAATAATTCATGAAACTGACAATCGGAAAACGATCGGCACCCGTTTAGAATTTGCCTAGTCCGATTATAAAGTGCCTGCCTTTACAATCGGTCGGTGACTACACATGGTACATTCTGCATTTTTTTAAATTCCCAGTTTTAAAATGAGAATTATACATTTAATACATGGTTGATCTCTAATGAACCGTCTTCTCGATTTCATTCTTCTACCATGAAAACGGCGGCCAGAGATGAGAAGCTGACACTCTCTTGCCTAATCCATCATAATAATCCGCCGAAGTCTCCCTGGATGACCAGGAAGATCGGCCCCTACCCCTAATCCTTCTGTATTAATTGCATTAATTATTAAAGGCATGATTTAACAGTTTATTTGTCGTAATTCCAGACCCTCGGAGCAGCATCACTTCACGGATGAACGAGTTCGGAGTATAATCGCCTTATCATTTATTAACCTATCGACTGTACCAATTTTGTTAACTTTCCTAAAGTATTTTCGAAGGTTTGACGTAGTTTGGCTTCTGATATTTAAACAAAGCGAGTTATTTGTTACCGCTTAATAGTTCTGAAAGACATAAAAACATTACCACAAAAAAACTGTATTTTATCACCTTGCATCTAAATTAATTAATACATTTTCTTTCCTGATTTAAATTATTACGTATGCTTCGACAGGTTAATTTATTAAATCATACAAATAAAAATTGTATCAATTAAGAATATAAAGCAAAATAAATATGTAATAACAATTCTCAAGAACTCCTTCTATTAAACTGCCTACAATTTTTACTTTAGTTTTTCCGCATAATTTTAATTGTTGATGGCGTATAAGTCTCAACACTCGATTTTCGTTAAGTATAATGTAGTTTTTGTTGAAACAATAAAGATCAGTATTTTTTTTAAAGAATAAACAACATTTTACCGACATAGGTATATTAAAAAATTGCTTTATCTTATAAAATATCTGAAAGAGGCAATTTTGTAGTTATCCCAATTAATTAGGAACATGTTCCTTGCTAAAATGTTATTTCAATAACGTTAGGAATTTTCGTAACTGGTTTAACATATAACGTGATTAGTAACGTAAAATCCTCAAGATAAAAGCGTATTTTAAACTAACATACAAATCCTGTAACCTAAAATCGCTATGTAAATAAGTTAAATCCTGTTAAATTTATTACATTCTATTTTATTATCATATAAGTGTTATAGTATTGATACCTTACCTTTTAGTATAAATACAGCGTTCCTCCAAAGAAGATTAGTGGTTCGTATGTAGTTGGCAAATATATAAATTATAGCTTGATGTTAGCACTTACTTGTTAATTTTGATTCAAGTGTGGTTACTTTGCTGGTGTAAAATGACATTTTCTTTGGAGGAACCGTAGCCTATAACTGTATACCTAATTCCCCTTTCCACTCATGACATTATAATAAGGATTCTCAATAATAATATAAACATAAAAGTTCATACATATTAACAAATTTATTGGGGAATCTTCAGAAAAAGCATTAAAATACCAAAATAACATTGAAGCTAGTCCAATTTATATGACTAGGGAATATGATATTTAAATAAAGAAATTGTATGATACACTAATTTGTTATTTAATAATCATTAATAGATTCCTGGGACAATGATATTTAATAGACCGCCCGTTGTCTTCTCAAATATAGGTACTTAGTCAAAATATATGTACCAATTGAAGTCATAAACGGACTCATCACCAATATCTTATTACAAATTTATAAATAAAGCATGGATAATTGTTTTTTTTTATTGGTGTGAATAAAATAGGTAGAAGCTAAAAGTTAAAATAAATACATTATTAGCTATTGCTTGTATGTTGTTGATCTGATGCCTATGTTACTGTGTATATAATTGTAATCACATGTTAATTAAACAAACACATATACCACATAGATATAGTTAAGAAGTTGGAGTATGGAAGAGTACATGATAGGATTGCACCATCACGAGCATGTAGACGATTGTTCAAGTTAATATATAAAGCTATATAAAAAAATAACTTGTTAGTTTGTATATTTCTTGCCATATTTTCTATTTCAACAGATTTAAAAATATTTCTATGAATACTTTGTCGGATGTGGCGATTAAAAAGAATTAATATTTTCTTAATTTGTTGAATTAGAAAACATTATAACAACTTTAATATTAACCTCGATACGTCCCTCTCAAACGTTCGAGTTTCTGTAGCATTGACAATATAGACATTCAAAACGCTATTTACATTATTATATCGAATATAAATTTCGTAATATTAAGATAAATTGAATGTGAATTCATTATACACTATATTGTTGAAGTCTTAGTCTATTTTCAACCTTCCTCTTCAGACTTTTTTAAAACATCTTAGTGTTTGAAAAGCGGTTCACCATGTTATGTGATTCCAGATATAATGGATGTGTAAAAGAATAAACAATTTATTCTATTCGCAACTTTATTCATATTGATAAATATATTAGAGCCTTGACCATAATTTCTATTACATATTGATAAAATTATTATAAATTTGAAAAAATTTCAATGTAAATTCATTACTATTCAACTAACATGGAGTGTAATATAAACAATACTCATTAACACCTAGGTAACATTGTACATGGAACAGATGATAAATGCCAGCGCTTACTTGATTTTTCACTCTCAAACAGAATTAATATGATTGTATGTTCCTGGGTATATTATGTAATAGCAAAATTCATTCAATGTCATCAAGATATATATGTTAATAATATCAAATGTATATAGTATATGTATATTAGTGCAAAATTCATATCACTTGCCTCATAAATAGTTCTGATTAGTGTTATTGCAAATTTTATTTAGAAAGGCATCAACTGTCATAATTTTGGTTAATCTTAAACAATATATTATTATGTAACTGACAAGATTGTCTATAATACATAATGACATAGATATGTAGTTTTATTTTTATCAATTCTTATCAGTGTGTCAAAGCATTAATTCATAGCACCTCAAGAGAAGCAAAAAAAGACAAATACAATCAAAGAATAGTTTATTAAGCAATAAATGGTATAACCTAAGTAATTTATTTATAGAATTATCTCCACCAAACATTAATTTTCTAGAAGAAAACACATTCTATTGCATAATCCTTAAATGGTCCTATATAGAATACAAAATTTATTACTATAAAACAATAGGAAGACTAGTAATACATTTATTCATGAGTTGTCCAAGTTATATTTTTAATAATTATTCCTAAAAATATGAAGGTTAAATTAATATGTGAAGCCCAAGGCATGTACATATTTTTTTTAATCATGTTTTATTCAGTTTTGATTCTTTGATTACAATAAGTCAATAATTCACACAATATTTGTAAATTGATAAAATATTAGATAAAACTAATAGAAATAAATATAGGGGTTTAGATTATAAACAATACTTTGCAAACACAAGTAACATAACTAGCTAAAAATGGAAAAGTAATGTATTCTACAATTTATTTCATATGTAAAATGTATATGGCATTACATTTAGTTGCTAACAATTTTTTTGCTGTAGCTTATATCATAAATAAATGAAAAACTTTAGGAAAACAATCCACCTGGAATATTACCATTTTACAAGGGGTCAGTTTGAAACTGACATCTATTGATTATATGTAGTATATTATGTGACTAAAATAGAGGTAATCAAGTCACATTAATACATAACAATTAAAAAGTTACAAAGTTTTCTTCATAATCCTAATATTCACTTATTTACAAATTTCTATTTCTATTTCAAATTTTATTATTCACTTTCAGGCATATATCAAAAACTTTTTCAAGGAAATCTTTCAACTATCATCATAATATCTTCGCTTCATTGTTCTGTACTTCTTTAACTTATACAAAGCTTCAATCTCCTTTACAACAAATTCTCCATGTTTTATCATTATTTCTATTTTCTTAGGATCAGTTTCTTCACTATTTCTAGTGAAAACTTTATGTAGCCTTTTTCTGAAAAGGTCATAACCTTGAGGCCAATCCCGGCCTAGATAAAGGAGCTGAAACAATATGTCATGAATAACATTATTCGGGATGCATGCCTCATATTATAAAAATAGTTCAGCTATCTCAATACTTACAGTTTTATAAAGATTAATAACAGACTTTCTCTGGCTCGCCATAGTTCAGAGTCCAACTAAAACTAGCCTTCAAAAAGAAAACTGACGTCAAATGTTATTACTGTTATATGAGATACTTATAGTTACCACGAACTTAAGTAGAAATAATGTATATTGCATACTGCAGGTGCACAGCTCACGATATTGTTGGTCATTTATGTTGACATTTGTTGCTATCACTTCACTACAGTACATCATTCACTACGTAGATTCTCATATCAAGTATCAACTGATAAAATCGTAAACAAACTGGACATGTCATAATTTCTCAAATTATTATAACTAAATTTAATTGCAACTCATACTTTTTTAAAACATTTATATCCACTGTTTTCTTACAAATCATCATAATAGTGAAATTAAATTGATTTAAAAATGTTAATGATATAAAAATAAGGTAATGTTGCCGCAAAGATTGTTCTGCTAATTGTTAAATGTCAGCTGTCAAAGAAATATTAGTCAATAAGACATACTCGATTACCGATGTGCCAAACCGTAAATTTTTCGGTTAAGCCTAATTAATATTTAGCGAAAACCGAATCAAAACTCGCTTTACCCAAACCGAGTCATTCTTGAATACTGGACTACTTAGGACTACTTAGGAGATCTGGGAGATACTGTCATAGTTTCCTTCAGAAATTATTTCGTCAATCTTTTCATTTCAATAATATTGTAATGTTCGATTTTTTTATTGTAAAAGTTCATTACTACACAGAGTAATTATAAAGAGGTGATATTTTATTAAAATTACCTTCTCTTCTTCGCCCGATAAACCACGCCATTTGGTCAATTGCTCGTACAGTCATATGGGAAGTTACTTTAATGAGGCCCAAGTCCCTTTAGACATACAAACAAGACATGGCAATGGCTATTGCCAACATTGCCATATTACAAGCAAATGATTTCATATAAGTTGCTAAGCAACGAAATATTCGGTTTTAATTATTGATAAAGCACGTTGTTTTCTTTAAAAAAATAGGATCTAAAATGGCAGATGAAGAACCAGGTCTAATTGGCGAAGGTATGTCCAAAACATTATAAGAATTTAGTGTAATTAAAATTAACAATTGACTGGACTGGAATGGACCGGCCGCTCCAGTCCAGCGCTACTGGGTTACCGCACTGAAATAATGTAAATTGGGCATTTTCTACATTACTCAACTTTTTTTGAAAAATAGAGCAAATAGAAGAAGGAGAATTTGAAGACCAAGAAGAAGCAGCAGAAGAAGAACAAGAACCCGAAGAATCAGTTCTAACTGGATATGATCCCGATGATTTTCTATCGGGCGCGATTAACAGCTTGGACTCCACAATACCTCTCGATTTCTTGGAATTTGAGTATCCTTTTAAACGTACCTGTATGATTAAATGATAATTTGTCATACATACATTTAAAATTAAATGAACTCACTACTTACATTAATATAAAAATTGGCTTCGCTTTTCAATGTTAAACTTTTAAGAACACGGTAGCTGATAACTATATATATATATATATATATATATATATATATATATATATATATATATATATATATATATATAATAAATATTGTAAGAGTATTCATAATTCGATTTTTTCTTAACTCTAACTTAATGAAGGTATTCTTTCGGATACAACTGTCTCAAATACTTCAATCTATGCGCGTGTGATGAAACAGTAATATGCTGGGCGTCTGGCAGTATTATAACTTTTATGGATGTCAAAACAAAACAAGCCTGGTTTCGTAGAAGTACTACAGGGGGCTCCGTTGGCAATATAACGGTAGTACTATTTCAAATTATAATTATTGAAATTAAATACAGAACATTCAGTAATTTGTATTTAAAGTATTTGTATAATTAATTTCCGTGTTAATTTTGATATTATATTAGGACAATTAAACATAATGCATCGTACGAGTTTATTTTTCTACAAAGCCGATTGAATTTATTTTCATCTCTTGTCAATGTGCTCGTAATTTTTTTCCTCAGTCGTACAGAGTGGATCCCAACTACCGCATAGCGATAGCAGAAGGCAGAGAGGGTGATCGTGACCCCTTGATACTGCTCTACACGTGGCCGCAGATGGAGATAGACGCAGTATTACGTGACGGAACAACTAATGCTTATTCCATTATGGATTTTAGGTATTTTTATGTGATACTAGCTTGACCTGTATTTATTTAATTACCAAGGAATCTGTATTTCTTTATTACCCGCAGCTTCGGATGCATTTGTGTATTATTATCTGAAAAATGATGTACATCATACATGTAACACATGGCAATAAAAAAATACAGGCAGTCATAAGGAATGTCGACAGAAGTGAAAACTCAAAACAGATGGGAAGACGCGGCGTTAGTTCAAAAATAAATAAATAATCTACAAAAATAAATATAGTTTCTTAACAATAAACCTGAATACATGAAATATTAATTAAAAACGGTTTGTCGATACTCTGCCTGCAAATTAGAATAAGCATGTCGCTGACGTATGTTGCCGATGTTGCACATTTTCCTTTTTTTGCTATTAAATTTATGTTTATCCAAAAATTAAAAGTAAAATATGCTAATCACATTTATCAAACGCGCGAACGATCAAACGTGCATAGGCGTTAAGTTTTCTGAAATATGATAAGTTCCTGCGAAATTTTCTTTATTATCCTTTCCGTAAGAACATTCTACAAATGTTAGAAAACTTATAAAAAGAGATAAATGAAGTCGGTAAACTCGTTCTTAAGATATGGTCCCGCTATTTTACCGATTTTTTGCGTAGCAAAAAATGCTTCTTGCAGTTTTAATGTAACTCACGGACGTCAGCATTTTCTTTAAGACCGATATTTCACATTTGTTTTAATTCCGAGCATAGGTATCTACTCAATTTGATTTTATAAATAATTCTTGAGTTAAAAAGAATATCATTACAGTCCTGACGGTGAGCTGCTTGCGTCCGTCGGCAAAGAACCAGATTACAACTTGACTATATGGAACTGGAAGAAACATAAGATTCTTTTAAGAACAAGTGCTTTCTCTTTTGATGTTAACGCCGCAATGTTTTCTAAATATTGTCCGGGACAATTGACCACGGCCGGTATGTTTTAAAATAAATGCATCCATATTAATAGTATTTATTCCAATAAAAATGCTCCTTAAGTCTTTTTATTGCTATTTATTTATTAGGAGCAGCACATATAAAGTTCTGGAAAATGGCCGAGACATTTACTGGGCTTAAACTAAAGGGAGACCTCGGTAGATTTGGTAAGACTGAAATTTGCGACGTCCTAGGCGTATATCCTATGCCAGATGAAAAGGTTAAGTATTCATTATTAATTGATAAAAATGTGTTCGAACATGTAAATAGTAACGCTCATGAACATCAACAAATCCAATATAATTTTAGTCAAATAACTTCGTAACTTCTTAAACATTTGCGTGTGCATTACTAATAACGAGCAGTGGTGGCTCAGCGGTTTAGGCCCCGACTTACGTACTGTAGAATGCTAGTTCGAACCCAGGCATGCGCTTTACTTTGTGTAATTTATTTCATCACCACTGCTCCAAAAACGATGAAGCAAAACATCGTGAGGAAACCGGCATGTTCTTAGAATCAGCAAATTCGAAGATATGTGACATCCACCAACCCGCACTGGGCTAGCCTGGTGGATTACGGCTCATTCCCTCTCTCGGAGAGGAGGCCTGTGTCCCTGCAGTGGGAAACATTCTAGAAAAGGCCGATTTATAATTTATTGTTATTATTACTACTAACATAATAAAATAAAGTAATGTTAAATATAATTTGGTTTTTAGGTGTTAGGAGCAGTGGTGGCAAGCGTGGTGGATCACGGCCCCTTCCCTCTATCGGAGAGGAGGCCTATGTCGGTCGGGCAGTGGGGCGGCAAAACATATTAAAAAAAGTTTGATTTATTATTTTAGGTGTTGTCTGGATGCGAATGGGGTAATATCCTAGTTTGGGAAGCAGGACTGGTCAAGTTGGAAGTAACACAACGAGGCCGGAAGACTTGCCATAAGGCGCCAGTTGTAAGTATCTATTGTAAAAGTATATTTTTAATAATTCACTCTACTATATGTACCCTATACATTTATTTTGTCAACTAACGTGACCGTAAGTTAAATGTGACGCGTCCCGGTATCAGTCTATTCACAAATACAATATAAAAATGACAATAATAAGATTGGAAAGAGAATCTTCTGTATTTTTTGGTGCTTGTCGGCAGAGTACGGCAGCTCCGCGGTGTGTTGCGAACCGCATACATGACCAATATTCTACACTTCTACACTAATGTTAGAATGTGTATAGGTACCCATCTTATTTGAGGTATCCTTATCCTAAAATATAATTAATAACTTGTATGAGATGATCTTTGATACATCATTTACGTTATCGTCTGAGACAACACGAATTACAATTGTGTACAGCCCTATGCTGACTGATATGCAGATGAGATTCGATATGGGGTAGATAAAGGATTTTTAGAACCAGAGAATCCGTACTCGTAACAAAGTGTCCAATTTGATAAATTCTACTCGGCACACTTATCAGCTTATAAGACATAATTCATTTTGAATACAAATCAATTGGTGTTATATTTAAAATAAAACATTTCAGATTCAATTCATGCTAAGTCCAGCGGGCGACGAGGTGACAACGATCTCCCGGGACGGCTGCGTGCGCGCCTGGTACTGGGACACGGTGGAGCAGGCCGACCCGCCCGAGGACGACCCCGTCGTCGAGCTCAACCCAGTTGCTGAAACATGTGTAAGAAGGCATTAGTATCTTAAATTATTTACATACCATTAGTAATTAAATTGTAAATTACATTGACATACTGAACTAAAATTAAGCCTTACGTTTCCTCTTTGTAAAGTGCCTAGAAAAGAAACGGCACAATCTCAACAATTCGTTAAACTGACAATGTGTTGACCGTTTAGAATTTTCGGTCGATGGCACATATAGAATCTGTCGGTAATACATCGCTTTTGGCGTGTCATTCCTCGTATGATATTTATGGTATCATTTTAGAAGTAATGACACTAAGGACAACTTACAATCACAATCAATTTTAATGCGGTCTCTTAGAATATTTAAGAAGAAAGCTTTGTGTTTATATTGTACGTAAGCAATGAGACATACGAATCGTATTGATATAAAATCGTATGAATATGTTTGCAGGTGCCGGGTTGTCAAATCATGTGTCTTAAACATCAAAAGGACATGTATTGGTATGCACAGGTAAGTTTCTAAGAGTAAAACTTTTAGTAGCAGTATCTACTGATTTTTCATAATTTAAATAAATAAATTAAATATTCGTCTTAGGATGGTAATGGTGGAATTTGGACGGTGGACACGGAAATCGATAAAATAGAGTGCAACCATAATAAAATATCAACGTACCATGCCGGGGAAGTGATGGCCATGGCGGCCCTTCGCTTGGATCCCATACTTCTCACGGTGGGCGGCGATGGAGCGCTACACGCGTATAGTACGGAGAAGCAGATGCTATTGGCCAGATATCAATTTCCAAGCGCTATAACCTGTATGCTGTATCCACCGCACGATGTAAGTTAGTCAACTAATCTTATAAAGAAGAAATAACATTCATGAGATTTTTTTCAGTAAAAGTAAGTCCTGGAACTTATTTTAAGTCTACCGAAGAAGACAGAAAATTTACTTTTTAATAGTAGAAGGTGGCAAACGAGCAAGCGGATATAAAATGATCCCTACCCATAGGCATCAGCAACAACCGAATGAGTTGTAGACGAACGCATCTAGGCAACGGCCTACCTTTAATAAACAGAGGAGGGGATAAACGGATAATAGTTATTTCCTTTTCTTAGTTATCCCCTCTTCCCCTTCCCATCCTTTTCTTATTAGCAAAGGATGGGAAAGTGAGGAGGGCTAGAATTAAGCATCAGGCACCTCAAAATCGACATTTATCTGATTTTCGTCAAAGTCATGTCACAAAGAGGACAAAGAATGATCTTATAGCTTAATATTTGTGAACTGAACACACTTGAGAATAAATGTAGTATTACTTTGTAAGTTTGTATGAAGCGTCAGATAAATTTCAACTCGACTGTGCACGATCCATGACACGACTTCAAAAGTAATGGCCGATATTATTCTTAGCGCTATGTTTAAACCCCATATTATGTTTTTGTTTCAAATATACAACAGTTGTGTGAGATTACAAAACTTTTAAGGTGGACCCTAGTGCTCGTATAGTTCTCGTTGGGTTCGCGGATGGTGTGATGCGAACACTACTGGTACATCCAAAGATATTGCAAACAGCCACTGCCCTTATCGACGTGCGAGTCCACTCCGCTCTGACCATACATAGCGAGGATTCCGTCAACCCCGACGCACTGGACCTAATTTCGGTAAATCAATCTATTATTTTAGTATTATTTTTTATAAGCGTTTCTATAAAAAGATTAGTAAATATAGACAAAAGTCGAATGCAGATTCAAAGCCCCTTCATATCGTGATCCGTTTTTAAACCATTTTTATGTAAGTAGGGGCAAACAAGCAACGAGTCATCTAGATAAGACATCACCGCCACCGATAAATATCCGTAACACGGTGTTGCAGACGCGCTGCCGGGCTTTCATGAAAACTCCCCTTTTTTCTTGAAGGACCCGAAGTCGGTTATACTATTAGCGCTTCAAATGAAAATCAAGATATCTATTAAAAAACGTATAATAAATATCGTATAATATGCTAACGGACTGTTGATGGTATTAAAACTTTAACTGCCTTAAAGAACTAAATAAAGACTAGCTACCTTGTAACTGCAATCATATTGGTTATTGCAAATGTTCACACGTAGGTAGAAATTGTCAGTTATCAGGTAAACTTCTAATTCGCTGACATTTCACTGAATGAATTCTCGAAATTGAAAGTATTCTACTACGTTACTAACTACGTTTTAATGAATGTTATAATACAGTTAGTGGTAGTATTGGTATAGGACGTCCCAGAAGAACATATATCAATAAGATTAGTGTCTAAATCAAAGAATATATAAGGAGTAAGCGAGGAGTATATATGTGTAGATGTATGTCGATGAAGCGAGAGAGGTGTACAAGGAACGCGCCAAATGGAAATCTGAGATCTCTATCTCCTCTCTGGGTTACGTCACATGTTTATTTTATAATTATGTTACAGTTACTAAAGCCCCACTCGAAATCCTTAACGCAAATATCAATCAACGAGCAAAACACGTTGCTGGTAACAAGCGGACAGGACAGTACAATATTTATGTACGAATTGAAATCTGGAACGCCCTTCACTCTCAACAGATTAGGATTTGTAACAACTCCCAGCAACGTGACGTATATGACTTGGAAACCAAACGAGGTATATAGTAACAGGACCTAGAAATATTGATGTATGCGTATTATATCTATAATTAACAAGATGTGATATTTTAAATAGTTTTTTTTGTATAAAATATAAGTAGATTATAAAAATAATTTGCTTATATTTATGTTCACTTAAACTTAACTTAAGCTTTTCTATTAGCTTAAGATGATCTGTTAAATTGGTAAATATTGCTATTTGCCAGTTCTGCAACATGAATTACCTGTGATTACAGTATAAGTTACTTTAATCACAGGTAATTCAAAAACTAAAACCACAAACAGATTCAAAATATAGTATTCAAAAAAGGAAGTTTTTATTTAACTTTTAAAATTTTACCAATGTCAATTTTAACATGTTTTCACCAATTTCGTTCTTTTATGAATAACCTATAAAATTTTGGAATTACAAAATTTATTGCTAATAACATGTTTCAGGAAAGAGTATTACTCTTGTGTGGACATGTTGGTTTTTTAATGGAGGTAGTCTTACCAGAAACTAAAGTCCAGAAATATTCTGAGATAACGACATTCAAATTGGACTTTGTATCTTCTAAGCAGACCATGGTGAAAAAACATTAGTAAGTAATAATGAAATGAAAAATATACAAAATACACCTTCGGGTTCTTAAAAAATCAGAACAAGACGGGCTAAGTGAAGTGATTAAAATGCGTTAAAAAAACACGCATAGTTGCTATTACGAAAACTACCTATTGTTGTTCCATTTTCTAATACTACTACTAGGTGCTACTAAAATGAAATTAGTTTTTCTTGTTCTAACTATCCTGATCAGGAACGAGGTAATAAAATGTACAGTCATTCTATGAATGCAAACTTAAAAGAAAATTACGTAAAAAGACCCCGTTACATATATACCTGGATAAATATATACAGACCAAGCAAATAAAATCAAGTTACAACAGAATTTTAATTATAGTTTCTTTGAAAATTTTGATGCTAACCGTATCAAAATTTTATTAAATCTAGCAATTTCAAATTCACTTTTTATGGGATTTACCATAATGCATTTTGATTTCAATATTTAGCATGCGGTACCGCCCTTTTCCTCAAGAAGAAGACTTGGCAAGTATCGACGAGGAAGCATTGAAAGCTAAAGAGGAGGCAGAAAAGGAGAAAGACGAAGATGAAGAAGAATGGATCGGGGAAATTCAACTAAGTAAGCCACAAAGCGTCTTAATGCAGACCAATATAATAAAACAACTTATTGACGTTTACCCATGGCCACGAGAAGGATTATTAGGACTGATCATGTTTAACATCAACGATCTACGAATGTCGAATATCATTACACTGTGTCCCAAATTATATTTTACCCTCAGTAGTTTTGGATCTTATGGTCTTCCAATATAAAACCCATATAAAATACAATATTAAAAGAATTTTGGATCTGAACCACCTTATATAAGGGTTAAATTCCTAGTTCCTAAATGTACTAACAATACCAACTCCATTACACAATTACACAATTCCATATTTATTCCCATTAGGATTATGTACATGCGTTTCATGATTTATTTCGATATTTATTTTTTCATACCAATCCTATTCCAATTGTAAACAATTGTACATTTTTGGAGCGACGATTATGAATTGCTGCTAATATTATAGTTGAAGATGACATTGTACCTGGCACAACGCTAACATGGGCCGCATATTGTGATGAGGGTGTATGGACGGTTCAGCAGGATACTGGAGCCTTGCTACTTGTAAGGCCGGGTCTTAACAAAATATTCAAATATGGCCCGATACCAGAAGCGTGGACTGAAGATATTACCACTTTAAAATTTATGTAAGCTATTTTTTAAGTCTAAATATCTATCTATGATACATTTTAAGAAAAATATCACGATAAGTATCTAAAATGTTTGCAGATGTGATGGCACCTATTTAATGCTAGGCACAAACACTGGCTACATTCGAGTCGTTAGAATGCCAATGGAAGATGAAGATACAGACGAATACCACTATATGACCTGGAGATTGGCACAGCAGAAACTTTTGCGTAAACTTAAAGGCAGACGTCTCGCCAAAGAAGAGGTTAAAATCTATATGGCTGTAGTGCCATCATATAAAGGTTAAACGAAAAATTTAAACTAACATCTATTTTCAGACTCAACCAACGCCGCGCATTGATTTCAACGACTACTACTATCTACCCATGCATGATTTCTACACGGGCGCTATAACTTGTATCGAAATCAATGCCAATGGAAGGTATATTATTGTTTTCTTTTACCAAATTTGAAAACTGCTTGAGGAGTGAGAACATTTCCATTGGTCCGTCATAGCTTGAGTCGAAAAAGTTTCCACTGTAATCAGACCGCCTCATATATTATTTTCTAACAGACACACATATTTTCTTTGATTTAGCTAAAATAATAAGCTAAATGGTACATTTCAATTCTTAAGATATTTTTATTGTACTGCCTAAAATATTTACCATATATAACTAAAGGAATTACAATTAAATCCTCATTTTACATCTTTACATGTATGAGCATTCTTAATTCGTTTTTCAGTGTATACATTTTTAAGTATTTCTTATCTTTAATTATTTCAGTCATCTATTTACATGTGGAAGAGATGGGAATATTTTTTCTTATGCAATTAACTTTCCTGAACCTTTGCTACCTAAATTAAAAATTGAACCTTCAGAACTTACAGTGAGTATTTAATGTAAATAATCTCTTATAATCTTATTCTCGAGGAGGGATGCGTCAGGCAGGCGGTTGGCCGTAAAAACTGTAGCCAAAACGTATACAATATGGACTGCGTTCATTCTATGTAAATCCCACATGAGTGGGAAAAGAGCAGGGAAATTAGGGAAAATCTCTTATAATTACATAAGCCTACTACCGTAGTCAAAGGCAAAAATATTGAGCTAACTTAATTTATAATAATAATAAATAATTTTATTAATGCTAATACATAAAAGTTAAACTCGTTTACTCTAAGTAACGCTTAAATCAGAAAGTGCCAAAGATGAAGGAACCCAGCACGGTTGACGGAGAGCTTATGTCTCATGAACAACTCAAGCAGAAGGAAGAATATGATAAGAAGATGGCGATAGCCAATGCACACAAGAAACAAGTTCGTGATCAACTCGCCGAACTCACCGTTGAATATAACAAACTGATTAAAGCGTAAGTACATTACTTATTACGCATATTTTTAACACATCTAATAGCCGTATACATAGGTACATCCAATAGTCATAAGAACGCATCAATTAAAAATGTCAGTGTTGAAAATTAAAATTTTATACGGTTTCTAGGAACCGGGCACTGCCATACTCTCAACAAATTGATGTCACTTTGGACCCTCGACCACTGATAGAACAAGAGAAAGAGCTCGATGAAGCCAAAGCACTAACAAGGAGAAAACTTGCTCACCAATTGGAAGCCTCTGACTTAGCTTACCAAAAAATGTACACAAGAAATATAATACAGCTTGATGTCTTTCCCTTTACACTTAAAGCGATCAGGTAGAATATTTTCTCTGATATGAGTTTTGGTATAAAGTAAAATCCTTTTTAATCCAGGCTACGTTATCACTAGGAACCAGAAGATGGTATGTAATTTAGAAAACAGTACGTTACTGTCATCAAGAAAATCTTAATGTCATCAAACCAAATACCATGTTCTGGTATAGTAAATATCTTTGGATATTTGCAATTTGCAAGTTGCGCACCTTTAAGGAAGGCTATTACTAAACTAGTGCGTACCATCGTTTCGACCACATCACCACTTAACATCAGTTGGAATCGTACTCAAGCGCTTAGTTTATTCAATATAAAAATAAACTTTTCTGTAAAAAGATCCGTATGATAGAAAAAATTCCATGTTTGTCTGTACCGCAGTAACATGTATATATATATATTCCATATTTATAAATAGTGACTTGTAAGTGTATACAAACTTATTAATAACACATAATTGTTAATAAACAGGGACCCAAAAATTATGCTTAGACCCCTGCGACAAAAAAATCTTTCCAAAGCGTTCTACGAGCAGTTTGACGAAGTGCATCAGAAAATGGCCGAAGCCGCTTTACGTGGAAGGTAAGCCAAAGATGCTGTATTAAACGATTTTTTCTAAAACATCATTAATCATTCTATTCTAAATTTACATGCTAACCATAGGAATATGAACTTATTGGCATTAGCGGATATTGAATTGAAGTAAGTAAGAGGTGGCATGAAACCGTTATGATGGGAATGATACAGCTAAAAGCATATATTCACACCACTTAAATCGAGATATTGGAAAAATTTGTTTGTTGCACTGATTTGCGCACATCGCACCGGAAATGGATTTGGTTTTGAGAATTTCGTTAATTTTATATTTATGTATGTACTCTCTTACTTTTCCTTGCAAATCTTTTTACTGTGTGTTTGTTTGTTCATTCTTCTTTTCACTACGGCCTTTTTATAAATGTACCGCTGATCTGTTCCTGCAGGTTTTTTTTTTTCTTTTTTATTTTAGGGACTTTTGTCTTAGAAGACATGTCAGTCCCATCGTTCCCCATACACCACAACTCATGCATTAACATTATACAATTATAAAATTGAAATCAGCCCGAGAACCATACTGCGCACTGCTTCTGATCTTTCAGTCGAAGGCTGAGATAAGATGGATTGGTACTCCCCCACACTGTACCTGGTTATATTGAATTTTTTAAGCAGTGCTTCTCTCGCATCCTTATTTAGGACACACTCCGCAAGCAAGTGTTGCACATCCTGGATAGTGTCGCACGACTCACAATTAGGCGATTGCTTCTTCTTCATCAGGAAGGCAAACCTACCATACGGAATATGTCCGGAACGAAGGCGCAGAGTCAATACAACTGATGACCTGTTTAGTCCACACCTATCAAACCAAGGCACTTGAGGGAGTTGACTCTGTATTGTTCAGTTCCTGCAGGTTGTTCAAGAATGTTACGTCAACAATATACTTCATTATAAAACTATCAACAATACTCAAGTATGGTCTTTGCAATAAAATGGTAGGCCAACAATTTTATTGCAGAGACTTTAATTATAACTTATAATAATACATTGGTGTCGTGCTGTTGCATGATATTTTCCGACATCCTTCACACCAAACAATGTTTTTGATTCTGTTTACATTTTTTCGAAAATATGTACTATTGTCTTAGTGTTTATTTATGGGTATCATTACGTAGACGGGCGGAGTCCATCGCACGTCGGGTCATTTCCAAAAAAGCGTCCTGGGGCCCTCCGCGAGTGGCTTCCTTCCTGCTGGGGTTACCGCCTCGCGCACCGCATCCGTTAAAAAAAGCCGTCAAGAATTATTACCAGCGATTAAACCGTCACCATCTTCAATTTATTGAGGTATTTTTGAGATCTTATGCATAACACATGATTACTGATTGTACATAATCTTATAACTTTAAGAAGTTTATTATTACATTTTAGATAAATCAATACTATTTTATAGCAAGTTAAACAAAACACACGCCATATACACACATGCCATACAATATGTTCTCATCCTTGGCCTCAAACCCGCAGTAAATAAATATTAAAATTCCCAAACAAAAGACGTAATTTACATATAGATTCGTGTTCACACATTCACAAGTTTAAATAATTTTAATTTTCAGTGGCATGAGCACTCTTCTCGCAAACCGGACCCGAATGCAATGCCGCCAGGCGCGGCCGAAGCTCTTAAAGAAGCGGAGGCTACCATTGGCAATAGACTTCTGAAAACCCAACCGGATTATGTTGCTCCGCCGGGACATAACACGCAACTAAGGATATGCGTTACAAGAAAAGAGGTTTGAAATGTACCAACAACCAAGAAAATCAGTCGGTCAACAGTGGTAGAACCCGCAACAAGACCATCTGCTGCACGAATGGGCTGGAACGACCGGTGAAGTACCACGAGCTCACAGAACAAACGTCAAGTAGAGTATTCTGCGTTTCTTCTGATGAGTGAGGAGTGGAGGCCTAATTCTAGTCCACTTCCCCTTCCCATCCTTTGCTAATAAGGAAAGGACGGGATGGGGAATAAGACTCGACGGTGGAAGGGATGAATAGAAAAGGGAAATAACCATTTTCTGTTTATCCTCTCCTCTGTTCCCATGGGTGGCGATCACTTGATATTTTGCCATCTTCTACTTATAAAAAAAATGTATTTAATATAGAGACAATAAAAGCAATCTAAAAACTAAAATATCTAACTACGTTCCAAAGGCGATAGAAAAGGACGCTTTCCCTAGAAATATGTTCGCCAATTCAACAATATTTCCACAACATTTACAATCGTATCATACTATTCTCTTAAATGTTGATTTGCATTTTACTATTCAATCGTGTAATATAGATTTATCGCAAATGCATCATTTTGACGCCATTAGAATAGAAGAATAAAAAAAATGTTTAATGGGCGCACATTTTTATCGTAATGATATAGTAATATCACAATATCAATTAAGAATACTACAGGATAACAATTCTAATTTCTTTTTTAATACGTTTATGTCTGAATCCATGAATAATGATTTAATCATTATTTCTAGATCCATGACAACAAGCACGAGTTCAATGAAAAGGTGCTCGAGTTGCGTCAGCATAAGCTGCGTCTGGTGGACCGCATGAAGGAGATCGGTGACCGTCTCGGCGAGATACGACTGGAAATCCCCCACAGTATGGTCAAACAGCCGCCGCCCGTGCCAGAGGTCGATGACGCACTCGAGTTCCCGGAAAAGAACCTAGAGGTTAATTAGTCATTTGAAGTGAAAGCTTCATTCATATTTGAAAGTATACAAAGGAATCTCACATTAGCTTCGGTGTATAATATATATAATACGGTGTGGAAAAGAGTCGTAAGATTTAAGAGTATATAGAATTTTCGGTTGCTATATATGTACCTCGTAAAAAAGACGACAGCATCCCCTGTTGCGGTACTAATGCAGGAAATTATGCCTAAATAATTAGCATGTGTTTTCAGATTAAACCTGAAGTAACGGTGAAACATCATTTAACAATGACTAAGAAGGTGCATCAGGAACGAAGGAAGTCATTGGCACCGTCGCAGCCGCGCGTGCGTCCAGCGCGAGTCGCAAGATTCGTGCCTATAACAGGTTGTTATATTCAAGACTAGCGACTCGCCCCGGCTTGGCGCGGGTAGCAGAGTATATTAATATATTAACCATTTGTACTAATGGCGCCCCCATTCTGTATTCTCCAACAATCAGAGTCCAATTTAAACAAAATCGTAATAAATCAAGAACATACACATGCCTGATTCTATTATTATTATAACAATAAAGGCAAATTCGAAATGTGCAGGCAAATAACTGAAAAAAAACTCGGCTAAAGACCACCTATTATTGCCTTCCAAGGTGCTCTCCTCAGCGTCTACCCGATATTAAGAAAAGTTTGGTCTGCTTTAAGACTTGGACTACACAATGGATAGCATTTCAATGTGGACCTCACTATTTTCATTTTGCTTATTCAATAAATTACAATATATAATTTATCAATCTCTGAACACAAAGTTTTTCATGTTTAATTTCAGCTCTTTTTATTTAGAAAACTGGCACATTTTAATCTTTCGTATTTTCTTCAGTAAGCCGACCGCTGGCTGCCTCGTGGGAGCTTTTAAAAACAAAACAAGAGCAAGATTCATCCGCTATAGAAGTTGAAGTTAGAGAAAGGCGCATCAAGCGGTACTGTCATTGGATGTCTTACATTACCATAACAACTATAAGATTACCTTGGTGGAATTGGGTTGGCTGGAGTGATCCATGTCGCGCTCACACGCAAAATACGCGCTAATCGTGTAGTTGTGATTATCGTGTAGGCTACACACATACATAATAAATGTTATAATTAGTTAGTATAACTAATTACAACATTTTTTTCATCTTCTCCTTTTTATAATTTTTAATGAAATACAACGGGGAAAAATATTATTATCAAAAATTTTCCTTTGACTTTTGATAGTTGATAATGGATGCAAGGGTACTTCTGAGCTATCATACAGCAGGTTTTATTTAGTATTTTTTTAAATGCCTTGTTGTAGACACCTTTACGAACAGGACATGCTGCTAGCGGACGCTGTAGTTTCAATACAGCAGTTCGATTCCCGTCTAAGAGAACTCCAAAGAGAACGCATACGGGTGCAGGTATGTTGACATAAACATATATGGTAGCAACAAGTATAGTACGATTTCCGTGGGATGTTACATGTGCTGATGTCATAATTATGTACTTCTGAGTATAACATATAATAACAGCATACAATATCATAGAAATATGATGTGATTATATAGTATTCTCTTATCCAACCAACACATCTTTGAGAGCTATCTTTTATCTTAACTTTGTTCCCTTAATACATCCATATTCAAAAGCTCACTTAATGACATTCAGACAGACGACTTCTAACAGTGGTAGAGCCCACAACAACAACATCTGTTGCACAAAGGGGCCGGCTCGACCGGTTAAATATCCCAACCTTACAGAAGACAGGCAGAGTATCCTGCGTTTCGGCTCATGAGTGAGGTGCCGGAGGCCTTATTCTAGTTCTCTCTCCCCTTCCCACCCTTTTCTTGTAAGAAAGAAATGGGAAGGGGAAGAGAATTTGACGGTGGAGGGGATGTATAGGAATTGGAAATAACCATTTTCTGTTTGTCCCCTCCTCTGTCCATTAAAGGTGGGCAACGCATCTGCAACTTATTAGTTAGTTGCAGATGTCTATGGGTAGCGATCACTTGACATCGGGTGAACCGCTTGATCGTTTGCCACCCAGTAGCATAAAAAAAAAGTTCGAATCTTTAGTTATAGTCTTATATTCATTGTTAAATACATAGCACACAACTGTAAGCTCTACGGTAGAACTTTTGCACGTTAATACATGTTTTTCGTAACTTTTCTTGTACTTTCACCTGTTGTTTGGTGATTAAATTTTAATGACCTCTTCTATCAGTGCCTTTTATCAGTCAACACGAATTCTCTATAATGGTAAAGCTGAATGCTAATATAAATGTTCGTTATTATTAGGAAAAAAACCAGTTGCTGGAACTGCATTTGTTCCAATTGCATCGTGAAATGAATGTCTTAAATCGTTTCGAAGCACACGAAGATCGACTGGCAGAGAGGGTTTATGTTAAACTGATGCAAGTGAGTTTGTTATAACCTAGCACACTTATAGTTAGTTTCCCAAGTTCCAATACTTGCTTTGTGTATAACATTCATATAAATATGATGTCAATTAGAAAGTTGTTACACTACTGATCTACTTGAGTGTCACTTCTCCTGGCCATCTACAATTAGAAATCAGTAACTACCGCTTACTTTTATAGCCTGGCAAGACTAAATGCGTTGCTTGTTTAATGGTCAAATAGATCCGAGGCGTTCAGGATCAGATAGAGGACTGCGAACATCGGATCGAGGAGCATTACACCGAGAAGGAGCAGCTGGACGCGTCGTGCCAGGAGATACAGAGTCGGTTCAAGCAGCTGGTGCACGACAATAAATTCGCAGATTTCTTGCGACGTATCTTCAAGAAGAAATATCGCCCCCCGCGCGACAGAGATGACGACGGTGACCTGTTTAGTATTATACAAATTGAAGCTACACACGTAGAGATAATAGTTTTTAAGGTTGTCAGTATTTACTTTTGCTGCAACAAGGTTTTTAATTTTAATTAAGACAAAGGAAAGAATAAAAGGAAAATTATATTTCCTATTCCTAACATTCCTTATTACTTCCAATACATTCCTTATTAGATATGGATGTGAAGGGGAAGAGAACTCATTCGTACAATATATGTACATGTTATTGTAGCGGGCTCTGACACTGCCAATCTTTCAAGTAAATAAATATCTTTAGAATCCTCTGAATCCGAGTCGGAATCATCTTCGAGCGAGGAAGAAGACGACGCCAGCCTGGACAGCCGGGACATCGGGCCGATACGACTGGACCCCAACGTCTGCCCCGAGGGATGCGAGAAGGACATCTATGATAAGACTTATGAACTGCGCAACACAAGGTTATTCCCATATGTTACTTTTTAAAATATTTTTTTTATATTATACTCGCCAAACGCGACGAAATAACACTATGAAGACAAAAATTGCCAGGAGTGAGAGTCGTAAGAATTACACAATTTAATTCCTCCATCCCCAGTCTACTACTGTACGATGACGAACGATTAGTCTTTATCCTTTCGATGTAGATACACGTTCGTTCTATCAAGCGATACTAATTTTCATTTACTATGCGTATAGATTGGAACTAATTAAAAATTATCCAACATTAAAATTGAAAAATTAAAAAACGTTTATGTATACTAAAAAATCAAATAAAAAATTTAACGACAGTGTATCTGTCCAACCATGACGTGAATATCTTCAAGAGAAAAATGAACAGTCTACCGTCAAACTAGTGCGTACTATCCCTGTATCGCATTGCTACACAACATCAGGTAGAATTGTGGTCAAGCACTACTTTATTTACTGTTTAAAAAATACAGCTCTTCCAATTAAGGACCGTCTTACTCAGTTACAATGATATAAATAATCCATTTATATTTGTTAAATACAGACACCAGCACGAACAAGAAATGCTAGAAAAAGATCGCCTCGTGGAACTGCTGCGCAAAGACATCGAGGCTCACAACAAAGTGAAGCGCACGTTGTCCATACAGCTAGACAAGAGGAAGAACGACCTTAGGGAATTTATGGTAAGAATATTTTTAAAACACAACAATATTCACTATTAACCCACTGTTACCCAGAGAGAGGTTATGCCGAGATTATGAACTTCCAATTGGCGCGATCCTGACACATCTCTCTCGCTTCTACTACTTCTTATATCTCCCTTACCTCAGTATGTCACTAATTTGATCGATAGAAAGTCTTCTTGGACGTTCCCTGCCAACGTTGCCACTCACTTTTTCCACATAAATTTGTTTTGCTACTGTCTCTTCATTCATATTTTCAACATGCCCGAACCACCGAAGTATACCTTTATTTATTTAAGACAAGCCAACAGCATACATATTTAAAACACAATATAAAACATATATTATATACAATAATTGTTCTAATATGTACGCCAATAAAAGGCAAGTACATGTGGCTTAATTAAATTATTAAAGTTTTTTTACTAAGAGCATAACTTATTAAATACCTTTCTCAATTTTAGTCACAATGTCCACTTTTAACCCACATAAAAGTGTGAAAAGGGAATACCCTTATATCTCTATATTATTCTTATTATCCAACGTCACCCCTAACATACTTCTTAAGGATCGCATTTCAACGGCATTAACTCTTACATTAATATAACACTGTGTATTACCAGATTAGCCTTCAAGACACATGCTGACTGTTAACTACATTACCTATAGCCCCATTATATCAGTATTAATGGGTAATATTATCAAACTGGCCGGTGTTAGGCAAAGGTCAAAATAAAATGCTTAGGCCATCCGGCCTTTCGGCCGTTTGCCTCAAAAATTATCACGTCCAGTTTAATGCTTCGAAATAATGATTGATTGTCGTTCATTTTAATATTTAAATTTCAATGCAATTTTTCTTTATACTTTGTACAGATGGAGAAACAAAACTGCATGAACGAAGTGGACCAAGTGGTGATATTGCGGTACGACCAGCTGCGAGCGTCCGCCGTCCGCGGCTGCACGGGGCCGCAGGGGCTCTCCAACACCGTCGTGTTCCCCGAGCGGATGCTCGCCAAGCTGCGCCAGCGAGTGCTCGAGCTGCAGGACGAGATCAAACAGCAGAAGCAGAGACATAAGTAAGTCTAGTATATCAACGCTAGAAGTCTTAGCTTGAATAATACTCTTCAATGCTTATCTGCAGCTACTACAATCATCTTTTTATTGATTTGATAAATTATTATAATTTAAATTTAACTTTTAAATTATTTTATTTTGTACTGACTGGCTCATACTTACAATGACAAATCGGATAATTTAAAACAAAACATTGGCATGTTTCAGTAGCTTTCTTCTTTGTTAATATATTATTCTGGTGAGTAGAACAAACCACTAATAGTAATGTCATTGTTTGCTTTGTTAGAATAAACCGCACACACCTGTTCCGTATGAACATTGATCTGAAAGCAATGGAGGCGCAGGCTGCCGAGCTGCGAGCTAAGATGCGCGACGTGCTCACTCGCAAGCTGGGCAAGCTGCGCCGCGTCGACCGCACGCTGGACGACCTGCTGCGCCAGATGGCACGCCGGCACAAGTTCATCGCCGCCGTTGGCACCATGCCGCAGATGCAGCAGCAAATCAGACAGTGGCATGTAAGTGTGAGAGCACGTAAGCGCACGTCCACAGTTGTTTCTAAACCCGTGTGACTGATGCAGTGATCAACTCTATAACATGTAGTGTAAAATTAGGCAGCTAAATATTTTTTGGTTTATTTTTGTGAACAAAATCACAATAAATTTTGTATATATAGTATGTTGCATAATATATAATCGCTCAAGCGCATTCTAAGGGATAAATCTATATAATGTACAACTGTCTGTATAGAAAACTGTGATGATTGATTTTTAATTCTACTATTAACAAGCATTTTGTTTATTTAATTTGTAACATTATTTAACAAAACTGTTTTAAATAATATTCCACGTAGGAACGTCTTGGAGAATTGGAGAAGAAGTATTTGAAAGAGTTGGACCATTATTCTGATCGTCTCCGCTTAGCGTCAGCCTTACAAGCGGACATCTTGCCACAAAAGGTTTGTTATTTTTTGTTGTATGTGGCGTATCGAAACATCAGCATGAGCTGAAACATGGTCTCTGGTGAACGTAGGCCTCTCACAAGAATCGCCAGGATTCTACTGGACGAAGATATTTCTCATCTAATCCCATCTAACATATACCAAAGTTACGATCTGGTCAGGGTCAAATACTCTAGAAATATGTCAAATATTGTATTGAGTTTTTTATACATATTACTCTGTCATTGTTTTATTTATTCATAAAATTAACAATTTAACAAATTATATTTTACTTTTCAGCCATGTAAAGATCCAAACATAATGGTCGGTAATTACGAACCAGAACAATACCAACGAGACGTGGTCCGTTTACGAATAATTCGATCTCAGCAGCAGCAGCAGATAACGGTATTGTTATTCTCGTCTATATATTCCGCTTACCAGTCTTATATTTCCATCATGATAAGGTAAAAAGAAGCTCGGAGAGAACTTCAGGCCACCGAACGTAAAACATAATGACGAATGTCTCTCGTACTCGTACAAAGGTAGACGTATATTGAAGTACCACATAAAATTTATAAGCAAAATTTTAGATATGAAACTAAATTATAAATAAAAGTAGTTAATTAAGTAAGTAAATTTCAATTTATAAAATTAATATGAATAGATACACATATATGAAAAGTAAATATCCAGCATAGCAAGGTAATAAGATAGGCCTTATATTATTTACAGGCCCTTAAAGATGAGATAACCGGTCTGAAACTGAAACCTTTGTCTCCCGAGCTGGGGTCCATGAGGAGAGCTCCGTATCTTGAAGCCGACCAATCGGAACTGCGTCTTTGCCCATTAAAACGCGCTGCAAGACACTCCAAAAAGAAATATTTCCCGATGTAAGTTCTATTGTATTATCACAACTGAAGTAATAAATGATTTCGAATAATTATCAAAACTGAAGTATACTGAATAAGTAATAATTGTTACGCTTAGAAAAGCAATTATGCATTTTTTAACCCAATCTCGTTTGGAAGAAATCTAAGAAATGTTCTAAAACCCGATTTCCTCAAAATTTACAAGGACTACACTACTACTACACCTATGGCAAATTCATCATTCGTTACTAAGGTCTATCCACTACACGTATCGTTATTTTATGGTGTTCTGGGTGTCTCTTTAGACAGCCAATTGCTTGACCATTTCTTATTTTGAGTATATATATTTTCATAGTTAGCAAAAAATTGTTCAATTAATAAAATATGTTTGATTGGATTTGGCGACAGTACGCCTATAGGTTCCCAGACGCAGGTGGTGCAGGAGGTGAACGTGATGACGCTGCTGTACGACTGCCTGGACGCGATGCGCGTGACGAGAGACGACGCCGACCAACTGCTCAAGGATCTCACGGACGACCTGCCAGACGTATTAGCTGGGTAAAGAACGTGCTTCTTCTTTTCTGCTAGTACAATTCTGACGCTATGGGCAGTCTGTTTTTTTTGTTTTGGAATTTTTCAAACCACTCGTGTCATTTATTTGGCAGTAAAGCGCCGTTACAAAACAATTACGACAGCATTAAAGTAACAAAATTGAGGTCTTAATACATGATCTCGTGTAAAGACAAGAAGAGGGTGCGGAGAAGGGTACAAAATATAGCGTTAGGTATTGTGAAAAGATTTATGATGGATTACCGCGGTTTCACCGGCCCTGCAATTTTAGTACCTCTAACATCATCATCTCCCTGCCCTTTTCCCGCGTATGTGGGGTCGACACAGTATTTTAATTATACTGGAAGTTGTAAAATATCCAAAACTGTCCTGTTTTGTGCTTCATATAAACTTTCAACCATCACCATTTTAAAGATTATAATATATAGTTAGCTAAAATGTATACCTATTCAACAATTCAGCAGCTACTTTATTCCATTTTTATCGAACAAATGTTCAGCATGGTTCCTTAAACTGATATAACTTTTTTTAGTTAGTTAGTTTATTATTTAATGGTTTTTTATTTTTATAGAACAAAATCTCGCTTCGAAGTGGTCGACTCTCTGGTGCGCAAGTGGCTACTGAAACACGGCGGTGATCCGAGCCTTTACAAGAAGCAGACCCGTGCATTTGACGCTCTTGCTATGCTGGCAGATCGCCTTATCAAGGAACACGTAAGTTTCGTCTCCCTTAAAAACATCTAAATATGTCAAAAATAATCAAGTTTAACCTAATAATGCTACTTATATTTTGCCTATTAACCACGTTCATGTTTTGATGGAGTAAATGTCAAAATATTGTATGCTTCGCAGATGACGGCAATGGAAGGCGCCGAACCAAAGGATTTGGAAGTAATGAAGTCAGTGGAAGATGCACTGAGGGAGGTTTCAGATAAAGATCAATCACTTCACAGACGCCTCGGGCCAGCGCTGGCTGCGTTGATGCACACCGCAAACATAGATGAATTAGGTTATTTTTTGTAATTATAAAAATAAAATCAATAAGTAGAAAGTAGGGTATCGATATACGTTGTCGTGACACACACACGTGTCGCCCTTTGCAAAGTTTATAAGCAAAGTAGCAATAACTGCATAATATAGTTTACTCTTTTGGTTGGAATCTGTAGATAAAAACGTAAAAAAATAATATTCACAGAAAAAATAAAAAGTCACGACTGTTTACGACGTAACCTAATAAAATAGAACCTCTTGTATCTTACCCTCACCTATTTATAGTAGTTAGTCTTTAGTAGTCCTTGGCTAGTACCAACATTCGAAAAAACCTATTTGTACATCCCGTCATTGATAAAATATATAAATAAATATGCACTCACGCCCGTAACCCAGAGGAGTAAGCAGAGATAATGGATTTCCATTTGGCGCGATCCTGGCATACCTTCTCGCTTCTTCTACATCCATACATCTACGCATACATGCTCGTCGGTTACGGGTACTCCTTATATCGCCCTTCTTTAGTATATCACTAATCTGGTCGATATAAGTTCTCCTTGGGCGTTCCCTGCCAACGCGGCCACTCTCTTTTGCAACATAAATTTGTTTCGTAACTCTCTCTTCATTCATCCTTTCAACATGTCCGACCCACCGAAGCATACCTTTCTCAATTCTACTGCAACATCCACCTTTAAGCCACACTCTTCCCTTATAATGTTTTTTTAATCCTATCATTTAATGTCGCGCCTAACATAGTTCTAAAGGATCGCATCTCAACCGCATTAACTCTACTAGCATGCTTTTGCTGCCAAACCCAGCTCTCACTTCCATACATTGACGTGTGGACTAGTACAGCATTGTGTATTGCCAGGCGAGCCTTCGTAGACACATTCTGACTCGTCACTACTGGCCCCATTCATTTTATTTGCCGCATTCACTCTTCGTTCAACATCTTTAACGTGTCTACCATCTCCACTAAACATACATCCTAAATAAACAAATTCTTCCACCTGTTCAACCTCTTCGCCGTTAACATTTATATAAATTACTGTCCTACTTTGTCCATCATTGATTGTATGAAAGTATTCAGCTACTAGCGCACTACCCAACCCTGATTGTACCTGTACTTACCAGAACCGTTTACTTGCAGCTACCCAAGAAACCATGACGTTGTTGGTAAATTCCTTAATAGGAGGTGATTACAAGCTCACTGCTGAATCTGTGGACCGCATTCAGGCCGAAGACGTTATGGAAGACATCAGAGGTTAATATTAGAATTAATCAATTATATAATTAATGGTAAATAAATAAACATGCTGCCTACCTCATAGGTAGGCAGAGATCATGGATTTCCATTTGGCGCGAGCCTGGGACCCCTCTCTCGCTTCTTCTACACTCATACATCTACGCATATATGTTTGGTTATGGGTGCTCCTTATATCGCCCCTTTTTAATAAGCCACTAATCTGATAGATATCAGGTCACTTAATGCATCCCCTAAAAACGCTGCCACTCACTTTTGCAACATAAATTTGTTTCGTTTTTCTCTCTTCATTCATCCTTTCAACCGCCCGAACCACAGAAGCGAAGAAGTTTGTGATTCATTGGCGTTCGTTACATACGGCAATGGTCTGTTCTCTTCTAATATCAGTGTACATATACTTAGCAGATCTAAGTACCTACTTAGAATATTATACCTATAATACGGACAGCTTTATTAATTCAGCTAATCAAACATAATACTTATTTACAGATTGCGGCGTTAGAGCTCCGATTAATGAAGTAAGAAAACTTGTTAAATTCGCTGTGGATTGTCTCCGCTCTCAGCTAATTGGACCCGAGGAAGCGAAATACTTAGATGCTGAAGTGACTAAAGCATTGTCAGTTGAATCCATTAGTAAAAAATGATACTCCTTAAAACAGAAGTGCATTTTTATTACTGGTCGTTTCCGTTACATTCTGTAATACTGTGAGTTTGGTGGTTTTTTGGAATGCTTACTAATTCCGTTTCCTAAAAGCCATAGCGCCGTGGTAACTAAGGAATTTGCCTGTAAAAAGAATTTAGCCCTCTGCAGTGCAAGATTAGGATTAGGCCATTAGAATTGTGTGAGGATATCGCACAATGTCCTTTGAAATGAAAACAATTCTGGCTTGATTTGTATCTCTTAAACACCCTGGCAAAATTAGATGAGCGGCTCTACGCCCGTCTCCAAAGACACGAAACCAAGTACCTGGATGCGGGAGAAATGCTCAGGCAGGAGCGCAGACGTGCGTTGAAAATCTGCTGCGACCGGTTTCAAAAGCTGCTTAATTGAGTAGTTGAGCCGTGAGGCAGGATCGGCCAAAGAGAGCCGCTCAGGGTGCGCTCATTGAAGTCCACCTTCGATCTAGCTAGAGGGCTACGGGGACTTAGTCTCTGCAGTGGGTGATTCGCGGAGGGAGAGGAGTGTTGGTAATTCGATCTGCCACTGGTCCTGTGTTGCGGTAGCACTGTAAAAGTGCAAGAGGAGCGCTTGTACCCGAGGGTTGCGCGCAAGCTCAGTGCAGGGGGCACCGGTGCGTTCTACTGGAGATTCCGAAACCCCGACCTAATGCACTCGAGGATATCAACAGAAGGGGTTTTATGAGTAAACCCTTCCATAACCCTACCTTTCTCCTTATACAGAAAATCCTGCTCGCATCTCTGCACGGTGGCACCCCAATACTAGCTTCTTCCATTTGACCGCATACAACGGTGTGCGACTCGAATCGTCAACGACTGAGCTATTACCTATCTGCTTCATACTCTCGCCTTGCGGAGAGACGTCAGCTCCCTCTGCATTTTTTATCGTGTATACCAGTACGACTTAGGGTCCTTCAAGATGCGAACCTATTTGATTTTCTATATATGAATAAATATATTTTTGCAATTAATAAATACACAGAGTGTTATCGTAAGAAAATCCTACTAATCTTACTTAATATAAATACGATAGTTTGTAAGCAATGGATGTATGGATATTTGTTAGTCTATCACGCAAAAACTACTGAATGGATTTAATTGAAAATTTACAATAATATTCATAAAGATATCGTGTGAATTGTCCAAAATATAACGATGTCAAGTAAGGAGGAAAAAAATCCGCCATATGCGAGCTATTCTGGTGTGCGCTGCAAAAACCGTGAGAGTTACACGGAAATAATCTATGATGGAAATTTTTACCTTAAATAGTCCTACAAAAAAGCCCGCGACAGCATATATCTATCTTTTATGAGTAAGTCATTGGCCATTATCGCTAAAATAGTATCTAGTAGTAAGCTATTAGCTATAGGACGGAAGGAAGTTTGCCGGGCCAGCTAGTAATGAATGAAGTGTATCAGTGTTAATATTTTGTATGAAGTTTGACACATAATTGGGTATGTCCAATAGTAGCGACATCTCAAGTGTGCAAAAGGCAGTTTTTATCGACATTAAATGAAACTCCATTTTTCTTCTGGCTACACATTTATTCTATAGTCTACTAACATTCTGATTTTATCCTTAGCAACACTAGCAATTGAAAAAAATTGCAATGAATATTTTGTTCCTTACGAAAATACTAAGTACTTTATTTAATTTGACATAATTATAATATAAATAGTTTTGCAAATCAATGTATGGCTCATTTTAATATATTTGCAAGGTTTTTGAAGGATAATTATTATAATGTGTAAATTGTTACTACTTATGATTTCGTGCTACATTCTTTCACATAGTGCCTTATAGCAAGACTATGGTTTATAGTAATTATGAAGAAGAGATATTTACGTATGCAAGTATAACGACTTTAAATGAATTTATTAAAAAAAAGTGAATGCAGTAAATAAGTACATGTCAAAATTATGCCATGTACGCTCCAGATCATCTTAGAAGGAAAGAAGTCAGAGATGTTATGTACCGCAGCAATTCAAGTCTTGACTTGATATATACTGAGCATCCATCGGGAAACGGTTTACGGCGCGAATATGGGAGTCATGGATCTATCGACGTAATAGGTGGGACCAGTGATCGACTACCAGCAATGGTGCATAATTACAGCGGCGTCTCCACTCCGGACAAACAACCGGGGTTAGGTCGTGTCGATCGACTAGCCGAAGTCTTGGCTAGCGATCATGCCGATGGACCGCCTCCGAGATCCAGTGTTAGTCCAAAGCCACGCCTCAAGCTGAACAAACTATGGGGTGGAGCTGCGCCTGTGCTGTCACGTCAACCTCTTGACGACGGCGCCCTCACATCGGCTGTCTCAGAGGAAATCAAAAGGAAGCAATTCGCCCATTATGACTGTCAATCCTTGATGGCTAACTTGAGTTATGCAGCAGAAATCCGTGGTGCATTGTTAAGTAGGCGTCGTAACACAACTACGGGAGCATCAGCTGCTTCATTGTTGGCGACGCGCGGACTACCACCAGGCGAGGATGCTATCCCAGATACTGGAGATGGAAGATCTAATGAGCTCTTAGAAAGTTGTCCCTTTTTCAGAAATGAATTGGGAGGTAAGTCTGTTTATATTAATTAGAGGATACTGTAAATACGACAAAAAAAGATTGTTTCTTTACAATTACTTTGCGATAACATGCTTGCATGAATATAGTAGTTCTTTGTTTGATACGGAACATTCTTTAATAATGACTCATAGGAGTGGTTCCTGTAAAGCACACTTTTGTATTTCTAACAGTTAGGTTTGCAACTCAATGCATAGTATTTGTGTCTATTGAAATGCCAAAATGATTGTATAAATATTGAGTGATCAATTCAAAATAGAACCAATTGAAATTCTTTAAAACATAATTTTATTCATCGAGTAAATGTAATGTTCATTGAGAAAATCATATCGATAATATTACACATTTTCATAAATGAGTCAAATAAAACCAAACATTAGGGATATGAATACATTCATATATTTTGAACAAAAAATAACAGTTGAATGAGTTTTTACACATGTGCGATTGAGATAGAAGATATTTGTGATAACAGAATGGATAAAATATGCCCTTATAATTTAAATCCAATTAGTATATGCTGGAAAAATAAATATTTGATTTATTTTATAATATAGACTGGTTATAATAGAAATGGTTAGTTGTGTATTTAATCATTTAACAAAAAATGTATACATTTGTAATAATTCATGTAAATTCGCTCATTTCAAAAGTATTAAGAGATCCAAGTGGGGCAACCCTTTTATATTTTTTACTTTTCAATTGAAATCACATCTTTTGTAAAATAAATTTTTAAACAAAGAAACACAAAATCATAAGAGAAGCATTCAATATTAATGCACTTATGCATTCCCTTTCAAAGATATTAAAATAATAAAAGAGCTGAACAATGCAGTACAACTATGGTTTATTAAAAACAATAACCCTTGGACTATGTAGATTCAGTAGAAAACCCCCTATAACTTGAAGCAGAAGATAGTAGGAAAACTGCTTCTAGCATCATAGGGGCCTAACAACACCCCACTTTAAGTGACCTTATAAATATGTAAGAAGATTTAATTGATAATCCAATTTCTTTTATAATTGTGGTCCTTTTTGATTTAATTGGTAATTAAATAATTACAAGTCAAATAACAAATATTATAAATTAAAAAGGTGACTTATCTACACAAAATAAAACAAAAAAGTTTGAAATTACAAATAAAAAATAATAGTCTTCCTAATTTGAGAAATCCTTGACATACATAAGAATCCTTCTGTATAAGCCAAGACTTAAATTAAATTAAATTTTAAAGGATAAGAGTTAAGATTGATATGTCAACAATAAATCCATTAAGAGTCAAACATTTTTTGCCTAGATGTCAAACCCACCCGTATCACCAGACCATGTATCTTAAATACCATTTTCTAAGCTCATATCTGTTTTACTATTAAGATCTTTATCTTTAAGACAGTGGAGGCAAGTTAAAACACTGACTTAATATTACTTATTTTAAGTTATGAGATGATAAACTATCCACAATAGGGTTGATGCTATTGTTCTTTAGCCCTGCTTATTATAATTGTAAAATATAACATTCATTATATGATATTCAGAACAAAACATGTCATTGTCATTCAGGGGAAGAAGAGCGTTGCATCTCCCTGTGCTCACGGACTGCCCGTGGAGCTATACCAGGACAATACGGAGGATGGCATCGGCCGCGTGCAGCGTACGGATTCTCAGTATTAGAGTTTCCCCCGGGACATACGCATTGGCGGCAAGGATGTCCATTCGCACGGTTTCTCGCCCCATTACCTGTGGAAAGTCAAGACCTAGGAGCGCTGTATTATAGGAATTACTTTTACACCCAGCGTAAGTTCCTTATTTTATATCTTGAGGAATTTATTAAAAAAAACCTTTTATGATAAAGAACCCATACCTAAGTACAATATTTTTTTACCTGAAGTAGTATATTCAAAGTAAAGGTAACAACATGACTTATTATTTGATTACCAATAAATATATATAAAATAAAAAAAGAGGAGGTAAGACACTCCAAAGCAATACTTACACTTGTGCTTAGTAAGGGTAGGTTAGTTCGTTACCACTAAGTAAGCCTACCCTTACATGCTTTTATGACAAAAAATGTTAATTAATATTTATTATTAAAAATTTACAGCACATCAAAATTGGTTTGGAATGGATGAAAGTCTAGGGCCTGTAGCTATATCCATCAAAAAGGAACGGGTGGAGTTACGTCGTGGTGGTGGAGACGCGTTAGCCCCAGCTTCCCAATTAGCTTGGCAGTATCGTGTAATACTCCGTACTGCGGAATTACTGACGCTACGTGGCTCCGTGCTAGAAGATGCTTTACCCACTGCCAAACCTAGCAATAACAGTGCCACATACAATACCAAAGATGTCTTGGAATATATAGCTCCCGAAATACAACTTAACTGCTTAAGGTATGTTTATAATAAAATTACTTCATTAATCATAGTAAAATTTTACTCACTCAATCATATATTATCTACAATTATGTAATAGTGTCATATCAGTTCACATAATTACACAACAAACATGTACAATTAGTACATCTGAAGTTGATAATGACAATATGTAATTATATTAGTTTTGGAGGTTGGCCAACAAAACAGTAAGCTATATATATATATATATATAATACAGTAATAACATTATCATTAATAACTATGGTGCACAAGTTTTAACAAATGAAATACCTTAATTTCGACTTATTTGAAATGTCTTTATTCATGTTTGCATTCTTTGGTACTTTGTAACGACTAGTTTCGAACCTGTCGGAGGTCCTTTTTCAGGGTGAGTGGTATTAATTTGCGATCACGACCTGCCTCTCACTTAGTTTAAATATATGTATGTATATTATATTGTACCAGCTTGATAGTTTTATATTTCATTAATAAAATATCTTAATGATTTTAGACTGGGTGTTACAAACAATGGTGCTGAAGAGCAATTACTACGTTTAGACGAACAATGTGTGACCAGACATTACAAAGTTGGAGTGATGTATTGCAAGAGTGGACAGTCCACGGAAGAAGAGATGTATAACAATCAAGAAGCTGGTCCAGCATTCGTGGAATTCCTGCAAATGTTGGGGCAGACTGTTAGATTAAAAGACTTTGATAAATATAAGGCTGGTTTAGACAATAGGACTGATTCTACAGGCTTATACTCAGTGTACACTACATACCAAGGCTGTGAAATTATGTTTCACGTGTCTACAATGCTTCCGTATACACCTAATAACAGACAACAATTGTTGCGAAAACGACACATTGGCAATGATATAGTAACAATAGTCTTCCAAGAGCCAGGCGCGGCACCGTTTACACCGAGAAACATACGGTCCCAGTTCCAACATGTGTTTGTAGTTGTAAGAGTTATACATCCATGTACTGAAAATACGCATTATAGCATAGCTGTGAGCCGTGCGAAAGAAGTGCCTTTATTTGGACCTCCAATCAAAGATGGTGCTGTTTACCCTAAGGGTGATGCATTTACTGATTTACTACTTAGTAAGGTAAGCTTATGTTATACTTGTCATCCTATAATACCATGAAACACCGTGATTTTAAAACATTTGGACCTATTTTCGAGATGCATGATTTCTGACTTGTTAGTTCATATTTTATAATATCCTAGGACATATTCACACACGGCCATCTGATCACAAACTAAGCAGATCTTGTGCTATGGCAACCAGATAACTGATATACTACTTTTATTTTGTAAATACATACTTAAATAGATAATTACACACAGACCCAGGACAAACATGTTCATGCACACAAATTTCTGTCCTGGGTGGGAATCGAACCCACGACCTGCGGCGTGAAAAGCAAGTATCTTACAAACCACGCCAACTGGTCCGTCAATTTATATCTAAGAGTTGTTAAGAGAGGTCTTTTCATTTGTGATAACTGTAAATTATTTTAATTTAATTATTGCTAAATTTTATTTGACAGGTGATAAATGGCGAAAATGCAGCTATACAGTCGCCAAAATTTAGTACGATGGCAACGCGCACACGTCAAGAGTACCTGAAAGATTTAGCTAAGAACTATGTTACCGCTACTACTGTTGAAACTGGACAGAAATTCTGTATGTATTAGTATGTCTGTTACGATTTAATGGCAATGTCTATTATGTCTGTCATATGTAAAACAATGTGCTTTCCCGTGAATAGGATTCTAGAATATTTGATTTTGAATATCAACTTCTACTAAATCTATAATACGCATAATGAACACTACGAAGCAGTAGTTCCCTAAGTTGACCGGGCGCTGACCCATCTAACAACAGAATTCAATCATGGGACCCGCCTCTTTCAACTGTCAGAGAGCTGGGTAATGTAATAACTGTGATACAAGTAGCATAGGATATATAGTTGATTATTACCAGTATATATAAATTTATTACAAACATCAAACGGGGTACAAACTGTGTCATAAACTAAATACTTTGAACACTTTGTAAGTTATTCTTATTCGTTGTTCTATAATTACAATTAGATATATTGTTTTGACAACAATAGCCTGACAACATTATTAAATCAAATGACTGATTTTGCAATGACAAATTGTATAGGAATACTTTTTAAGCTTATTTCTTCATGCTAATTGTAACAAATGTTATGAGTGTATGAGTACTAAGTATCTTTAATATTTTAGCAATATTCTCATCCTTGCTGATGAAAAGTGGAAACAACTCAAACAGTAGCACCGTCATCCCTCGCCTCGACAATTGCACAAACGATGTCCTAGTGAGAGGGGCTTTGTGCTTTCATGTAAGTTGCCACTTATAGTAATTAGTATTATATCATTGTAACCATCAGAAAGAATTCTATAATAAACTGAGTAACAGTTGAAACCATTAGCACCGCAATAACATCGATTGAAATGTGCCGGCTCGACTTTAGAAATACTACTATCCGTGCTACTTGCTCATGAGCGGTCTTCTTCTATGAGAGTTGGATGGATGTTTGGGCATGCTACATCTTACTAGAAGAAATACCAAATGTATACAAATTTAATTACTTGTATTGTAATTCAGTGAGTTTATGATTATTATAAACTCCGTTATGACCAGAATTTTTTGTTATACAACCAGCGATAATCAATGGTCAAGGTAGCCAAATCCAGTATTATTTCTGATTTGGCTTACATTCTCTTGATTTAAAAACAGGTGGTGCAAACACTTAGCTATCTTCCTTCTTGACCTAGAACTATAAATTAACAATACGTAATTAATTTTCAGGTTCAAGTGCAGGACGAGGGTGCTGGTGGCAATCTGCTGGACTGCATCATGGGCGTTTCAGCGGACAGCATAGTTCTCATCGAAGACAGCTCTCGACAGATAGTTTTGGTCCTCCCAACAAATACACTGCTTGGTATGTTTTAGAGAAATTTAACTACACCATATTAACTCGAAAAATTTCATAATAGACTATTTAACAAGAAAGAGCAAGCAAAACCAAAAACAGATGTTTTTCTGTAAGTGAACATAACAAAAATAAAGTCTTAAAAAAGGAATGCCAACAACCGATGTGCTTACTCTATTTTTTTATTTTTCGTTCGTTTCGAATTTAAAATGTTTATGACCAGTTTAATTTAAGGCTGGTTGATACTAATATCAGAGGATAAAAAATTGACTGTTTATCCCAGACAAAACTGAAAACGGAATTTTAAATATTAATAAAGATCTATCAGCGATTATTACAGGTTATTCATCCGAGCGAAGCCAGTTAGGGTTGTTATTCTTCCGAGCGAAGCCAGTTAGGGTTGTTAGTTAATAAATAAAAATATTGTGTGTTAGGTTGGGTGGTAAGCGGTGGGTGGAGTCGCGTGTACTACCACCGGGGCGAGAGCGTGCGTGTCCGCGGCGCGCCCGACGCGCTACTGCGCAGACTGGCCAGCATAGCGCCGCCGCATGCGCACGCACTGCAGGAGATCACCCTCGAGCGCGGTCAGGCAGCACAACTAGGTTGGTGTAATTCTACATTTTATATCAATAGTGTACATGTGTTGTTCCTGTTATAGCAGAAGTTGGCGAACAGACGAGTGACTCTGATATTAAGTGACCGCCACGTTTAGGCATCTGGGACAAGCTAAGGAGTTGCAGATCTGTTTCCTACCTTTAATGTACAGAGGTGGGGATAAAAAAAACTATAAAATATATATTTCCTCTTCCTATCCATCATTTCCTCCGTCACATCCTGTTCTTCTTACCATGCTTTCCATATTAGAAAAGGGTAGGAAGAGGAAAAACTAAAATTAGTCCTCCGGCACGTCACTCATCAGATGAAACACAGAATACTTCTACTTTCTATTGTGAGGTTGTGGTATTTTACTTGTGCAAGAGACGTCATTATTGCGGACTCTATCCTGTTGTAAATGAGTATTCCTGAATAAAGAATTTTATTATTATAACCTAATTCAATACGCATTATAGGTTTCCACGTGCAGCCGGATGGGCTGGTGACGGCGGTAGAGAGCGGGGGTTGCGCGGCTCGCGCGGGTGTACGGCGCGGCGCACGCCTGCTGGAGGTGTGCCGCGCCGCCGTGGTCGCACTGCATCACGACCAGCTCGTCGACCTGCTCAAGACATCCGACCCTGTCACCGTGAGTACACAACGAATTGCCTCATTTTAACACTGAGTGCCAGGGTTACCGGAATTTGGGGATCATAATAGCGACTTAACTCTTGACACAGCAGCAGTAATAATAGACGAACTTAAACACTGAAACGATAGGGTGACCTTCTGTTGGTAAGCTGTGAAAGAAAACCTGCCCCATTTCATCTTTTATCCTCTCATGCAGCATGTACTATGGTAAAATACTATGTTATTATGGTAGTAACTACCAACTAGCCACCAAGAAAACATACTATTTTCTCCCATATATCATACTATGTCCTGCCTCGCATAAACAAAAAGTACCAACTTTATCGCTGCATAAATCTTTATATTATTGCCTTGGCTAATAGGTAACAGTGGTCATTTATCATTGCGTGGGTCGCCTGCTCGTTCCCTTGTAATGTGCACTTGTTAACATGGTAGATGGTGGGTTGTCAGGTGACAGTAGTGTTGAGTAAGTTATACGTGATGCACTTCAAATGTCCCATAAATGAATTGTCCCATCACCTCAAAAACACATTTTGTCCCACTTCAAACTTTTGAGGTAAATACGTAGTAGTGTGACATTGAAGTTGTCGCTCACTCAAATTCAAATGCATCAAGAAAGAGTAAGTGAATGAGCGAACGCGCCGGCGTATTTTGCGGTGTTTTGTCCTGCTCATACGTCGCATGACAAAAACAAGGTGATTGCAGCGAATGTATATTCGTTTCGTGTTGTGATATTTTTAGTGTCGTGTCGACTTTAAAAAATTAGGCAGATAAATTGGATTTCATTTGTTTAAATTATTTATCTTTTATTGTTGAGTTTGTTTGTTTTGTCCTATTATTGCCATTGTACTTTATTGGTAGTTATTAAATTGGTATTTTTTATGAATCCTAAGCAAACACAATAATACCTATGGCGTTTAATTTCAATTTTATGTTATTTTACTCAAGTACCAAAATGTTAAAGTTTTTCACAGTCAAGTCTTAGTTGTTTAAATCTTTATATAAACCTCAACCCAAACTTTTCCTCATTTTATCTTTGCCTTTCATTTGAGGACCACCTCAAATGAGGTAGTACATTGTCCCACTTCATTTGGCAAAATGAGTACCTCATACAAACTCATCATTTTGGTTTGTCCTACCCATCACTAGGTGACAGTGACGTTCGCGTCGAGCGTGCGGTGTGGGTGCGAAGCGGGCGGCGAGGAGTGGGCGGCGCCGGCACGCGCAGACGCGCAGCAGCCGCGCGCGCGCCGCCACGACAGGCATTCGCCGCCAAGATCCGATAGCTCCGGGTACGGCACCGGTGAGTTACGTCCAGTAACACACATCAAAGCTTAACAGTGGTAACTGTTTCTAGCAGGGAAGTGTTATCATTTGTCTTCTGTTTCATTTGATGAGTGAAGTGTAGGCCACATCCCAGTCCCATCCATCTTTTCGTCTTGTCGTCCTTGTGTTTTCGATCAAAAATACACACTTGCTTGAAGGCAACGGATTTAAAAATGGCAATTGAAACAAGAGCAGGAATAAAACTGTGGTTCTATTTGGTACGGTCCAATCTCTGCCAACAAATTTTGTCATGCGTGGACTTTTTGTGACTCACAGTTTTAAGCTTTAAAGATATGAATGAGTTGAATTTTTAAGCGCCCACTGCGCACGGTAATAACATTTTCTGCTCTCGCTCTCATTTTATTGCAAATATCGGGTTTTATGTTCATTGCCTGTTAGTGGAAACTAAACTACGGGAATTATTATATATTATTAATTAATTAAAATTTGTTATTACAAAATGTTTTTGTATTTTTTACGATTAGGATTCGACCTAATTGTTACCTAACCTAATTATAATCTAGGTCCCGATCAAACAACAGATAGGCTATAAATATCTTATACCGGATCTTATACTAACCATAATACGTGAATGGAGAATAAGATAAAGGATGAAAGGATACGTTTGCTTTCTACTTTTTATACATGTTGTTCTACACAGGTGGGTCTGGGCGTAGTGTGCGTCGGTCGCCGCAAACGTCGCCGGTGTCGGAGAGCGCGAGGCGCTCGGAGCCGCGCCACACTCGCCGCCCGCGCTCCTCGCCCGCCGCGGCCGCGCCCGCACCCGCACCCGCTACCCCCTCGGCCACCGCGCCCGCCTCGCAGAACAACTCGCTCACGGTCTTTATACATTGTTATAAATAATTGTAAAGTATTAAAAGTTGCTTCATGTACCAAATTAAATAAAATATGTCAATAATGATGATTTGAGTTCTAAAGTGCACGCTTTTTTTCAGCTCGTGGTACTGAATAATGATTAAGTCAAACAAATTTTATCATCATTCACATCACTTACAAAGTCACACTATCAATATATCTACAATAAGTAGTAAATAGGAACCTACCCCAACGGGATCTTAGGAGAGGATCCGCAAGCAAATAGCTAACACACTTCATGACGACTCCACTGGTAGGTATGACGGTTGGCTCTTCCTGCCCTGCACAACACCAGCGCTCCACTGAATTATTTGATTTTCGTATAGTAGTAGATAAGGTGCATCTTAATCGCATTGTTACTATGAAATTTTATATAATAATTTGCAGGAGGAACTAATGCGGCTTATGGATGCAGAGCTGGGAGAAGGCGCGGGGCGCGGGCCTCCGCTCCCCCTGCCCGACGCCGCGGCGCTCGACTGGGCCACGCTGGTACACACCGCCACTAGGGCCATGCTACAGGTACGTTTTTTATGTAATAGATACACTCTCGGTCCTGGCACACCTCTCTCGTTTCTTCTATATTCATACATCTACGCATATGTGCTTGTCAAGAAAAATCCAAATTGGTTTCTGTTAGCTTCAAATGACATGACAACGTGTGGTAATTTTTTGCCGTACACACAACTGCAAGCAATTTGATCCTATATCTAACAACATGAAAAACGGAGATGACAATATGTTAGCAAAAAAAATTACATGGTTAACGTGGACAGAAGAAGGCATATTTTCCATATTGTAACGTTTATTTACGAACATTATATCGACAGATATCAAAAATCCCTACTGATAATATTATTAATGTGAATGTAAGTTTGTTTGTTACGCTTTCACGCGAAAAGTACTCAACTGATCATCATGAAACCTCGTACACATATTCTTGGAGACGTAACATAGAATACTTTTTATGAAAAAAAATTGTATATTAAAAGCGAAATATGTTTGTTGAAGAAATGAAGCTGAGAATCGTGTCATTGATCATTTAAAAAGGAGCAACTGTTTTACGTAAGAAACACGAAAACTCATTGATAAAATTATTTTTCTAGATCTGCGAAGAACACCAGTATCCAACTATGGATAATCTGGAATCATTGGACAACCCCACCAGTGAGCCCACACAGGACTCTTGGCCGGAACCACCGGTCAGTAGTAATATATTGTTTTATGTTTATTGTCATGTATTCATCTTACGCTGTCATTCAGTGCAAGTTTTGCATGGCATATCTTTGCTACTTTCTTTATTCTCTTTCTTAGAAATTCAACTTCATCATCATCGTGTGTGAAGCGATCTCCAATCCTCCCTGTATCGGGCTTTCCTCTGGGTTTTCCGTCTTGATATGATACGACATCTAATTTCTCTTCTTTATTGTATAAAAGTTCTTGTTTATTTTTTTCAATTATAAATATTCAAATTGCAATATTTAAAACATGATAATGTATGATAACTCGTTCAACAGATATCAGAAACATCGATATCTACGGTGATGTCAAACAGCCCGAGCGTATCGAGCACTACGAGCGTAGTGGCCAGCGGAGCGGCGAGCGGGAATACGAGCGTGGCAACGAGCGGAGCGGACGGCGTGTCGTGCGGCTGTGGCCTCGCGGCTAGGGTGGCTACATTAGAAGCGGACGCGGCTAACGCACAGAGACAGAACAGCCAGCTGGAGGAAGAGGTTAGTATATGGATTAACAAGAGCCTTATTATATATACCACCTACTACCCCAAACAACTTTTACACCTTACCTACCTATTACGAACCTCTACTCATACTAATCTACACCCTACCTATTATTATCCCCTACCTACTGCTACCCCTTAACAATTACTACCCCCTCATCTATTAGTACTCTATGAAATAAAAATAATTAAAAGACATAAATTCTAGTTATTTTCAAACCAACAATAGAGGCGCAGACTGCATTGCGCACACCAGAGCCTAATATAATTAAGACAAGGCGGCCCTAAATTTAATAAAAGCCGATTCCCTATTTTTGTTTTCTTGCAACGACAGGTGCGCCGTTTGAGGCGACACAACGCTCGACTGAGAGAAGAGTCCGCTCGAGCGGTTTGGCAACTCCGGCACTTCACGCAGTGGCTCAAGCGAACCGTCGACAGACAGTAACATAAACAGACTGCGTATATCTGAAGACAACGCGACATGTAACGCAACACGGTCGTATGAGTACGGTCCGCGCGCACGCCACGGAGCCCGCTTAGCTTGAGTAGCTCCATCACAATAGCCGACTGACTGGATCATAATGCGCGCGCTCAAAGCGTTCGTCGAAATATCGACAATCGCTGGGAACCAACGCGCGTAGGTGTTTTGAGTGCGTTCGCGAATACATTAAAATATGTGACTAATGTGGCATTGCATGTTGTGTTGCGAATTATTTGTACGCGGCTTTACAGTTTACATAAGTATATTTACTTATTTCATATACAAAGATAAAACGTTAAACTAAGGTGCAGTATACGGCTACATGCTATACATTGAACGGTTGTCAATTTATCCACTCAAATATTGTAAGTGATCGAAGTTTTACAAAATAAGTTTTGAAATTACTGTTTACTGTGACAAGTGCTGGCCTAAGAACAAACAATATGTTAGATATAATCTGTCGCAGGAATCTGCCAATAAAGTTACGTAAACTTTTTCTTAATTAGTTTATCTATAAATAATTGTTAAACGTGACACAACGAGATCATTATTAAATAAACCTCTTGCTATATATTAAATATATGCATACGAATATTTTATATTAACAACGACGGTGTAACTTGAATTTTTGAGAGACACTCAATATTAAGTAAGTATCGTATGCACATCGTTGTGGGAGATACTCGATATCCGATATCTCATACAAACAACATGTAAGTGTTATTTGTATGAGATACTCAATTTCATAAAACCAAGTGAACGATGCGCTGTTTCTTATGAATTTTGTGCCTTTATGTGCTTGTAATGAGCCTCGTTTGGCGGACATCGCGCCCTGTGTACGTGTACGCATGTTCATTTGTTATCGCCTCGATTATGAGGACCTTTGCTCTGGATGTTTTGTGCGCGCAGGCGACAAGCGTTGCTGATGAGCGCGTCCTCTGCGCGTTTGTGGCTGTACAAAGTCCCAGCGCATCAACGGTCACCTCATTTGGCTTGGCGTCCTAATCGCGCTTAACGCGCGTCGCCGCGCGCACAGATCACGTCGTGTGTATAGGCCCTAAATTGTATATTGAACGTTGCTGTTTGTAGGTGTTAGTAACGTGGAGACGCGTTTTGTTACGTCACGTGTTGGACTTGTATCAACGTTTACACTTATTAAGGTTAGATTTTATGGAAGTCGTATTTTATAATATTATCACTTGACTTATTTATTATTCGTATAGTTATCCAAATATAATCCATAATTTAATATTAATAAAATTCGAGAACACCAATTTGATGTACAGATTATACGCGAAGCGATGTTGTGAGCGGATCATCACATGTCAATTTATTTTGTAATTTAGGAACTATGTAATACATAGAAGGTTTTTAGACTCGAGTTGTGTACGGAATGAATTTAAATAGCCTAATTTAAATTAATGTAAGAATTTAGTGCCTAATTTTGTTATTTGTAACCAGACTTGAACCTGCCAAATATTATTACAGTAAGAATGTTTCGTTAGCACAAAGTTGCTCTTTTAGTCTGCCACGACCATTAGTCATGCTCTGACGTCATTTTTTTCAATTCAACAAATTAAAACATTAAAAAATAGGTTCTCCAACTGAGAATCAGGCTTCAGAGGCATTTAAAGGCATCAACGTGGTAACTTTTTTAATTACATTTTTGTATATATATATATACATATATAAATATATATTTTGTTGTTCTTGCTTATGACATCAATTCATCCCCGTTGGGATTCCCTATATGTATATTTACATCGATGTTTCCCCAATTAGATTTAATGACAACGGTTATCTCTTGGATATTATTTACAGGAACAAAATACAGAATTATCTGAATCGTGCCTAATGCCAATGTGAATTCTACCTATCCCTCTGGGTACTCACAACCGTGTTAGTAGGGGTTATGCCACCACCCCCCACCCCCACCCCTTTCTGTTGTGACAAACTTTAAAGTGACCAATCATAATACTGATCCTCGGCTTCTGCGAAAAGCAGCAGATGGTATATTTGCTGATTGTTATGACCTGATTCGAAGATGGAGTCCCTGCTTCTGTTACAGTGAAATCATTATTACTGAATTGTTAACGTAGATCTGTACAGACCATTATATTATAAGTGTAGAGTATCAAGATGAAATGAAAGCTTTATTAGTTTAAGTCTTTTTTATGTTTTCTAACTTAAAAAAAATTGTGACTGTATCTGAGACTTTTACGTTTGAAGGTTATTAATTCTTTTAGGCAGCATTTTACATCGTATTGAATACAGATTAAAAATCGATTGAGCTTATTTTGACATTTATATTTTGCAGGAATAATTAACTTATTTAAAAAATCTTCTCCATTTTATAATTTTTTTAAATGTCGTGTTTATATAATTATAAAAGATAATACTAATAGGGTTCATCTCGTCATCACCTCCCCGCCCTTCTGCGTCTTGTGACATCGGCAAAGTTTCAACGTAGTCCATAATGAATAAGTTTTACCGGCCGCCTGTCCACCTCATACCACCAACCTTCTTCGGGAATTTCAACCTCTTGATGGCAGAAAAAGCTGTACCAGTGTTCCTACCATTTCGGAAATTCGAACCACGATCCCTGTTTCTATCAACGGAAAATAACTTAAAAAGACACGGTAGCCTATATACACTCTGCACATTAATGGTCTAAGGTCCGGCATAAGGAATTTATATACCAACACGGCCTAGATTTAGCTCCGCAACCCACTTTTAATTGTCTTGATCGAATAACAGATGAGGGTATTAATTCCTTCTGCCGGATCTTGTACTATAATGACAGACGTGACATTAAGATGCATATTTAAAAAAGACATCTTTTTAAAAATTTAAGAACTGCTTATTTCACTTCAAAAATTATTTAATTATAATTAAAGTAAAGGAACATGCCGTTCCTCTTAGGAATAATATGTAACAAAGCTGAAATGTCAATTTCTGATGTTCTTTGAAAACATCTCAAACTAAAGTTAAGTAAACACAACGAAAATTTGCTTGCTGCAAAATTTTGTGCTGTATTTATACTTTGTTTCACAGCAATATGTGATTTTGTAAACAATGGTTTTTACGTTAGAATCGGTGAATTCCGAAATATTTCAACAGTGGTAGAGTCCGCAACAACAACTGTTGCACGAATGGGCCGGCTCGACCGGTGAAATACCACGACCTCACAGAAAACAGGCGTGAAGTACTCTGCGTTCCTTCTGACGAGCTAGGTGCCGGAGGCCTAATTTGATTTCCTGCCATGCCCTCCTCTGTCCATTAAAGGTAGGCAACGCATCTGCAATACATTTGATTGTTGCAGATCACGTTTGCCACCTTGTTCCATATAAAAAAAACGAAAAACCACTTTTCCTCATATTACCTTTTACCGTTAGCTAGCCATAGTACATAATTACACCTGACTTTATCTCTCGATTTCCGCAAAATTACATTTCCGATGAAGGTATAAAAAGTGTAATGGCCGTCGTGTACGGTAAATGACGATTGTTTGTTTACAATTTTACAACAATCATATCTTGCAATGATACAAGTATAAACATTTCTTCTTTGTAATTGACGAGTTTACTTAGTTCTTTAATAATTTACCGCGAAAAATGATTTTTGTGTAGCTTAAAATTTTGGTATAAAATAGGTGCTGCAATCAATTTTTTGATGTTTTCATCATTGTCGATTGAACATTCTGTGTATTGTTAACATATATTATTGCTATATTTATATGTCATTGTGACTGATATATGCTGTACAAGCAAGAGTAGAGTGAATTGTCTCGTATCAATTCGAAAGCACTTCCCACCACTTGATTATTATAAGTACTTGTATTTAATACCAGGCGTTGCTTATGCTCCGCACGTATGTACAGTTTTGTATTGTGAGCCAAAGCGTTTCTGTTAACCGCCATAATAATTAACGACAGAATATTTTGTACGACTTTTACTTACCCTCGATCTGCGTATCATTTCTCTATCTGTAGCAAATTAAGTAACATTCCAATAAATAAAGTATATACCAAAGAATTGTGTTTTTATTAAAATTATACTACTATTTCCCGACCAAGCGTGCCCTGGGTCTAGCTTAATGGCTCAATCCAGTTATATTTTGTACTAAGATTAGTGACAATAGTTCATTTAAAAAACCCCAATTGTCTGATCACATTACTCAGATCAGTCAAGTGCCAACTAATCGAATGCCGCCTCACTCAAATCCTGTCAAGGCGTTAAAATAGTTTTTTTTTGGAAGAAGGTGGAAGATAAAGGTATCTTTTTCTGTTGATTCCCAACTCTGTTCATTAAGGAATGTCACGCGTACAATATTCCCCTTCCTTTTCCCTCCCCTCATTCATAAGAAACTTAGAAGTATAAAATACTCCTACTTTAAGCTTGTCTTCAGTGAGGGCGCACACCGGTCGAGCCGACCATTCGTGAAACAGACGTGTGTCCTACCACTATCACAATGGAACGGACTTACATACCCGTACAAAACATTACCCAACTGGATCAGTTGATTAAAAAGAGGTAAACGTTATACCCAATAACATTAAGTTTTGTAATAGAAATCCATTAGCAAGTACTATCACGACTATATATTACGCATATTGTTATGAATTCTGGTTATGATTTTATCAAATGGTGCGGATCAAGAAATTTACGTATTAAAAGATCAAATAACTAAATAAAATAATATTTTAATGTGTACTACCGACTACGAATACTGTAATGTAAGGACCCTATGACCCAACGTGCTCAACAAACTTGTTCGTTTGCTTCTTTTCGCTTTAATAGAAAAGTATTTGTATGTTACGTAAATCATTTAAAATTTACATTCTTTTCAGCCTTAGTTAATTAGACCCAATATGGATAAACCATTGTGTATTTACTTAGACACCTACTTATGTGAAGAATGAAGATACGGTATAAGTGTATTTTGAGATACGATTTACATAAAGCATTGCATTGGTAACGCATCAGCCGCTGTAATTAGTATAAATAATGAATTAGCATTATTATCATTCACTTTTAATTGTAATATTATGCAAGTTATAGTGCTTACCTTAGTATTGGGCACTGTCGCAGGTATGTAAGCTGTTTTATTTGTTACTAGCTGTTGCCCGCAACTTCGTCCAGGTGGAATCAAATAAAACCAATCACTTCGCATAAAAGTTTATAATCGTATTTTTTACATTAATTATTTTACCGTACTAAATAAAACATCAGTATCAAATTAAATTATACAACAATCATACATTTTTTTAATGGAAGTAGGTGGCAAACGAGCAAGCGGATCCTGATGTTAAGTGAGCGTTACCCATAGGCATCCGCAACAAGCAAATTTGTTGCAGATGCATTGCCTTGATTGATATTGCAAAAGAATATTACCTTCTTTCCGTTAACCCTTAGTTCCACCAAAAACACCACTATTATCACAACCACCGCCACCATACCATCACCACCATCATAACAACCAACGTGCAACAACACCATAACATACCACCACCAAAATCGTCTAACGCGGTTAAAGATGTTTTCAGGGCAATAAACATGTTGCTCACGCTGTCGCGGACGCATACTGCGCACGTTGTTCACGCCACCCTATAAGATTTCCCCTACCAAATATCGTCTAACGCGGCTAAAGAAGTTAACATTTCAAAGTACGCAAGCAAATGTTTATATTATTTTACTGCAACCTTTGTGACATTGAAAGTTAGCGGGTGGCGCATTCGATACGGCAACTCGTAATTTTTGTACAATTTCAAGGGTTCTTAACTTTTAGCACGGTATCCTAATTTTGCTTAAATTAAATTAGCCTATTTGAATTCTCACAATATTAAATCGGTTTCGGGGATAACCCGGAGTAACCGGACAGACATACAGATAGACAGAATTTTAAAAATTGTATTTTTATTATTAGCATCGTATATACATCGTGTGTATAGTATGTTATTTTTATATGAGATACAGACACTTCAATTTTATTTATCTTTATAGATGAAATTTATGTTAGCCGCACGTTATTTATATTCTCTTATAAAAATCCACTTTGACTTTATTTTGTGGGATACTGACAATTTCTTGCTGTACAAGCTCAACCATCGTATTGTCATCTCATCTGAAACGCAAGTCGTTCAAGATCTTAACCCAAAATCCATCCAAAAATATCGTTTTATTTGTGTTTTGTCTTTAATCTAAAACCGTTTGACCAATTTTTGATAGCGGTGCCGGAGCGTTCGAGCCGCATCGTGGGAGGTTCACCGACCACGGTAGCGCGGTATCCGTTCATGAGCAATATGCAGTACGCGGTATGGGGCATCTGGTGGACTCAGTTCTGCGGCGGCTCGCTCATCGCGACCACTGCTGTACTCTCAGCAGCACATTGTTATGAGTTGGTTTATGCATTTCTTCTAATTTGTTAAAATACATAGTACCCATATAGGAAGAGAAGATCGCAGAAGAAAGTCTTGGAATGGAGCCCACGTACGAGAAGAAAAAGAACCGTATATTGGGCGAAGGCCTGGGTTCAGCAGTGGCCTCGATGATATCATTATATGAGTATTTTTTTTGAAACGAATTTACAAAGTAATGTAATTATGTATACTATAAAAAACAGTAATTGCGCCATGAGGTCTAAACATTTTTATACCAATATCATAGTGATCATCGCCGCCCATGAACATCTACAACACCAGGGGAACTGCAGGCGCGTTGCTGGCCTTTAATAAAGGAGTACGCTCTTCTCTTGAAGGACCCTAAGTCGTATTGTTTTGGAAATCATCAGATCATTTCACATTTTTAAACATTCCTTGAATGACAAAATAACTGGTGACTTTGGTCTTGGTTACACCAGTAAGACCAACGACTAGACCTCGTCAACAAGATCACGTTAACTGCATTAAAATCATTATTAAAAAAGTAGTTAATATTTTAGGGATGTCTTTTTGCACATCCCTAGAGTGCAGGGCTATGGACGAAAGAGAGAGTGATAAAACTTCGGGTGCAGAGAGACTCAGTAGTAAAATAGTATAATATTAGACATTTTCTTCACAAAACAAATATAATCTGTTGTTCACAGCGGCGATTCCCCTTCGTACTGGCGCGTGGTGCTTGGGTCATCTTTTGCTTCTGGGCAGAGTGGGACCGTTCACCAGGTCTCCAAGTTAATAGTCCACGAAAATTTCGACATTCAAAGTCTAGATTATGACGTGGCAATAGTTGTACTTTCAACTCCGGCTACGTTGTCAAATGAGATTGGTTTGGCCAGAGTTGCCGGACCTAATTACGATCTTCCTGACGATCTAGTCTTGTACGCAATCGGATGGGGCGCACTCGCGGTAATTTTTTTATGCTTGCCTTGTTAGTATAATATAATGATTCGCTCAGTAACTGGCACTAATTGTGGAAATAATTATCTATACTTTTCCTTTAATTCACGCAACGGAACGGTGTTATCAGACGATGGCTGTCTCTTTCTGTTGTGTGTTTCTGATAGCTCATTTACTAGAAGAATGTTACAACTTTTAACTAATTTCAATATTTATTTCAGTCCCAGGGTGAATACCCCGAACAACTTCAGCATGTTGATGTAAATATTGTCAACCAAAAAATATGTGCAGAACGTTATGCAGTTTTAAAGACGCAGCCAGAATTTCACGGTACGCCAAACGTCACATCTGGGATGCTTTGTGCTGGCATATTAAATGTTGGCGGTAAAGACGCATGTCAAGGTGATTCAGGTGGGCCCCTGACACACGACAGAAATGTCATCGTCGGTATAACATCTTGGGGCTATAAATGCGCCGATAGACATTATCCAGGTGTTAACACCCGAGTTCCTGCCTACACCAATTGGATAGCGAATAATGCCAATTCGTGTCAAATTGCTGACATAAATTATTAATAAGATAATTATTGTATTAAAATTAGTTTTCATGCAGCAAACAATATCTTTTACTCTAATAAGGTGTCAAAAAATGTAGAATGTAATCAGAGCTTGAAATTTAATATTATTAAAACAATAATAGTGACAATACCAGAGACAGCTGTTACACGAACGGCCGGACGAACTAATGGGGAAAGTACCACGATTCCTCAAAAGTAGATGTAGTGTGGCACAAGTAGGTACAGTAATAAGTAAAAGAATTTAACAGAAGATGTGTGTCGTCTATTTTAGAAAGGTCACTGGCGAGTGGCTTCACGTGAGACTAAAACCTTTTTTTACCTGTGAGAAATGCGCCTTATGCGTGTCCCTTGTTCTGGGCAACAGGGGGTTTGTGGGACTTACCCACTGAGGGGGGCGTACCCACTAAAACGCCGCTAAGGATGTGTTCACTTCAATAAGAATAACCTTTCATATCATTTTCCCCTAAAAAATATGGTCGTTACGTTAAGAAGTTTACATTTCAATAAAGTACGCAAGCAAAACGTTTATATTATTTTACTGCTTAAGGCAACCTTTTTGTTCCTTTGTGACATTGCAGGTAGCGGGCGGCGCTTTCGATACGGCGACGCCTAATTTTTTCACAATTTCGAGGGTTTGTTACTTTTTGCGCGGAGCCCGAATTATTTTGCTTAAATTAAATTAATCTATTTGAATCTGTACAATATTACCTATCTTTTTCAGTAAAAGTCCCTTCCAAGTCGGTTCAGTCATTCCAGAGATTACATGAAATAACCGAACAGACAGACTGACAAACATTTTTTGTTATAAGTGCCGTATATACATCAAGTGCATTGATTTTGGGAATTTTATGTTGATACATACAGACACTTCAATTTTATTTATCTGTATAAACTTAGACACTTATCTATAAGAAGTGTTCTGCGGTACCCGATGCATCCCAGCCCATTGGAACGTAGTGGAACATAGCCAATGTATACGTCATTGATTTGATGTGTCATTTTAAAAATTCAAAACAAAGTATACACTTGTTAATTCAAAAGTTTATCAGTTAAGAAAATGATTTATAAATAACTAAACAGTATAAAAGTAGTTTAGTAACAACGTTCTATGAAACGTGTTATGATAGATTTAAGATTTCATAACATATTTGTGGGTGTGACTTTGGTTGCAGAAATATGCCCGGTGATGTCTTGAAATGTGTAAATTGTGTAAAAATGGATTATAGTGTGGAAGAAGGACTTTTGCCGAGAGAATTTGTGGAATTTGATTTTGCTGAAGATGCCTTGGACTACGAGGTTAGAGCCATTGGATAAGAATATAGGATAACTTAATAATAATATTCCTTCAAATGGTTTTCTATTGTAAATACCTTTTTCCCATTTGATATTATCAAAGTCTTGCCTATAAATATATAACATTATCTCCATCCCTCACCCATGCATAGACTGGTGGCAGAAACAATTTTTTTTTTAAATTTAATTAGATTAAAAGAAGTCTCGCTGTTCATCTAATTAGAATTGGATATAGAAGAAAGGTGGAACAAAGGAACTCACCTTTTTTTTAAATAACATATTGAACATTTTCTTGTGTTATTTATTTGAAAAAAAAAACAAGAGAGCTTCTTTGGTATTGATTTAATGTTTAATATTTTCTTATAATTTATGAATTACGTATCTCACAAATTATAATCCACTATCTTATTCATGACTGTTCATGCCTGGTGTCTGGGATTTGAATTTCAATTCGAAGCAGTAATAGTAAAAATAAAGGCTATATAGGCTTCTTATCCCGGAAAATGTATGGTTCCCTTGATTTTTTTTGTTTTTTGTCTACTTACATAAAAGGCGATATTCCCAATGGATGTAGAAACGGCTACTCGGGCGCGGCCGGCCGGATCACTAGTATTGTTTAATTGAATTACTAACATCAAGATTATTTTGAGGACTTAGGCAAATGTCTGGCATGTCTTGTGTCAGGTTATTCTATGATGAGTCAGGTCAGGAAACTTAGATGTTTACCTGCCTCTTAACTTATTATATTTAAATACAGTATTGATGTTCTGGTTTTATGTACTCAGAACTCGGACACTTTTTAACGCTTAACCTGTGGGTATGTCTTGGAACAAACAATTACTATCCACAATTAAAAAAACATAAGTTTAAATGGTTTTTCATTTCCCCCTGCAAACTGAGTGTATAGTCACTAAGTATGCTATGAAGAGAACTACTCCTGCTCATGATAGAGCCAGCAAGTAAAGATAATAATATCCTAGGACATATTAACACACGACCATCTGATCCCAAACTAAGCAGAGCTTGTGCAATAGCAACCAGATTACTGATATACTACTTTTCTTTTGTAAATACATACTTAAATAGATACGATTAAGATCATTGCAACATGCTAAATAAATTGTTTTAACAGTGGTAGAGCCCGCAACAACAACATCTGTTGCACGAATTGGCCGGCTCAACCGGTGAAATACCACATCCTCACAGAAAACAGGTGTGAAGTAGAGTAATCTGTGAGGTGCTGGAGGCCTTATTCATGCCCTCTCCACCTTTCCATCCTTAGCTAATAAGAAAGGGATGTATAGAAAAAGGAAATAAAAAAATCTGTTTACCCTCTCTTATGCATCTGCAACTCATTAGCTTGTTGCAGATGCCTATGGGTAGTGATCACTTGATATCAGGTGAACCGCTTGCTAGTTTGCCACCTTGTACTGTAAAAAAATGAATTATTTACAAATCGAATCTCGACATTTACGCACACCACAACTAACATTGTGTCGCCTCGAGGTCAATGGCTTGTTTCTTTTGGCCCTTCTCCTTTTTGTATCGCCTTCAATCGCCTAGCTATAGAAAAGATCACGTATTTTTCGCTGTTCTACAGTGTTCTTAATTATAAATTATGAGTTAAAATGTTGATCCGCAACTTACAACTTTTTGGTAACGGAACAAGTTGTTTAAAATAATAATATTATCAAACATTTAGAAACATGAGTGGAGTTGGAAGAGATTCGCGACGATTGGTGCCATATTAAAGATCCTGTGTTGAGAGTATCTATAACCGAGGAACTTAGCGCAACGTTCGTATAAAGGAAGTTCGAACTTACATACATACGTAAGAAGTAAGTACGAATATGAAAGAAGTGATACAGTGTGCCAGGATCGTGACGAATGGAAATCCGAAATCTCTGGTCACTCCTTGAGGACTCGGACCCTTCCATTCCATTCCACTCGCAACTCTCACTTCTAAATTGATAGGCATCGACGTGTGATAATAAACGCACCAGTTGGGATCGCGCTTCCGGCGTGTGCCCTTGGCCTTGGTCGACGAATTCCACGTCTATAGAAAACGCTTATCTATGGTAAAAAAGATTCGGACAAAAAATTCAAGCACAAGTTTAATCTATTGTACCGATAAATAAATACTTTAATGTGTTTTGTTACGATGTTTCAGTTTTAAGAATAAAACTTACTGATTGAGACGTTTTACTAGGCAACGAGGAACATTTGTTTCGACTCCACCAGTGAAATACCACGAACTCACAGAACACATGCGTGAACTAGTAGTATTGTCCTTTTCGTGTGATGAGTGAGGCGCCTGTGGCCTAATTGTAGTACTCTTCCTCCTTCTATCCTTTTGTAATAAGGATGGGATGGAAAGGATTTCACAGAGATGGGGATGACTAAGGAAAGGACTACTCTGTAAATTACAGACAGACAACGTATCTGCAACTCAACAACAGGTTGTTGCAGATGCATATGGGCATCAGTCACCTAATATGGTGAACTGCTTGCTCGTTTACCCTATTTCATAAGAATAGCCAGTTTATAAATAATTTAAACATCTAATAGTTTTAGAACCATCGATAGCTACAGCCGATATCATAGATCTATGATAACTTACCTTTGTCGGAGACTTAAGCTAATATTGCGCGATGTTTGCATTTTATCCTGCGATTAGGACCTATCTTTGTAAAGAATGTCCAAATTCACAATCCACATAGTATTTAGTTATTTATCATATCCTCAACTATCACACCGTTACAATATCAATATTATACCGTGACTATTGTAAATAAGCCTTTGATGCCATTATGTATTCGTGGTATAATTCCAGAGCTACAAGTTAGCCCTGATATCAATAGACGGTAAGCGATGTGACTTTCAGTTGTACTGTGAGGTTTGTATTTATCAGGCTCGTACAAAAAAATACTGACTAAAATTTGTTCCCAAAATTTACAGAGATTCACCACCTATCGGAGATTCACCAGGTATCATCTATATGCCTATTTGGACTTAAGCTGGCTCGATTGCTATTTCAGTCTACCCCATTTAGCTTAAAGACGCAAGGTTATTTAATTTATAATTGAATATTATCTGCTTTAGTAATTACAGATCACATCGCTTACAATGTAGATGAAATATAAAAATTGTGATTTTTTTCGCATAAACAAATTCCGTGAAGTAAACTGACGATAATAATTCTTGAAAAGAAAGAGAATTGCGATATATCTATCGCAGTTGCGTCCGTGCACCGCGTCCAGCCCTACTAAGAATAAGAACTAAGAAATGGCATTGGCTTGGCAATGGCATCATAACAAGGCGGTCTCTCGTGGGTAGCAGACGTAACTGACACGCTTATCGGTAAATAGCGTTCGTTTGTTTTAGTGGGATTGTAGTGTCGTTGATTTGTGTGGTTTGTGGACTGTGAAATAATTAATTTGTGGGTTATTAGGTTCAAAGACATGGTGTGCGGCGATCGCTGCGGTTGCGGTGCGTTTTGCCGGCGACTGTTTTGCCGCGCTCGCTCGCGAAGTGGTAGTGTTAATGGAGACTCATCACATGTTACCTTGGTAATTCAAAACGAATTGTGTAAATGCACTATATTTGTTGTCACACCTATCTAACACTTGGGTAATGTACGTACTGTTTGTCTTTCGTAAAGAATATAGAATATAAATAAATTAGATGTGTAAAAATGTATTTATTTACTATTGTAAGTAAATGTTGACGATACCATGATTTTAAATGTACAATTTAACATTTTTCTACATGTAGGTAGTCACAATAAGGTTATGATGTATATAATACTACTAATATAATAAAATAATAATACTAAACAATAAGTGACTAATGTCGTTGATATACATACAAGCCTACAAAGATTCTTTTCATGAATAATCAAAACACGTAATATTAAACAGCCCATATGCTTGAGGATAATGTTAAGTTAATAAATGTATTGACTGTTGATGCCTTTTGAATCATTTTTAACATGATTGACTTTTAAAACCTTTTATTTAGTGGAAGACACTTTGTATGTTTATCTATTCCGTTAGTCATTTGATTTTTAAGAATATGATATGTGAATCTTATTATATAATGTTTAAGACGTAAACATAATTACCCTGTTATAATTTTGCTCATTGATACATAATCGTAAATTTGTATTAGAAAGGTTTCAAGGGTTAAAGGTATCTGGAAGACTTCGATCTTCTACTGAAATATAGTCTAAAATCCGCTGCATACATACTAGGTAACGCTTTAACGTTATACTAAGGGATTGTTAGCTTTTTTACTTGATAATAGTACACCTAGACGGTAGTATACATATATTTCTGTATCATTATAGATATGTGCTACAGCAAAGAGTGAATAGCAATGCCTTTTTACATATAATTTTATTTAGAAGCAATGTTCAAGTTATATTAATTACTATTGTTCACCGGGGCTTCTAAATCAGAATGTTCTATATATTTTAAAATGATAATTTATCTATTAAACCTTATTCTTGGCCTCTTTGTTTCAAGACAATGCGTTTTTCGTATGTATCAAGAAAAATTGACTTCGTCCATAGAAATTATTTCCAAAAATCATTTCTATAATGAGATAACATTGAATTAACAGATTCAAGTTACATACGTAGGCCATGACACATAGGTACGTGGGTAAGTGTAATTCGAAAAATGTACAACATTGAAAACGGGTACACATTTCGTAATATATAACTTTAAGCGGCTTCTACCATTGCGATGGTTGCGGCAAGCTCAGTTTACAATTGCACCTCGTTACGGTTGTTCCTTCTCCTTGTTACGATTGTTCATCTACTTTATATTTGGGATCTTATAATATTGATTAATGCCAAAGGCGAATCCTATCTCTGATTATCCTAATCGAGTAAAACACTCGGGCTACTTATTCGACGTAGTTATTCTAATATATCCTAAATAATATTATAAATGCGAATTTGAGTCTGTCTGTTTATTACACCTTAACTCTTAACTCAACCGATCATCATGAATTCTTGTACGCACATTGTCAGGGGTACAGAAAAAGACATGGGCTTGATGACTTACCTTTAATCCCGAAAATGAAACTGTTCCCAAGGTACATAAAACCTCCAATAACAATATCGGTTGCCACGGTGATGTTTTGGCGATAACAAATTCTTGACACATGTTACTTATAATTCAAAATAATTTTACGCGGAATTTACAGCGCGGAAATGATATATGAATGCGTGCAAACCCCCAGGCAATAGTTATATAGTATATAGTGTTAATATAAAATTTACTTGTCATGTAACATCTGTCTGCGCAATTTAATAAAACATTAAAACTTCTAAATTAATTTCGGTGAGGCTTTCGTTATTAGCTCTATCCCTATTAATGTAATAATTACTTACACCCGCCCGCCCTCCGCTCGCTGAGCCCGTTTCCTTTTTCTCATTGAACTTAGTAACCATTTATATTCGAGTCGTTATTATTTTTTTGTTTACTACACGTTAACCCCAAACGCCGCGTGCGTGGCGCCTTAATCTCTAATGTATTTTAGTCTAAAAGTGAACGAGTGGTGTGAAATGATGTCATAGCAAATTTTTCTTGTCATGAGGCACACTCATGACCTAAATTTTCGAGCCATGTTTACGATTGTCGGGTAATACTATTGATTGCCTCACCTCACGCAACCTTTCGACCCCAGTTTAATATGTCTAGGTTGGTGTTAGTCATAAAATTGTAAATAACTCCCTTAATAGGTACAGGTAATATAAAATCGAGGTTGATTTTTACGTTGCTAAACTATAAAACGAAGATTTTAAATATCTTTTAGTAGCAATGGATTGATTAAATAAAATTGAAGAAGAACAATGAAGTATTTAAATTATCTATTTTTAGTTCATGGTTCATGACAATAGTCGAACGCCGGATTCGAATCCAAGGTGTTATATTTTGCAGATAATTAGTACCTTTGTTAGATTTAGGGGTGTTTCGAAGGGGCTCAATAAAATAATAAGGGGCTTATTATTCTCTCACTGAATTGGACTCACTGCATGCCTAATTACGAATCAATGATTAATGAACCTTGATGGTTGATTAATGCGAATTTATGGCTTAGATAGGTGATTAAAAAGTATACTTATCCTCAATCTCTTTGAACAAACGGCACGGCTTATATTGGCTTTAAATCGTAAAAGATCTTTAAAATAAGATAATTGTAATTCGTTGGATAAGCATGGTTAGATGTTAAAGTACATTTAAGCCACAAGACCTTCCTTTTCTTTAAATTAATTTTAGCTAACACAACAATTGGTACAAGGGGATATCCTTCGTGGTACATTGTAAGCCAGCTTATTGGTATTCACGGCGTTACCTTTTGCCTCCTTATCAAACAAACCGTAGCGCCAATTAAGACAATCTGCACTCCAATGACTTCATACTCATGATTCATCGCCGCCGAACGAAGGTAACTTGCTTACAATGTCGGTACCCACGTTGATATTATATGCGGATCAATTTTTTGTTACTGTAATTTAGTAAAATTAGCTTGTTCCAAAGATTTTTGTGTATAATTTATCAAAATACGTCAAATGCGATGTCACCATGTCCACGGCCGAAACGTACGGAATTTAATGATAAATAATTAAATGTCATTCGAAAAGTCCTCAATGTAGTAGTGGTAGTAGTAGCTCTTAGGTCTCGAATATGACAAGAATATGGATCTGTCACCTTCAAATTATAAACATCGTCGGTATAATCTCACTGGCCATATTAGAAACTAACGGCAAATTGTGAACTAAACGAATCGTTAATAATTTGACTTGTCATTTCTCAAATTTATAAACTATCGCACGCATGGTAAGTAAAAATTATGGTAACTGTAGTTTTTCGTACAAGACTCGGTAATGTAGTTTTGGCACGCGGCCATTGCCTTGATTATTTGCAGAGCGATATATCTGCTGTAATCATATCTAAATGTGTTTATATAAATATATTCAGCATTGTCTGATTAGGAAACGTACCCATACTATGTGCTCCCCGTATAGTTTTCACGTAGTAATTTATAAATATAGTATGAAAACATTGTTACAAGCAAGTGGAAAGCGAGTATAAAAAGCACCAAAAGACCAAGCGTAGTATTTTGAACCCCGTGAACCGTGAACAGGTCACGTTGTACGGGTACGGTTTCTTAGGTTATGGTCTCTCAATACCATTAGATTTAATAAACGGAGATTTCAGATATCCTATGCGAAGCCAAAAGGTTTTATTTGCAACTAAAATGTTTGCCTGTTGAAGGCCTCTAGGTTTTCCTGGCTTGAGGCGGTAATATCATATTATAAACATATATAGTAGAATATAATAAACATAATATGGATAGATAAAAGAAATAATATCAAATTATGTTCGTAACTTAAAAACCTGTTTTCTCAAGCATAACCTTGCTTCCGAAGTTGTAATTTCTACGGATTACTACTTGGTTGAATATACAGTCAGACAGTCGTGTGAAAAACTTGCTAATGAAGACAATGGCGCATACCTAATGTATGGTCAATGTCAGTTGCATGTTTTTTTTTAAATTAGTAATTACAATTAATTAGTATATACAAAATATTTAAGTTTTTACGCTAATCGGTAGGATTGCTAACTAATCCTTTTTTTATTCAACCCTTACTTCTCCATTTTTCGTATTGTGATTTATACATGCAAATATGAGACATATTTGACTTGACAAATGGGCAAAAGGTACCCCTAATATTAATTCAACTGTTAGAGCTAAAAGAGTAACAGGCAACTTATTAGTATACAATTAATTAATACCAGTTCCGATCATTCAATTTAAATATTTTTTTATAAATTTTGTCATTTTTCCTAACTTTAGATGTAAACTGGAATGACAATTCGTTAAATCAAAATAGGATTCAAGACAATTTAAATTATTATTTATTATGTTTTGGGAAAGGAGGGGAAGGGATGGCGTCAGGGAGGCTGGTCCTATGTATACATAATATATGAACTACGGTATACTACTACTATATATAAGTATGAACTACGGCCGTACTGTGCCAACCCTACATAATGGGAAAATAGCAGGATGATAATTAAAAAAACTGAAACATTTTATAAGTAATTGTTAACGGTCAGATATATTAATTGAATACAAAAGATAATTTATTATTACAGACTCAGCTGGCTGAAGCTCGCGAAGTAAAGTTCACTCAGACACTGTCGGAGCCGTTGGCGATCGGCTCGCACATCGTTTGCACGGGGACGCCCACAGAAGATTTGCCATGGTAACTATGAGATAATACTTTTGACTATCTGGTCAGGTCTTATATAACCTATAATGGATAAACTTTATTTATAATGAAAAATGTGACCCAACAAGCGCTATGAAACCTCCCTTTGCGTGTAAAATGAGATAGCCATATAGAGACGACGACTACGAGATTTGTTATTACGTAGGGGAGCATTAAATAGATTTTTCCTATATTCATCCCCAGGTCTAAAATTGCATCCAAAGTAAGTTGATCTTAGGTCTATATGATCGATCACAATAGGGCTCAGCTTAGGCTGGACCATCGTCGGTTACATTAAAATGCACTGCGGGTAAAACTACGGGGCTCAGCTTGTAGATTTATAAAATTGTCGTATACATATTTTTAGCAGATCAACTGTAGCAGTAGTACTACAAACGTGAACACGTGCGTTATTATTTTACCACTTGTTTAACTTTAAATTTAATTTAAAAATACATTGAAATGAAAATAAATGTTTGTTTGTAGTATCAAAATATAATTTCTCTACTTGTGTTTTATTGTGCAGATGTACGTTACAGTAAAAACAATTAATGTTTTACGGTTATAAACTTTTCTGCGGCGTGATTAATATTCTGATTTGACTCCTCGCGGCTGAAGTCGCGGCCGACAGCTAGAATGATAATAAATGTCTCTTTCTACAATAATAATAATATAAGGTATTGTCAAGTGTGTCAAATACGCGACCGATTAGTTGTCACATCACTTTAGTATCTATTCATTGGTTATATTGATCCTAGAAGTTTATAGAGACGGTAGTCTATGCAGTGATTAGGTTTAATCAATCTTAAGCGGGCTTGTATTATGTTAAATGCTTTAGTTACCGTTGCTCTGTATAGTTTGTTTGACGTGAGTTAGAAAATTGTCTAGATAAACATCGTAGTGTTAGTAAAGTTACTTGTGTTTATTGCAAAATATTTAATTGTATAGAATATAGCGTGGCATGTTTTATACGGTTGCCATGCATTATAGCTTATGAGTGTATAAATGAACGTTCCTCTTAATTAATATTAGTTATGTTTGCAAGTTGCAGAAAGAAGTGTATGAAAATGTAGTCGGTACTGGTCGATTGTTTTAAATGTTTAAACATAATTAATGATCATTCAAACAATAAAGGCTTCTTTATTTTATAAATCAGAGGTAGCGATAAAACTATTTATTACTATATTATAACAACGTTATACAAATAATCTATATACTATGTACTATACTCGAAATTTAAAAATAGTTTTAGAAAACAATTCTAAAAGGCTTTTTATAGTGGCGGGTCAGAAGGCAATTCTAATAAACATTTTAATTATTTATATTGTATGCGAAAACGTTTTACAACATTAAAATATAAAGAAATGTAAAATACAAATACATGTAAGCTCTCCTTAATATTCCCTCTCTCGGAGAGGAGGCCTGTGTCCCTGCAGTGGGGAACAATCTGATAAAGACCTATTTATTATTATAATACATATAAGAATAATCTTTTCAGAATAAACAAGACTTTTATACTAAATTTTATAATGAATATATTTTTATTATACTAAATTATACGAACCCTGTAGTTCAGCGGCTAGAGTAGTTAACTGTTAACCCGCATATTAAATCTAACCTGGGTTCGATTCCAAGGCATAAAAATATTTGTAATATTTTTTTTGTAAATTTCATTTTTTTGGCACTTTGATACAACAATAACAACATCTGATGCACGAATGAGTCGGCTCGACTGGTGATATACCATGACCTCACAGAAGACAGGCGTGGAGTAATCTGCGTTTCGCCTGATGAGTGAGGTGTCGGAGGTCTAATTGTAATCTTCCCCTTTCCTTCCTTTGCTTATAAGAAAAGGATGGAAAGCGGAAAAAGACTTGACGGTGGAGGGGTTGTATAGGAAAAGAAAATAACTATGTTTGTTCATCCCCTTCTCTGTCCATAAAGATAGGCAAAGCATCTGCAACTCATTAGCTTGTTGCAGATGCCTATGAGTAGCGATCGCTTGATATTGCGTGATCCGCTTGCTCGTTTGCCACCTTTTATTATAAAAAAAATGAATTATGAACTTAAGTAGATTCTAATTTGATTTTTTAGATGCATGTGATAGTCTAAAGCGGTTCCTCGTTTATTTTTATTGAATCACGATGCAACAATCCCAATTGCCCTTCCATTAAAATCTCAGCTATCGCTTTTTTGGCATAAATTTGCTGTGTCCTGTCCATTTTTCGTATATCCCCAGCAAAAGCCATCGCCCAATAATAATATTCGTCGCGTTGATCGGTGGCAGGCTCGATATTCGGGTCCAAATTATTGTCATTTGCCCTTTGGAAGGCTGGTTTTATTTGTGGTAAAGTCCCAAGAGTCTTATTATGAACGACTTCTGTAATCATCATATCATTTTTATGAACCTAAAAAGACAAAAAGATAATAGCGCTTTACATGTTCGTATAGGAAAGGCTTTTGACTAAAAAAAAATTGACTACATTTTAAATATCCAAAAGTTTAAGGAATTGTATTGAAACCGAAGAAAACACATACGTTCACTAATCCATTTCTTAAAGAGTTCCTATTTTTGCTATTTTATAAATATTTAAATAATATAAATAATAAAACACTACGCTATACTTTTCACACTATTGGACAACTTGACATGTGTCAAGTCAATGTTACCGTTACTGGAACACTTGACCGGTGATTTTGTATTCATATACAACACACACACACACACACACACATATATATATATATATTGGTGCGTGTATATATATATATATATATATATAATTGCAACGGTTGTCCTTAATTTACGCAAATATTATACGATAATAGTGCTTACAGTGTGTTCTTTGTCGTTACCCTTAATATTCCAGGAATTATTTTGTGTACTGTTCATGAAAGTATCCGGTTCAGCTTCAAAGTCTTGATTTTGTAAAAAACTTAATTTCTTAAAATACCATAACGATGGCTCATATACAGAGTCTTCGCTCGTTGCAGTTTTCACGGATTGTTCGTACTTCCTAAGTTCTTTACGATAGTTTGATCTTAACGCATTTATTTTCTTCTTCACATCTTCTCTTGTAGCGTCAGGAAACTTGTCTCTGTACTTGTTAACCAATATTTGATAGGCCACGGTCTTTTTCGTTTTATCGCGATAGATTTTGCTTTTCATTTCCCATAAAGCCGGCAAACTGCGGTATAACTCGATCCACTCCGACAAGAACTGTCTTTCCTCATCTTTAGAAGCGCTCAATTTCGAGGTCATTTTATTGTCATTAAAATAGACCAAACCGATGCTACGAATAATTTGCGCAATATTTAAACGGTAAACACACTAGCAGTGTTTAAACATACAACAATAGAACTCAAACTTGAACAAACTTTATTCACTCTACACGAAACGAATACGTCAGCCCAGTGGTTGCGCAATAGGAAAGATTGTACAATATTATTGATCGCGCACAAGTGGCGATCCAACGGTGCAAAAAAGCGACGAGTTGACTTTTTATGTCACTCTTACCACAGATAACCTCGAATATATTGTACAGCAAGCAACAGATGCAGTAATATAGTTTCTAAATGTTCCGTTTTGGCGCTGTAGTCGCAGGGTCAGACTTTGCACTAACTTGACTACAGTGAGAAAACTTAATATAATGTCGACTATACACAATTAGCGATGTTGCTTATTTTAGAAGGAACAAAGTTTTTTATTTTAGTTCAATATAAAAAAGTTTCATGACAGACATGACAGACCGCCAGGTACTATTGATACTACGTGGATGGCTAGTATCCCTCAAATAACACTGCGGTTGTCGAGAAATTTCCTGCCTCGCAGAGCCGCGTTGTGGAACGGTCTGTCCTCGGCGGTATTTCCAAACCAGTATGACTTAGTATATTTTTCTCAAAGGCCGGCAGCGCATCTGCAATTCCTCTAGTGTTGAGGGTGTCCATGGGCGTCATTGAAAACCTCGGTGTTCCCGCCGCTCGTTTGCCCCCTTATCTTACATAAAAAAGTTAACTACGCTTGGGCAAACACTCATAGAAGACTGGACTAGGCGTGTGGATGAAATGTGTCAGTCATAAATAAAAGTTCTATTCTGTCCACGAACACCCGCTTAATATTAACAACAACCCAAATATTTGTGAATTATACATTTGTATTTTTTCGTTACGTCTTTTTTAACAAGCCACCCGCTTAGCATTGAACTTCCGAATTTTGAAATTCAGAAACGCCGTAACAGCGGCAACGGCTCTCACAGTTAGCTTAAAACGACATAAGAGGTTTTTTATGCTAATTTATATTGTAGGTTCGCAATAAACATTGGTTGCGGGGACGCGGAGTCTCACGGGGACATCGCGGTGCACTTCAACGTGCGTCTGCCGCAGGACTACGTCGTACGCAACACGCGCCGACATGACAAGTGGGGACTTGAAGAGACCACCGCGTTTAGGTAATCCTATATCTAAAAGGAAAATAAATAATCTACGGACTATAATACCTAAATATAAATAACGAATGTATGGAGAATTAAAGATGTACAACGCCGACGACGGACGTTTTGTTATTCCAAATAACTTGTTCAAGCGACTGGTTGCGTGCACAAAAGATTAAATACATAGTAAAAAAATATTGGAAACGTAATACAGTTTTGAGTGAAGGGCGATGGCCATTCAAAATCGCTGGAAGCAGGAATATAATTTTACTCTCCTTAACTTAAAAATAATACGTTTAATAAAATAAATGTTCTATATCTAGCATCTTTCTTATTAATTATATTCAAGTTTTAAGTTGACTCAATTCTCTCCCTAATTTTTTAAAATTATTTTCCAGATTATTTCCTTTCAAAGTGAACCGTTCGTTCACGGTCGAGGTATTGGTGGATGAGAAGGAGACGCTATGGGCGGTTGACGGGGAGCACTACTGCAGCTTCGCCCACAGGAATCCCTCCCCACTGTCCGCCACTTGGGTGCAAGTGACCGGCATCAGGGACACAGACCTGAAGATTCAAAAGACTGACTTATACCCGACAACAGGTCCACTTATTTTTGACGTAAGTAAAATCTTGTTTTTATACAATAGTTCTCTGGTAGTCTTACAAAACAATATCGATATATTTCACATATTTTAAAATGACACGTACATAATTAAATCACCTTCCCACGGCTCCTGAAGCCAATAATTACGTTAATTTGCTGTGGTAAAGTTATGAATTCATTTTTGTCTTTAGATTCCTATGCGAGAGAGCGTCGTCCACCCACGACAACAAGATGAGCCCATTTGGCGGCCCAACATAATTGCTAAGTTGCCGAAAAGTATTCCTGAAGGATATCAGTTAGTGATCTACGGCAGGTAAAATGTTCGCAGCTGTTTTTAACATGCGTATATTAGTTTCACTTATATGAAGGGAATCTTTAAACGTGATTTTACCCCACTTTTAACGATCAGATTTGAATCAAACCTTGCACACTCGGCGAAGACCCATGATAATGCTTATTGCATTTATATTCAATCAAAATATCCGATTATCCTGATTAGATTCGCCGGGTTTACTAATTTGTTTTTAGTTGACACTAGCGACATCTATTAGGCCGATAGCTTGACATAGAAGATGTCGCTACTTGCAAATTGATAAGTTGAAAAAATATATATTTTAAAGCAAGTCGAACTAAAAAGCGAAAAATAAATTGTAGTTAAGAAACCCCTTTGGGAGGTTTATAAAGTGGAATAGTACTATTCCACCTCGATCACCTGAGATTTAAATCATGAGTCACGTGACCTGGGTGATTAAAGTGGAATAGTTGTCTGTCAAATTTATTTTGTGGAATCAAATCACCTAAGCGCACAGGGGTGTCTGTAAATTAAAATGGCTAATGTATCTTTTTGTATCAACCAGATTTTGAATTAGATTTCTTTTACAAAAAAATATTTATCTGACCTAGTGTTCTACGTGTCTTGTTTCAACTAGACATAAATGTTTTCTATGTCAATTAATGTAAGCAGAACCAAAATTCAAAGAAAATACAATTGTACGTTTTTGTTAAAATCCGTTATTCGATAATATAGGTTGTACAACTTCCTTGATGAGCGATACCCATGTATTTTATATAGGATATGCAACCTCCTCGCTCAAATATTCAGTTAAACTACACGGAGTTACTACAACGGAAATATTTACCATGATTAAAAAGGGGTGTGGTAAATGAATGTAGTGAAAACAAAATGTACTGGCTCATTGACTATTTCGAAATTGTGATGTTTATGTACCTAATACAGCGTCAGTACTCCGGGAATTTTGATAAATCACGGTCGAAAGTATTCCAGACAGTGACAGTAACATTAACACATGTCAAATGGTGGTAAAACACGGGCAGGCTGAAAACAGGTGGAAAGGCGCAAGAATAGTTCAAAAATAAAAACATAGAATAAAAAAATCCCCCTCCCCCTCGCCACCACTTAACCCACCAAAGCCAGTGCTGGCATACAGTCCAGTGACAAGAAAGTACAAGATGGCTATTTTTTATAATTCTGGTAGCAGAAATGCATTCAGAAAGCCTTCGGTCTCACAAATATCGATCTCCAAAGCAATCGGTCCAGTTTTAGTAAACACGCATGGCGCTGAGACTGTCCAAAGGGAGAGAAAATGTTACGATTTATATATCTTCCATACGTCGATAAAAAAAGATTCACTTCAATAAGGGTAGCGTACTTAAATTTTAAAAAAGAGAGTAGAGCTAGTGTCTCTCACTTAATAAAGCGGATATGTAAACGCATGACATAAGCTAAAGAAAAAGCGTCCCAATTGTTCGCCTTCGAGTCTTCACTTTATCGACCGCTAATAGTATATCTGCAACTTTTATATTATAATAAATAAATAAATTTATCGCAATATAAATTTGCTCCCATTTAAAAACAATAAATTAACGATAGCTAAAATATATTACACTTAACATGTCACCCCTAAGCTGTGCACCCAGGTGATATAACAAAAAAAAATATTTATTCCACTTTAATCACCCAATCAATGTGGAATAGTACTATTCCACTCTGATCACCTGGGTGATATCAACAGTGTTGCACTGTGACCGTTAAAAAATAGGCTATTTACATTTTTCCAGACTACGACCAATGCTACACTCGTTCACCATTGACTTGATGGACGTGCACCGCGAGTGGCCGCGCGCAAATATACTGCTGCACGTAAACCTGCGCGCGCACGCCGAGTCGCAGTTGGGCCGGCAATTGGTCGTGCTGAACGCGTGCCTCGGAGCCTGGGGCCCGGAGCGCCGCCAGCGCAGCGCACGCCTCGTACCCGCCACCTATGTGAGTATATCGCGCAGATAGTCGTCTGCTCCATTCAAGCGGTTGCCTTTGCTACCATCAGCAAAATCAGCGCTTTGACCAACACCACATAATATGCTAGTCAAAGCGCTTCTTTCGCTAAATCGTCCCGTTAACTACTCACATTCAGGTAAACTTAGAAGCTTACTAGAGAAGTTATTATTTACTCTGATAAATACGGCTTTACTCACGTTCGCGTGACTAAAGCCGTTTTATACAAAATTTTAATAATTTTATTTATGTCTGCTTTATTAGCTACAGTATGTGGCAATGTAATGAAGACAACATATTAAGAGCTTAATGATTTCTTATATTTAGGCGCATACTACTTTCTTATATTAGGCGGATTTTATGAGCTGATCGGCGATATATTAAATGGCAATGTGAACAGTACTTAACAAGCATCACAGCACTAAAGTGTCAAAGTAAGAGAAAAAGCCATCCCTTCCCACTCCTTACCAAGGAAAAGATATTTTTCACGAATTTGATGGGTAGCGTAACCGTTACGGTAACCATTTGCTCGTTTGTCCTTTATTATAAATATTACATAAAGCGAGGAGTGTCTTACTTAGCACATGGACAAACGAAATTATACATATATGTTAGTGAAGCCTATGATGGAGATATCAAGTATAAACTAAAACATATAATTTTCGTTTCAGACCACAATACGGATAGTACGGGGACCTGGCGAATGGTCAGTTTACACTGACAATGTGCTGATTGGTGAACTGGAATTCCGCGCTTCGCCCGACGGCGTCAAAGCGATGCGGATACGCGGCGACCTCTACCCAGAAGATATCTATGTTTGTCCGTCTAGCTCTACCCCCATTCAAGACAAGTAATATGTATGCTTTATGAAGGTGTTGTATGTAATAAATTATGCTTATAGCGCTTATACGTTATCGAATCTAGCTATTATCGAATCCCTGATATTGTGGCTTTAATTTTTTTTATTTAATCATATTTTACAAGTACAATCTATGTATATGAGATGTAAAGATTAATAACATCATGTTTGTATTTATTACTTGATTTAAGCTTAAACAATTCTTTTAACAGTTAACACGAAATGAAAGCATTCTTGTCAAAAATCCCAATGTTTCCATTGATATTTTGATGATAGATCGAAGACATAACCAATGTCTTCGGAAAAACCATGAACCCATGATGAGAAGATACAATCAAGAAACAACTATCTGTTATTCTTAGGTGTAAATGAAATGTGCCATTTTAAAAATATATTACCACATTCAGCTTTATATGCCCTACCAATATTATAAATGCGAAAGTTTGTAAGTATGTATGTTTGTTATTCTTTCACGCAAAAACGGCCTAACGGATCTGGATGAAATTTGGCACAGACATAGATTACAGTCTGGAATAGCATAAAGGCTACTTTTTATCCCGGAAAAGTGTACGGTTCCCGTGGGATATTTTTTTTGTCTACGTATATAAAAGGCGATGTTCTCTATGGATTCCGAAACGGCTACATGGGCGAAGCCAGGCGGATCACTAGTAAAACTTATATTTAAGAATATTTCAATTACTTTGAAAATGTAATTACACTTTATAAAAAGTATGTTTAAATTTATAGTTTTTATACTTAAAAGGGAATATACTTATAATCTTCTTTTTGTTATGCATCATAGGTTATACTCTAAGATAAAAACATATATTAATGAATATAACAAATGTACCATCTATTAAATGACTATTCTATTTAAGTTATTCAGCTTTAGCACATAGTAATGTAAGAAATTATGACAATGCATTTTGAATGTAATAACTATATGGCAAATCACAATGTTACGATAAAAGCGAATGTAACAATTGAAGTCCTTTTTATATGAAAAATATACAATTAATATTATGACAAAGTTTTATCTTATTTCAATTATCCAAAAAATAAAAAAACGTTACTAGCTAATGTGTCGTCGGCAAATGTCACTTTACATCTAAATAAATTTTTATTCGATTTCCACGCACTTTAATTCACCTCGGCTTGTGTTTTCTTGGTGCTAATAATTCCTAAGCCGGCCTGTTGATGCAAAAGTTGCAGCCGATGCGAGATTTAACCATTATTGCTAAAGCATGAGCCAACGCTTCACTTTAATTTTGGCTGTGAAAAGAAACGACGAAGAGTTTAAACATTCGGAAATATACAGGGCTTAATTTCTTTTGAACATTTCTTGATGAAAATAAATCAATACGTTACATTCACATCATCGTTTTTGGATGTTGAGAAGTTTCAAAGATCTTTCTTTTTTCTGTACAGAGAAGCCCTGCTGCATTCCTATCTCTTATTACTAAAAAAAGCGTTTCAATTTTTGTTTCAGCACGGATTTTGCCAAAATCCACATTATATTTTGCGACACAAATGTCTTATCGTTGATAATAATCTGATCACTACGTTCTTTTGCCTGTGTAATAACTGTAATCGTAATGTAGTTTTTGTAAAATATTCCTTAATATTTTTCGTTAAAAATGTTATTGATGGATTTAATTGTAACTGTAAGAAATAAAGCATTTCTTACAATTCATGAAGTGAAGTATTTTTGCTGAGACATAACTTTCGCACTTTTTTTTCTTCCCTGCGTCAACTGTCATAGACTTGACAGGTTTGAAACTGTCAAAATAATAAACTAAGACTAGTATTATATAGAACGTACCACGTAGGTACCAGAACGAATAAATTCTACTATAACAGCAATAACCTTATAAAATAAACGTTTTATCAGGTCTTAATCGTTTCATGTCTATAATTGCCTTGAATTGAGGGCACATGACCCTTATTGAGCCGAGCTTTATTAGTATTGACGCTTAGCGGTCAAGCTTATATATTTGACCTTCTCAAGGTGACCGATATTGCATCTTGGTACCTAGATTGCTCAGTCGGACTTACGACGTCGTAGGAGATTGATTAGTGTTAAATTAACTCTTTCACAATGAGCGTACAGACGGACTCCGAAAAGCGTAAGCAGATATCTGTTCGAGGCATTGTTGCTGTGGAAAATGTTACAGAAGTGAAGAAGGCTTTTAATCGTCATGTGCATTATACCTTGGTAAAAGACCGTAATGTAGCTACTCCAAGGGATTACTACTTCGCTCTGGCGCATACTATCCGTGACCATCTAGTCTCCCGCTGGATTCGAACCCAGCAATATTATTATGAAAAAGATCCAAAGGTAAGAAAAAGTTCTTTATTTTATATAATACTAAATGTACCTACAATTTTTACTTGCTAGTTTATTTTATTAAAAAATCTAGATTGTTTAATTTGATTGACAGAGAACTGTTCTGCAATTATTAATATACTAAATGCTAGACTCCTAAGATTTTATAAAAAGCGTAATTTTGCTTGATTATATGTATTATCATCATCATGTGTTAGTACAAAGATTATAATTTTTCACGAGATATGCTATATGTTTAATAATTTAATTTGCTTTGAAATTAATTAAACAAAGGAAGGAAATCAGCATCAGCACAAATATGACCTAGCACTAGTATTTTTTTAATGATCTACTAAACAATTTCTAAGGAATTTTATGTAGTATTTACATTCACAATAACTTTTTAACAGAGAGTCTACTACCTGTCTTTGGAATACTACATGGGCCGTTCCCTGCAGAATACTATGATAAATTTAGGCATTCAAGGAACTGTAGATGAAGCTTTATATCAGCTTGGCCTAGATATTGAAGAGTTGGAGGAACTGGAAGAAGATGCCGGTCTAGGCAATGGTGGTCTTGGACGTTTAGCTGCTTGCTTTCTTGATTCCATGGCCACTCTTGGATTGGCGGCATATGGTTATGGTATGTATGCATTTGCAAACTGTAGAACTGTTAAATTGGTTCCAGATAGTTAACATAAAGCTAGTAATTAAACTCAAGCAAAGGTAATAATTAAAAATTTTCTTGATAAATACATTATTATTATTATAGCTTTATTTATCACAAATGTCCCCTGAAGCCCTGAGGATAAAAGCATCCTCCATTTTATTCCATTTTTCTTTGCAGGTAGCAATAGTCATTCATTCTTTGCCCACAAATTCTAGAAGGTCATCAACCCATCATTTTCTTTGCCTGCCCACTTTCCTTTTGCAAGGTGGCAAATGGGTAGGCCATTTAGTGATTTGGAGGGTCCACCTCCTGTCCTTGTACCAGGCTATGTGACCAGTCCACCTCCGTTCCTGGCATAGGCTGTACTGTAGCACATCTGTCAGCCGTGTGCCTCATGTTTATGTTTTTTATTTCTGACTTTTTGTCTACTTTAGGATACTACTTCCCATTACATGTTTCCAAGACATGATTTTATTTTTCACCTTTTTGGTGTATATCCGTTACCTTACGTATGTTATGGTATAAGTATAAGCAAAAATATAAATTTTTTGGTCATTATAAATGTAATTGGTGTGTTCATTGAGACAATGAGAATATTTTACTACATTTAAAATGTTTTGCTGTAAAATAATCAAATGATGATGAAAAATGAATACATTTAACTTAGTTCACTTTTTTTATATTTCACTATGTTCACAAATTTCTAATGTATTTTACAAACATTCAAATATTTTATATTCACAGTTCAGGACATTACTGTTGTACTATTTATTATATGACTATGTTATGCAGTAGCTCACGGCCTTATAGCAGAATAACCTATTCTTCTTTCCCCTAGTTGTCTTATTATTTGCCTTATATGGGAAGAAATTGTAATATTTTTCAATATTATAAGTAAATTATTTGCACAATGTGGGTAGTAATGCCATCAAAATATAAAAATAGCTTTAGTCAGAAATGTCTCATTAAATGGATAGTGAATTAAAATTGCTAGTAAAAACTAGTTGTGGACCCACTCACCCTAATGATGGACCTCCGACAGGTCCGAAATTAGTTGGTTAGTAGTGATGGTAATTATTGCAATTTCTGGTTACCTACACCAGACAACCGGAATGAGTAAGCCATTTAATTAATGATTTCCTTTATAATGTCACAATTTACATTTATTTATTTAAGAGCACCTTCATTACTTCGTCTTGTCCACTATTTTTATCTTTTGTAACCTATGGATAATTTGCTAGTAAACAGCTTAAGCTCAACAACATCTCTTATCATACTTTCATAACAGGAAATTTATTTATTTAGCTTAATACTGATATAAAACATAGACTATGACCTTTCACATTATGTTGATTCTATCAGGGTAGGGTCAGATACTGCAATAGCAAGATTGGACTTTGCAAATTCTACATGCAATAAGATATTAGCCAGTACTATAGGTTTTTAAATTTAAAGTAATATAAATATTAAAATGTGTGAATTGCTCCAAAGGCATGTGAAATTAACAAAGAATTTCGAGGGAAATGGATGTTGATGGGTCATTTTATTTTTTTACTCTATGTCAAATGTTGGCACGTGTTGTACGGTATATAATAAAGGCATGCGTTGTACAATTTGTCTCAAAGGTACACGTTAGAACCAATTGAAGCAAGCTTACAAAAGCATCGCTGGCTCATCGCCAGTTATAAACGAACTAAATGAGTCTCCGCGAACAGACACGTTTGTATAAATATCAATTGTGAATGGGGTCACTTAAGACGAACCGTATTTAAAAAAATTAAATGGTTCAAATACCCTTCATGTGTTCGGTCATCATTTCATGGGACGTTCACCTCTACAGTACAATAATACTTAGTAAAGTGATCACTCCTCACCAGCGTGTTATGGTTAAGTTAACGACATTTCTTGAAATATTTGTGTCTCTAAGAGTTTCAGATTTCATTCTGTAGTCCTTAAATGCGTTGAGTTTTACATGTGAAGTTAATTTAAATACAAACTATATATTTACTGTGTATATTTTCGTTTAAAATAAAACTTATCGTTTTCATAATAACATAAAAATCATCAGTATGCTTAAGAAAACATAGTGTCATTAAAATATGTTTATATTAACTTAACCTCATACATAGGTATAAGATACGAATACGGTATCTTCGCGCAGAAGATCGAGAATGGAGAGCAGCTAGAAGAGCCCGATGACTGGCTGCGTTATGGAAACCCATGGGAGAAGGCGCGTCCAGAGTTCATGCTGCCGGTCAACTTTTATGGTCGTGTGGTCGACACGGCACAAGGGAAGAAGTGGGTAGACACCCAGGTAAGTTTGTTTTTGTTTATCCTTTCGCCATTGAAACTCATCAACATGAAAGTGGGAAATTTACAATAATAAAATTGTCATGTCATGTAAGGATGCTTAGACGCGGTCACATGTACACGGTCGCAACTCGGTGTGCGAAGGTCGTAACGTTGTCTATGTTCTAGATTTGTATTTAATTGGCAGTGACACGTCCTATTTACATATCATTGTAGGCTTTAACCTAAATAAACATAATGACTTAACAATTTCCCTGATCACACGACACGGGAAATGATATTCGGCCGATAACATGAAAAGGACTACGTGACCGTGCGTAAACCGTGTAGGTACATGTAAAAGAGCTAAGCACTTACACGCCACCGTTGCCGTTTAGAAGTCAGCTGTGTGAAAAAGGCCGGACTCTTTAAATTGAGACGGTCGTCGCCACATGATCGGCATGCTCGTTTGACATCTTTTACTACGTAAAAAAACATTTAACGCATTTATTATATTTATGAAATGTTGTTTCTGGTAGTCGGCTGCTGGATATGAATGGACCTCAATAATTTCTTTTATTAATATTAAAAAAATCATATATGTTACCTACGTAGGATTAGAATTATCGTGAGCATTACTCAACATTGATCTTGACGAGAAAGGATGCGCCCGACCAATACCAGTCCTCGTGGGCTGTCGCAGCAACGGAATTGTTCTCGTCACACTGTTAGAAAAAGAATTAAGCACAAGCACTCTCCGTCCTCCTCTGGGTTGGCGTTAGACAGGCGGTCGTTCGTAAAAACTGTCGCCAAAACATTTGTACAGTATGTGTCGGTATCCGTTGAGTTTTCTGTGTACATTTGAGTGAAAAAATATTACTGGTGTTTTGATATTTATAAATACATGTCATTAATGTCACAACTATACCAGTATAGTTGTGACATTAATCACATCATCCAGATGATTACGAATTAATTATAATTTATTTAATAGTTCATTTACCGCTACCTTCGTAACCGAGCACGCAATTCTGTTGATAACATGTCAACTCTGTGACCCGCAGACATATACATACCTGAATATGTAGATTATATGATTTCAGCGAGCTACAAATACTGTGGCAATGCATAGGTTGCCTTTCACTATATTTTTCAGAATATATAAAGAAGTAATATGTAATCCGTAATATCTGCCTCGGGGTCAGGGGTGTATATACCTATCTATTCATTTGATAATTTTGCTGTTTAACTCGTCGACATTCTTTCTTATTACGAGACGGCATTTTATATGCATTAATAAATAACCTGATGTTAATGACACAGCCATTACGATTAACGTTAACAATGTGGTGTTGTTAAACCCCTGTGTGCATTGAAAATGAGAAGGAGAAGCGCTATAGTTAACCCTGTTTAGAATAATTTAAGGAGCTATGATAATGTTATGAATTCTCGATGATCTCGCTTCTCTTACTTAAAATGCTTAAAATATCACTTTAGTGGTTTTATTAGGTTATCGAGCTGAATTTGAATATAAACAATTTAATGTTGAGGTCGTCTTCGCGATGCCCTACGACAACCCCATCCCCGGCTACAATAACAACGTGGTCAACACGCTGCGCCTGTGGTCCGCCAAGAGCCCGATCGATTTCAACCTCAAGTTCTGTAAGTCATTTATAAAGTAAATTAAACTTGTTATATAGCACACAAACACATTGTCTTATTACACCGAATGCTGTTTTACCATTTTCGAATAGAGTAAATAGGTATTAGATAGTGATAATCACCACAATTTTATCTATTTATATTCCCATAGCAATATGGTGGATACTTTGATAGGATTCGGCAGAACTCATGAAACGTGATTAACATTTGGTTTCAGTTAACTCTGGAGATTACATCCAAGCAGTGCTCGATAGGAATATAGCGGAGAATATCTCGCGAGTCCTGTATCCGAATGACAACTTCTTCGAGGGCAAAGAGCTGCGACTCAGGCAGGAGTACTTCATGTGCGCTGCGACCTTGCAAGACATCATCCGCAGGTACAAGGCGTCTAAGTTCGGATGCCGCGATGCCGTCAGGACCACATTCGAAAGCCTGCCCGAAAAAGTTGCTATACAATTAAACGACACCCATCCTGCATTAGCAATTCCTGAACTCCTGCGAATCTTGCTCGATATAGAGAAAGTGCCATATGAGGAAGCTTGGGATCTCGTCGTCAAATGCTGCGCTTACACCAACCACACCGTGCTGCCCGAAGCTCTGGAGAGGTGGCCCTGCTCGATGCTCGAGAACGTTCTCCCGAGGCACATGCAGCTGATATACCATATTAACTTCCTTCATCTCCAGGAAGTGCAGAAGCGGTGGCCCGGCGACATGGACCGCATGCGTCGCATGTCCTTGATAGAAGAAGAGGGCGAAAAACGAGTGAATATGGCCAACTTGTGCGTGGTCGGCTCCCACGCCGTCAACGGAGTCGCCGCTATCCACTCGGACATTCTTAAGGCGACCGTATTCCGCGACTTCTTTGAAATGTGGCCGGAGAAATTCCAGAACAAAACCAACGGAATTACGCCCAGACGTTGGCTGTTGATGTGCAACCCAGGCTTGTCCGATCTCATCTGTGACAAGATCGGAGACGATTGGACCGTGCACCTGGATAAGCTGCAGCAGCTGAAGCGCTGGTCGAAAGACCCGGCATTCCAGCGCGCCGTTATGAAAGTGAAGCAGGAGAACAAGCTGAGGCTCGCGTCCCTGATCGAGCGCGACACGGGCATCAAGATCAACCCGGCGTCGATGTTCGACATCCAGGTGAAGCGCATCCACGAGTACAAGCGGCAGCTTCTGAACATCCTGCACGTGATCACGCTGTACAACCGCATCAAGCGCGACCCGAGCGCCGCCATCACGCCGCGCACCGTCATGATCGGCGGCAAGGCCGCGCCTGGATACTACATCGCCAAGCAAATGATAGCTCTGGCTTGTGCTGTCGGAAACACCGTAAGTTGCATTACCTTTATTTATTATTATCTTTCTTTTGTGCATTTGAGTGGGTTCCGGGATGGCTTAGCCGTACAATAGGACACTGATTGAGGTGGCGCTGCCACTGGGTTTCAAGGGGTCTTAATTAATTTTTTAATGAATAACGGAACGAATAACTAAAAACGTTACTTGAATCTAGCAAGCAGGCTAACGTTCATGCAAAGCAACGTCCGCTGTATTATTTTATTACTGACTACATTATTTTACGAATATTGTACTATTTACAGAACATAACATACTAGCCTACTGTTAAGTTACCCTTATCACTGTCTCTTTCGACACTGGTGTGAATGAAAACAAGTAATGTATACGTTTACTATTAGGTGAACAACGACCCGGACGTAGGTGACAAGCTGAAGTTGATCTTCTTGGAGAACTACCGCGTGTCGCTGGCGGAGCGCATCATGCCGGCCGCCGACCTCAGCGAGCAGATCTCTACTGCCGGCACCGAGGCCTCCGGCACCGGCAACATGAAGTTCATGCTCAACGGGGCACTCACTATCGGTGAGTGCTCTCTGTCCCTTGTCGTACAAATCGAACAGTGATTGAAGTTTATGCTTAACTGCACGTTCACCATCAGATACCATCGTGTACGTCACGTCGTACGTGTCAGATGATTGACATTGATGAGATTCTTATACATATAAATAAAAATAAATGAGAAATTAATGTTTTAGAACACTATACTTTTATCCTGTGTCAGGTACTATGGACGGTGCTAACGTGGAGATGGCAGAAGAGGCCGGAGAGCAGAATATGTTTATCTTCGGCATGAGAGTCGAAGATGTGGAGGCTCTCCAACAGCGAGGGTAAGGCTCATTTGTGTTTTGTCACCAGTGTGAACACTGGTGCGCGAATTATTTTTTTCAGTATCTTTGTTTTGCCAAAAAAACTTCCATACGCTAAAATATCATTAAATGTCTGCCTGCATAGATGTGCAGATAGATATCCACATGAAGCTAAAATCTAAGAAAAGGTGCAATTCGTTAATATGTTGTACGATCAGCTACAACGCGTACGAGTACTACGAGCGCAGCCCGGAGCTGCGGCAGTGCATCGAGCAGATCCGCAGCGGTTTCTTCTCGGCCGAGGCGCCGGGCCGGTTCGCCCACCTCGCAGATGTGCTCCTGCATCACGACAGGTTCCTACATCTCGCGGACTACGACGCCTACATACAGGCGCAGGATAAAGTATCGGCTGTCTATCAGGTATGTTAGCGTAGCGACATCCATATCTCCTTCCCTCAACATACTGTTCTTCTTTCCATGGTGCCCCACCCCCTCTATTTTTTATTTATCAAAGTAACCAATATTTGCTCTAGTCTTGACAAGAAAGAGGTGTCTTGTACTGGTCTTGGTGGTGGCCGATATTCTTCATTGGATTATATCTAGTGGGCGTGACTTGGGATGCGAGCAGTAACGAAACACTTTAAACCACTATTAAGTTACATTTTCGCAAGTATCAGTCATCATGTATCAACGAGATTTTCGCCAAGCGGTTTAGCCGATCCACCAACCAACCCGTACGAACCACTACTTGACAGACTTTGTCGAACCGTCACCTTAAAACGCTTCTGTCCCGTTGTCAACTGAAGTTAGTCACTGTCCACATTGTTCGTAAAATCGATGTCCGTGCTATTCATCCACATCCTCTACTCTTCGTGCTATTTACATCTCCAATATATTTAAGGGAGCGCGAGTGAACTTTTAAATACACGCTCACGCCCTTAAAATCACGGCAGAGATTATGGATTTCTATTTGGCACGATCCTGGTACATCTTTCGCGCTTCTTCTACATCCATACATCTACGCTCTTCGGCTACAGGTACTCCTTATATCGCCCTTCTTTAGTATGTTACTAATCTGATCGATATAAATTCTCCTTGGACGTCCCCTCCTCACTTTTGCAACATGAATTTGTTTCGTTACTCTCCCGTAATTCCGCATTCACTCGTCGTTCAAAATCTTTAACGTGTCTACCATTTCTACTAAACATACATCCCAAATATAAAAAATATTCCACCTGTTCCACTTCTTAGCCATTAACATTTATATCAATTACTATTTTACTTTGTTCTCTTTCAAATACCATTACTTTCGTCTTATCTTCATTCTTCTTCATATCTCTACCTTCCAATAAATCATTCATTACACTCAGCATAAATTGTAAGTCCTCCGCCGACGACTCAAACACGACCTCATCGGCATATAAGAAACAGTTTACACCCATTCTTAGATGCTACACAGCCGTGTCTTACACCTTTATTGATAGTAAACCAGTCTGAGGAGACTCCGTTAATCCTAACACAAGCAGGACAATCTTTTTAAAGAGATTTTAACACTTGTATTAGATCACTGTTCGTAAGTAAGCCTTTTTTAAATCTACGAACGCGCAGAAAACTTTTTGGTTTACAGCTAAAAACTTTTCTGAAATCATAAGTAAAGAAAAGATTTATCCATGCCGCCCATACCTTTCCTAAAACCTGCTTGCACCTCCCATATTCTTTCTTCTGTTTCTTTCATGACTTTTTCAATCAGTACTTTAGCATAAAGTGTTCCCACAATGCTAAGAAGGCTGATTCCTCGGTAATTTTTACAATCATGCTGCGAACCCTTTCACAGAGGGACGATGACAGTTTTAACGTAACTTATTAACATAAGTAAATACTTAAGTACTATTGCTTAATAATAATAATAATAAATAATAATTTATTGTCATGACATCTATGCTAATTAAAGTTATATTGTACTTATCTGTAACTTTTGTGATTGTAGCAGATGGTGATGGTTTGACAGTAGGGATGACAGGAAAAAATGTCCGGTGTAGAGTATACCATGTATCAGCGACGTCCTTTACTTAAACCGCCCCATCTTTTGTATATGAAAGATGGTACACATTACAATTAGTATTTTGCAGATGTTTGTTTAATTTTACATCTTGCGACACGCTTACTCGCTATGTTAACGCTGCCCTACCGCACCCTAGAGTTTCCATTTCATCATTGGATTGATAAAAAGTACGTGTCCTCGTTCCGACAGAACCCGGCCAAGTGGGCTGAGATGGTGATCGAGAACATCGCATCTTCTGGCAAGTTCTCTTCGGACCGCACGATCGCGGAGTACGCGCGCGAGATCTGGGGCGTCGAGCCCTCGTGGGAGAAGCTGCCCGCGCCACATGAATCTGGCTAGGCTAAGCGCTTCATCAAATAACTTGTCATATTTACTATCCTCGATATTGTTATAATTTTAACCAAATTGCGATTAGGAAGTAGATTTGCTTTTGTTGAAAGTTTTAAAAATAACGTTGTAGTTTTGATGTTTGTAGTATATTAAATTTGGTATAGTCATGGTCATTTGTTCGTATTTACGGTTTAGAATGCTTAAATCTTATTAACGCAATTGTTAAACGTTAGTGTTCATGACTGTACTTTATGTATATTTAAAAGTAGATCATTTTATGGATGTATATAACAATAGCCCTTCTCAAAAGACAGCATATTTAAAATAATATATAAAATATACAATGTATGAGATATTAAAAGAACAATGAGGTTTATTGTAGGTGTAATTTATCTTTATAGGAATCAACTATATGGAAAATATTTGTTCTTCGCCGCTGTTTTCCAATGCGGCTTCCAACGGTGCCTGGTGACGATTGTTTTCTGTACTAATGTATTTTAAGTATAAATATTTATTATTTTGTATGTAACTATATTTTTTTGTGCTACAGATAAAAATAATCCTTACGCTATATTTAATTGTAATTTATAAAGGCAATAATCCTCTTAATTGACTTTTTATACTTTTGTTTAAAAGCTAGTAAATTTAAGTCCTACAAGTGTCATGTTCCTATCGCTTACTAAATGTATACTTTTTAATTAGTACAATTTTTTCTTATTATCTATTCATTCGAGATTTACGAATTTATATAATCGTGCCATAAAACTATATGATGAAGTGAGCTGAAGTATCATAGTTCTTTAGAAACTCTTATCAATAAAAAGGTTCACATAATAATTTCTTATATTTACGCATATACTACACATGGGAATAAAACAAATTTTACGGAATTTATCCCCCTTATCTTACGTTTTTGTTCTGGACGTTTCGAGTACCTTTACAGCGCTCATGGTCGAGGTGTGGGGGGGGGGGGCACTGAGGTGTCAGGCCTCCCAATGTCGAAGTACCTTCTCTTCATTAGTAATCCATCCAAAAAGGTCCTTCCATCCATCTTTTATGAAAAAAATATTGTTAATTATTAGTGTCCTTGAATTACAACCTAATGTGAAATAATTTAAGGAAAAGAGTTTTTAAAAAGATGGTTGAATTATTTTTGAATAAACAAGGATTTTTACTAGGAATTTTATATTATAATTTGTATCTTTTATATTTCCACTGCCATACATTTGTTATATGTTTATATTACACTTTTAACATAATCATACATCCTATTTTTAATATTGTATTTGAAATAAAGTTTTTGAATTCGAATCGTTTTTCATTATAACTGGTACACTGATATATCTGTTACCGAATGCCTAATTTTAAATATATAAAGTGGTTCTGTGCTTCTGTGGTTCTTTCGAAACTGATATCTAAGCCGGTCCTTAGTTGTTGACCTTTGATATATATAGAAATAAAAAGGACCATCTAATGTTTAAGACTCCTATAGTTTAGAAACTTTTTTATAGGGATCACCTTATATAAATACCGCCGCGCATGAAAAGAGTATGCTTGTTTCTTAAAGGTGTTGTAGTAGGTTTCTTTAATCGACCTGGAACTGCCTCTAAGGCCTGCCTCAGATCTCTCACGGGGCATTTTGCGAGACGTTAATGAGCAACTACGCTTTCAGGATGCCACTCATCAATATTTCGTAAATTTAATTTGAAGACTGTCATATCAAAATTTTACGTGTATACCTTAACAAACAGAATGATGAAGGCCCGTATGGGTCCTAAAAAGAATTCCGGGTGGCTTCAGGATATTCCTGGTGAACCCAGTAATCGTGGAATAGGGTAAACAACCTTTAAGACCGTAGAGGGCACACTACCTTTAATTTATGAATATTATTAGGTACCAGCTAAATTTTTGCTCCCCGTAGGTTAAATCATTAACGAAATTATAGTGAAAAATATTTTCATAGCATTCAAAATCTGCCAGCAGGTTAATCAATAGGGTGAATAAGAATTTTCAATTGCAAAGGCACGTTACTGCGTTGCAGCCATTCAATATTCATCATGTGAAATTGTAAAAGCCATGCGGGATGTGAACGCAACGAGCGACGAATCTGCGTGCGCATTTCAAAAGGTCCTGTGCTTTTGGCTCCCTACTGCGTATCGGGTTTGTGCGTCGCTCCCGATCGCGATCGTCCTGCGGAGAGCTGTGCGCGAACGAGACAGCGCTCGAATGTCCTTATCGCACGGATGTCATCGTCCGTTCATGTCTCGCCTACAACCTACAGCTAGATATATACCTACTTACTCATTCGTCGTTGTTAGCTCGGACGAGACGGTCGCTGCCGCTCGTCTTGTCGCGTGTGTTGTGTCCCTAAGTGTTGTGGCTGCTGCGCTGAAGCGCTTCCTTCGTCTCGCAGGTAAAAAGCAAATTATTCATAAAATTGCAACTCATTGTGTGTTTTTGTCACATAAATCCGTTTTCGCGAATAACGCCGGCAGTATGGACGCTCGACGTCGATCGATAACGATGTTGTCTTGACCGAGTGTAGGCAGGCTCGCTAATATCAGACGCGATTTTATTCTAATTCCTTATTATATTCAATCTGTGAACGTTTAATTTTATTTGACATTGATAATATATTCAATACAGAACAGGTACGATATGATTCAATGTTGCTTTACGTGTGCTCGCGTAAACTACTGGAATCATTGATAAAGATAACATTTTTTGCGATAATGACGAAAATATGTCAACATAGTTTTCACAAAATAATCTTATAATTAATAAAACTTTTCTGACTTCAAAAAATAAGATATTGCTATTGTCTATTATGTCAAAAAGGATTTTTAATCCATATTATTTTCAACAAAGGTCCTTTTTAAATAAACAATTTACACTATAAATTACATCTTTACTCTATATTTGTGAATTACTATTTTAATTATAATTTTTTTCACTATTTCACAGTCAGTTATACTGTTAACTGAACAATTGTATATCTATACAAAAGTAAAAAGTATTTTTTAGATAGAAAACAAAATGGCGCCGGAGAATTCGGCGGTTAAATTTAACATATGGCCCACCGTACGTATTAAATTAATGGCCACGCCTTACTCCCGTACCGCGACGCTAAGTATTCGGGAAGCCGGCTTAGGAATGAATTGACTGGGATAGCTTCTTGCCGGTCTACACGTGCAAATTCCCTGACAGTTGCTTTCATCTAGACCGGCTTCGAATGCCGGTACTTAGGTAGGCATACGACTACTAATTTTACTACGTAGCAGGCAGAAATATAAGGTGCTCAATAAACTGCACACAATCATGAATTGATACTATATTATTTATCAAATGATTGATGATTTTGATAGCCTTAGCCGTAAAAATTAGAATGTATTTTTTTTCTTGAATGCAGAATTTAAAAAGTAAATCTTCAAAAATATTAAATCATTTAATACTTTCATCATTTCTATTGAGTTTCATTAAAGTAATGATTTCAAGTGCTCACGAAATGATTTCGGCAAGATGTATTTCCAAAATTACTTTTCTCCCCTCTCTATCGACAGTGCTTTAATTCATATCGTTCGTGGTTTGGACCGGATGAATAAAAGTAGTAATAGGTAAAATTGGACTTGTGTTTTTATTACTGGCTTCATGAATACAAGCACTAGTATTGATCTTAGGATATAATTTACAAAAGGAGAATAAGAGTTTCAAGATACGTATAAAAATTGTAACTTTCGACAAAACTTTATCTTTTCTTTAAAGCACGTTGCGTTGCAGTGGCAGGTGTGACTGTGTGATCTTAACGTTAAAATGTGCGGTCTGGGTGAGATTTTTTGAGATGTTGGAACACCTGATACGACACGACGATCTTATATACACAATTCAAAGAGAAAATAGAAGTCGTAATCGACCATTAACTTAAGAAGGCACGATGGATGGAGGACTGGAGATAGGAGAAAGCGGAAAGAGCGAACAAGCTATTAAATTGATGATGATTATGGTTTTAGGATGTGACATTGGAATGTTTGGGGAGCCATAATATCTAAACAATTTATATTATGACATATACCTTCGTATATATATTTATTATAATAAATTGCAAACTCTCCTGTGTGATATTATAAATGTGAGCGTTAAGGGTGGGTCTGACAGTGTGGGAGTACTTCCCGAGCGGGAGGGTGGGAGCAACGCAGTCGGCCCAGACAGCCGGGCCGCGAGTCGATATCTTTCTACGTCTTATCTATAATGTACTACGACATATAATACGTATCGACTGGGTGAACTTTAACCTATCGACAACTTCGTCTTGCACTTAAATGATGATTTTAATGCATTGCTAGGAAAGTTTGTGAAATATTTTTTTTATTATTATTATTAGTTCTCAGAGGTCGTCGGACGTCAAAAAGACATTGAAGTATTATACGTATACGTACAACTGCAAGCGTAGGCATATCTACAACCCTCTACAAAGAACTTAGAAAGCGCACATTTCCAGACGTTCACATTCTTCAAATTAATTTTTCTTCAAGAGAAGAGTGAATGTGCTGTTGCTACACGAGTGCGTACCATGTTTCGACCACATCACCACTTACCATCAGGTGGGATTGTGGTCAAGCGCTAGTTTATTACCATTTTTTTTATAGTTCACAGTTTGAAGAATAGGTTTTTTTGTTAAATTATACTTAACTGGATAGGTTAGGGAATACCAAACCGTGTAATCATTTCATTGATTGTGTTTAATATAGTTAAAACGTTTGATTTTGTATTATTCGATGGCTGATAAAGAATGGGCGAAAATCATAAACTTTCAGTAGCCTTAAATGTACCTACTAGGGCATAATAATTAGCCACTATATCTCTTAATCGAGAACCTATTTAATAAACTTACAAAGGTCCCGAAAACGATCGTATCACTACGCGGTAAGATAAGTCCGGTTCAAATGATCAGATCGGTCAGAGTAAGGGTTTATTGCGAGCCATCCATTAGTATGGCACTTATTAATCAATAGCTTATGCTTGTCTTCTAACTAACCCGTTTTCAAAAACTCTCTAGATACAGATTATTCAGTCATATAAGCATGAAAATGTGATAGAATCAACCTTGTGAAATCGCTTACAGTCCTCACTAGTACGCACTGACCTATAAAAATCAGCTTCACACATTAATACAATACAGGACACACTCACCAATACATTCGCAAAGCTATCATTCGCTTTACTTTTAGTAATAAATTAAACCATTCTTAAATTTTAATCTCTTAATGCCATCAGTAGTTACAAAATACGACTATAGACAGGGATACCATGAAAACATATCTAATGTGTCAGTAAACTGTTAATATTTTAACAACAAATTATTTGTAATTCAACCTACAAGTCTGCAAGATCTAACAGTGTATGTAAGTCCTCACTTAGTCACAGGCCTCACAGATAAAATGAAGGTTTCTGGAACACTGAAGTAACAACAATGATTTATAAGCGTGAGAACTTGTTTTTCATTAAATCTACAATTCGACACGTATATTTTAAGATACACCATAAGAAATGTATGCCCTCATCTGCTTTTTACCCGGGAACGAGATTATATGTTGGATATTGTGTACATTGATAAGTCACAAGTGGTTTGCCGAGCTAAATCTACGGCTAATACTGGTAAATCTTACAAGAACATTAGGTTGAACCCTTGCGCAACTCGACGTTTAGGATTCTAGGTGTTCTAGCTTGAGATTTGGCTTGGCAACCCGTGTTGTGATCAATGTACATATTATCTAACATATGGTCGAGGGTATACATTTCTTATGCCGTATCTTAGACCAGTACTACTATTAGAGTAACAAAGTGAATATAGAAATAGTGAATAAGACAAAGGTATCGTTATAATAATCACCGCAAGCCGGCCTATGAACGTAAAAGTTCTTGTGAAACACAAACATAAACTCATCGTGGCCATTTCTGGATAATGGAGCCCGAAATAACCTTTCCGTCACTCGTTACTGCGCCGGCGAGCGCAGATAGGGTGTAGTTGAAATCAACTGCGGTTATTTGATTAACTTTTTCGTATCGATAGACTAGACGAACACTTGATCCTCCGTCCTGATACGATCTATCATGATGTGCTAGAGGACTTTTCCACCTACCTACCTGCGTAGCTTTTCGTGGAATAAAATGATTACAAAATTAAACAAATAATAATCTTTTGACACTATTATACACACATACACAACATTATACAAATCAACAAACATACAAAAAAGAAAAAATAAATATTAGAAGAACTTATACTGATAAAACTAAATAAACACAATTTAAACATAATCAAAAATACAAACACGGTATTAGACGAATTAAACTATTAAAAATAGTAATTTAAAGTATTTATGTACTTACTGTAAAACAGTGCAAAACTGGAAGATTCCGTCTCAGTGTAAGACGGGGTTAGTGAAATCTAAATTATCATAACATTAACTTATACAATTTCTTATTCTTTATAATTCATAAAGAAATTAACTCGTTTTCATTTCAATCGGAATAAATAGCATATTTGCAGGAGGTAGATTTATTTATGGGCTTACTCAAACAATCAGAATGCACCTGGCCTCATACAAAAAAGCGATGCGCTTTCCCTCATCTTCACCGACCTTCGATACGGTTAATATAAGCGATTTCGATAACGACCGCGTGTGGCGGCTGGCTTATTTGTGACCTTAAGCGATGGTGAAAAATATAACCTTACTTCGAAGAAGATATCTGATATCCGCAAGAGGCCGACGTTCAGTAGTCGATGTGGAGACACTTTTTAAGCAACCATTTTTTCTATTTTTCTAGGTTTATCGTCTTGAGCGGGTCATAAGTTTTTGTGACTTTGATATCTTAGAAATCTTTTAATACTTTTTCAACAATATAACGGTGCCACTTTCTAGTCAGACTTATCTAATACCCGGACTTTTTTATTGCTTATAAAAAGAGCCCACGTAACGGTGTCACATTTATAGTTCCCAAACTAATCAGTATAGATATTTTATCGCTTTTAAAGTTTATCAGCTGTTTGTTGTCGTAGGTAACGGCAGCAAGATAAAGTCTCATATCAAATACTTTCACTATTAAAACTAAAAAAGCTTCACAGATTTTTCGTAGAAAATATTGCATAAAATTCTGTTTTTGAACATGGTTGTTAACAATTACAAAAAGAATTAAAGTGTATATAGATTTTTCTTATAAATATATATAAACATAAGAATTATGTCACGTGTCAATTGCTAATGGAAATTTACAGGTCACATTATTATATAGTTTTAAAAAAGCATGTCCTTTGTCAAATAAAACCAATGATATAATATCATTGGTTTTATATATTATACAACAAGTAGTATAAAATATCATTGATTAAAACTTCTAAAAGCTTGAAATATGTAAAGTTTTAAAAATATCTTATAGTTATATTATCTTATATTATATAGTTGTAGAAAGTTTTTTTTACCATCACAATAAGTAAATAAAAAAAAGATTGATTTGTCTCCAACCAACATTAAATTGTTATCGTATCATTTGATGTGTTGCTTAAAATAAGAATTGTGACACATTAACTCTTAGTAAAATACTTCCGGTCCGTGAATTACGCTAGGCCGGAGTAAATTGGCGAGCAGCAGGGACCGAATAGCGTAGAGCAACACATGTGAGAAATTTCTCGCTTTAAGCTGCGCGCTTGCCAAGATTGTAAATAATGGCTAATAAATTGCATCCACTTTCCCATATATAAATCAAGCCTACAGTCAAAAACCTTTGACGCTTAACAAGTTTATGCCCAGAAATTTGTTATTTTTTATAGCTGTTGTGTTGTATAAGGATGGGTCGAGATCTGGCGAATGCGCCTCGATTGTTTCGCAAGATCTGGACGCATCCTAGTATTTCTACAGAGAAATACTAGGATTCTAACACACACAGGTGTGTTAGAATCGGTAACAACAGATCATGTTTCGACTTTTAACACCGTTATATAAACCTATATAAACAGCAAGAAGATAAAAAATAACAACAACATAAACATAGTTGTTTAACATACAGTGATCAGATTTCAGCAGTAGCATTTGGCAAGAGGAAGAGCTCACAAACAAACATTGATTTTAACATCGCGTCGTAGGATATTATTGTTTGGTGTATTTTCCCGCCGGTAGCATTCTAAATATTATTAAACACAAGTATGCACTTTATTGTTCTATTGCCAAAAGGTTAATGCATAATATGCATGCATAATTTTCGAATCATTGACAATTTTGATAATGTGGTTTGGTTCTATTACATTGAAAATGGTTCGTGTTGTATTTACGAATACAGTTCACGCCAAAGTAACTTTCGGAGTATTGCAAAATGGTTAAATAATGCTTTACACAAGGTCTAACAATTAAATGGTATTTCTTAGCTGGTTTAGAATACATTCACCAATTTTAATTAAATTGTATTAAAATATACGTATTTCTTAAGGAATTTAAAATCATAATAAAATTCATATACCATAAAAATAAGTACAATATAAATAAATCTAATTTTATATGTTGTTGTTATGTGAAACTAAATGTTATTTGCAAATTATATTTTTTGTTACATTAAGTTAAAACTTTTAACATTATTTTTGTGTTGTTACAGATTCGGGCAGCGCCCGGCCGCATCGCGGCCTGTGAACTTATTTCTTTTTTCATTCACGTCATTTTTGATTTTTTCCTTGAAAGTGACAAAAGTGATTTGTGAAGTGCTGAGTGACCCTTTCAGTATGATGTTACCCCTATTCACCGCCCTCGTGGCTCTGCTCTCTATAGGTAAGTTGATGCAACTTATACAATCATACAACTACCCATCTATAATACTAACATATTATTTGTCAAGAGACTTATCAAACTGACAAGTATCGGTTATCTAAATTGTATGATTTCGAATTTATTAACATCTGAAATATGTATGTCAAATAGAGACGAAATCCTACCAAAAACATTTCGTGTATATGTTTTTTTAAAGGCAGTAAAAGTGCAAAAAACCGGCTTCAATTCGCGAAAATCTTGAACCAAATATAGAATCTGGATAACATTTAAATGGGACCAACCTAGAAACAAAAATCATTGATTGCAAAAATTATTCTCAAAATCGATTTATAAACGAAAAAAGCGAATTCAGAAACTCTTCCACTTTTGAAATCGGTTAATGATAGTAAAGATCCTATATCGGTAATAGGTAAGCTAGGGAAGAGCCAGCTACATGGGCGCTACCAAGGTATGTGATGATATGTCATATATAGTTCTGTGTGATCATTTTCTGGGTTTACAATATGGATCATCTTTTATGTATGACGACCGCGATCGCGACTTAATGTTGAATATTGTATCACTTTCTGTCAGGTGACCGTTCTGGCCCAGTCATCCTTTAATGTGTAGTCAGTCAGTGTGTCTGATTTAAGAACTCACGATTGCACAATAAATTATTTTTATGTACGAAGAAATCAAACGAGAAAGTGAGTCCACTAATATTAAGGGAACATTCCAAGCAATGTACAGGCTAAAGTGGGTAATGAATGAGAAACGAAGACGAGCAGGCGAAAAGAGTAGTATTTCCCTCCGGCGCCTCACTTGTCAGACAAAACGCAGAGTTCTGAGAGGTCGTCGTACTTCTCTGATCTAGCTAGTTTTTGCATCCAATCGCGACGTAGTTCGACCAATGTTCGGATCACTGTTAAAGGACATAAATGGAACGAAATGATCATATTTATAGCACAAGTCTATTTCACGATCATTAATCGTGCAAAAAGAATGTGTTCATTGATTAGTTCATCCCATATCGAAATTCGGACTCGAAAGAAGACTAGGAACCCGAAACAGCTTCGCTCGGGTAGACCGAGACAATTGAGACATATGGCGAATGTTACTCGCTGATAGAAGAGAACTATTAAGTTTTTGATTTAATCCGACATAAACATATGATCAAATCTTTTCTGTTTATAATATTTGTGTAAAAAATTGACGGCTTGACTCTGCAAACAATTGTAATAGGTAAAAGTTGAATATGGTACGAATAAAATAGTAAATAGACATAACAAGAGCGACGGGATCGATACCGCGGCCGGGAACTGGGAGACGGAGATGTAGTTGTCCGCCGAACTTTTGCGAAGACTTACAACCTTTTCTCGAAGTGAATTTTGTTCAACAAAATTCACTTAATATTTTACATTCATATTGCATAATTCATTTTTACATACAACGAAAAAGTATTTAAGTGAATAAGAAATCGCAAAAAACGTTTCAAAGAAAATTAACTAAAAGATTAGGTAATCCTTTTTTCTCCTCTTACGGTATGTTCTATCACCTATTTATCTTAATAATCAAATCAGAAATTATAATTAACAAATAACCGATAATCCCAGTTAGTAAGGGGCTATTCTCTGCAACTCCACTACTAGCGTGTATTTTGTGTATGCGTGGGATATGGATCACACCAGCCAACCCAGAACTTCAAAGAATCCCTGCAACCCTTTGTTATAGCCGACGATCTCCGGGAGCGATCCCGGTGAGCCGAGATATTTAATACGGACTCTACAACTCAGAGCAGCAAGACGTGACAAGCCTTTTCATCTATCCATCCATGCACGTCCTCCAAAGAGCAGAATATTAACGGGTTGAATATCAAGATATTTTGTTGACATAAGCTTTACTTTATAGCGTACAACATCTAAAAATCTTACAAAAAACTATTTCTTACAGAATCTTTTGTTACTATCATTTTAGTACGTTTTGTTTTATAATTTTTACGTTTCGCGCAGTCAGGTCCATAAATCGTAGGGTCAGCAGCAGCGAGGCTCATTACGTATTCATCGCACCTCGCGTCACTAATTCAGTCTTATAAACATTCTGCCGCTTAGTAACACGCTTCGCAAATGATAACTAATCTTAGCACTTCAGACTTACGTAGAAGTTAAGCGCCAACAGCCTTATGGCTAAGGCTACGGATTGTGAAACCTGAGGTGTCAGGATGTGTAATATTGTGAGGAATAATATAGGCTTTTTTTTAAATAAGCCTATATTATTCCTTACAATAAGCGCAAAAAGTTAAAACTATTCATTAAATTTAAATATAAGTAAGGTCATTGTTACGTTTACGACTATGTCGCTAGGATTCTATTGTGAGAAAGTTTTACAATAGTAAACCTTATTTATGAAATGTAACACATGCGTTTTTACGCTGTAAAAAAATATAGCAAAAAGTCCTTAAAGTTCAACTCGACGCGGGCTTTGTTTGACATAGTGCTCTCCAATCTTTGTGCCGTAGCCTTGTTTGTCGCCATGCTTTGTACACGCACGTACCAAACGTACCAACACTCTACTACATTGACGCTGACAACAATTTAGGACTGACGACTTTAAAATGAACAATAATTAAAACCGAGGACAAGTTAAACAGTTTTAGTTTAGTACAGGTTTGAACATTGAAGATTTATTACTGTTAAAGTTAATCACACATCACCGTACCATTATTCATTGATTTAAAAATACTTTGTACAAACAACCCAAGGTAGAGTAATAAATTTGTTTGTGAGATTAGAAACGTATTGTATGGTAAACAAATAAAATATAGAAGGCGGCTCACGTGTTTGTTACTCATTAATCTCCGCAGTATTTAACGCGGAAGGGAATGGATAGGAAAAATCATTATCCTTTTTCCGCTTATCTACTGTCCTCTGTCTATCAAATTCGCAACTCATTTTCTTGTTGCAGATTGTAGATGCTTACGGACAGCGGTCACTATTATCAGTTAATCGCTTGATCCGTTGCCACCTTCTTCCAAACGAAAATAGTAATATTTTTGTGTACTTTCGAGTGGCGTCCGTTACCTGAAATGTAACCCTTTAAACTCGAGCTGCTGACCCGCGGTTGGTAAAAAAAAGTAATATGGCTTCCTTATTTAATCGTTTTCATTTCTTTAATACTTTAAAAGTTCTCCGCTTGACATAGGCTTTTCTTAAATGCTCTTAAACTACAAACAGCTGTCTTCTTCGACGAGTATGTCGGAATCAATCCGTCATGCTTGTTAGCAGTGCAACTTGTTTCATTCTATGCGCTATCAGCTGTCAGTAACACAGCTCGAATGACCTTGGTTTGTTTGTGTGTGTGTGCTACAAAGTTCTTACAAAATACACTTTTTATCTATAATATTTCACCTATTTAAATTAATAAGGGTAGATACCTTAAAAAGTTATCTGAATTAAACCTTTTTGTACAGTCGAATATTAAATATGGTTAGCAAAAGAACATGGTACGTAGCTTTTGAAAAATATTATTAACGGTTGTTCACATGCATGCGATATTTAGCAAGGCCAGATATTCAGCTTGTATTTTAACAAGCGGAAAACATTTACGATCACGTTCCTAATTGAGACGTGAATATATTTTTAAGCTTAGTATCGTTTGCAACAAACCTTGTTTCTTATTGTCGTGCAAGTATTTGTGATCTCTTACTCCGTCGGTCTGCAAGGGAGAAAGGTTTAAACGAAGGGTACATATAGGACGAAATGTCGGTCAGTGGATTGAAAGTACAGATAACCGGCTACCTGGCAGACTTACAAAGTGTAGTTCTATTGTTCTATTATATATGTTTGTGGTTAAAATAAAAACTAGTTTTTTTTTAAGTTAGTAAAATGTAGTTTTTAAAACACCAGAAAGTACTCACTTTTATACAAATAATGATAAGTTTGACTTTCATAGCGGCTGCAATATTTACATGGTACCTATTATGCTGACGTTATTATGAATTTCTTAGACAATCATGTTGGAAGGTCAGGGTCAGATAAACGATAAATATGTGAATTTTAAACTTTATCCATCTTGAAGCATTTATGAGTTTAAATGAAGAGGCTCACCTTAAAACTTTCCAAAAGAATTCTGTAATTAGAATAGAATGCCATGAAATAAGTTCCATTAGTTGTCGAGTCGAACAGAAAGAAAATAAACCCGCCGATATCCCGAAGGACTGTAATTCTTTAGGAATATGTAATCTGATTTCGTTTAAGTTAAACAGTGCGGCGAGTAAAACCCAGGGGCATAGGTAGTTCTAATAGAATTATGGTGTTAACAAGAATTGTTAGCATCATGGAATCGTCAACCTTAGAAATATTTTATGAGGATTACGTATAATATCGACGTGTACATGTTTGTGAAATGTATGTAAATTTATCACTGCGATATATTCTGTTTTGAAACAGTCTGCTTTACGATTATCCTATGTTTATTTCGATTGGCGTAAATATTTATTGGTCTGTGCGGCGAGTGGGCGAGGCCGTCGGATCCAGTTAATCGGCCAGCTACAGCACAAACGGCAGAACGTTGGCCTTTTGGCCGGCACAAGAGGTCGCGACCTTGACTTCACTTCGCTTTGCCTTATTAAATTCGCGACATATATAACTTCAATCATCCACGCATTTTACACGATCTTCATACAATAACATCCGTCGTCCACATGTTTCATTAGGTTTTCGTAGAGGTGGCCAATACAACCTTTTTTTGTTGTCGATTACGTCTTCTTGACCAATAATCGTCATATTTAAGCCAATTTACACAAAACCTCGATCAATTATATACCTAAAAGTTCCTGATGAGTCACTTCGCTCAAGAACATTGTAGACGTTCGGTTTTACCGGGCGACGGACCGTCAATACTAGGCGGCGGTGCATTCATGGTAAATTATTCGCTGCACCGGTATCCGATGCATGTACACACAATTATTGTAAACCTTACGCCACCGCAAATCTGGCAAAAGACACGGTCGTCTTCCGGCGAAAAAAGGACGTCTACAAGCGCTCTAATGGTAACAACAGTTTAAACTCCGTTACTTAGTTTTTGATTTTATCTCATTTACTTTAGTTTCTATATCTGGTTGTAAGTAATGTAATACACATATAATTTAAGTGTATCTGATCGAAATTGGATTGTCATTTGTTATTCTGTCATTGCGCTTCACAAAAGATTTTCAATTCGAGACAGGTCTTTAAACCTTTTAAATCACAAGCCAAACAAAAGCCGTTGGATCAAGGCAATAAACTTAACAGTGGATGGGTCATTCGATGACTCAACTTAGCACACGTTACATTTTTTTTCGTATATATGCATATTTTACTACTGCACATTAAAATAATTTAAACGCAGTAAACCTACTAGAAATTGACTCGAATACCCGAAAATCCTGAATAACTCCGGACCCACTTATCGGAACGGAATAAATCCATCTAATCTGATTCTAAACTGAACTATAAAAATATAAGATACTAAAATTATAGAAAGAATTACAAAAAAAACATTCATAAATGCCGATGTTCTGACAAAACATACTTAAACTAAAATACGAAGTCAATTGAGATCCTCCTTTTTACTGAAGTCGGTAAAAATAATAATCTTTGGTATGTATGGTTTACTAGATACTTTGTTTTTATTTTATTTAAACACCCTATTTAGGTCATATGGTCATAATAGCTTACTTTATTAGACGAGTCACGGTTACTTAAATTGCTTAGATTATAAGTTAAAAAGGTTTGAAAAGTGAACCTTATGACAATACCGTAAAATTCACATTAACTTAACGATAATCTTTGTAAAGGGCTAGTTGGTCATGCGACACCTACTCTGTCGTGACTACCATAAATATATTCATCGATTGCATAACAACTGCCAACGCTGACAATAGCTTTCTGGACTTGTTTTGTTTCATTGCAATATTTTACGAAATAGCGGACGTCATTAATTTTAAAGTTAACGAATCGTAAAAAGCGGAAATTGCGCAACTCCAACCGATATCCAAGTGTTGTGATAATTATAAACTGGAATATTTTGTGCATTTATTGCAGAAATAGAATCGAGTTTAGGATAAAATGCTTTGCATGTGAACTACTTTAGAATCTTTCATGCAAGGGCTAAACTTTACTCATAAAGAAATGTTTGATAAATTAAAAATGAAACATATTGCGAGCTAAACCAAAGTAATTAAAAAACTACAGGTACATTCGAATGCATAATTCGGTGCAGGTGGCTGGCTTATCTTTCATCTTAACATACAGGTACAGCCGCAGCCTCGTCTCTCTGCGACAAGCTTAAACCGACAGGCAGGTGCTAAGCGAAAATTATCAGATGGATCTGACGGTGTTTTGAAATCAATGGGTTATTTTGGAATTTCGTTTTTAAATTATGTAGATAAATTTATAATTAAAAACCGTATCTAAATGCAAAAAATCATTCAAATTGCTAGAGCCGTTTCGAAGTCACCCGCGATAAAATATACAAGGATACTCAAGTATCAACAAAGATTTCGTTAAAACGGTTTCATTCAAAATGTTGAACGATGCTAGGAGCTTAGATAACATAGATAAAATAACTCAGTAATCTTGTGTGGAACTCGGTGGGGTCAACGACCGGTAATGTTTCTATGGTCTTTAAATTTCATTCATCGCATCTCACTCAAGCGGGAGATCGATGATTGACAAAAAGCACTGAAAACATCAACAGCAATAAATGTTTAAGTGTCAATAGCCTGGTACAAAATAAAAATGAAGTTATAACATTTATAATGTACATACTTTTACACTTTACAAGTTTGAAAATATACAATGGTCAATAAAATGAAAATTTTGGAATCGAGCGTTATTTTTTTATATGATACTCAAGTTTTTTCTGCAAAATCCAGAGAACCGATCCTGTGGAAACAGACAAACAAAAGAAAATACCTCGCGTATCTTTGTCAGGAGGCGCTTGTAAACAAACTAGGGGGAGCTAATTACAATCTATTACAACTGGCCGTCACGTCATGCGTCATTAGCCAGTCAGGGAGTCAAAACGACATGACCTTACCTCGCTATGTTCCAAATAGGCCTAGAAATGCATTCTGCGCAAATAAAGCCCAGCGTTAACATTAATACCCATGGCGACGTTAATAAACGGCTAATGGAGACTGATAAGGATAAATGCACCTTTCTTCATTATTAACGAATAAGTGAGTTCTAATAATAAAGTCTAATTAATAAAAGTATAGAAATACACATAACTAGAGACAGGACACATTTGTGTTTTATATATAAGAATTACGACTTTTCAAGTAGCAAGTTCTTCAAACTGCAAACTAATAAGTTAGCAATGGATAATAATAATAGTGTTTGAGTCATCGAATGACTCCTTCAATATTATAATTGTGATCCGTCGTTTTCTATCGGACATGCGATGTAAATTATATAAATCAACTACAACTGTTGCGTGTAGGGTGTATCACTAAACAATACTATGATCTTATACATTTGGAAGACGTTAATCAACTTGTCTCTGATTAGCTGATTACTTTGTAATTTATATTATCTAAACATATTTTTTTTAAATTTCGATCTGCGAATTTTTGACATAGTCGACATTATGTGTACCGTTTAACGTATTAAATTTCCGCCGCACGAGTGGTACCCTGTTCGCAATAAGGATTGACTTTCAGTTTGATTATTATTTATTAATTAGGAGCGAAGTGCGTCCGGAGCCCGCCATTTCCGATCTATCTATGACATCTATCATTACTGTCTTACTTCCTTTGTGATGACGTGACTTTTATTATCATAGATTTTGAACGTAATATTAATCTATACCCGGTTTCAAGTGAAGACCTAAATCTTATAAACAAGAAAACGTCACGAAGCCTACAAGGCGTCCATTACACTTTTTATATTTTCATCTAAAAAGTTGTAATTTTGTGTAATTTATGAGATAAAGTGGATTGAAGTTGTATAATACGGATAGCTATCTAATGTTGAAATTGAAATAAGGTAATGTGAGAAAAGTTTCGAAATACATTTTGGAATTTGAACGTAAAGGGTAACAAAGCGTACACTTTGTTTACATTACTTTGCTTAACAAGGTATAACTATTCGAACATACCGTTTGAAAATATGTACCTTTATGCAGAAAAAACACTCAAACGCAAGGTAACACTGCAAGAATTTCTGACAGTCATATTAGGTAAAAGATAGATATCCAAGATATAGAGTCCAAGGTTAACATGCTTCTATATAAGAAAGACACAGAAGGTCGCGACACCGCCATACGCATCCATCAGTAATTAATTGATCAGTAAGATCAGTCTTGACCTTGATTTAGAGTTCACCGCTCATTAATAGCGAAGTGAGAGATAAAATAAAACTTAACATACATGTGACCGATGGCGGAATATAATGATTAAAATGTAAACTAGGTTTTTTATTCTTTTAATAAATTTAATTGAAAAAGCCTAGAAATGCCAAGTCAAATTGTTAGTGATTGGTCCTGTTCACAATTTGCTGACAGTTTATTGCATGTCTAGTCCGATTGTATACTGACGTACGCGATCGGTCGGTGATATAAACGTTTCTTATTTCTTATGAAGTGCTTAATTTTTTATATCGTTGTCTGCATAGATTTTCTTTTAATGATTAAGAATCAACGTGTGTTGCATTCATTTCTAACTGACAATGCATCGAAATAGAAATTGCTGCAAAAATTTCGTAAAATATTGCATTCCGAACAAACTTGGTAGGTTCTTTACAACTTCAATTTTGCAGTAGCTACAAATGTGATAAATAAATATGCGCTCACGCTCGTAACCCAGAGGAGTAAACAGAGATCACGGATTTCCATTTGTTGCGATCCTGGCACCATCTCTTTCGCTTCATCTACCTGCACTAATATCTCCACATATATCTACGTACATACCATGTATGTATCGTACACATATGCATTATATTATTCGCTGGAAATGATTTTTCATTATTAATTTGGCAGTAATTTTTGTTGAACTTACTTAAGAATAAAAAAAATTGCTTTAACCTACATAGTTTAATATGCTTGTAAGATAAAATTCCCAAAATTACACGCTTAGTGTCAACATTTGTATGTGATTTGCACCTGGCAACACCGAGAGATAAGTTAGCCACCGCTGACTGTTGGTTACATAATTCAGGCCGCGCGCCGCTCTGGAAACGATAAACAAAGATTACAATACGGGCTTCGCGTTCCTTACACTGTGGCACTATTGTCATCCTTACTATGCAGTTTAACAAGGAATAATAATTTTTTTGTGCATACTTTGAGTACACAGTGGTTTAAGTTATTCTAGGTCTATCTCACCTTCCACCATAACTGTAGTTATAGTTATTTTGTTTAACTTTTTATTGGAGTTACTTTAATGATTACAGATCAGTCATTAAATACTCTTTAAATCAAGATCTCCGTTACGCTCCTGGTCATGTATTCAATTATTAGTTGAGGAAAAATGTATGTCGTATTCAAAAGGTTATTTTCGTAGCTGGTAGATATTTAAGTAAAATTAATAAGGTACATTTTAAAATCTATTATAAAGCAACCAATCTTGTCTTAAAGAGATGTTGAAAGTGACAATACAAAATGGACTAATCAAAAAGGCATTTAAAAATGTCAATGACCAAACAATAATAGACACCACTACACGCCACACGATACATAATAAATAACTAAAGATGTAACCTTCATGCCCCCTATTTATTTCCACACGTCTGTGAGATTAGAGACGATTATATACCTCCCACGTTGCTGGACGCAAAGACTTACTATCTTATCGATTACTTATGCTATCCTACTAATATTATATATATTATTATAAAGACGAAAGTTTGTAAGTATGGATGTATGGTTGTTTAATAGTCTTTCACCCAAAAACGGCTGAATGGATCTGGATGAAATTGTGGTCAGTCCAGACAGGAGTACCCGTCATAAATAATTAACCTATGATATATACTGTTTTGAGTTGACACATAGCGAGTTAGTTTACAAAACTTAAGCCAGTCGGTATATTATTACCACTAAAACGTAGGAATATTTCAGTTACCTGGAATGTAAAATTAATAACTTATACGATGATATGTGCACTGCTGAAATTGCTCCTCAGTATTTAAGAATAACAAAAGAATTAGCCTTTAACTGACCCACGGTATGCCAATCTGTTCCTGTACAAATAATTGAGTTCTGTACACATGAGTGAGGCATTCCTTTATCTACTTGTATGCGTTATTTTTGTTAATTTGGATCTTGATTCTGCCTTTAATATCTTCAATTTTAGTCGTCATTTCAAAAATGAACATTTTGGACGCATTTCATAAGTATTGAGAAAACATTCCATTACTGTTTTTATTTCTTATCGACATACGTCTGTAATCAAATTTCAAATAAAATCTCAGGCACTAAAATCCTTAAAAAATACTTATTTTGGGTCAATAAACCGATAACGCGTACAAATTTGCAATTATTGCATCGACATACTCGTAAATCTGTATTCGTATTACCTTTCCCTACTTGTGGCTTGGACTAAGTAAGTAAAAAAATAATAAACAAAAATTCTCCAAAAGCCAACTTCCAAGCTCTTAAAGACCACTGACTAACATTGTAATTTTTTAACCGATAGTTCCTCTAACCTCTAAGCCGATATCACTCTTCAACGCAGCTCATTTCCATCAACGCGAGAACTTTACAGCATTCTATAGATTTAAGATTATAAAATTTATAGGAATAAATCTCCACTGGTGTTGTAGATGGGAGATATCGATGGGCGGCGATTATAAGTTAACGTTCTGCTTCCTATTACTAGTTCACCTGGGCATAGTCAAAAAAGTACTTACTTGCTGTACTGCTGCTACCCCCGATTTCGTTCGTAAATTTATTTTTATGTTTGAGACCTGCCGGCCTGATTAAAATGTGATCAATGTGAGCGATGCATTATATGCCTGTGGGAGCTGCAATTCTGGGCGTCATGAAAATAACCTACGCGCTTATTCCCGACTATAATTCAATTTTTATCCCGGTCCGTTCAGCCGTTTTAGCGTGATAGTAAGGAACATCCATCCATTGATCCAAACATTCGCATTTATAATAGTAATATTTGCGGCAAAAACTCGAATTAAGAGTGCTAACAGCTGAGTTAGTGGTGTGCTAACAAAACGCTCATTTGAGTCCGACTATTAATAACTCCTTTTAACGGAAGTGTTAATTTTTACACGAGCATAAGCAAATAGCGCCTGTCTCATTCTTGTTTATTTTGAAATTAAATTTGTTATCACGTTAGAATTTTCATCCAAAAAGTCAGTTAATGTAATCCCACGCATTAAATTATAAGATTTTAAATTTGACCCTAGGGATTATAATATTTATTTAGTGTACTATTCCGGGTTCAATCCACGTCGAGTCAACCCGATAAAAGAGCAAAGCCTAATTGACCTTTTTATCATACAAACAAAAATAAGTAAGATTTACATAATTTGTAGGGTACAAATACATACTTATTATGTCATCATATTTATTTTTTGAGGAAAATTTTATTTTTATGGAATCGTCACAGTTTACACTAATTATTTGGTGAAAATCGGATCGGATAAACTACACTTTACAGATAAAGACTACAACTGTTCCAGCAATAACATGTTGAAATGGTCATGAAAGGTCATCGCCTACATAACGCATGGCATTAACATGACAAACAATGGGTTCTTCACGTAAATAATAAGATTCCGTATACATTATCTTTGTTTTTTTATGAATCATGATGAAATTCTTATTGGCCTCTTTCTTGTTGCCAATTTACTTCTATGTTTGATTTGTTGTCATTGGAAATAGCATAACGTATTAATTTAAAATTTGTTGTACTACAAGTTTATTAAGTTTCAAATGTTACATGACAAACAATATTATAGATTATACTTTCTAAGCCACGGAAGTAAAAATGTATTGAATGTATGTACCAATTGGAATATAATTACATTAAACCGTTAAAGAAAAAATGTTGAATAAACCATATGCATACAAATTGCGATCCATAGACACATTAAGATGTCACTAATAAGGTTAAAGCCGCACTGTCGGTGGGGGGACCAAATCATTGCAAGTTCATTTCCGTTGCGGCCCTCCGCGCCACAAGATGTAGAGCGCATCTGCCGCCTCGCCGGCCAATCGCGAGCCTGATGCAAACATCTGTCGCAAGCTCCCAAGCCGCGCTCTTCGAGAGTTCTTCACTAGAGCCGTCTTCACACTTATTAACAAAATTGTTTAAAACGTCGAACCGCAAACCTCACTCTGCCGTAACCAAATTATTCAGAGATGTGTCTCCAACGTATAAATAAAACTTAGATATGAGTACAGTATTTTCGTCTATAGACAGATACAATTTTTTTAAACCGAAAAGGCTACAATGAACTGTTTTAATGGCATTTAACGTTTCCGGATAAGCTAAGAAAGTATCCATTGGGTTTGTCGAATATTTTAGTTCGGAATATGAAATGCATGTATGTATTCATTAAAATATAGCCATGAAACTACAAATTAAATTTGTTATATTTGAATATGAATTATAAAATGCATTTTGTACTGTCCGTTGCAAACATAGAACATCTGGCAACCCTGAACAGGCCCGCGCGTTTTTATTCTCTTTGTTGCTAGTTTTTGTGGTCGTCCTCGAGACCGATAATCCGAATAAAAGCCAGTTTTATACCTGAGCTTATTATTCCTTTCACGTTAATGAATTCGTTTGCTTACTACCGCCACTTTAACCAAGTTTTCCTTTCATAATTATTGTTGGATTGCTCTGTTGACGAAAGCCGGTCGGCGTTGTAAAACGTTTGACGTTATAAATACTTCACCACAATGTACTCTCCGCTATGGAAGTGGATAAAAGAATTGAGATGAGTCACCTAATTCGAATGATGTCAGTTTAAGTTTGAGACAGCACGCAACTAATGAACCTTGGTTTAATCATTAATTTGAATAACTATTTTGTACATGCTATTTAAATATATTATTTAATATGTGAGTGTTTCAGTAAAATACATACAACAAAATTAGAAAATTAACATTAGTCTTATTTCTTGTCAGTGTTTTCGAACGTGAACAATTGGATTTTATATTTATATTTTATAAGTATGGGAATAATTTTTGGTGTTTATTGTTAGAGTTTATTAAACCTTTATTGTTTCAAAGTTGTGATAATACATATTACTACATCTAATTTTAACATGAACTAACGACGGCGTTTCGTTCTTTGTTAAGCGTTGGTGAATCATATTAATCTTTGACTTAATTGCGAGTACTACCTCTGATCTGTCCACATTTTAAGTCGCATTTTCAACTATAGTTACTAAATATTTAAAAACATTAAGTCACCGTGTTCCGACCATCCTGGGACGTAAAAGGTTATTAATCATAGCAAGGAGACAAATAACCAAACATCAAACGCGCAAACAAACCTTTGGAATGTTTTACAAACCAGTTGATTTCTAATGGTGCATCCACACCAGCTACTTTTTGTGGAGGAATATTTCCAAGTGTTAGTGGACAACATAACATGACAAAAAGTTATTTGTTGTACAAGAAGTCGCAAAATTTGAAGAATGATATCTTTAATGCACCTTAATGTCTGACAGGATTTATTTCTATAATATCAAATCATTTATTTAAAAATAATAGAATAGTAGTATACCAAAAAATTTCATAACAAGTTATTTTTGTTTTCGTTACCAAATTCTCTTATTTAGTAATAATACGAACAGCGACCCCAAGCGGTCACACCTGCAGTCTGACACAGCTAACGCGGAATGTATCACACGAATACTGACAATGACGCGATCAATTACGTGCCATTCGTCAATGGACCGCACCGTACTGAATCTGCGACACGTGCTCTTGTTTTGCGGAGACCACGTATTAATCATGCGATTCTCATAATAATTTTACCACAATGTAAATTACCTTCTTTTGCTGTTTATACTTATAAACAAACAAGTTCTAGAAACAAGTACTGGATCTTAGTAAGGTTATAATTGTGCTGCACAAGATTTTTTTCTAATAGCCATTATATTGATTTTATGAATACTATTAATATAAATTTATTAGTAAAGGAATCAAATAAAAAATATGTTTACGCTTGCTTGGTAACGATGACCATGATACGAAAACAGGCCTTGAACAAAGCGCAAGTCGCAACCCGATATTAAGTAATGGACTGGTTCGAGGACCAAAGATTTAAATTAAATAAATAAATTCATTAAAATACAGATTTTTTATATTTTTGGCATGTTTCATATAAGTACACACAAAGTTAATAAAAATTGTTGACCAACAGCAAATTTTACATAATAAATATGAAATAACAAACAGACAGCCAATATCAGGTCAAAACATGTAACAGGCTTGAGTGATATGTAAAATGCAGGCGTATACTTTTAATACCTTACTAAATAGTTTAGTCGAAAACTGATTACTGACTGACTATTAATGCATTATCGTAAATGAAATCTTGGAGTTGTCTGTCTTTAATAATAAAAAAGTCGTGCATTTGCTGATGTAGCTTCATTCGGGCGTCATTAGAAACTGGGTCGACAACCTAACTGGTGCATAGCACCGCCTTCTTGGCCACGCATCGTGTTCAACTTTTGAACTACGTATATACTCTACTACATTATAAGTGTGTCCTACTGTGGATACGACTTGAGGCTTTCTTATAGAAACGAGAACTTGTCTCAAACTTATTCATTATTTTTATATTACACCAACGTTAATTGCCAGGAAAAAATATATACAAATCGCTTATCGTACCATTAATAAGTAAGTCTAAGTGACCAATCCACTCAGTTACATTCTTTGAATGGTAAATTTATTCTAGAGGTCAACAATAATGTTTGCAGCTGCAGGTAAAACTGCATATTATAAACGTTACAGCCTCAACACACTCTTTGTATAATTTTGAAATCCTTCAAACAGAAACCTATCATTGAATCATTTTCATTTCGGTATTGCTGTCGCTGTAAATTTCTTTAACATACCCAAATCACCGATGCAAAATCTCTTTAGACGGTATATTGATTGTCATAGAGCTACCATAAGCACAAATACATAAGTAAAGTTTACTTGAGTTAAGTTGAGTTGATACTAGGACGACTTCGGTGAGCGTTGCACGCTTTAAAATGCATTGCATGACAACATCGACATGCACGACGCAGTGGAAACTGATCCAAGTCTAAATAGAAGTTGGCGCCTAGACCAGCGGATCATGCCTCCGTATTATCTTACCAACATGTTTTCACTCCTACCAACTGTGAATATCTTTACATTGATTATATGAAATATCAACGTTATTTGCTTAACAAAGTTATTTATATTGAACAGAGGAACGGGATTTGATTAGCTATTCACCTTCTGCCTTAGTTTTGCTTAAACAATCCCATTTGGGACAAGGAATAACATTCTATCACAATAAAACGAAGACCCAAAAACTATTAGTATTAGTTTTATACATTTTTTTATGTGAGATAACCGTGTCGTTTGTATTTCAGGAGCAGTGCACTGCGAGGATGAAACGATTGGCCCGATATTCATGAAGGAACCCCCGAACCGAGTAGACTTTAGTAACACGACCGGCGCCGTAGTCGAATGTGCCGCCCGAGGATCCCCTACTCCCGACGTCATCTGGGTCCGCGCTGATGGTACCGCTGTTGGAGACGTGCCCGGACTGCGACAGGTTAAATTAGTTTTATCACCTATTTCTATCAAGCAGAAGTCACAGGCGCTTCGTCGTTTTTACCGACTTTAAAAAAGGGGGGGAGGTTATCAATTTGTGTGTTATGTTTGTTACCGCAGAAGATGTTCGACAGCTGGTGCTTTTCGTGTGGTCCCATTTTAAATCAAGACCCTATTAATTGACGGGCCGGTTGGCGTGGTTTGTAAGATACTTGCTTTTCACGCCGCAGGTCGTGGGTTCGATTCCCACCCAGGACAGACATTTGTTGCATGAACATGTCTGTTTGTCCTGAGTCTGGGTGTAATTATCTATTTAAGTATGTATTTTCAAAAGAAAAGTAGTATATGTAGTATATCAGTCATCTGGTTTCTATAGCACAAGCTCTGCTTAGTTTGGGATCAGATGGCTGTGTGTGAATATGTCCTAGGATATTATTATTATTAGTAGTTTTTGAGTTATTCTTAAAGATGGTACATGTACAGGTTTTGCCAAACGGAAACCTCGTCTTTCCACCATTCCGTGCGGAGGATTACCGTCAGGAGGTGCACGCTCAGGTCTATGCCTGTCTGGCAAGGAACCCCGTTGGTAGCATACATTCCCGTGACGTTAACGTGCGAGCTGGTAAGAATGTTTACTGTTTATTATAGTAAGCTATTGTTTATTCTATTATTTTCATTGATGAACCAATATTTCAATTTAAATGTGAAAACATTTACCGCTGTAGAAAAGATTATTATCATTGCTAATGGAGAATTATCATTAATTGTATAAATAGGTTTTACCTCATAAATTACTACATACTAACTACCTAATTATTATCAAAAATAAACAAAAATCAACTAAAAAAAATTAATACAAGTACTGAAAAACATAAGCCCCGTGCCCGTGAATTATGATATATTATTATTAATCTTATCTCAATGGTTATACTGTGCTGTTCTGTATACGAACAAGATTGGCTGTTCAAACATTTTCTAAATTCTAAAAAATTGATACGAAACGAAACTACGTTGGAAAGAAGCCAGAAGCTTGCCTTTATTGTGGGGTCCTTGTAGAGACGTGTAGAGAGCTTGTCCGAGCATTTGGTTATCTCTGTCACCGACAGATTAACATCGGTATTTTATAATTTCACTAGGCATATTGTAAACCGAATGAGATCTTAAGGTTTTTCTTTCATAAAAATCTTTTTAAGATATTATTTAATATTAACTGATTAACCTTAGCTAACAACCTAAGCGTACAATTCCGTTATCTTCCATTCATAAATAAATTTGAAAGTAATAACGCAAGCAATTTTACTTCGACAGCTTATAATCAGTTGGGAAATGTCATGTCATATTTACAATGATTCGTTCAGTTCACAATTTGCCGTCAGGTTATAGTAATTAGTAGATCAGTAATATTAGTGTAATTATAAACTACCGAAGTCCACAATTTGACGGTTACATCTGTAAGCTACACGTTATTGTCACTCTAGCGGCCCGCGGCCTCCGTTTCGGTTGTTATTCGACTCGGCTAAGTGGTAGTTAAGACGCGTCACTTTCGTTCAACTTGTGACACGACACTACGTGTCCATCTCTAATGGATTCGTTGTTAAAATTAACGAACCAAGACAACATCATTTTCCTGCGCTATCCCTACTTTATGTGGGGTCGGCACAGTATGATCGTAGTTCATACTGTGTTATAGGTTTTTTCTACACTCTTTAGAGTCGCCTGCCTGACGCCGACGCTCCTTGGAAATAACGAACGAATACAAGAATGTTAATTTGTGATTGTCATACAAATTTAAAGTTCTTTGAAGGTTTTTTATAACAAGCTCTAATGTCTTTAAATGCTATCTTGTAGACATAGTTTGAGCTCATTAAATTCCAAATGTGGCAAGCTGCTTATCGCCGCCGCGATACCTTGGTTGAAAAATTTCCAGCTTCTAAAAATTTGAGGTATTACATAAATAAATATAATTGGGTGTTAAGTCACGGTTACTTACAATACAGAACGCGTATCATCAACACAAGCCTATATCAGTCCATAACTGGGCATAGAACTTCCCCAATGCCTTCCACAGTATGCGGTCTTCCGCACACCGCATCCAGTTCCTGCCGTCATCGGGGCAACTGGAAGGACGGCGCTCCCTAACTTCTGGGCCCCATCCTTATGAATAAACGAACACGCATACTTTACGTTATTACAGTAGCGGGTATGACCTGATAGAACCGAAAGAACTAATTCGTCATTATACGATAGTATATGGCTTATAACTAACATGCTTGAGTTATTTACAAAACAGGACTATTAGTATTAAACCTGAATTATACAGATGCGTGAAATGATTTAATACGGGCCGTGTCACGATTTTTACATTAACTGGCATGTCCTCGCTATGAAAGTTAATTGTGCGCCGAGGGCGTTGCCGCGTCGCCCTATACAACCCGATGTACTGTGAGGTCAATTGAATATTAGTTAATCAAGAACAGCTGCAGCAACTCTCGGACGGTTACCTTTAATAGTTAGAGCATAGTGGTCTACTTTGTAATGACATTATAGGCTGTAGTTTTGTATTAAAATATTTTGGAACGTATTATTACAATTAATACACAATTAAAATAATTTTTCATTAACATCTTTACATAGTGTAAAACAAAGTCGCTGTTGCTGTCTTCCCTTAGATCTTTCAACGGACGACTACGCAACGGATTTTAATGCAGTTTTAATCAATAGACAGAGTGATTCAAGCGGAAGGTTAATCTGTTTAATACACATTTATTATAGTACAGAAAAGCAGAGAATTTCAAAGATTTGTAATGTGATAGCGTAAGAAACTTATTTTTGTGCGCTTTCATTGCAAACGCTGGCTAAAACTTACTAGATAGATGGAAATAATGTCTGATTTGTAAAGGCTTAAAGTGATCACCCCCGCGCCGCGCCCTTTGCTGTTTTTGTGTTTTGTGCTCTCTTTTTGTGTATTGTGCACAAGCTCAATGTGCTTTCAGTGAAGGGGTCGACCCGGATATAACTTCTCCAGCAATTAATACACCTAATAAGGTAACACAACATAAATTAATTCTAATGCGGAACGGAGGTCGCCGGATCAGCTAATAATATAATAAATATCATCTCTATTTCTCACATAAATGTTGGTTTATCGATGTTACACTTTCTTAGCTTATTTATAAGTGTTTATGAGTTGTGATATGAAATTTATTTAAGAAAATTAAAAAAATAACGACATAAGAGACGGCTTCCCTTAAGATAAGTGACTACATATGAGACCACCAACATCGGCAGCTACCAGCAGACTTGTGTTGCAGGCCTTTATGTAGGGAGTTCATCAGAAAGGGAGAGGAGTACGCGGGTGTGCATGAGTCTTTGCCTGTCGTATTCGACAAACGAAACTCAAGGTTAAATTCTGTTCTACATGGCCTGTTCATGAAACAGTTTATGTTTCCTACGTGTCTATACCGATGGTAAAATTGTAATTGGAGTATTTTGTATTATTGGTTTGTTTAAAATTATTGTTATGTATGTTTGTATTTCAGCACAATTGTGTAAAAATCTTAGTTGATTATTAAATGCCTTCATTAGCATAAATTTTAATTTTACATTTAATTAGGTATCTGTATCTGTAAAAAGAAACAAATATGGATGGGGACATTGAGAATATTTCTGTACTATTCCACAATAATAAGTATCGATTCATAAATAATTACATAATACAGTTGTTGCCCAGCATTACGACACTGACGTCAACAAGGAATATGTCATTATGGGTAACAGCATCATTCTGAAGTGCCAGGTTCCATCTTTCGTAGCAGACTTCATTGATGTCCTCTCGTGGCATACCGATGAAAATGAGGACTTCTATCCTGGACAAAATTACGGTTATTCCTTACAAATAACAAAGATATTCCATTAACATCCTTTTCCGAAAAAAAAATCCACGTAATAATTACAATAGAAGTAATATTTCCACAGTGGTCCAACAACAGTATGAATCAGAGGTTAATAATGAATATGTGATTCGCGGTAATTCAGCTATCCTCAAGTGCTCAATACCGTCTTTTGTGGCGGACTTTGTGAGCGTTGTCTCATGGCACGATGAGTCTGAAAACGCGTTTACACCCACTGAGAACGAAGAAGGCAATGGTAGCTATGTATGAAGTGACAATTAAGCAAGTCCAATCTCCTTCTCTTAATAAAAATCCCTATCCAATATGAAATATAAACGTACCTCTTTCAGTTGTAACACAATATTACGAAGCCGAGGTCGTCTCAGAGTATGTTATCCGAGGAAATACAGCCGTGTTAAAGTGTAATATCCCTTCTTTCGTCTCCGACTTTGTCAAGGTAGAAGCCTGGGTCGCCTCCGACGGAGACGAATATTTACTAACAAACGATACGGGTGGGCCGTGTTCTCATAAAGTTATCTTATGTCCTGTCTCCAGTATAATCCAACTCTCCTGTATTTACTTTAAAGGAATAGTACTGACATCTTTTTCTAGTTGTGAATCAATTTTACGAGGCTGAGATACTAACAGAATACGTGATACGCGGAAATGCTGCTGTCCTAAAATGTTCCATACCATCTTTCGTTGCCGACTTTGTAAAGGTGGAATCATGGATCGATGAAGAAGGAACCGTGATTACATATTCCGAAGACCTCGGTAATGGCTTCAATAAATAATGAAAATGCAAACTTCCCAAACTAATGTTATCCTAACACATCCACCTATCGATTCCAACCATAAGGCTAATTGATATTCTTCAGTTGTGTCACAGTATTACGTGACCGAAGCCGAAAACGAGTACGTGATTAGAGGGAACGCTGCCATTGTCCGATGCAAGATTCCATCTTTTGTTAGCGACTTCGTGCACGTGCAAGCTTGGATTATGGACGACGGGTTGATACTAACGATGAATCACACTAACATAGCGGACGGTACACCTTTACCATATGTACCAAGAACATCCTTTTCATCCATTCGTCCCAAACACCCGAATCAAGTCAGTGTAGTGAATACTAACTGTAAACTTTTTTCGGTAGTTGTGTCGCAGTCTTATGAGGCCGAAGCCGACAATGAGTATGTTATCCGTGGCAACGCGGCAGTCGTGAAGTGCGAAGTGCCCAGTTTTGTTTCGGATTTCGTTTACGTTGAAATGTGGACAGATAGCGACGGAGGCACATATTATCCCGGACACAGCGAGGGTAACACCTCACGTAGATCTGCCTTCCAATTCCTAGATCCTTTCATACTTGTTTTCTTATCACAGCTGTGCTGCAAACGTACGAGGGTAGGGTAAATGACGAATTTCTTTTGCGAGGCAACACCGCTATCCTTAAATGCATCGTACCATCTTTTGTTGCGGACTTCGTTCAAGTTGTGGCTTGGATTATGGACAATGAAACTATTCTCGCCGAAGAAAATCCAAATTATGATTCCGGTAGTACTAGATAGAATAAACATAGTACCCATCTTCCTATCCAGTACGAGTCAACTATTTTTGAAAGCCTGTCGTAAAGTAAATTTGAGTTTCAGTTGTACATCAGAATTATGAACCTCGTGTTATTGACGAAGATGTCTTAAGGGGAAATTCTGCCGTTGTAAAATGTACCATACCATCATTCGTTGCGGACTACGTCCAGGTCGTGGAGTGGGTGACGGACGATGAGTCCCTCCCCGTTTTTTCGTTGAGTGGCTCCGAGGGCAATTACGGTAATAGAGAGCGCCCGCGCGACCTCAATTGTTCCTATCCGCTCTCCACGAAATCCCTGAGACCTACTTTGATAATATTGTTATAAATTATATTATGTATACATATATTTCAGCTGTGAATCAATTCTACGAATCTCAAGTTTACGATATCTACGTTATACGCGGCAATGCTGCCGTGTTTAAATGCCATATACCTTCGTTTGTATCTGATCATGTTCACATAATATCTTGGCATGACTCGGAAGGGGGCGAATTTTTGAGTAACGAAAACTATGGTATACTTGTCTATACCAGTTGTACTCTCCAATGTATCCCCTCCTAATGTTATATCTTTCACACATCCTAGCAATCGTGTTTATATTTTTCAACTTTACAGTTGTCTCTCAGGCTTATACGGTAAATTTGGTGGAAGAAAATGTATTGCGAGGAAATGCGGCGATCTTTAAGTGTCTTATCCCAAGTTTCGTAACAGAATATGTGTCGGTAGCTTCTTGGATTATATCAGAAGATGACGATGGGAAAGAAATTAATATTCATGATAAGGGAGAGGGTATTTCGAAATTTAAACTTATTTTACCTCCCTCATCCTCGAAATCCGCTTGCATTTCCTGATGCTTTCTCTACTTTTCCTTGCAGTTGTTACACAAGCGTATACAGTAAATTTAATGGAGGAAAGTGTTTTGCGTGGAAATGCCGCAGTTTTAAAATGTCATATTTCAACGTTCGTTACGGAATATGTAAGTGTCTCTTCTTGGATTATTTCCGAGGGTGACACAGATGAATTGGAAATTAAAGCCAAAGCCAATGAGTCGGGTACTTTAAGTTTCTTACTTCCAATACGAATCCCTACATAACATCCTCTTTCCTAATAAAATAATAAATATATCAAAGTTATTAATTTCTTGCGTTCCGTTTTTGCAGTTGTGTCTCAAGCTTACACTGTGAATTTAATGGAAGAAAACGTACTGCGTGGAAACTCTGCTATTGTTAAATGTCACATACCTAGTTTTGTCGCGGAATACGTAACCGTATCTTCTTGGATTATTTCTGAAGGAGACATTGATGAACTTGAAATAAAAGTAACAGAGTATTCAAATTTAGGTACATTCAACATATCACACGAAACTTTCAACCTCCTAGTCCTTACCAAGTGTTTCTCGCTATATTATTTGTGCGCTATACTAACAACAATTTGGTCCGTTATTTTGTAGCCGTTTCTCAAGCGTACACTGTAAACCTTTGGGAAGAAAACGTTTTACGCGGTAACGCTGCTATCTTGAAATGTCATGTACCAAGCTTTGTCAGCGAATATGTAACAGTCATTTCATGGATAATATCTGAAGGAGATACTGATGAGATGGACATTCAATTAGATTCCCAATTAAACTTAGGTATTGAATCTAAGGTCGCTATCTTTTTAAATCCTGTTTAATCCCTTCTCAATCCTCTAAACTTTAGTGACAGAGTTACATTAGTAGGTACATTACGATATGCGACAACTTTTAACGATCTTACCATCTCGTTTAATAAATAACATATCACATATTTAATGACTTTTCCAGTCGTCTCTCAAGCTTACGATGTTAAATTCTGGGAGGAATATGTTTTGCGTGGCAATGCAGCTATTTTAAAGTGTCAAATCCCGAGTTTTGTCGCCGAGTATGTCTCAGTCAGTTCGTGGATAATATCGGAAGATGAGAATGAACAAGAAATCAAAATAAATGATTCTGATAATCTAGGTATTTTGCTTTCGGGATAATTATAATGCTATCCTGTCGTATCCTACCATGTGTCCTTGTTATTTTATGTTATTTACATTTTTATGAGCCAAACCAATCTTAGTTTGTGTGTGTAGTTATGTCGGTAGGGTTCATCTGTCTTCAAGGCCGTAAAAGCTTGTGCTGACAATAGGTTCCATTGTTTCAGTGGTGTCTCAAGCATACGCTGTTAATCTAATGGAGGAATATGTGTTAAGAGGAAACGCTGCTATCTTGAAATGCCACATCCCCAGCTTCGTCTCTGAATATGTAAATGTTATCTCCTGGATTATCAGCGAAGGCGATGAGGAGTTAGAAATTAAACTCAAATCTGATGAAAATTTCGATGGTATGGAATATGTTGAAATAGCTAAGATGTCTTCTTAAAATGGCTTTAGGCCTAATGATTATTCTAAACTCTGTTTCGTAGGGTTTAGTTCCTATTTTGGGTTCCTATCGTTCCAGGGGCCTAACGGCCTACCTTAATCCTATTTCCTCCTTCCTTAGATTAATGCATGTCATTGAATTTGTAAGTAAATCGCAACCCTATGTTGCGTTGATAAAGTTTTAATGCATACATGATTCAATTAATTGGAGCTTTTTTGCCCTGAGAAACTGTGGGTCTATAATAATTTTTTCTTTTACACAGAGGGAAAATATCTAGTGCTACCATCTGGTGAATTACATATTCGCGACGTTGGACCCGAGGACGGTTACAAATCATACCAATGCCGCACTAAGCATAGACTTACTGGAGAGACTCGCCTATCCGCTACTAAAGGACGATTGGTAATCACCGGTAAGTTAATTCTTTGACTTGTTGCTTTCGCGCCATTAATTCATTGCACTACTTAATTGATAATAGTTTATCATTTTACTTTGTTTATACTTTAAAAACTCTGAGTGAATTCATGGCGTTCTTATTGATAATCTTCCAGTAAAAATGAAACGATGAAATAAAATAAAATTAAAGATGTAAATTAATCAAAGAATAATAACTTTCAGCGTTAATTGATATAAATTGTTTAATGCATTCGATATTTTTCGCTACCTTTGTATTAAATTGATGCACACGCCGTGTTCTGTTTTCACTGGAAGACTCCTTGTCTAATCATGTAATTTTAATACAATGCGAAATATTTTTAGTCTTGGTTTGTATATTAAAGTACTCTTAATAATAACAATAGACTGAAAATATTTCGCCATCGTAACGCACTGTAATGTATATAATAAAAATTGAACAAAATAATCTATTTTTCTTCTGTATTCACACCGCTGAAATAAATTATAAACTGTTACAAATAAATTCGTACAAAGATAGATTAATTTGTTTAAAGTTATGAAAAGTAAACAAAAACAAGTACAGTTTGTTTTTACTTTAGAATATAAACTTGCCTGAATGTTGGGATAGGGTATCCTGCAGAGCCTTAATACTTGAAAGTTATTGTATTTATTCTCGTGATTTTTTTAATTTAATAATAAGATTTTAAAGAGTGTTAAAATAAGTGTCTGTCTAAGTCTGTGTCCGACCCTCGTAAACCCGCCTTCTCCCAACATGCGCAGAGCCGGTGGGCCGCGTACCCCCGAAGTTCCCCAGTAGCTCGCAGATCACCAGCGGCTTCCTGTTTAGGGAGTCCTCTAGCGTCGCCGTGCAGTGTCCCGCACAGGCATACCCTGCACCTATGTACCGGTAAGGCGAATTTTTAAGTTAAATTCGTTTTGCGTATTCCTCAGAGCCGATAGGGCGCGTGCCACCCAAACTGTCCACGACCCAAGTGAGCATCACGTTCACCACGACGCTGGACACGTCGTTCACGTTACTCTGCCCCGCGCAGGCCTTTCCCGTCCCCATGTTCAGGTAACTTTCTTTTACCCTGTATCCCAATTTATTAAAATCGATTTCTAGAGCCTGTTGGGCGTGTTCCTCCCAAGTTTGCGACCGTCCTAACCGGTACGATGTTCGAAGTAAAGAAAGCCGATTCATACGCATTGCAGTGTCCTGCCCAAGCATTCCCAACCCCACTGTTCAGGTAAATTTACACATAAATCAAAATTAGTATTTGATTGCTTCTGTAGAGCCCGTGGGACGCGTACCGCCCAAATTTTCATCCGTTGTGATGGGAACGATGATCGGAGTCAAGGATACTGAGCCATTTGCTTTACAATGCCCCGCACAGGCGTTTCCGGTTCCACTTTTCAGGTACTTAGATCTTGGTCTTCTAAATTTATATAAAGACTTTTTGATTTTAACGTTTCTAAGTAAATCAGAATACTGAGTCCAATATAGAATTAATTTTAATAACATAGACGTTTTCATTTTGCTCCAGACCCTATGGGAAAAGTTTCTCCAACATTTTCAAGCTTAGAAAAAAGTCGGCTCTTTAATTTTGAAAGCAATCAAAGTTTATCTCTCTTATGTCTCGCGCAAGCCTTTCCTGTCCCAATGCTTAGGTAAGATTCTGAACATTTAGTGTAGGCGCTTCAATAACGTAAAATCTCTAAGAACACACGTATGTAAAGTCAGAGTATAGGAATATGTTTTATTTTTCTTTTGATAAACAGAACCAATGGGAAAAGTGTCACCAAAATTCCCATCCATGGAAACTGGCCGCAGCTTTACATTTTCATCTAATACCTATGTGACATTGCTTTGTCCGGCACAAGCGTTTCCTACTCCATTGTTCAGGTATTTAACATTATACATATTAATGTTATTTCTTTAGAGCCGGTGGGCAGAGTATCGCCAAAATTCCCTTCAATGGATAGTTCAAGAAGTTTCAGCGCTCTATTAAACAACAGTTTGACGTTATTATGCCCCGCTCAGGCCTTCCCAGTTCCTTTGTTCAGGTAATGTTTTGTTCGTGTTAGTAGTTATTTCTAAAAAAGATTTATTCTTAGAGCCCGTGGGTCGAGTCTCGCCAAAATTTACGACTAGCGACAAAAGTCGAGCCTTCGATACAAAGGAAGATGATAATGTCACGCTTTTGTGCCCCGCGCAAGCTTATCCCGCCCCGGCCTTCAGGTACATTTACAACCTTAATATTTAAACCGCTCATTTCTTTTTGTTTAGAACCTATGGGCACCGCCGCTCCAAAAGTAGCGAGTAAAATGATCGATTTATCGGAAATTACGTTGAATGATACAACCACGTTGCTATGTATGGCGCAAGCCTTCCCTGTTCCAATATTCAGGTAATAGTAATCTATCAAAAATAATAACTTGTCTTCTCATTGTACTTTGCAATCGTAACTTGTTTATCTAGAGCCAGTAGGAAGAGTACCTCCGAAGTTTCCCACTATGGATAATGTTAGAGGTTTCGATACCCATGCGAATGCTAGCGTAACATTGCTGTGCCCAGCACAAGCCTTCCCAGTACCTCTGTCAAGGTAAATATCATTAATGGATAGTGATCATTGTCACCATTTCCTTCTAGAGCCAATAAATAGCGCCCCACCGAAAGTTCCCACCAAAATCATAGAATTCGTGGAATTCGCATCAGACTCCAGCGTTACTTTGCTTTGTTTGGCACAAGCCTTTCCAGTTCCAGTATTTAGGTGAGTTTATATAAATATTAAATTGGTACAAAGCACAATAAAAAAAATTGACGCGAACAGTAGCCACAGTAAAAACAATGCAACAGGCTTCAGTTGGATCGTTTTTCTATTAGGCTTGTTACAATAATAGGTAACGATTCTTTGTATTTTTAGAACCGATTGGCTCAAAAAGTCCTTCCTTTTCAAGCGGATCGAAACTTGCGTGGTATGAAATACATAATAGTCAGAATTTCGCTCTTTTATGTCCGGCGCAAGGTTTCCCTGTTCCTGTATTTAGGTAAGCTTATTGATCTTCGCTTGTTGACAATTAACCGATACATTTTCAGAGCCCATCGGGTCAAAATCACCGGCTTTCTCAACCGATGACAAGTTGGCTTGGTTTATAAGACATATAGGACAAAGTTTAGCATTACTATGTCGGGCTCAGGGATATCCTATTCCAATATACAGGTATTAAATTATTTATCACGGTCTCATTTCTATATAATCTATATTTTAGAACCCATCGGAACCAAATCGCCCGCTTTCTCCACTGATAATAAATTCTCTTGGTACGTAAGGACCGCAGGGCAAGATTTAAATATCCTTTGTCCGGCTCAAGGCTTCCCAGTCCCAATATTCAGGTAATTAATACCTATTTTTATTTATAGAACCAGTCGGCTCTAAGTCGCCTACATTCTCTAACGATGTTCAGTTTTCTGGAATAACTCGTAAGACCGGTCAGGACTTTGCTCTCTTGTGCCAGGCTCAAGCGTATCCCGTTCCCATATTCAGGTAAGAATTTTAATGAAACTGCAATCAGTCGCGTGTCATTGTCGCAGAACCCATCGGTTCGAAGGCGCCGTCGTTTTCTATGGAATTTAAAAGCACTACACTTACGAAAGTCGCCGGCCACGCGATCGTTCTTTTGTGTCAGGCTCAAGCTCATCCGTCCCCCATGTTCAAGTGAGTGCCGCTTAACTTACTATTATTAATTTTTAATTTAGAACCGGTAACTGCTAGAGCCCCATCTTTCCCAACGGCCGCGTCATCTTACAATTATGATATAGAAGCGAACTCCGGCGGTTCGATGCTTTGTCAGGCACAAGGGTACCCGCAACCGATGTTCAGGTAGGTTTGGCATTGTATGTTCCACATTTTCTCTTTTAGAACCCATCGGTGCGAAAGCTCCGACGTTTTCCTCAGACTCTAAGGGCAGTATTTTCGTTAGAGAATCTGGACACAATTTCGCGTTACTATGTCAATCTCAAGCATTCCCAGTCCCAATTTTTAGGTAAGTTAGAACATAATACATTATAGCGTGTACGTGGTTTTTCCTGTACAGAGCCCGTGGGTTCCAAGCTACCAACTTTTACTACTGACTTTACGTTGTCGGCGGTAACAAGACATAAGGATCAAAGTTTTTCAATGATGTGCCAAGCGCAAGCGTTCCCTATTCCAATTTTCAGGCAAGTTCTTTTAATAAAGTGTATAACGCTTGAATCAATATTAAAGCAGAAATTACCAAATTCAAATTTAGCTGATGTAAATCACACAAATTAAGCGAAAGAATTTTGTTTGGGTTTCTAAGTCTGTATAATTGTCTTTTTAAATTTTATGGCACTTAATATAGAAAAAGTATTGGTATCGTTAAATTTGAATTCTGATTCTCTTTCATTGTTTTCTACAGAGCCGGTCGGATCAAAGGCTCCCTCTTTTTCAACCGAGTCTGCGCTTTCTTCCATTAAGAGGCATGAAAGTCAAAGCTTTGCTTTATTGTGCCAAGCCCAAGGTTTCCCCGTCCCGATTTTCAGGCAAGTTATAAATTATTTTGTTTCGGTCACTGAGGTCGCAAATATTTTGTAGAACCGGTCGGCGCCAAGTCTCCCACGTTCTCGTCTGAGTCTATGGGAAGCATTTTTCGAAAACGTATCGGACAAGGGTTCGGTCTTCTTTGTCAGGCTCAAAGTTATCCTGCCCCGATTTTCAGGCAAGTCTTTTAAATTTCTTAATATTAACCAAAACTTTGCACTGCAGAACCGGTGGGAACTAAAGCTCCTACTTTTTCTACGGACGCACGTAGTACAACTTTCGTTCGTAAGGTCGATCAAAGTTTCGGATTGTTGTGTCAAGCTCAGGCGTTTCCTGTTCCTATATTCAGGCAAGTTGAGATTTAATCATCAATTAATATTTACGTCTAAATAATTACATTTTCATTTAATATATTGATGCGTATTCTTCTCGTATTCAATACGCTATCCTCAATTTACTATATGCAGCATCGATGTAGGTGGTATAATTGTTTATAAAATAACTTTCTTCAGAGCCTATCGCAAGTGCGGTGCCAAGTGTCACAACAACGCCAAAGGCTGCCGTGCATTATGCACAGTTTTCTTCGTTAGCTCTCTTGTGTCCGGCTCAAGGATATCCCGTTCCAGTTTCGAGGTGTGTTTATTGAATTAAGTCCCTGTATTACAGAACTGACTAATAAAATTGCTCCACGAAACAACAAAAGCAGGAAATTCCAAGGAGGAGAAATATTTTTAGCTTCTCAAACACGGTACGTTTTTCTCACTTGTGAAGTTGCTGGCTACCCAGCTCTCGCCTTTAGGGAAGTTTGAAGGCCTTTTGAATGCGCCGTTTTATTTCGGTTAATCTTCAAAATTATATTACATAAATCCCTAAAAACACCCAAACATTGTTCAAGTTAGAATTATTTTCCACGGTACCTGTTAATTTTAAAGTCGATGGGGATCCGGTGAGGTTATCGTTAGATATTTATAAAGTCGTCTCTGTACTTGCAGAACCTACCAATAAAATAGCACCTAGAAAAGATTCCACTAAGCACTTTGAAGGTTGGGAGGTACTCTTCGTGTCGCAATTCAATGTAGCGTATTTGACATGTCAGATCGCCGCGTATCCCGTACCAGTATATAGGTGAGTGGCCGGCGTAATGTATGGTGAATGTCGATTTATCTTGCAGAGCCATCGGGTAGGACCGGGCCGAAAGTGACGGGAGACGGGCTTAACCGTCACATAGGGCGAGGCGACCAAAGTCTCGCGCTCCTCTGTGAGGTGCAAGCGTTCCCCGCTCCCCTAACGAGGTAGGGAGCTCGTGTACCGGCCGGCCGCCGGCCTCACGCGCTCATCGTCACGTAGTCAGCTACCATGCCATCCGATGTATTGATGTGCGTTGTTATTGCAGTCCTGGCGGCGTCTCCGCGTGGCATGAGGGCGTGAAGTACCGCGGCCGGCCGCGCGCCTTATAACGGTCCCGAGCCAAAGTAACGATTGAGCGGACAGACACCTCCTGGTAAGTGTCAGGGTGTTCTTGCTTTCATTCAGACGCTTTAATCTTTACTTTGTGCTTCTCGTGAGTCATGGCTATACCATCGTGTTAACTCATCCGGTCCAGCGCAGCTAATGCACATTCTAATCGTTGCAGTGGCTTTCCCCATTCTCGAATTATTTTGTATTAATTCTATTCATCATCTGAAGGTCTGCTGTCTGGTTATTTATTTTCTGTGACTTAATTTTTAGATTACTTTGATATTGTTGGTAGGGCGTTCAATCGAAACAATTTTTTCGTCTTAACTGCCTGTTAGACCTAATCAGAAGACGGTACGTTAAACCTCTCTCATGTATCTTGTATTCATTTTGAATACATAATTGCTACCTAAAAATATAATGAAATTGATTTCATACAAACATGCTTTAACTCAGGCACAAAAATTTGATTCTTAGTTACACCTAGTTCGTTCTTTCTTTTCTTTGTAAATGTTCCATATCAACCTTGAAAACGTTTTTAATACATATACGAAAAAAATAAAGTTTGACAAAAGCTGAACTCTTTCTGTTTTGTTGCAGATGGTACAAGTTTATAGATGGCACGACCAGAAAACAGCCCGTCGTACTGAACGATAGAGTGAAGCAGGTCTCTGGAACTTTGATCATTAAAGAGGCTAAAGTCGAGGATTCCGGGAAATACTTGTGCGTTGTAAATAACTCTGTCGGTGGTAAGTTATATTGTGTATTTACTTAATTTCAAAGTACTACAACATTGCTGGTTTAAGCTTTATAATTTTCAGTCCCATTCTAATAATATGCGACGCTAATATTTTCTGTATGTTTCAGGCGAATCTGTCGAGACAGTTCTAACAGTGACCGCACCGCTCAAGGCCACCGTGGAGCCCGCCACGCAGACCGTCGACTTCGGTAGACCCGCCGTCTTCACCTGCCGCTATGAGGGCAACCCCATCAAGACTGTCACCTGGCTCAAGGACGGCAAGGATATGAACCATCATGATGCTATCTTAAGGTATCTAATCTACTAAAACAGCAACAATGATTCGTTTTTTGTCAATCATTTTCATATTAATTTTGCGTTCAATAGAACTTTTGGCATAATATACGCGTTACCACAAACCTTATTAATATGGTTGTTATTTGAAAATGTTCTCTATTCCACAAGTACCAATGGGTTACTTTGGCGTCGGTTATAAACAGTTAGTAAAAAAAATGACTACACTTTCGATTACCTATTTTATATTTTCGTTTTAAAGATTGTAAGAGCTTTAATTAACTAAATACGATCTGATTTTGTCTACCGAAGTCGTCAGTCGTCAATTTCTAACTACTATGGTAAAAAATTGTTTAATTTAATCTATCCAGGATTGAATCTGTGAAGAAAGAGGACAAGGGCATGTACCAGTGTTTCATCAGGAATGACCAGGAAAGCGCCGGCGCCAGTGCTGAACTGAAACTTGGAGGACGATGTAAGATATTTCAAGTCTAGTCTAGTGAAGAACCGTGACTTATAAGAAAGTAAAATTATGTCTGGTGGAGTATAAAATAGAAAGAAACACAAATATATATTTACGATGTGAAAATTTTTGGGTCAAATATCCCTGGAATATAATTATTCCTTATTCACATAAATAAAGCTTTGTTACTCGTTGGTAACACTCTCTCTCTGGCTGGCGTAGGATAACGACCACGTTACAATTTCCCACCACTTACAAAGATTCTTAAAGTTTGTCATTTTGGTCGTTGTAAACCTCTCCATTTTAAAGATAGTTCAACCACTTGGCGCTCGGAACGGACTGTGCGTGTCCTTGTCGGTATATTGCTATGCATGGTATGACCCTCTTGTCATGCACATGCACCTAAGTATCTGGACAAGTGTCAGGACCGCATGCTATTGTAGGTCAAATTTACTTAAACATCATAGGATGTTTATAAATAAAACGGGAATATAGATTCCCGTTTTATTTATAAACCGTCGAGTTTAAATATTTCTTGTATCCATTACAGTCGAACCACCCCAAATCCGTCACAGCTTCGGCGAACAAACGCTACGATCTGGCCCGCCTCTGCGACTGAAGTGTGTGGCATCCGGCAACCCCACCCCCGATATTGCCTGGCTGCTCGACGGCGACAAGCTGAGCAGCGGCGAGCGCCTACAGATCGGACAGTTCGTCACCGCCGACGGCAACGTCGAATCACACCTCAACATCTCCTCAGTACACACCAATGACGGCGGCCTGTACTCCTGTATAGCTTCCAGCAAGGTGAGGAGTGTTGTATAGCATTTACATATTTATCTACTTATTTATGCTGGATGGATTCATGTGTTCTTAGTGGATACTAATATTATTCACCAAGAATATATCACTATTAATGTATCTATAAGTTTGTTTAACAATTATGCTACTTTGACAAAACATTGTAAATAGTACCTAACCCCTTAGCTTAACGATTACCGCGAGACAAATAGACGCGATCTTAGCTTGTAATATTTGATATAAAAGACGAACACTTAGTCCTTTATTAACAACTTTTAGGTCGGCAGTGCATCTCACGCGGCGCGCGTCAACGTTTACGGTCTCCCCTACGTACGACCCATGAAGAAGCGGCCCGTGGTGGCGGGAGACACCCTGATTGCGCACTGCCCCGTCGCCGGCTACCCCATCGAATCCATCGTCTGGGAACGCGACAACCGGTGCGTTTTTTTATAATGCAAAACGGTAAACGAACAAGCGGCTCCTTAGTTAGTAATCAATGAGGCGTTTATCTACGCTGCCGCAACTGTAACAATCAGAACAGACAGATTTTGTGAGGAAAAGGTAAATTGAATGAGAAGAGGAAGGTGATAGAGCATGCAGTGCCCGCCTTAATCACGTCTTTGTTCTGTGACGTCACCACAACAGTCACCCAAAACCTCTTCTTAAATTGTCCGGGATCTCTAACAGAACGCATCGGTGCTTCCGTACCAAATACAAATCCGTACTGTCTGCCTACCCCTCTGAGTTGTGTGTGTGTGTGAGTGTATTTATGAATTTATTTAATTTTCAGTGTGCTGCCCATCAATCGCAAGCAAAAGGTCTACCCCAACGGTACCCTTGTCATCGAGAACGTGGAACGTATGAGCGACCAAGCCACTTACACCTGCGTCGCCAAGAACTCTCAGAGCTACACCGCTAAGGGAACTTTGGAATTGCAAGTTATGGGTAAGTCGACTTCACTAAAATAAATCGTATTATTATATTTCATTCTTATAAATTTGCTCAATTTAATCATTTTGAAAATACCTATTAAAATCATTTAATAATACAAGACATTTCCAGGTCGTACTTTCATTTTAAAAATAATGGAATGTTGATGAAATTTACAATTAAAAACCAAAATGTGAACTACACGACTAAGTACTGCCAAGTCCTATTATTTGAAGATATGAGCAAATTTATATCAAATAACTTCTGTGTAAAATATATGAATTTCGTATTATCTTTAATAAATAAAATCATAAAGTTAGTTCGTATATCTAAACTTGATTTTGGTATTTCGGCTCACGTTTCGGCCAGTACTTGTTTTAACTTGAATTCATTCTACTTACAAGGTAAATGTTGTGAATTAAATAACATTACATTATTTAATCTATCAATTACATCACATACAATTCTTTTGGTTACATTCATATCTTTTACATTGAAGTAATGTTTTTTGGAAGAGCTTACTTTCTACAAATATAAATAATTGATTATTAAGTTTATAATAATGAAAAGTTATTTACGAGTTCTAGTTTTTAATTCAGCTATCATACAGAGTATAAATAGTGTACTGGATCAATGGTAGCATACTTTATTATATTGTGTATGTTCCTACCAGCAAGTGAAATAAATAGTGTCACTTGTTTGGACCTAGATATTTGCTGCTCTATCGTCAATTTCTTGTTTTTCTCTATATATTTGTAGAAAGGCGTATCCTGAGTAAAAACTTGAAAACAAATAAAAATTGTAATAATAATCTATTTTAAAATTATATTTGTAATTACAAAATTTCCACTCTCAGGAGCTCTTCCTATAGATAATGTCATAATGTTAAAATCACAAACTTGACTCATTCTTGTACACCTCTCTATAATTGACATGAAATCATAAGTAAAAATTATGGCATTATTTAAATAATGTGCCTAATAAAAAGTTTATTTCAGATTTTCTCCATTTCTAGGTTCTGTCAATGTAAATTATAAATAATTTTAATGAATCAAGGTCATTTGACAAAATTAGGAAGGAAAAAAAATAATGTAGAACGAAGTTTATGCCCGCCAAAGTTCGTTTACAAGACGAGGTAGTATGAAAGCAGGCTTATAAAAACGAGTTGTAACGCAGTGCCGCCGCAGATCTTACCGTTCGAATTCGGCGACGAGCCGGCAAACGCGGGCGAACTTGCCTCGGCCACCTGTGCGGTCAACAAGGGCGACCAGCCTCTAGACATTACCTGGACTCTCAACGGACAGGCCCTGCGCAGAGCCCGCGACCTCGGCGTCACTATCACTAACATTAACAAAAAGACCTCCATCCTTAATATCGAATCCGTAAGCGCAATCCATCGGGGCCTTTACTACTGCGTGGCGAAAAACGCGGCCGGCGCCGCCAACCACAGTGCTGTACTCGAAGTCAACGGTACACTGAAACGACTCGAAATTTATTCTCCTTTTTAGTTTAATATATCCTTTATCCTAAGCCCGTATTTATAGTTCCACCTCAAATCACTCCGTTCGAGTTCGGCGAGGAAATTCTTAACGAAGGCGAAACGGCTTCCGTGTCTTGTGTGATGAACAAGGGTGACCTCCCCGCAACCTTCCAGTGGCTCTTCAACGGAGAGGAGATAAAGCCACACAACTCTCTTAATATTGTACTCACCACAATCAGCAAGAAAACCTCCATCCTGAATATCGAATCTGTTAACTACGCCCACCGCGGCTCGTACACCTGCGGATTGAAAAACGCAGCCGGAGAAACCAACCACACCACTTTGCTAAGCGTTAACGGTTAATAACAGTCATTTAAATATTATCTCTCGGAAGTTTTAGCTTTGTATTAAGCGCTTGTCGTTGTCTTTCTGTAACCTAAGTTTCGGGTGATAAGACCGCCAGCACTGTTCAAATAACCATTACAATAAGTTACAAGTTTTAAAACAAGTACCAATGCTAGGAGACTTATCAATGCGGAAAAAACATAAATTTTCTCAAGGCCCAATGTTGTGCAGTAGCAATAAACCGGTTATCCGATAAACGAAGAAAAAATCATAACAACATAATAACCTTGTCATTATAATTGGTCATACTTATTTTATTATGTGACTAAAAAGTCCTCTAGCTATTAAAATTTTGCGTACACGTCACGTTAAAAAAACTCAGACTGACTTTATTATTGTCTAAAATACTATAATAGTTGAAGAACTAAATGATCTAATCAAGGCAGATCTAACATCCGTACTGCTGTTGTTTTGTCAATAAACTTACTCTAAATTTATTACGGCAGTTCTACCACAAATCCATCCGTTTACATTTGGAGACGAGCCGGCGAACGCGGGAGATACCGTTGGCGTCCAATGCATGGTGACAAAAGGCGACACCCCAATCGCTATCAAATGGCGTTTAAATGGAAAAGATGTCAAAGAAATTCCAGGAATAACCGTTACCATGATCGGACACAAATCTAGCACTCTATCAATAGATTCGGTCTCTTTAATACATACAGGAGTATACTCTTGTCTGGCTGCGAACCAAGCGGGCCACGCGAATTATTCAACAGAGCTAGCGGTTAACGGTAAACGAGTTTAACTAAACTCGCTTTGCATACAATTTTATTTTTTAGCTTTTATTCCCATCCTTTTCCTGTCTTCGAGTATAGCCCTGTCGACAATTTAAAGAAATATAAAAAAAAAACCGGGAAATATAAAGGTAGATTTTAACTGAGAAAATTTTAATAGTTGCACCACAGGTCACACCGTTTGATTTCGGGGAGGAAATATTAAACGCTGGTGACACAGTATCACTGACTTGTACGGTCGGCAAGGGAGACCTGCCGCTTAACATCCACTGGCATCTCAATAACGAAATCTTAAACTCCGGAAACGGCATCTTAATAAATAGGAATGGAAAGAGAATTTCAGTGTTGAGCATAGAGAATGTGCAGCACGAACACATCGGCAACTACTCGTGCATTGCTGAGAACGAGGCTGGTCGCAGCAGTCACACCGCGCTGCTCAATGTCAACGGTACATTATTACAATAGTGAACCAAACATCTGTTTATCAGATATACTTATTCGCTTTTGTTTGCACTTTTGTATTTATCTATGTATATTATATTCCCAACAATGTCCAAACATCGTAAAATTTCGTAATAGATAACGACAACAGCTAAAAGAAATAAAAGAACGAACGTCTTCTGCCACTCAGTTACTCCACAAATAATGCCTTTCGATTTCGGACCGGAACCTGTCAACGACCAAGAAATGCTAGTCGTCACCTGCACGGCCAGCAAAGGGGACTCCCCGTTCATAATACAATGGTATTTCGATGGACAAATATTAAAATCCGGGGAAAACGGCGTCGTACTTGCCAACTCGAAAAGAACCAGCCAACTCACTATAGAATCTGTCAGTCATCGAAACCAAGGGAATTATACGTGCCTCGTCAAAAATCAAGCAGGTTCCGTTAACCACACCGCGGAGTTATACGTCAACGGTACATACATTTTAATTGTGTTTTTTTTCAATTCGTGTTTTTCTTATTCCCATATCCTGCAGTTCCTCCTCAAATAAAACCCTTCGATTTTGGCGAAGAACCGATAAACGCCCAAGAAATGGTTTTGGTCACGTGCACTGTGAACAAAGGTGATCAACCTTTAACTATCGACTGGTATTTTAACGAGAATAAAGTAAAATCTGGTCATAACGGAATCAATCTTATGAATACGAAGCGCTCCAGCCAACTCAGCATCGAATCGGTCAACCACCAGAACCAAGGATACTATACGTGTATCGTCAACAATGAAGCCGGTTCAGTCAATTTCACCGCTCAACTATTTGTCAACGGTACTACTACAGGATCGTTAGTTTATACCTTCGTAGAAGTTGGACATAAGTATTTTCTATACATGTTTTTAATCTCCTATCCTCTCCTTATAACTTTGGCGGGCCATAAAGTACGAGATTTGAAGTTGTTTTCAGATAGTTACTGTAACTTGTAGAAAATGCTAACATTAATTTCAGTCGCACCGAATATTACACCTTTCGAATTTGACGAGTCAGTATTCTATGGCGAGGGAGTTCAAGTGATGTGCCATGTACCAAAAGGAGATAAACCACTAACCTTCAAGTGGAGCTTTAATGGAGGAGATGTGAGTTCGCTCCCCGGGTTGAACATCATGAATGTGGGTGACATGGGGTCGGTCCTCATTATCCCCGCTGTGACCGCCGGACACTCCGGCAATTACACATGCACCGCGGCCAATGTCGTCGCCAGAGCTAGCCACCTCGCCACGCTCAATGTCAAGGGTACACAACACTGTCCATGCACTGTGCTTTTCGTGTTTAGTTTTGACCCCTACTCTATCCATTGTATGCAAACAACTTATATTTTATTATATATAATTTATTAAATAATCTCTTGCAGTGGCACCGATCATATCCCCTTTTGAATTTGATGAAGCTGTTTTCTACGGAGAAAGCATTCAAGTAATGTGTCACATACCTAAAGGCGATATGCCGCTTACTCTTAAATGGTTATTCCGCGATCGCCCTTTAGAGAGCTCTGACGCTGTAACGGTCACAAAAGTAGGATATCGCTCTTCAATACTGGCTATACCATCCGTCACTGAGAGAAACTCCGGAAATTATACTTGCACCGTATCCAATACAGTCGCGAGCACAAACCACACAGCTATACTAAACGTTCAGGGTACACGTAATATGTTATTGTTTGTGTGTTATTAGTTTATTTTTGTTCATTTATGAATTCCCTTCATCAGTTCCTCCGCACATCGTTCCTTTTGAGGCCGAAGAGCCGGTTTTTGCTGGAGAATCTATGCAGTTGAACTGTCACATCTCCAAGGGTGACGCACCTATCGCTATAACATGGAGCTTTCACGGGAAAGATTTATCATCGCACCAAGGAATCTCGACGATGAAGATCGGGCAACGGACGTCTTTGCTGACGATAGCTAGCGCCACCGCCAGCCACAGCGGAGAATATTCTTGTCACGCGAGCAACCATGCTGGACTCGCGGTCCATTCGACCTTGGTCAATGTACACGGTACCTCCCACACGCTAAACATTCCTAGCCTTCACCGCACGCTGCACGCTTACCTATTTAACCATACGGCTTTCCGAATTAACAGTAATGCCACACATCGTACCCTTTGAGGCCGATGAGTCCGTGTTCGCTGGAGAATCGGTGCAGCTCAATTGCCACGTATCTAAAGGCGACTTACCTCTCGATATCAAGTGGCAGTTCCATGGGGTGGAAAACACGTCATCTCATCTGGGCATTATGACAACTAAGATGACGTCACGCACATCGTTCCTGTCCATCGCGGCGGTGGCCGCCGGCCACAGCGGCCGGTACACCTGCGTGGCCGCCAACAGCGCCGGTGCCACTAACCATTCCACTGCTATTAACGTCCGCGGTCAGTTTGGTTTCGTCGCGCCTTGTGTTTGTCGCAGCGGCTTTTTGTACGTTATATTATGTTAAACGAATACGCATGATTTCTTTTGGCGTAAAATAAAAGCAGCGTAATTGAGTTTTTTTTCTTCTTATTTAATTAAATTAATTTTGTTTCTGTTTTTCCACTTCTTTACACTACAAATTTGATAATACAAGTTTAATCGTGATAGAAGACGACCGAATCAAAAACTAATTTCCTAATAAACTGGTCTGGTAATAACATATTTTATGATGTTGTATTTAATGAAAATTTGTGGACGGAAATCTATTAAAAATGACACAATAACCTCATGTAGCTAAATAGTAATTTTACACCTAAAACATTTCTCAGTCTTTCCGCACATCAAACCATACGAACTGGACGAAGCCGTGTTCGCGGGGGAGACAGCGCATGTGGAATGCTACGTATCCAAGGGTGACGTTCCCCTCAACATAACATGGAGTTTTCAAGGAAGACCCGTGACCGACAAAATGGGCATAAAAACCACCAAATCCAGTGAAAGAGTTTCAATCTTGGATATACCGAGCGCCTTGGGCAGTAACAGTGGTAACTACACTTGCACGGCCACCAACAGAGCGGGCACCACGAACCACACGGCGGTACTCAACGTGATCGGTATTAAATTTAATTGTGGTCGCGTTGAAAATTCCCTGTCGCTTGCTTTATATCCTCTTTCCGCCGTATTCATATCCACATGTGGTGTCATCTTCAACGACGTTAAACGTTCACTATATATTCAATATTATACTATAATTAATTATCACGATTGGCGTTACAATTTTTCTTGGGGAAATAAGCTTCTTGCGTGACAGGTATTTTGTAGTTTTCCTTGCCTTGTTTATGAGCTTTATTATTATGCAACAGTTTTGCCTCAAATCCACCCGTTTACCTTCGGCGATGAACCAGCCAACGCAGGGGACACCGTCGGTGTTCAATGTATGGTGACTAAAGGTGACGCTCCTATCAATATCATGTGGAGTTTGAACGGTATAAACGTGAAGGATATTCCTGGGATTACAGTAACAAAAATTGGACACAAATCTAGCAGCCTGTCCATAGACTCGGTCTCGTCTATACATAGAGGAAATTACACTTGTTCGGCGACGAACCAGGCAGGACACGCTAATTATTCATCCGAGTTAGCGGTCAACGGTAAATTGGGTTATACAACCATTATAAATACCTTATTTTTTGTTATAGTAGTAATTTCCTTTCCTTCCCTATCTATGTCTCCCAAAATAAACCTGTCATAAGAATAGAGATAAAAAATAAAAAGTACAGATTTTACTGTAATAATAGACATCGATTTGTCAATTTAACAGTTGCGCCACAAGTTACGCCTTTTGATTTTGCTGAAGACATTTTGAATGCCGGCGACACAGTATCGCTGATATGTACGGTCGGCAAGGGAGATCTGCCGCTTAGCATTCACTGGCTACTCAATAACGAGAACTTGAAACTCTGGAAACAGCATCCTTATAAATAGGAATGGAAAGAGAATTTCAGTGTTGAGCATAGAGAATGTGCAGGACGAACACATCGGCAACTACTCGTGCATTGCTGAGAACGAGGCTGGTCGCAGCAGTCACACCGCGCTGCTCAATGTCAACGGTACAACGTCAAAATATAACGCAGTTCTTTATCATTGCGTATCATTTTGCTTTCGTTTGCTCTACTATATATATATATATATATATATATATATATATATATATATATATATATATTAAAAATTTTATCCCCAATCTGTAAACTCAACTGAGAAAGATCATATACATCGCGAGTAAATACGAGTAAATAATATTTTCTCTTCTTTAGTTGCACCACAAATAATGCCTTTCGATTTCGGAACGGAGCCCATAAACGATCAAGAAATGGCTGCTGTAACGTGCACAGCTAGCAAAGGGGATTCCCCATTCACAATACAATGGTATTTTAACGGACAAATCGTAATGTCTGGCGTCGACGGGGTCGTACTTCTTAACACGAAAAGAACGAGCCAGCTCGGCATAGAGTCTGTCAGTCATCACCACCAGGGCAACTACACGTGCCTCGTTAAAAATCAAGCGGGTTCAGTTAATCACACGTCCGAATTATATGTGAACGGTATATTTATTTACTTAAAATAATAGTATTATGTTCATTTTAACTCAACCCTTCCTGTATTATCCTGCAGTCCCTCCTCAAATAAAACCCTTCGATTTCGGCGAAGAGCCAGTTAACGCCCAAGAAATGGTTTTGGTCACGTGCGCCGTTCATAAAGGTGATCAACCGTTAATAATCGAATGGTATTTTAACGGAAATAAATTGAAGTCTGGCGATACCGGAGTCAGCGTTTCGAATACGAAGCGATTCAATCAACTCAACATGGAATCAGTCAGCCATCAGAACCAAGGAAACTACACGTGTGTAGTGAAAAATGAAGCCGGTTCAGTGAATTATACTGCTCAGCTATTTGTTAACGGTACACAAAAATATATTGTTATATTCTTCGTAGAAATATTGCGTATACATTTATATCATTTTAAAACATCCTTTCCCTTCCTGTAACTTTGGCGGGACATACGTTGTTAATAAATAAAAAAAAATACATTTAAAGCAGGTTATGCTAACATTAATTGCAGTCGCACCGGTCATTATTCCTTTTGAATTCGACGGCTCAGTATTCTATGGCGAGGCAGTTCAAGTGATGTGTCACGTGCCTAAAGGAGATAAACCACTAACCTTCAAGTGGAGTTTCAATGGAGGAGATGTGAGTTCGCTCTCCGGGTTGAACATCATGAACGTGGGTGACATGGGCTCAGCTCTCATTATCCCCGCTGTGACCGCCGCGCACTCCGGCAACTACACGTGCACCGCGGCTAATGTTGTCGCCAAAGCTAGCCACCTCTCCACGCTCAATGTCAAGGGTATACTACGCTGTCCATGCAATGTGCTTTTCGTGTTTATTTTGACACCCACTATTTCCCTTATATGCATACAACTTATAGTTTTTTCTTTCAGCGACACCGTCCTATATTGAATTAGATGAAGCCGGCTTGTACGGGGTTTTTTATATTATTCCTGTAGGCGTTTTTTAAGATTCATTACAATGATGGGACTCGGAATGTTTTCCTAAGTGACGTAAACATCTTATAAAATTTATTATACGCACGAACATTTGGTGTTCGTATGTGTAATAATTAGCAAGACATAAACAACGGCAACTAACATACAAGACCGGAATTAATTCAGGATACACTACTTAAAACACTCTACTTTTCGTATTGTTGCTTTTTTTCTGTTCTCGGGTTAAAAGTTCCCTTATGCCGTGAAATTTATGTAATTTTACTGAATCAACAAAAATCGTATCCAAAAATTTCACCAAGCTTTTTCTCTGACGATTCTTACAGACACCTATAAACCTGTCATTCTCCACCCCTCAAACTTTTGAATTTCTAAATCGACAGTCATGCCCTACATCGTACCCTTTGAGGCGGATGAGTCCATATTTGCCGGAGAACCGGTGCAGCTAACTTGTCTAGTATCTAAGGGTGATCTGCCCCTTGATATCAAATGGCACTTCCATGGATACGAAAACGAGTCGTCCCATCTGGGCATTATGACAACTAAGATGACGTCACGCACATCGTTCCTGTCCATCGCGGCGGTAGCCGCCGGCCACAGCGGCCGGTACACCTGCATGGCCGCCAACAGCGCCGGGGCCATTAACCATTCCACTGTCATTAACGTCCGCGGTTAGTTTAGTTTCGTCGCGCCTTGTTTTTACGCTGCGGCTTTCTGTACGTTATATGTTAAATGAAGTAGCATGGATTTTTTTAACGTATAACGAATTTTGTTTTAAGTTTTCGTCACTTTAATTTTGGTACCCTTCTTCCGGAATTACTTTTTTTTATTATTTAGACATAACACTATTCAAATATGGAGCTGAAAAGACCTTTGTGAAGCTTTCTAAATTGCGCGAAAAACTATAAATAATAAATTGGCATACATCATTAATCAATCAAGTTACTCATCAATGATGACGAATAAGTCGAAACAACAATGCCTGGCAAAAATAACAGTAGATAAACAAATGGATATAAATTGATTGCACTTGAAATGGCTACACAGTCGATTCTTTATCACAAGGAGGCGAGTATGCCCTTTCATTTTCTTTTCACTTTGTCTACGTTACAATTTGATTGAGATACAGTTATTTAATATTGAGTACCTAGATAGTGGTTTAACGCGCCGTGTTTCTCGAGGAAATATTCCACATAAAAGTAATATTTTGTTTGCTTAGTCCTTCCTCACATCAAATCATTTGAATTGGACGAGGCGGTGTTTGCGGGGGAAACGGTCCATCTCGATTGTTACGTCTCTAAAGGCGACACACCTCTCAATATAACTTGGAGCTTCAAAGGCGTACCGGTCACACAGAGAATGGGTATAAAAACTACGAAACCCAGCGAACGTGTCTCTACCTTGGATATACCGAGCGCCTTGGGCAGTAACAGTGGCAACTACACTTGCACGGCCACCAACAGAGCGGGCACCACGAACCACACGGCGGTACTCAACGTGATCGGTATCAAATTGCATTTTAGCAGCATAAAGAATTAGTGCGTTTTGTGTTTTACCTTCTACCTAGCAATTATACCTTCGTAGAACAAACCTTGTATCCACAGCTTTTGCATTCGAATAAAATAATCCTGCACTATAATTTAATAAATGCAACACAAATAATTTTAAACTCGAAAATTGAAATTATCCGATGTTTTTATTAGGTCACTTTTAAGTGAGTTTATTTCGTCAATCGCATCGCATTCAAAGAAAGAAGCGCACACAATTAAAGAGTATAAGCACATTTATCCAATTTATAATTTTTCCATATCAACGTTTGCTTAAATACAATTTCTTTCGGTAGTTGGTCCGCAAATTACGCCCTTCGATTTTGGCACGGAACCGGCGAACGACCAGGAGATGATCGTTGTCATCTGCACAGCTACTAAAGGGGATCCTCCTTTCGATATACAGTGGCATTTTAATGGACAAATCATTAAGTCTGGTATCAATGGCCTCGAACTTACGAACACAAAAAGAACAAGTCAGCTTACGATTGAGTCTGTCAGTCATTATAACCAAGGAAAGTACACGTGTCTCGTCAAAAATCAGGCTGGCGCTGTTAACCATACCGCGGAGCTCTTTGTTAACGGTATACACTGACAAATAATATTTGATATTTGTAATTTTATTTGTTCCCGCTTCCTGCAGTCCCACCACAAATTAATTCCTTCGTTCAGTGAGGAACCCGTCAATGCTTAAGAAATGGTCTTGGTCACGTGCACCGTGAGTAAGGGAGATCAGCCTTTAGACACCGAATGGTATTTCAATGGCAACAAAGTGCAATCGGGATCTCTTGGAATCTTTCCAACACCAAAGGAACCAGTCAACTCGGCATTGCACATGCATAGTAAAAAATCAAGCGGGATCTGTAAACCACACCACTCTACTATTTGTAAACGATACATCGTAGGATATTATCCTATACTCTTAGAATCCTCGTAGAATATCTGTATTTTCATATCTTTTTATTTAACCTACCTATCCCCGTAAGATGTTACTTTGGCGGGTCATAAAGTGAATTTATTCTTGGCATAATTTTACCGCGTTATAGTTTAACTCTTATTCAAAGTACATGCCACTTTTGTAAGGATGACGTTTATGGTGACGAAGAAAAAAAAAATGTATGATTACCACACTACCATAGAGTTTGAATTTGATGACGTACCATCGTAGTAATTATAGGTTTTCTGTATGTGATTAATTTGAATTTGTCACAATTTTTCACAGTGGCGCCTATGATATCTCCATTTGAAATTGATCAAGCAGTGTTTTACGGCGAGAGCATTCAGGTTTTATGTCACGTCACTAAAGGGGATATGCCTCTATCGCTTAAATGGTTTTTTCGCGATCGCCCACTGGATAGTGTTAAAGGAGTAACAGTATCAAAAGTAGGAGATAGATCCTCAATACTAGCCATACCATCTGTAACCGAGAAACATTCAGGAAATTATACATGCACAGCTTGGAACACAGTAGCAAGCACAAACCAAACAGCTACATTAAACGTCAAGGGTACAAAAATTGTGCAATTATAGATAGTTTTTGTTATAATGTTGGTTTATATTTTATTTTTCCCATCAGTACCCCCGCACATCGTCCCATTCGAGGCCGAAGAGCCGGTATTCGCTGGGGAATCAATGCAGTTGACGTGTCACATCTCTAAAGGAGATGCACCCGTTGCTATAAATTGGAGTTTTCATGGAAAAGATTTGTCTTCTCACCAAGGCATCTCCACGATAAAGATTGGCGACCGAACATCCGTGCTTACAATCTCTAGCGCAGTTGCTAGTCACAGTGGCGAATATTTATGTCATGCGAGCAACAAAGCCGGTCATGCGGTCCACTCGACTTCGGTCAATGTACACGGTATCTCCCGTATACCCTCTTTTCCCTAGCCTACGCCGCACGCTGCACGCTTGCATAAATAATTACTCAGGCTTATGTATATATTAACAGTGTTACCATACATCGTACCCTTCGAGGCGGACGAGTTTGTGTTCGCCGGGGAAAGCGTTCAACTCAATTGCCATGTATCCAAGGGCGACCTGCCCCTCGATATCAAGTGGCATTTCCATGGATTCGATAACTCTTCATCACATCTGGGAATTATGACGACTAAAATGACATCACGCACCTCATTCCTTTCCATCGCCGCCGCGAGTCACAGCGGCAACTACACCTGCGTAGCTGCTAATAGCGCCGGCTCTACTAATCATTCTACTGTCCTAAACGTTCATGGTCAGTCGTGTACTCGTACTTTGAAGTGTTAAGTAATTTGGTACCGCCTGCTGCAGCGAATACTATGTTAATTGAATCAGCATGAATTCCATTGACATATATTCAAACAGCAATATCCTTTTTATCGGTTCTGTTTTGTTGAAATTTGATTTACTCCTCTAACCTTCATTTGTTTTGTTTGTTAACACAGTTAAACCGAACATTTTGCCCTTTGATATCGACCAAGCTTTATTTTCCGGAGAGTCAGTACAAATGATGTGTCATATATCAAAAGGCGACACTCCTTTGGACGTGCATTGGGAATTTAATGGGCAAAGGTTATCCCGGGAATTAGGAACTTTCACCAGCGTCGGTGAACGATCATCTGTGCTTGTGATACCATCAGTGGTCGGCGCTCACAGCGGGAACTACACCTGCATCGCAAAGAATCGAGCGGGGACCGCATCTTACACCACCGTTTTGAAAGTTATTGGTATTAACAAAATAGAAAAGTTAAAAGCGATTATTCTTAGCTGCCCTTTTGCACCTTCCAACCTTAAAATGTTTTTTTTTTATTTTGTTTAAATTTAAGTGGTCCCGTACATAAACCCGTTCGAAGTCGAAGAGTCTATCTTCGCCGGTGAATCGGTACATCTCACCTGTCATGTATCGAAAGGAGACCGTCCGCTTCAAATTTCGTGGAGTTTTCAAGGACAGGAAATACCGTATCATAATAATATGGGAATAACTACGACCAAGTTAGGAGAAAAAGCATCGGTGCTTAGCGTACCAACGGCGATGGGGCACCACAGCGGGAACTACACATGCACGGCGAGCAATCGCGCCGGCCGCGCAGAACACACTGTGCTCGTCAACATCCATGGTTCGACGTCGCTACCTTCTTACGTTTGACTTACATTTTTGTATAGTACAATGAATGTCATAGACAATGCACGTTTAGATTTATTCTTAGATTCTCTTTTTCTCATTTGATCAGTTCCTCCCCACATAATGCCATTCGAGATCGAGGAGTCCGTGTTTTATGGTGAATCGGTGCAAATGACTTGCCACGTCAGCAAAGGAGATCGACCGCTTGCGATAACGTGGACGTTCGAAGGCAAAGATCTTTCTACTCACGCGGGTATCAAGACGATGAGGATGGCAGAGCAAACTTCCTTTTTATCAATAGACTCCATTACGGGTGCTCACAGTGGCAATTATACATGCATTGCGAGAAATAGTGCGGGCGAAGACAGATTTACCACTACTCTGCGTGTTAACGGTATCTTTAGTTAGATATTCCAGCATGAACCACCATATATTATATATACATTAACTAATATTTACACATTTTCTTTGCTCAGTCGTTCCCCACATCAAACCATTTGAGTTGGATGAGGCAGTATTCGCGGGAGAATCTGTACACCTCGATTGCCACGTATCCAAAGGAGATCTTCCTTTGAAAATTACATGGAGCTTCCAGGGTAGACCTGTAAATCGTAGAAAGGACTTGAAGACGATGACGCTTAGTGATAGAGTTTCCGTACTAGACATACCGAGCGCTATGGACACCCACAGCGGCAACTACACTTGTACGGCGGTCAACAAAGCGGGCAGCGCCAACCACACGGCCGTTCTTAACGTGATCGGTACGAAAGTCATTGATGACCGTGATGCTTGCTTTCTGTTTAGTTCCTCCTGTCGTCCAACCCTTCTCGTTCGGGGAAGTTATGAATTCCGGACAAGTCGTGACGGCGCCGTGTTCGGTTATCGAGGGCGATCACCCGCTTCGTTTGCGATGGCTCTTTGATAACGAACCTATCAAACCGAGTTCCGGGATCATCGTCTTTAATATAGGAGAAAGAAGCGCCATTCTTAGCATCAATTCCGTAGCACACGAGCATGCCGGGAACTACACTTGTGTCGCTGAGAATGAAGCGGGATTTCACTCGCACACTTCCTCTTTGATAATTAACGGTGCTTAAAATCGCGATATTATTTTATATTATATTTTTTTTAATTGTATCATCACCTTGTTTTTTAAATTTTAGCTATTTTACACTTCATTAAACGTCCATGAATCTTAATTCCAGTCCCCCCTAACATTTTGCCGTTCACTTTCGGCGAAAAGCCCGCCAACGTCGGAGAATACTTGCAAGCGGCGTGCACTGTAAACTTCGGAGATCTTCCTCTTACTATTACGTGGATATTTAACGGACACGCTATATCATTAAGGAACAACGACTACACAATAACCAACTCTAAAAGAAGTAGCTTACTGATAGTCGAGTCCGTTGCCGATAAACACGCTGGTTCCTATACTTGTATCGGCGAAAATCGCGCGGGACGAACTACTTATTCAGCCGACCTAATCGTTTACGGTTAGTTATAATGATATTCGTAGTCGCCTGTTTTTTACCTATTAGATAATATATGTTAGTATTCCTTCGAGAACACCATCTCATTTGGAGACCCGGCGACTTCACGGTAGACAAAATAATCGATCAAACTTTTCAATAGACTTTTTGATTTAATCAAAGCTTAAGTACAACGTGGATGTTAGATTAGTATCAATTCCAATTAGTTCTTTTAGCTATTATAAATGAATTAGTTTGTTCATTCAATTATTTATAAAATATTCCACAATGTTCCACTTGTTCCGATTTTATTTGGGACTTTCAATCAATAGCATACATTTTTTGTCCTAGTTCCACCATTGATAGTGCCATTCGGTTTCGGGGAGGTGCCATCCAACCCTGGCGACACCGCGGTCGTGAACTGCGTCGCCACCAAAGGAGATCTGCCACTAGAGATATCGTGGACATTTAGCAGCGAAACCATTGACTCGAGTCTGCACCGCGACATCACTACGATGCCGCTAGGTCCACGAGCCTCCGTCCTCACGATCAACTCTGTGACCGCCAACCACCAAGGAAACTACACGTGTATCGTGCAGAACGCCGCGGGGCGCGCCGAGTATGCGGCCACGCTCGTCGTGAATGGCACGTTCATTGAATACATTGGAACGTTGGAAGGAATGAATGATAACGGGGACTAACATCACCAATTGCACAACAAAAGGATCCGATCCGTTCAACCTCACCGCTCTTTTCTTCATATACCCACACTAGATGCTAACAAACTAAACAAAAATTGACTTAACATATTTGATTATTTCCAGTACTGCCTCGCATAGTTCCATTTTCATTCGAGACCCCATTGTATGCGGGGCAAGCGAGTCAGGTCACTTGTTTAGTTTCCGAGGGTGATCAACCTCTCGAGATTAAATGGTACTTTGAGGGGCGTCCCTTGAAAGAGAAAGCCGATGTAGCGGCAAATAAAATTGCACAAAGGGCTTCGCTGCTCCTCATCGATCCCGCCGACTGGTCCCACAGCGGCTCTTACATGTGTCTCGCGCGCAATGCCGCCGGCTCCTCCAACTATTCCGCTACATTAGAAGTTCACGGTATACACATCTGCGTACCCCTTACTCCTAGCACAGAAAGGCTTTGCATAGTTTCCATATTGTGTGCTTGAGTCGCGAAAATAGATCTTCGATGACCGTAAAACTTAGTTAAACTGTAAACAAATTCCAAATTCGGTTCTATGGTAATAAACATGTCTTGATAGAATTTCGGGGAAAGCGTGATAAAGACAATAAATTAGCGATACTCGCAAGAACCGGCTGCGGCTATCATCGACGAAACCATTTCTTTATCCTCTCCCGGCATTTTGCAATCCAACGCCTAACCATTTCCTTTGTTTCCCGTCTATTAATTTATTTTCTTCTGTTACGCATCTTTTGCTTTTGGGTTTCGCATGCTGCTTACTGTCTAACTTAGTTGATGAAGTAATGTGAAGTAAATTATCTTGTATAAAATTCATCAGCGTGTTATTGGTATTGTTATTTATTTGCATTTTGCTTTTTTCGGTTTTACGTCCCATTACTTTATTTGGTTTTTGATGGCTTGAATCATTTATTTTGCAACAAACTTAATTGTTACAAAAGCTTCTATAGCGTCAGCTTTAGCAATATTTGGCATATTATGTGCATTTGTATTGTGTATCATGTACACAAGCCAGTAGAGACGTTACATACCACTATATGCTGTGTACGTTATAGGAGCTTTTTACTATATACTGAACTAGAATTTAAATGCAATATCGACTCACGAATAAATCACTTTTATAATAAGGCACTTTTAGCAGAACTCCACCTTAGTTCTAGTATTATGCACTTTATGTTCTAGAAATCAACAAAGGTTTAGATGAAGCATTTCTAATTCTAGTTCGAAGAGATTATAGCAATAATGTCCCATTTTTAAATTTTAACAAGTTGAATACATAGTAAAAGTAAAGTTATATGTGACAGGCGTCATCACAAAAAACAATTTACTTCATAAAATAAAAAACTGTATTTTTTACTTTTTTGAACATATTATCATTTGACACGAAAGTATCCAAAATTAAGACGTGGTATTTCAATACATTGAAAATTTGCATTTTCTGTCCGGCATTGACATAACTATTATAACAAAAATATATAAATAAATTAATAAAATTAGTGTACCTAATTATCGAACGATAAAAGAAAGATAAGGTCAATATTATTTTATCGGCTATATTTAACAAAATTTTAAGTCGATTACAACGAAAGGCACATTAAATTTCAACATAAAATTCTGATATGAATAATGCCATCGCAATGTAATGCCGCTTGTCACAATACATAGTAAACAAATTAAGTTCTTCTTTTCTTAATAAAGAGAAATAAATGTATTTATTTGACAAAAATTAGTCTCACCACAAATAGAAAAATTTTCAACTTAAAAATACCACAAGTTTCTAACCCAATCGGTTATTATTTCAGTTCCCCCACGTTGGATTCTTGAGCCCACTGATAAAGCTTTCGCTCAAGGCTCTGATGCTAAAGTCGAATGTAAAGCTGATGGCTTCCCCAAGCCCCAAGTGACGTGGAAGAGGGCAGAAGGTATGCATTAACATTGATTTCTTAAATATTTTTTGTATATCTGATCAAATTCTAAAAACGTATATTTTTTAGGGGATACGCCTGGCGATTACAAAGACCTTAAGCCGAACAATCCTAATGTAAAAGTTGAGGACGGAACATTGGCCATTAACAATATTCAAAAGACCAACGAAGGATACTATCTCTGTGAAGCTGTCAATGGAATTGGATCCGGATTATCCGCCGTCATTCTGATCAGCGTACAGGGTATTTATATTGAAGTTAAATTTAGTAATATGACTGGATTCATGTTTAAGATAGAATTTAAGTAATGTTATTATTTGTATTTCTAGCACCTCCTCAATTCGAAATTAAAATGAGAAACCAGACAGCACGCCGCAGCGAACCTGCCGTTCTGCAATGCCAAGCTAAAGGTGAAAAGGTAAAAAAAATGCATTAAAGACGCCATTCTAAAGGTACACTTAAATGTATTGTAAGTAATCAGAAAATTTTCCTTAAAACTAGCCAATTGGAATTATCTGGAACATGAACAACAAACGCCTGGAACCCAAATCTGATCCCCGCTACACGATCCGCGAGGAGATCTTACCCGGTGGAGTAGTCTCCGACCTCAGCATCAGGCGCACGGAACGATCGGACAGCGCACTCTTCACTTGTGTAGCAACGAACGCCTTCGGATCCGACGACACCAGCATCAATATGATTATCCAAGGTACATATTTTCCTCCGCTTATTGATACGTTGCCACCGAGAAGTGTGAGATACTTCAATAAAACAGTAAATCCTCAATAACAATTTATTACCGCTTGCAGAGGTACCCGAAGCTCCGTATGGCCTAAAAGTACTCGACAAATCTGGCAGAACCGTCCAACTATCTTGGGCCGCTCCCTACGATGGCAACTCCCCAATCAAGAAGTTCCTCATTGAATATAAACGGGCTAAGGGCAACTGGGAAAAGGATATCGACAGGTATGCCTCTCAATATTTGATCTTTCAATTTGTGTTCGTTTCTTATTACATTAAAGGCTAAAGAGCGAGCGATTCGTCAGATTATGTGACCACCACTATCAACATCATTCGGAGCTTTAGCAAAAGCATAGTGGGCTTGTGAGGATTGGAAAGGGGGATGGATATAGGGATGGAGTTGCGGAATCATAATTCATAACGTATCCGTAAGCCGAGGTCGAACTCGAACATTCGTTAAATGACTGGCTGCTTGTACCGTTGTTGTGTTTCGTATTTTAAGTATTAATGTCATTAGCACATTATCAATTTGAAGTATGCAATTTATTAATGAATATAATTGTGCAGGGTACTGGTTCCCGGCGACGCAACCGAAGCCGGCGTATTCAGCCTTCGCCCCGCCACCGCCTACCACATCAGGATCGTCGCTGAGAATGAATTGGGAACCTCCGAGCCCTCTGAGACCGTCACCATTATTACCGCGGAAGAAGCACCTACCGGCATGCCTCAGGACGTGAAAGTCGATGCTATTGATAAACATACGCTGCGAGTTACATGGAAACCTCCCCCACCCCAGGATTGGAATGGTGAACTCCAAGGGTACGGATCTTTTTTATGTTTTAAAAATATCAATAAATTGTGTAAATGATTTACTAAGTTCTGCTCGACTACCAACAAGTTTTTGCTACAAGATGGGTGGCTACAATAGGGAAATGACGGGATTGAACTCACGACTTTATATTTTTTTTATCCCAAGTCAAAAGACACCTCAGAGTCCACATCGTAAACCTGACTAATTGAGTCAAGATCAATTAGTCAGGTTTACTGCAAATACGTTTATAATTTACCTGTTTATTGTTTTGAAATGCATAGTTAAAATTATTTTATTTTATTTAATTAAAAATATATTTTATAACAGATACTATGTTGGCTACAAACTGGCTTCCAGCAACAAATCGTTTGTTTTTGAGACCGTTGACATCTCCAAGGAGTCGGGCAAGGAGCATCATCTCGACATTCTGAATCTGAAGTAAGTAAACAATAAACTCAAAGGTTGCTTAGACAAATTTTGTACTTATAATTGTAAATGACCTGAAACAGTAATAATTTAGAAAATCTGAAAGCGATATCGCATTTCATATTTTCTGCTTAACCAAAAATAAATTGTAAATTAAATGTATTTCAATCAACTCATCGTAAGTTTGCATAGGTGGTTTAAAAATAACCAAATAAAATATGAATGTATCAAAATGTGTACAGGACCTACACCCAGTACGCGATCGTAGTACAAGTTTTCAACAAGATGGGTTCCGGACCGATATCTGGTGAAGTTCGCGCTTACACTGCCGAAGGTGCCCCCTCTGCCCCGCCTCAGGATGTCCTCTGCACAACTCTCACGGCACAAACTATCCGCGTCTCCTGGGTATCCCCGCCCCTGGCTGCTGCTAACGGACTTATTAAGGGCTACAAAGTCATCTACGGACCTAGCGACACTTGGTATGGTGAGTATTGGTTAATTTATTTTTATATTCAGACGATGGGATAAGGGATCACCAAAGTAGTTCCAAATTTGAATTACCTTTTTCAGTGTTCTGCCCACGTAATAACAAAAATCTCTGTGCAAAATTTCAAGTTGCTAGGCACAGTAGGGCTGTGCGTTGAAATATGAGTCATTTTCTCTCTGTATTTTTGCGTGTATATATATATATATATATAATATGACATTGTTGTAGCTATCATTGTAGTTACATTTTTAAATTTCTAGATGAAAAATCGAAGGACACAAAGATCACAGCGAGCAGCGAGACCATTTTGCATGGACTAAAGAAATTCACCAACTACTCTATGGAAGTGCTGGCCACCACCAACGGCGGCGACGGCGTGCGCTCCGCCCCCATCCACTGCCAGACTGAACAAGACGGTGATAATAACTTAGACTTTGCTTCATATAGCTTATGATGTCTCAAGATAATAAGGACACTTTGATAACTGTTTCACTTCACCTTAACTTGAAACTGAAACTATTCTATTAATATAATCTATTATACTGAAATTATTTAAACGTTATGATACTTACATAAAATAACAATGTAGATTGAGTGGCGGCATATATCTTAGATCGCTTGCTTGGCTGGACTTTGCTGGCCAAAGGCTCAGATAAATATCTCAGCTAGAACTGTTACTCACTGTCCGCATATGATTCCGATTCGAGGGTGCCCGAAAAAGTTGAACTATGTTCGGTAGCTACTTTTAATACTGTCTGTATCGGTTTCATTCTCTTGTAATTATTTATAAATCGCAAAATTAATAATATTGTACACGTTCTTACTTTCCTATAGTTCCCGAAGCACCACGCGCGGTAAAAGCTCTCGTCATGGGAGCCGACTCTATCCTTGTATCCTGGAGGCCGCCAGCGCAGCCCAACGGCGTCGTCACACACTATAACGTCTACACCCAAGCACAGAACACTGAACCTCATCCCAATAAGGTAAAAGATATATTCGAATACTACACATACATGCTATTATTTTTAACAAGCCAAATGATCAACCTGTCAAAAAATTCACATTATTATAAAGTAATAGCCAATACAATATTCACACATTTTTTTTTGCATGATGTAACTGGTTTGTGATAGGTACCTGCTTCCCAAACGAGCTACTCTGCGACAGACCTGAAACCCGGCCGCTACGACTTCTGGGTGACCGCTTCCACCATCATCGGAGAAGGACAACCGTCAGCTACAGCCTCATGCAGCCCTAACGATAAAGGTTTGTCTATACTTGCTACTTAAGAAATCTTGCGTAAGCGTTACGAGCCATACTTGGAGTTATGAGTACAGATGATACGAGCTCTTGTGTAAATACAGGAACTGTTTACAAACTCATTTGATTGCTGTCATGACTATTCCCACGTTTTTCTTTATACTAATCATAACTTTAAATTCATACAAAGACAGACAAAAATATCAAACATTACCTAATTCTATTATAATTACACTTGAATAATTCCTACTACTAGTACTACTTTGCATTATTGCAAATTAATATTTCTACTATACTAATGGTACTTGCAGTTCCCGCTAAGATCGCCTCGTTCGACGAATCGTTCACCGCTACGTACAAGGAAGACGTGAAACTGCCCTGCCTCGCTGTTGGTGTGCCCTCGCCTAACATCATTTGGAAGGTAATCTTAATTCCACACGAAGCAAATTGATAGATTTTGAACTAGGAAACTGGTGTTTCATATTATCAATACCCAGATTTTGAACCTGTTCTGTCCTTACGTTTCTATTTAAATATGGTTCGGTGTTTACATACATACATTTTAATTGACATTTCATTTCATTGATAATATGTTAAATTGAGTTTTGAGTCGCGTTGCCCACCTTTAATGGACAGAGGAAGGAAAAAACAGTAAAAAGGATATTTCCTTTCCCCTTTAACCCCCCTCCCCGTCCAATCCTCTACCCGTTCCCATTCTATCCTAAAGGGTGGGAAGGGGAAGAGGACTGAAATAAGGCCTCCGGCACCTCACCTCATCGGACAAATCACAGAGTACTTCAATTCGTGCAACAGATTTTGTTGTTGCGGGCTCTACCACTGTTAAAAATAAATAATTAAAATTAACCGTTGTTCGGCACAGCTTGGATGGTAATTGACATATACGTGCGACGATGACAAACGCATTCTTAACGTAATGTAGGTATTACAAATAGGAACTTTTTTTTTAATTACACATATTTTCTTATTTATTTGTTGTCTACGTCTCTATTCGCATCGTTTGTATGTATCATAACTTCTTTATTTATCTGTAGGTTAAAGGCCAGCTTCTGGAAAGTTCGGAACGTGTGCGTCAACTGCCAGAAGGTTCGCTGCAGATTGCGGGCGTGGCTCGCGAGGACGCCGGCGAGTACTCCTGCCACGTCGACAACCAGTTCGGCACCGACACCGTTACCCACACGCTATCCGTACTCGGTAAGTACTCAACAAACGTCGAGTTCCGCACAGAGAGCGTCACGCCGACCCTCTCCGTACACGATGCACGATCCTAAACAACTGCTATTTCGAACCTAATGTATAGACTTACACAAATAATGCATGCGGGCATGCATATGTGAATGTGTGCGTGTAACAATGTCAATAATTAAAATGTACATTTCCAGCGCCTCCTTTCCCACCCCAGCTGAGCATTGCGTCCTCTTCCGTATCGTCGTTGACTCTGCGCCTGAAACCTTCTGTTGAAGCCGAGCAGTCGCCCGCCGCCGGATACACCATACACTACAAACAAGAATTCGGCGACTGGGAAACTGTCCAGGTAATTTTCACGTTAATAGAATCCCTTCAAAATGTTACCGTCTCGGCAGCCCTTACATAATGGATTGCAATAGCCAAAAAGATTTCTAGAACGACTGTTTTTATTATCAATGTTATACGTTTCTTTGTCAGAAATTGTTTAAAATGGTCGTTTTTCAATAGATTCCGAGCAACACTGACACCTACACCTTGGAGAACTTGTTCTGCGGATCCAGATATCAACTTTACGTCACAGCTTACAATGGGTAGGTCTTATTGCCAATGCTTTTACAATAAACATATTTATTAATCACATTTTTTTATGTAAATTGATTTTTTAATTTTATTTCGGAATTAAAAAGCTTATTATTTTGTACAAAATCGTTTACAAATCGATTGAAAACAAAAGAACTATTGCTTAGATTATATTAGCATACGAAAAATAATTTAAATAAAAAATATTAGCTGCTATAACTTTTTTAAGAAAAATAAACAATGTTACTAGTGAGAATTAAAACCTTTTAAATGTATGTAGAACAAGTTGTCAATGAATGATAACATTGCAGTATCGGCACCGGCGAAGCGTCTGATGTTGTGATCGCGCGCACCCGCGGCTCCAAACCGCCCGTCCCGCGCGCCGCGGACTTCATCGAGGTCGGCAGCTCGTCTGTCACGCTGCACCTCAAGCAGTGGTTAGATGGTGGATGTCCCATGAGCCATTTCGTCGTAGAAAACAAGAAGAAGTAAGTATTACCCAACATGATGTTCAGGTGTGAATCGATTTGACGTCAGAAGCTTTCTACTTGACATGATCACATTACGGATTATGCTGTTTAAAAACTCATATAGAAAACTAGGTGGTTTAATGTAAAAAAGTCAATATTTTTCCATCACTTACTAAAATGTTATCACTTTAGTTTTGTTTGCTAGCTCTTTTACCATTTTTTTTCGGTTTTGTACACACGTTTGTACCAACCACTTTGTGATCGCTACTCAATGGTTACTTTTGAATTATTCAACATAGCATCTTAAGCGGATAACAAAATAATTTTGAAATTTGTTTCCTTGCGTCGTCGATGTTGTACTTCATTACATTAAATGTCATATCGTATAACTTTTTTTTGCTATTAATTTAAATGTTGTGATTTCCAGGGGTGCTGCTGAATGGAATCAAATATCTAATGCCGTTAAACCCGGTGGCAATTTTGTTGTACTAGGTACGTAATAATATTTCGTCGTATACAAATATCCCAAGATAAGAACAGGTTTTAATCGAATAATATCTGCTTACAGACCTAGAACCCGCTACGTGGTATGTGCTGAGGATCACCGCACACAACAACGCCGGATTCAACGTCGCTGAATATGAGTTCGCTACACTCACCATGACGGGCGGTACGTGGCAAACATCTGTTTAACTGTTTTATAGTTAACTCTTAGTTAATTACTTAACAGACATCACCATAAATAAGGCGAGATAAAATTATAAAAACAACTTTTCATGAAGTGTTAACTAACAATCAAAACCTACACTATATTAAAGTGTGACTTATTCTGACTCCAAACATTAGTTTCTAGTGGCTTAGTTTGTTTTTATAATAGAAGATAAATGAAAAAGCACTTGAAATCGAGCATTTACGGATCCATTGGTAGTCTTGACGCTTCTGTGGGAAGCATAGGTTTGAGCAAGGTAAAAACTAAGGTAAAAAATTATGTCATGTCCTGTACAACCGCAAGAACTACATTTACGTTGCCAGCCCTTGTGAACGAAAGAAGTGAAGTAAATAAGGTAAAATAGAAAGGGATTATGGAACCAGCGGCACTAACACTACTTCAACGAAGTGTTGTCTGAGACCGTAGTTTCGATGGCCGAGACGTCCCATTCCTGCATTATCTGCTACTGCAGTTCACTCTTCCATTGTCATAATCTAATATATACTTGTAAAATATAAAAGTACCTGAAATGCAGTGCCTTATTATTTCATAATAAAATATAGTTGTAATCGAGGGCTTGCATTTCAGGTACGATCGCCCCCGCGCGCGACGTCAACGACGGCCACCTCACCACGGAACAGACGATCAAGATCATCTTGTCGCACCTCAACCTTATAGTCCCCGTCGTCGCCGCTATACTCGTCATTATCATAGCCATCGTTGTCGTTTGCGTGGTGCGAGGCGCGAGGGACCATCACCACAAAGGTATAACATTCTAGGCACCATCGCCCCGCTTCCTGGTAACGCTGGTGACAAGGAACTGCCTCCATGGGTCAAAGCTTGGCTCGAACCTGAAGTCCTGGTGCCCATATTAGCAACTATTGTGGTCTTCATCGTGGGTGTCGTTGTGATCTGTCTGACGCTCGCCAGAAGGAACACTCCGCATCGCCTGCGAGGTCAGAAGGACGTGTACTGTATGTATGGTGGCATGAACACCGCTTTATTTCCTTTATTTATCCACTACCTCCACCTAAGTGTCTTGTCATCTGTGTAACAAAGAACTCTTGAATCTGAAACAATAACAAACAAATATTCGGCTACATGCTACTAGCAAAATAATCTTTAATACGGACAATAAATCTAATTTTAATGTCTGCCATCTCGTAACATCTCATATTATTCTATAATTTGCGGAATCATCTATTTTAGTTTAATGTGTATGTACTTTATTCTTAGCAATCAGAGCTTGATGATTAACTCTACGAGTATATCGATACTAATTATTAATAATGGTAGCCATTGATGATGAAATTTAGTTACATTTAGTATTTTGATGCTTTCTAGATAATTATAACCATTTTATTTTCGTATACTCAATGTTTTGGCCACTATTTGCTATTTAATATGCTATCCCGTTATATGTTACGGTATTTTATGCTGCATAGAAGCTAAAAACTGTTTTTTCTACATTTTTTATTAATTACTATGTTCCGTATGAACTGTGCAACATGAACTGTGCCATGAATAATTACAGAAATTATTGCATATTATTTATTATTTGATATATTATATTAATACTCAGTATATGAATATAGAAAATAGTGAACACTCTACTCTTATATTTTATCGTGGCCCTATCGTTAAGAATAAAATGTCTGTGTAAATGTACAGAATTGCGATTTCTTCTGATTTATCCAATGTCGTTGGCACGGTTGCCATTTTGAACGTAACAATCCTTTGACGTATTTTTCCTTACCATGCAACATCCTTACAAAAATATCGTGATTGGCTCATTTAATGCAGGTTGCACACAAGAACCGACACCGCTTTCAAATATACAATTGGGACTTTATTTCGATATTGGTGGTGGGCGACTTACCCTTAGCTTCCATCATCATCATCATCGTATTTTAGACGACGCAGTGTACAACGCATCGCAAGCTGCGCTGGGCGGCGGCGCCGGCACTCTTGACAAACGTGGCGGACTGCGCGACGAGCTCGGTTACATCGCCCCTCCCAACAGGAAGCTGCCCCCCGTCCCCGGCTCCAACTACAACACGTGCGACCGAGTTAAACGTCAGGCCGTTATCAGTGAGTGCTGTAGATTTTTTTAATAGTTCAAAAATGTAAGGTCATGATAGTTTTTTTTTAAATGTCTTAGTCGTAGGAAAAGGTACAGCTGACAATTTTAAACTAAAACTTGGCCGTTGATAACGAACTTTTTTGTTATCTTTTATTTTTATTTTAATCAAGGACCAACATTGATTACATGTATGAACAAGTTTAAACTTATTTACAAATGCATTGTAAGAGCGCGCCATTTTTGTTTACTTTTACCAGATCTTAATTAGTGTTATCAGATAGATTTTCATAAATTTTCTTTCACTTTCTTTTTATACATTTTACACAATGCACTTATTTATTCCATGTTTTAGTGGTATCTCACTCTTTTAAATACATTTTATTATACACGGTATTCTTTTAAATAAACGTAAGAATGCGAACCACCCAAGTATAGTAAGTATAAAAATATGTATGTGGTGTTGTTTCAAGGGTTAAAAATAAATCGGTAAATAAATTGAGTTTTTATGGAGATAAATAAATAATAAGTATTTTAAAACAAATTATTTAAGTAAATTAAAAGATTTTCAGTGGATTCGTTTGCTGATTTATTGAAACTTCTCATATAGATATTAAGATCTTCTTCCAGCTTCGGCGGCACGAGCTTTCTTCTTTCTATTTTATTTGCAATACATTTGGATAAATAGTATGGTGGTTGATATTTTAATTCGTTTCCTTCCGTTATGTATTACTTAAGTTTTCAGGTCTTGGCAGTGGTTAGATTTGCAGTCAAAAATATATCTTACTGCAATAATACAATTTTGAATGTCAAATACGAAATAATTATCAAAGAAAAAAAGATAAGAATTAATTTTTGCCGTAGATAACCTTAATTGAATTTATGTTTGTTTTAACGCCAAGCTGTAGAGTCCATATATAAGTCTGCTTTCCAAGTAGAAGGGCAACCGTGGCTAGACAATTAATTTGATTAATGGGACGTAGTATCGCATAGGTAAGAATGAAAATCTTATCGACGCGACTGTACCATAGATATAGGCCAATGCCTATATCGGTGCTTATCAAATATTCGGGACGCGCCACTTGTCTGGCTTAATATTTGGGAATTTTACAAAAATATAGACCATCTTAATATTTTTAGCTACATAGAATTACCATTATTAGTTTTATCCCTATACATTATACCTTTTTACCTCTTGTTTCGCTTATATACTATTTTATGTAAAAGCCATTAGATGACATGGTTACTCAGGTAGATACTTGTCCTACCCCGTTATTAATTAAGGTTCAGTTATAGAAAACGCTTACACGACAATACTATCTCACGTAAGATGGATTCAAAATGTGTAAACATATATTTATAATAAAAAGAATAAATAAATCTAAATTATAAACACCTTAAGACAAAAAAAGGAATTACATTAAAAACTAACAAGAATAAGTGTAGTGCGTGAGATAGTAGAGTAGGTGACGCATGCGTATGGCGATGGTATAACCGAGTAGTGTGGTGTCAGTGGGCGCACACTCGACGTGGGACCCGCGCCGGCATCACTACGAGCGTGTGCGCAGACCACGCCTTCGCCGCGCTGGCTCCGGCGACACCATCTCCACAGGTACAACATGCAAATACGTGCACATCGATGATACTTTCCCCATTCATTAATAATTTAGGCGCATAGCGCTGACGAAGTCTTTGGATAAGAACGTACAGAGCTATTTTTGCCCGTGCCCGTCACGGCTACGGGTTACGGCGGTAAAATGCAGATTGTTTGCGGCTACCGCTTGCGTGTGACCAGGGGAATCGTAGGTAGGTTGGCGGCGGCCACGAGAGCTCCGAAACCGAACCGCAGGCGCGGGTCAAAATCGCTCTGTGAGTACTTAACCTTTGCCAAGAAGTCCCCTTCAGTTGCTATTACACTAAGAGGAGCGGTTGTATTTGATGCTATGAATGTTCTGGATATCCTACATTTGTGGCGTTAAATAATGAGAAATGGAAAGTTTATTCCATAACCTTCTTGATATTACATATTGAACATTAAATAGGCATCCATGTGTGCGAGCAATTCTCATGAGCAAAGTAAGATATTTTAAATTGATCACATGTCACTATCAACACTGACTCGGGCCGTGCCATATTGCTATTTAATAACCTTTATGAAAAGCGGGTAGGTTAGCATCATCATCATCGTCCCGCTCTGATTGTACATGTATGTCGATACTGTATAGGTTTCCGCCTTGGCAGCCGCCTGCCTGACGCCAACCCTCCTCGAGTATAGTATAGCTAATTTTAATTCTACATCCGTTTAAAATATATTATTTATCCATGTATCTCATTTTATGTATAATAATTCTTGTGATCAATCTAAATATCCCAAATGTCAACATTTGCAAAGCATAGCAGATATTAACCGAGTGCTGTGGCTACTAACAAAATTAATGGTAAGTAATGTGACGCATTGAAAATACATATAAAATAAATACATGTATTGCATGGAATATGTGTTTGTTTAATAAATTAACATTTGTAATAATCTTTAGCTTAAGGAATGTGCTTTGTTTACTTGATTTAACTTGTGCATGATGGCTTACTCTTTCGCAGGCGGCTTCAACTTGTGGTTATTATGATATATTATATATCTATGATTCCTCAACTAATATGTTTTAATTATTGTTTATCATATTTATTATTAACATTATTACCTACGACATCTTATTTTAGTACATAATATTATATGAGGTTTGATAAGATTTGGAATAAACAGATAGTTTATTTGAACAGCAAGTCTAACGCCGATAAGTTCCGACATTACATTGTAGTAATCATAAAAACTAATTGTATCAGAAATAAGAAGTGATAACGTACCCTACATCTGTGGCTCAGAAGAGAAGAATCGTGTCAGCATTCCGCCACTCCATTCGTCCTTGAACTGTAAAGTACTTTATGCTTGACATCGTGTACCTAAAGAGACTCCGCTACTGTGTCGGTATCAAAAGTGAAATTATTGTCGACGATTGCCCAACGCTGTGTCCAGAGAGCGGCGAGATTTGTCTGGTTTAATGACTTGACCACACTGAGTCATTTATTCAGACAAGTATGTATATTAAAATATCTTTCTATTTATTGGAATTTACGACCGGCATACCATATACTTTTGTCTAAATTAATGACAATTTTCATTAAACTAATTAAATCATGAAATGCTAAGAAACTACAAGTAGTATACGTATACGTTGCATACATAACATTGTAATATAGTATAATATTGCTAGTGAACTGTACGTCTTTGACGATAAAACTGAGTAGCGTACCTACATTTGTGTACTAAAGTGAAGCATGTTCGGAGTGTTATGAGTGTGGTGTGTTCAACTATAACAAAAATGCACTTTCTTCTTCCAATCACATAATGTTATCATTTTATACAAATCTAAATACTTGTGATTATTATATATACTCGAAGAGTACTTTCTAAAAGTATGTAATACACTCTAATTAACGAAAAATCAAAGAATAATATTGAACATTAGCTAAATTATATAAAAACATTACAGGCATGGAAGACGAGATCTGCCCGTACGCGACGTTCCACCTGCTAGGCTTCCGCGAAGAGATGGACCCGAGCAAGGCGTTGGCGTTCCCGCACCACCACCCCGCGCACGCCGGAACCCTGGCCCACCCACACCCGCACCACCCCGCACACTCCCGTGCCGGATCTCAGAGCATGGTGAATACAAACAAACTTATACAACAAAGAAGCTCCTTCTTCTGCTAAATATAAAAACTTTTCTATAAATTTGTATAACGTGTATATGTATATAACCCTAAAAAGGAACACCTAAAGCACCGTTTTATAAAGCTCCCCGGATCAACATCGGGAAGATTTAAAAACGATACACATGCGTTACCGCGTTACCAGACTTCTCATATGAACGGATAAGAAAAGAAGACAAGCAAGAGATGGGAAATGGGTAGGGCGGGCATACGGTGATTTAGTAATTAACTTCAATGTTACACTTTAACATAATAACGCGACCGACGAACTGCCAGTGTGTCTGCTGCGCATGCTAATCCTTATTACTTCCAAAATGTATTTGTTTAACAATCAAACGCTGTTATATGTATATTGTGTCAATTTCCAGCCCCGTGCTAACAGTCGCTACGCGCGCAAGAACTCTCAGGGTGGACAGAGCGCCATCTACTCCACGGCCCCCGAGTACGACGACCCCGCCACCTGCGCCGAAGAGGATCAATACGTAAATATACAACAATTACTGCTTACATACTTGCAACGATAAACACGCGCTATGTCGGGGATCGGAAACGAAGCTATTCCATTACTAATTGTCTATAACGCTTGCCATAACATAGTGGTTTAGTGTTCGTTTGACAACCGGGGATATGCATACCATAAACAGTCTTATAACGATTGCTACATTTATCCACGCCACTTGGTCTTATTAGCTTAAATTACCATGTTAAAAGTAATTTTTGGCGCATTCGTAAAGTTACATACATTTGATCCTTCCCACCCATGTTAAGTTTTGAAAGTTTCTTCAGTGCATACAATTCTAATTAGTAAATAAAAATATTTAAATTGAATGCAAGCTTACTGACTCCAAATAAATATTCATTCAAAGGACACAATATCCACGAACTACCCAACTTAAGTTGTAATCTACTTAGTAATATTCACAGGATAGGTTTACTTTATGTTACGCCGATCGAAATAAATTAAACTTTTCTAGAAATGTACACATACATTATTCATAAATAATGTGTGTATTTCAGCGCGCCCGCTATTCCCGACCGATGTACGCCTGCGGCCCCGAGTACGACGAGCCCGCCTGCTGCGCACCCGAGGACGACCAGTACACCGGCGCCTACGGCACGCCCTACTCCGACCACTACGGCTCCCGGCCCAGCATTGGTAAGACACCACTCTGTCACACATGTCACTATTACGGCTCAATGCAGCATTCTTCGGAGAGTTGGACCGACTGAAACTATCCAGATCCAAAATACGTACTCAGTACTGAAATTGCGTGGAAGGATCCCACTGCACATGTGCAAAATATTTATATTGATCGTGCACAGGAACTCGCAAATGCGGCGGATCTCCCGAGCCTCCCCCGCCCCCACCCCGCAACGCCAACAACGATAACAACTGCTCCTCCTCCTTCAACGAGAGCAAGGACTCCAACGAGATCTCCGAGGCCGAGTGCGACCAGACGCGCAACTACCCTGGTGAGTGCCACAGCTTGCACATTCCTGCTTGTTATGAGGGCACCATACTTGATATGAAATTTTTAAACACACATTTATATAAGAAATTTATCAAGGTCTTATAATTTAAAGTAAAATTTAATAAACCAATGATATTTTAAAACGAATTAATGTTCAAATAAACATTGTTCTGTGTTCGATTTAATGAAATTGGTATAATACTAAATTATGTGTATAAAAGTTGGTGCCAACTACTCGTAGTAATTGATCATTTTAATAGAAAAAAATATGTATAAATAATGCAATTCGCGCCAACGAGATGTCGCCAGTTGCCTCGCTCGAAAATTCTACTACTGAACCTCTTGCAAACAAATGGTGTGGAAGAAAACTTTAATGTATTAATATACAAAATACATTAAATATTTATTAATATACCAATTGGTCCATGCCATGCGCTCTTGGGCGTCGCGACCGAACGAACAGAAGACGGTAAAAAGATTTTGACTCAATTAGTTCTTGATTGTTTCTAATTATTGTGACTGACAGCATGCAAAATTTGTTTCAGTAATAACAAATCGAAAATGTTACCAGCTTCTAGACTTTCTTGCAATTGGCTTAACTTCTCGTTTTTCAAAATTTTTACTTCATTACTTTTTTTAATTGTAATTTTACTGTAATCACTTGGCAGAATGTAATCGTTGCTGTTTTATTTACTATAATACAGTCTTTGAGTTAAATATTTTGAGCTAAATTGAAGTTATTTTACTTTTTGCTGAGTGATAATGTACAACACCCGAATTTTTTTTCTTTTCATCGAATCTTTCACAAAACTTTTGCTTAGATGTGAACGTGTTAACAAATTCTATTTGAAATGGTTTTGTAGATATTTAGTACGTGTTTTAGATATATTCGAGTAACACCCAAACTAGTAAATTAGTTTTATGTGTAGATTTAAATGTTGCTCGCAAAGCAATCGTTGGGTGTTACGCGAATAGTCGGAGTAGCGGGCAGGTATCTCCGGGTGACGTGTCTAGTGTAGAGCGCGTCGTGACTTGTATGTTGTTGCAGTCAGGGCCCACACTGCCAAGGACGGCTTGCACAGCGAGGAAATGAGAAAACTCATTGACAGGTCAGTTTGTCCAGACCTTACCACACACACACACACACACACACGCGCGAGCGCGCACGCACACGCACACTCACTGTCGACTAACAACTCTTTACCCTATGTGATGCTCTTAGTTATGCTATTTTGAATCAATTATCTATAACAGCAAGTATTAGCAGCGCACATGTTGACAATTGATTGCAGATGACACTTTCTCTTCTTTTAGGCTATTGTTATTAACGTAATCTTGAAAACATACAGACAGGATTACAAGTACTAAAAATTTTTTTATGTACTTAGTGTGAATGTTTTCTAAATTTGTAGATGATTGCAAACATACATAATATACAAAACTAAAATTAATGCGATTAATATTTTAGTGTATACAAAGCATTTATTTTCATATTTTTTTTCCGAAGGCGAGAAAAATAATTTACCTATAATTTGGTACAGAACAAATAGTAATTATGACTATTAATAGACTTTGCACTCATATTTAACAAGAACACAATGTTTTATGCACACAAATTACTAACGTAGCCGACTCCTTGTGTGTGAGCCGGGTATTAGCGCTAGTTTTAACTGTATATTTCTATTGTGTAAGTGTACGTACATACGCGTATTAAGCATGTGTATATGTTCCGCATCCGTCGTCCACAGGAAGCAGTAAGTCAAAGTATGTCAAAAGAAAATAATTATCCGCTGAATGTTGATTGTTTTTGCCAGAACCATTTTAATGTTCGTTTATACTTTTGTGGCTAACCACCTGTCATACCTTGTGCTGCACCCAACTCCTTTCTTTCGCTAACCAATTAACCCACAAAACAAGATTGTGCTACTTACCTTATTTCACATTAACCGTGTAATCAATATAATCGTTTTCCTATCAAAAAAAATATTTTGCTTATTATGTAAAGCCTTTGCCATTTAGACCCAATCCGTCATATTCAATATAGTACCTTATAATATATATATATATATATATATATATATATATATATAAGTAACTCATCAACGTTGTAGCATTTACAAAAACAAAAATTAAATGCTATACAATATTTTACAATCTTCTTTTTATATTTTAGCTAACAAAAGAAAAAAAAATATGACCTATTCGTGTCATTTTGGCATTTTTTTCGATTTGTTATAATATTTTTACCATTTCCAGACCAGAAGCAAACACCCCAATCCCCCAGCAAGCAATCCACGGGCGGGGACTCACAGCCTACGATACTGTGGCAGTGTAACCTGTAAACCTGCGCTTCAATCGATTTACCGCGACACACCACACATTCGATAATTTTAGCAGTTACAACATTATCACCATCCTGGTTCTGCGAATTTTCTCAGCTTCGACCTTTTTTAAAGCGAAATTTTTTAACAGCCCACAATCGGTACGCTTTGACTTTCTAACTTGCAAACCTCGCGATTAATAGGATGGTGATTTTGACATAAATCGTTTGGTTTCCATTTCTTCCTCATGTTTCCTAAGTGTCGCATTTTTTCTTTCATTCGTTTTAAATTTATCCCAACTTAGTTGCTGGATTATTTTTACTATGTCCCACGTTGTTATTGCACTTTTGTGGCATATCGACGTCGAGTCTCATCAATAACATCGACTAGCTCGTGGGAAAATTGAGCAAAGTTGGGGGGTTAAAGTCTTAGCTTACACCTTAAATGGAGTTCGTCGTCACTTTGCGCGTAGTGTTACCATCCAAAAACGGAATTATGGTTGTGGTAGTTATTTCAAATTTATATATTCCCTGTAGAAAAAGTGACGTGTTTCGAAAACTTCTCGCCTCCCAGCCTTGCTCCATTCACTGGAGCTATCTACAAATTAACTGATTTTTTATTTGACTAACTTTTGTCTTATTTGTTCAGCTTAATTTAAAACTTTAAAGAAGCTGGAGTTTGGGGTGGTTTACTAAGTTTCAATTTAAATTAAGCTCAACACGTAATTAATGTGATATTTTGTATTTTTTACCCATTTTATGTTTTAATTGAAGTGAACTAACACAAACACTATTTATGTATGTGTACTCGTAGTTTGTAATTTATTGATAACCGGCGACCTCCGCGTCGCCTCGATGCTTCCCTTTTGCTGTTATAGTTTTCATAATGCTTTTTACCATTTACGTTATTGCCATGTGCACATGAATTTTTGTGAAACGTTTTTTATGTGTTTACGTCATCATTACGTACACTACTGAATAAGATTTAGAGATAAGTAATTTACTAATAATAATTAATCAATCATTTAAATAAAATACTATATAATCTGTAGCTACTGACGTAAATGACATGTTACGCGTTACTCCTTGAAATATAAAAGTAGTAAAGAATACATAACGATAGGCAGCCATCTGATACCGGCTAATTCTACTCAAAACTAACTGATATGAAATCATTCAAACATTACTATAAATTAAGGTGCATTTTTATCGATAATTATAATCTTCTCTTTCTATTATTATATCCAAATAAATTAGGTGTAAGACACGAGCGTGTCATTTTAGATGTAACCTTATGTGTTGTGCGTTGTCGTGTTAGCTTGGCAAAGTAGGCTCGTAGATAGGTTTCCGCGACTTCCTAGCAACCGATCTTCTCTTCGACCTTCCATTTAGATATTTTGGATAAATTGACAAGGCTAGTTAAAATTAATGTGAATTCTATTCAAAATTATAATGTTAGATGTTCGATCGAGAATAAATTAAAGATTAAAAATTATATCGGCGCAAGTTTTTGATGGCATTGATTTAACTTCGTCTTATCGCCTGTTTTATTGCATTTCACTGGCGGCTAGCGGCATTCGAAGATAAGTTCACAAATTAACAATTAAAATTTGCGATTAGACATTGCTTACGCAACTAACTGTTTGTACCAAAGTGTTTGATTTGTGTTAAATAAAGTATTCTTACGTCGACTACAAATTCGTGTTTTATTTCACAAGTAATATACATGTAGCTTGTGCCGTAGTACGGTAGTATTTGAACACGGAATACCCCGGACCATGAAGTGGCCATCTTGGTTCTCCATTGTTGGTGAGGCTTTAAGGTAAGGTCAAGGGTTTTATACTGGGGTTGACAAAAGAGACTATAAACGAAACGACTAAAATATATAATATATGCTGTTTATAATATGTCGAGGCTGGATTTATGTAGGAAAGCATTTCGGAAATCCGATGTTATAAAAATTCTGCATAATTCGAGTTTTGAAGTAAGTATTGTGATGGCATCGGGCAAAACGAACAATAAATAATATGGATAGAGAATAGTATTTTATTTTATAATTGTAACATTTAGAAGTGCTCAAACGAGCATTTTTTTAAAAATATCTCGCCAGCGTTTCCGCGGAATATCTTTGTTATAATATGAACGATCGAAGTTTCCTGATATCATGTCTGGTCAGTTTCATACATTGGAAAATGCTACGAGTAAGCATTGTGAGCCATGGAAAAGTAAATCATATTAAAAGCACAATTGAACCGCCATGTAACTTGTTTTGTTTTACTTCAGATTTATTTCGTTTTATTCTTCAAAATTTTCAATGATACTGAATCAAATATGAATGTGACATTATTATACAACGCCCTCTTATCGGCACTACGGAAGGCTCTCTTCAAACTAGTTATCGTCAATTCACGATAGATGGCCTAGTTAAAACGACGACGCAACACGCAGGCGGCGCTAATTATAACTATTTATAAAAATTACCAAATGATAGTGGTCGGGGTAAGATTCGCCCGGGTGGTGCTCAGAATTTAGATGCTAGCCTCTCAATTACTTAAGACATACAATGTGGACGTACTTTACTCATAAAACAGATAGCAGATGTGGCCAAACGGTTCAAGAATGGCAGTCACGCAGACGACGCATGTCTAGGCATGTCTCCTACGAGAGTCATTTTGGAAGCGACGGGAAAGATCGGGAGTCATTTGGAAGATTCAGTAAGGAACTTATGTTTGTAGGGATCTTTATAGGAGGCTAACCAAGGTTAGTAAAACGCCATTGGCTGATCATACTCAGGTTTAAAGATATTTGGCAAAAGTACAACAATAGACAGCCTACGGAATTTGACGTTTATTTATGGTTTAACATTAAATAGTTTAGCGCTAACATTCACTGACAATCGAAGGTATATCTATGCGGTGGCAGCCTTTACAACCTCCTCGGCTACCTCCACTGCAATCGCGGCTTCGGCCTTTGCCTGAAAAATGTATATGTAATTACTGACTTGTCTCTTAGATATTTCTATCACGTAAGACTCCACCGAGTATATTTGACTTGACATTTCAATTATCAGAATTAAGCCGAAGTGCCGCTAATTACGATTCTAAGTATTTTCTACCAGTCCAAGAAAATATCCTCAAATCTGAAATGCACTTAAATAATTAAAATATCAATGCTGATAACACGGAAACTCATACCTTACATTTTTACATACATTTTTTAATATTATATACAAAACAAATTTCAAAGGAAGAGCAATCCATCTAACCAGCATCCAGTCCTAGAAAGAAGCATGGGTTCTTTATATAATGTGATGCAGCTCGTGTTTGCGATCTCTGTTCATGTTGGTGATAATCTACCAACAACAGAGACATTTCGTAGAAGTAGAGCAAGCACAAGTAACACAAGACCTTGATAGGCGGTAAACGTCCTTGCTCAGTTCTAAGATCAATGGCTAATGGACAAAGTATAAAATACTCTCATAAATGATAAAAGCATTGTATACTTAGTGAATATGTTGATTTCATACTAGTGCACAGACTATTTAACTTGACTAAATCAAAGAGAATCACCAAACCTTTTCATTGGCAGCAGAGTTGAGTTCTGATTGAGCTTTGGTCAGAGCCTCCTGAGCCGCGCTGCGGTCCAGGCTCTCCAACGGATGAGCTTCCTCAGCTAATACCTGAATGAGGACAGGTTTCGTTTTATATTTTTTGTTTTACATTGTTCATGTTATAGTGGGAAATAGGGCTCTGTCCAGTATTTATAGTTTAAAATCATAGTTAACTTAAGGGAAAATACTCCATGGCATGCATTTTTTAATTATTTTTCACATTTATATACCACTACACACCACTGGCTCGGTTGCATACGAAAATGTCGGAGAAAACGCATTATCTCAATATAATTTTTTAAACTAACTAACTTTGGTGACTAACTTTATTTTACATAAGATTAATGAAAAATAACAAAATCTATTTATTCATATAGAGTTGTGACGGATTGGTTATATTTTGTGAAAAACTAAATTATAGTAATTTTGAAAAATAACAAGTTTTTGTGCAACAAGGAAGAAAACTCAACACTAAATTTCATAGCTTAATGATAATTATGTATTGTACATGATATAAGGAAATGTACTTCAATTGTTTTTGTTTATATAACTTACTTGTACTGAGGAATCATCATTGACAGTTATTGTACCAGAAGATACAAATATTTTAGTTTGTTTGCCATCATTCTCAAGAACTGTGACAACTCCGGGCCTCAGAACCGCTGTAAATAAAAAAGTTTTATAAATGATTGGCCTATTTGATTCAACTGCTATGCCGAGAAGATCATCATCATCAGATCATCTTATTAGTCATGGAAAACCTAATCATGGAATACAAAATATTATTTTTATGCCTAGGCTAGGTTGCTTGTTCACTATAATAAGTATGGAGCATTGCTCTTTTTCTAGAAGAAACACTTGTGAATCTCAGGTGCTACTACCCCCATTGTGAAACATGGGAATGTTGATGCTACAATCATAATTGCTGTCTAATGTATAACATTGATATATCTATGAATGTTTCCTTAGGTCTTAAACTAGGATAACATAATATATTAATGTTCACAACATAACAATGCTTACCTAGAGTAGGTACATGCTTTGGTAAGATACCGAAAGAACCGCTGAAAGATGGCACATCAATCTGTTTGACTACTTGCTTGTCAAAGAAAACCTGCAAATAATTGTTCATTTATAAGTTTTTTATAAATTTCAAACATTTTTCTTCAGAAATTTCTCACTTTTGATTTCATTGAAAAATTTATAATGCTCAGTCTATCAGTCATGGTCTTTTGTGCCATCAATAGTGAATCTAGGAGGGTAATGTTATTGGTGTGTGCATTTCATGTATGTATGTATGTCCGTTGCAACCTCATGTAGCCTAAAGAGCTTGAATAATTTAAAACAGCTATAAAGATGATGTCATGAATGATGATAACATTCAGTCAGGTTCTTTTAAATCAACTATTACTTGTTTATGAGATTGCAAGGTAAATTCTTACTGAATAAACTAATTTTTATATTTAATTAATCATACTTATACATTTAGATAGACTTTTTTGAACCTTAAACAGCAAATCTTAATAAGCTAACATATAAGCAAAACTCATTCACTTGTTAGTGTTAGTGCAAACATTAAGTTATTTTAGCCAGTAACTGGTTGGTTGAAATTTTCTGGTAAATAGATACTTTAAAAACTTTATAACCTTATTTCCAGCAGCAAAAGTTAAAGCCATTTCATCTCCCTTAGGTGCATCAGCATAACTACGGACTTGGATCCTTCTCGCTCCTGTTCTGAGCATATTGCGGAATGCCATGGCCATTCTTAAGGAAAATTAATACATTGTTATTGAACAAAACTTAATAAATATCTCTTGCTGTGGGTTTGCACTGCCAAAAACATTCATATGAAACATGTTTTTCTCCCTGTGTTTTCTAAAATATAGAGATGACAATATGTTTATTGTAATTGCTTTTGGCAGTGTATGATGTTTTGTAACCATAGGGTTACAGTTACATAAAGATTCATGGAATGTTGGGACTCTTAGGGAATTGGGCTGGTTTGTGTGATGTAGCACTGACGCAAAAAATATGCGTTAGTTGAGGAGTTGCGGAAAAAGGCCCCTACTATTGGTATGTAAGTAACCAATAAAGATCCTTGGCAATTTATAAACTAAAAACTGTAGTTAATAAAAATATTAATTTTAGACAGAATCACTGTGTGTTTCCAACATTCTCGTAGCAAACTAGTCCGACATTTTTAAATATCGCTATTTTCTATCATTTTAAAATTTCAGTAACTATCCTGTTTGTGCCATCTTTATGAAGTAATAGTCTCATAAATCCTAACTGAAACAGAGTTTGAACCTACGTACAATTATGGAATTATGTTTTTTATACATAACAAAAACATCATAGGATTGGCTGAAAAAGGAATCCGTGACGTTCAAATCCAAAGTTACTCGTGCTAATATAATAGTAGTGTCTTATGATTTATAACCTAATCTGAGTTTAAATAAGAAGTGCCATCACACTACTGCGAAGCACCACCAAGGAATTAATTGTAGGCAAAAAGTAATCAGAAGTAAAAAAATGCACCTAGCGGCAGCACAATTGAAAACGATTATGTAATATAAAACAAAATTTGTGTATAATATTGATAAAATATTTAATTAAATTTTATATATATTCACAAGGTACTTACTTGGTTGGGTTCAATGTAATTTCAACAATTGCAGATATTAAAATTATAGCCAAACCTATTTTTCAGAGCAGGATTTTATTAGCTCTTGCCAGCTCTCTCTCCCTGCCTTTTTCTTTCTCTGTCTAAAATTGTCACCATGACATGAACCATGAAGAATGAACGTGAATCATAGACAATTAATACAGTATAAATGAGTTTTTCTATTAAAAAAACATCACGATGATTGTTTTTATTTTTCTTTATTTCTTTGAATATCCCTCCCTCTTCCCTACAAGCCTATTGGCATCAGGCCTAATCAACTCTCTAAATATAAAATGGTGCAGTGCAACTAGTGATGGGTTGGACAAACCAAAATGATGAGTTTGTATGAGGTAATCATTTTGCCAAATGAAGTGGGACAATGTACTACCTCATTTGAGGTGGTCCTCAATTGAAAATCAAAGATAAAATGAGGAAAAGTTTGGGTTGAGGTTTATATAAAGATTAAAACAACTAAGATTTGACTGTGAAAAACCTTAATATTTTGGTACTTGAGTAAAATAACATAAAATTGAAATTAAACGCCATACGTATTATTGTGTTTGCTTAGTATTCATAAAAAATACCAATTTAATAACTACCAATAAAGTACAATGGCAATAATAGACAAAACAAAAAAAATACTCAACAATAAAAGATAAATAATAATTTAAACAAAGGAATTCCAATTTAACTGCCTGAACTTTCCAACTCGACACGACACCTTAAAAATGTCACAACACGAAACGAATATCCATTCGCTTCAATCACCTTGTTTTTTTCATGCGACGTATGAGCAGGACAAAACACCGCAAAATCTGCGGGCGCGTTCACTCATTCACTTACTCTTTCTTGATGCATTGAGTGTGAGTGAGCGACAACTTCAATGTCACACTACGTATCAACGTACCTCAAAAGCTTGAAGTGGTACAAAATGTGTTTTTCAGGTGATGAGACAATTCATTCCTTTGTATGGGACATTTGAAGTGCATCACTATGAGTTACTCAACACTAAGTGCAACAGTCCAAAGTAAGTCCAAAGTAAAATATATAAATATTATATATATTATAAAGGTCAGTGGCCTGGTATCTATGCCAGTGAAAAAATTTAAAAAAGTGATAAAAATAAGATAATAACTAAACGAAATCAAAAATTCTTTTAGAAATCTATAATTCTGCGAAAAGACATCACACGAACGAAAGTACATTGCTGCTATATGCCTTTAAAAAATACAACGTGAACTCGACCATAAATTTTGGGTTCAGCCAAAGAACATACAATACAGCAAAAGTTCTTTATTCGCTAGGGGAACGTTATATACATACATATGCCCTGAATGCGGAAACCGCCAATATGGAATGGTAATTTATATAGGATTGTAAGGTTACGTGCCAAGCCCCCAAATAAAAAGGACACCATAAAAACTAAATTTAAAAAAAAAATTATAAGTTCCATAAAATCATAATTTTTGCTTATTTGCATGTTTGCAATTTAAAAATTTGACGTTTAGTTGCAGTTGCTTAGCCGATCTTCTGCTAAGTCGTGGTATTTCACCGCTATTGAAATGAATCTGCAAATAGAGGGATATTTAGCCACGAATACAGGAATTAGGTCGCAATTTTCTGACCTGCGAATAGTTACAACGCAAGTAAAGAACTTCTGTATTCATTTAGTCAACAAATCATTAATTAAGAATAGTGAAGAAACGATTGAAGGAATTCCAAATACAGAGAAGGAGGAATACAAACGAGGCTACAAAATAACATGAAAACTGATGAAAACTTTAGAAAATTGTAATTTAATGAGCCCGAAGAATGTAACTATTAGAAATCCAGCCAAATGTTTTAATACCATCCCCTCTTCACTCATATCAACTTGACGGTGATAGATCTTCTAGCAAGTAGGTATTATTAAAGACAAACTCTGAGACAGATTGGCCATCCACACCAGAATAAGAATGTAAAAGTGTGAAAGAATCTGACCATATTTTAAACCAAGCTTAAAGAATTTAACTCAATATAACTCGAACATGTACCAACAACACACGTAAAGATGCTGTTCCATCCAATAATGATTGTATTGTATGAAAGTTATAGCTAAACATGTTATATTGAATTAATAAATAAATATTTTACCTTTTTTGCTTTTTTTTAATTCGAAACCTCAATTTTTGGGTATTTCGGGGTAGATTAGGGAAAACTAGAGACAGTTGTCTGGGAATCTCTATTAGCTCAAACCGAATCAGAAATCGGTTTACCCAAACCCAACCATTCTTGAATATCAAACGTTAGAGGGAGATAATCAATCTATGTAGAGCAAGTGTAGAGATTTTTATCGGTTCAGCCTGTCGCATCTTTAGAGTTCACACAACACCGCTCGTTCACTCCGTCCTTCCGTTCTTTAAATTTAAGCTGGTTGAACTTGAACCGAGTAGGATAGGACATGTAGGACAGATCGTAAGTCGGCTTGACTCGAGTTTCATTCAACTCGGATTGATTCGATTTATCAATCGTACCTTAGCTTGCTACATATTTGTAATCTGTGATCTTAGTTGACTTTAACCGCCAATCGCCATATTTTAATTTTATTTATATGCTCTTGTTATCGCGTAAAAATGCCTTTCGCGGCAAAAATGATATTTAAAGATTTAAATATCAATTTGGTAACGAAGCTTTTAACTGACCAGCTTGAACAAGTAACTTGTTTCGAATGGTAAGACTTTTTTGATATGCTCTCTCACTTTATATTATAGACAGCATAAACAGAAATCCCCTTTAAACCTTGTGATTGTTACCCACAATGTACCTTTCATAAAAATGCAAAAAGTATAAATTATGTATCCATACTTATTATTATGAACTACCCGTAGTAGAAAACCATAGTAGGCTTTAGTTGATCAGCCCTCATTTCAAATCGAGCAAAATATTAACATACGTAATAGCCCCCGCTTCTTCTTTCCAGTATGAAGTCACTGACATCATCTATTTCCGATTCGCTAAAGTCTTCTGCAATAAAGTTCTCAATCGAACCATGTTATTTTGATCCAAAAAAAAATTATAATGACATGGTCTTTTGGAATAGGGTATGTTATTTGTAGGTAAACCATATTTACCCCTACACGTCCCAGGTACATCCATTACTCCAATTTGCACTTAGATATCTGAAACTAGGCACTTTATTTTGTTCATAGATCAAACCAAAAAACTAACTCTAGTACTGACGTCGGGCCTAAGAGGACCCGTCGTGATTTAAAATCGACATAACTTACCAAAATTAATTTAATTTTCGACGGCACTACTACTACACCCAATGGCACCAAACTTGCTAAAAAAGCTACTTACTAGTACATATCCCTCCTGGGTAGGGAAAGGGTTAACATAACAACTTGCCAATCTGCCACAGCCTCACAGGCCCCATGGCTGTACTTAAAGGTTAAATAGGATTTCCATATTAAATAAGTAACAAGATTCATTTACAACCATGTAGTGATCAAGACAAGCTGATAACTTATTTTTAGTTATATAATTTAATTTTTCTTTTTTAAATACTGTTAATAAATGCATTTAATAACATTTCTATGTTATAAAAAAAGCAAGATGTATCATCCTATCCTTCTCCTCTGTGTCATCTCAAACCTAGGATTTTTTTATAATTTTTCATCATCATCGTCATCACCTCTGCATGAAGTAGGCATCTCTTAAGCTTGCTACAAAAATAACTTACCACCCTTATCTTTGAACTCCTGTTACTTTGAGAAGGGTTGAGTCCATTAAGTATGTGATGGTGTCTGGAGAAGTATACAGATTATTTGCTACTTTAAGCACAAAAACTGAATTGAACTTATATGGATTTTTATTAAGTTGTCAGTGTGTCTACAGTTGCTCTAGTATTGTAGGTATTCACACATGGAGGTAATGACTTAACATTAGGCAATCCCTGCTCATTTCTCCCAAAGTCATTTGTATACAGCAAAATATTTATAGTATTAAGTAATAGTTGGTTTGTTTTTAATTTCAGCTGTAAGTGTTATTCTGCTCCTGTGACTAGTGAATGTGGTCATACCCTGTGCAAAGGATGTTGGTATGGCCGAAGGCAATGTCCTGTATGTGCCTTGACAGTGGAAAGGAAAATTCTAAAGTTAAATCTTCCATTACAAAGCCTTACTACTCACATTCTCAACCTAATTCAAACTTTTGAAAAGTTATTCAACATCAAATGTAGGTGATATTCTTATTCAAAATATAAGTTTTATAAATTTTTCTAGTGATAACTATTAATTCTTGTAAAAGCCTGAATATGCCATTTAATGCTTTTTATGTTACCTGAAATAGAGAATAAAGAATATCTGTATGTAAAAATTTTACTCTCCGGTGTAAGCATCAAATTTTAATTCAACATGCATTGACAGATCTAAAAGCAACATGATTTGACTAAATGTCTGTCACATATCTCTTATTTATTATTTTTAACCTACACTTTTTACTTTCTTTTCCAGTAGCTGAACTTGAGCTGGAAACAACAAGTAAAGAACTACAAGATGATTCCCATAAAAATGTTACAGACTGGTTGGCAAACTCTCAAAATCAATTTTTAGCTCCCATCTGTAGTTTTTCGTCACAAGAATTAAACCCACATGTTGATTTCTTAACAAGTGAAGCACAAATTCATACATCAAATTTTAAAATGAATCATCAAACTAAAGCAGCCTCTGTTCAACTTCCCCAAGATGATTGGGACAAAATAGAAGTAATGAAAGAAACTGAACATTGTGTGGTCAAAACCCAGCAAAATGTTACAGAACCAATGGATGTAGAACAAATGGTCATAGAAACATTGGATACTAGGGAAGATGAATACACAACAGAGAATCCTCGTAGAAGCACTCGAAAGAAAGAAATAAATAGCAGTAACAAAGAGCAACCTGATGAAGTTCAAAATGAAAAAGCTTCCTCAACAAAATCATCTATAGCATTAGTAAAACAACCAAATAAAATGAAACAAACATGGAATCATGCTCAGAGAATGAGACAAGAGTTTAGTAGGCTGAATCAGGAAGATAGAAAAAAATTAAATGTATCAATTGAAACATTTAAGAAGTCTGAATTAACGAAAAGTAACACTAAGATGAGAGATAAACAAACACTTTCCACGGATATAGCAAAAAATATAACATCTTATGAATTAAATAATGAAACTGAACAAGAAAAAATGTCGAACACTAAAAATTACGTGGATCCAGACCTAGTCATATCAAGTAATCATAACTCTAATAAAAATATAGCCACAACAAATGACTGTGACGCTTCTAATAAAATACCCTTAAACATTCAAAATGAAAACTACAAATCAATTGGAAATGAGTGTGACAAAGAAGAGATTAATGCTCCAAAAGTGAAATTTTTTAAGAAAGGGGCATTACATGTTAAACCAAAAGAAACACATCACATATCTGATGATACAGATCAAAGAAAAAAAACAGATGACATCGAAATAACAATAAAAGTTGGTAAAACAATTACAAATATTTGTATAAAGCAAAAAGAAATTGATCCTCAATTGAGAATTTGTACGGATAGAGAAATACAAACTTCTTTAGAACCTGAAAATTTAAATATAAACATAATAGCCACTGATGATAGGAAAAATAATAAATTTGAAATAACCGAAATTAATAAAACACGATTAAAATCAACAAGACAACCCCAACCTGTTCTATCAATCACTAATGCAGTGTCCCAAAGTCACAAAGACGTTATGACTAAATCTGATTCAACCAAGAAGAATACTGCTTCTGCTGACACAAGAACTGCGCAATTTGAAAATACTGCAAGCAGTGAAAAAGAATTACCAGACAATATAGAATCTGTTGAATATGAAAACAAACAAAAAACTACACAAAGTAAAAAAGGAGATGATACAGATCATGAACAATTTCAGGGCTCATCTCAAAAGGAGAATATCCCCCGAGAAATGGAAGGGGTTGACGATTTATTTGATTGCGAGTTTTCGAAAAGTCCAAGTGTTCCGTCATTGAAACCATATAAAAAGGTTCCTTCAACTATATCGGCTTCAACACAGAAGTTAAAAAAATGGACAAATGTTGATAAGAGAATAAGAAGTTTAGACCATGACGAACCACCTCTAAAGAAGAAACTAAAGCTGAATACAGAAAATGTAACATTTCGCAATAGATCTAAAGCTGCCAGTAACAATAGCGAATATAGCAACTATGATCTTGTGATGGAAGAAGAGTTTGCAAATATTGATGCAGACATTGAAATTTGTCAAAAGGACAATAGAGCTGCTGCTAAGGCATTGAATAATAAGGCAAGTTCACTTACAACAAGAACTCAAGTTGACAATTTACAAAATCAACAATGTGATCACAATAAACATTGCGACGGTAAAAATCAAAAAGACAGTGAAAATTTGTTTTCAAATTATGGAAATGATATCACTCTAGCAAATAAATTAGACACACAAGTAAGTAATTTTAATGTTATATACGCATAATTCTAAAATAACAAAATAAATAGAATTATTTGCTATACTTACGTAAGAAGCAGACCACATTGCTCAAAGAAATGATGGCCGCTGGGGTCAATATGTTCTAGAATGATAGCGATTTACAAGATAATGAAAGGTAGATAGATGCCCACAAGGATGGATGGACTAACAATCTGGTCAAGGACAGCACAGTACTAATTTTTGTGTCTGGCTTATTCAGCAGTAAGTGTCTTGCTGTTGAATTACATAACTGTTTTCATTCTTAAAATATGGTAGATTTTTTTAGAAAACAAAACCAAAGTTCCAACTTGGATTGTTGGATTGTCTTCTCCAAATATTTCACTTCATTTTTTTTATTAAAGAAGGTAGCGAATGAGCAATCGGTGGTGTTAAGTGACCATTACCCATAGGCATCTGCAACAAATAATTAGTTTGGCCTACCTTTAATGGAATGGAAAAAGATTTTCGTATAACATGTTTCACAGATAAAACCCACTCATAATGAATCATTGACACCTAATTTATGTCGAGAATTCACCTCAGAAGAAGAAAATAGAGAAAAGGAGAACATGGTTATTGAATTAGGAACACCCTGTGACCATGGATCTGATGTGAGCATTGTTGAAGACACACCACAAAAGTAAGAATTTAGTTAATATTTTTAGGGCGCAACCCAATTGCAGATAGAATGATAGTCAACTCAAAAGTTGAGCTGAGTTTTTATGATATATACTATAGTTACTATTACACAATGTCAATATTTAACTCAATATGACCCTTGTCTTTGTCTTCCTACCGTGCAGAATCTTGTACTAATGTTGGAAAATTAAAGGTTGAATTTAAAGCAAAAAATATAATGTAGTAATAAATATAATAAATCGGCTTTTTTTGAAATGTTGCCAATGCAGGGACGTAGGCCTCTATGAAAGAGAAGGGGCCGTAATCCACCACGCTGGCCGGGTGCGGGTTGGTGGATGTCACATAGGCATGTTGAACTTAGTGGTTCTAAGATATGCAGGTTTCCTCACGATGTTTTCCTTCACTGTTTTTGGAGCAGGGGTGATGAAATAAATTAAACGAAGTAAAGCGCCTTGCCAGGGTTCTAACTTGCGATCTACAATACGTAAGTCGTAAAAAAACAAAAATAAATATCTTTATTTTAATTTTTTTACTACATTATATTTTTGCTAAACCACTCTTGTAAAACGAACAATTTACATAGAAGAATAATTTCTTTTGCTGAGCATAATTGGTCATTTTCATATAAATTTTACAGAAATGTTTCCAATCCGAAAGTAAAGCATAAATCAGGAATATCTTCTCCTCATGATGACAATGACATTAGTGAACAATTGGAAGTCAATAATTACAACGGAAAAGTAACCATAGAAAGTGTCGTTGACTTATGTAATAGTGTTAAAAAATCATATAAAATTAATGAAGAAAATGCTGATCTAGATGTAACAAATGTGAAGAAACCAACAGTGACACCATTGACTATAACCAAATTTGTAGAGCAAATACAACATAAATCCACGCCCATGCCTCGAAAATCACTCAATTTCAGCATCAAAAGTGCTAAAGAAGACCCAGAACAAACATTATCTAAGAGCTCATTTACTGTAGCAGAAACAACTCAAGAAAAAGAATTCATGTATGAAGTTTTTCAAGAGGCCGCAAGTTCGCCGGAGTGCGAGACTACCTCTATATTGCGTCAGAAGAATTGTAAGACCGAATTGTGCGTCGCAGGGTCATGCTTGATGACTCAACAGCTCGGCAAACTCAAGCGATTATGTAAGGATAAAGGATGGCGCTTCGTGGATGAGTACACAAAGGATGTAACGCACTTAGTTATTGGTGTGGACGACGAAAATAAATCAAAAAGGTATGATGGAGCATATTTTTATATCCGACACTTATAAAACAAACACTTATAAATTGCTCTCTGTGGATTTTACTGTCCTTTTTTCTTTCCCTGCTAACCCCTCATTTTCTGTATAAAATCTGATGTCTGTTATACATATCGGATAGTTAACATCAGGTAAACAATTTACTAATTTATCACAACTTGGAAAAGCAGGTGAGAATTAAATTTTGTGTGCCTCTTTAAGTGGCTCCCGAGTCGAGATTATTTAGATTCGCTTTTGGAATCGCTAGGTGGCGCTACCGTAGAGTTCTAGTTTTTTTGAACGCTAAGAGAAGGTGAGCCAACATCTATACAAGACTCAGTCCGCTAGTGTGTTCAAATGTAAATTCTATTTGTATATGATTAATATCTAATAAACGATTTATACTTATTCTTACAGATCAATAAAATACATGCGAGCTCTAGCTGCAGGAAAATGGATTGTTGGCTATGCATGGGTAGAAAAATGCATACAATGTGGAATAATAGTACCCGAGGTTAGTATTAAGAAAATGCTTTCTTGTCATAAATATACTGTGCAGTGCTCACCTCATGAAGGCCCTTTGATAAACCATCAATATTACGATGTCTGTTAAATTATTTTCGTTATTCACTCCTTCTCAATAAAGGCTTGCAATGCATCTGAAAGTTTTGCAAGATGCGGTGTGCGTGACACATAACATCCATTGACCCGCTTGTTCTTTTGCATCATTCCACTAAAGTAAATATTCATAATATTTGGAGACTATTAAATTTTGTTATGAATGAAGTGATTTGTTGTAGGAACCTTTCGAATGTTTGGACAGCACCGGGGAACCCGGGCCGCGGCGTTCACGGCTCGCTAAACGCAAGCTGTTCGCAGGCATCGCGTTCTACTGCATGCCGCCATTCAGTATGCTTGAAGACCATATATTGAAGGTATAGTACGAGTCCACTAACCAAAAAATCGCTTCAAAATTAAGAAACATCATACATTTTATAACTTTGTCGATTGTATGAAATATTTTCGAGCCATTACGTTAACGTTCTATTGATCACAATTAACAATTTTGTAAACTCACAGTACAGGCAGAAATAAACAGGATTTATCAAGTCCCATAGCAGATTTTAAGTTTGAAGGCAATCAATCACACAAATTCTAGTGTATTCATTCACATCATTTTGATATGTTATTTACATTTATTACATAATACGCCAAACGCAGCGGGTTAGCTAAGATTACCGATTTCCATGTGGCTTGGTTCTGGCATCTACATCTCTGTACATATAGCGGTTTATGTGGTTTTTAGGAAATTCTAGAAAATTCCGGTGGTTCCGTGGTGAGAGAGGCCAGACAGGTGCGCGTGGCTGGCACTCGTCCCGCCTTCGTGATCGCCGAGCCGGAAAACACGCAGGATCCTAAGTATACGTGTAAGTCGATGTTTCATCATCAGTTCCCTGATGACTGCTGCGTGCCTGTTCTTCACCGCCGAAAGCTAGATACTGGCCATTATTATCGTTCCATGTTTCTGTTTCCTCTTCATTAAAAAGGTTTTAAAGAATTTGGAGCGATTAGCGATCGATAATCTGTCATCTGTTTTAATTTTAAATCATTTTAAATGTTTCAGATCTCGCGATGGATTTGAGTATAGTGCCGGTGCACAGTGAGTGGATCCTTAACTGCCTTGGATGTTACTCTCTGCTCTCCATACAGGAATTGCTACTATGTCCAGCCTCAGTGTTGCCAGAGGCAGTGAGCCAATGGCCACCTGATATAGTCACACGGATCCATTGAATTCGTATCATCCCTGAGTATTGCACCCATATCTCGTAGACTTCAATGTATATCGCACATAGGTCCACTTAATTTATAGGTATGTACTAAAACTGCTGGCAGAACAAAGTACTGCACACGAAAAAGTATTTGTATGAATAGGCCGGCTAGACCGGGAAAGCACCGCAATAACTTTTTATAATATGTTTCAGTATTTATGTAACGAGTGAATTTATTCCCTTTCCCCTTCGCGTCTGTTGCTCCTCCTGTTTTTCTCTTATCCATCCCCTCCGTCCAACATAAGGGTAGTAAGCGCATCTGCAACTTATTTTGTTTATGATATGAACCAATTATTTGTTTATCTTCTGTTAATTTAATAAAATTGCATACTTTTGAATGTGTAGGTAATACAGACTCAATTTCATTAGCGTGTTTGCTTATAACTATTTTTTTATTATTTTATATAAAGATATGATGCAATACTAATATCAGATGTACTAGGGGTAAGAAATTATTAATAAAAAATTGTTTGTAATTTTATATTTTTTTTATAACCAATAAACTAGCGCTTGACCACCTGATCCCACCTGATGTGAAGTGGTGACCTGGTCGATCGCATTTGTCAAGCGACAGTCTATATTATTATTATACACTTTCGGACACATCTATCGGCCCACCTAGTCTTTTAGGTTTTTGACGGTACCCAAAAATAAATGTTGGTGGAGCAATAAGTTTTTGTGCAGCTTTGAAGGTGATGTTACTGGCCATCTTTTCCGTACACTTTTTAAAATTTCAAATTCAGAATTAGGACAAAAAAAAGAAAATTCAAGTCTGTTCATTGTTTTCAACGTACCAATGGAGGAGAAAACTTTATTTAATTCGCGAAAGTTGGATTTTTTTATTGATGTTTCTAAACTTTTTAGCTTTTTATGTATACTCGGCCTGAAATTGCCGCCCAAGCTGTAGCACTTCTGCAAATGTGAGTGCACAACTGAATTTAAGCCGTACTACCGTCCGAAGAGTTTATTAAAGGTACTTAGAGACTGGCGACTTCGTTCGTCGTCAAGGAAGACCGCGATCCACCTAACATTTATTTTTAGTTAGGGATCGTCAAAACTTAAAACACTAGGTGGGCCGATAGATGTGACCGGGAGTATGTAATATCATCGTAAGTGGCGGTTTTTCAAATGCATAAGTTCGAACTTAATTTTATTATAAAGAATGTCATTAGAAAATAATGGTAGTAAAATATTATCTTAGTTGATAAGACATGGTCTTGTTTACTTCGTTGTATTTTCTATTATATGCCTTTTCATAGAAAGGGCATAGGATTTATTTATTAGTGGATGGATTAGAAAAGGAAACATCCGTGTTTTGTTCACGCCCATTGCCCTCTTACGTCTATTATAAGTGGGCAACACATCTGCAACTCAAAAGCATGTTGCGGTTACCTATAATATCAGGTAATCAATATCAGGTGAACTGCTTGTTCGTTTGACATCTTTAAAAAAAGATAAATATTGTTAACTTTTTTATGATACATTTGTTTATCAGTTAAGTGACAAAATTGCATTATTCTTAGTTCTAATTTCCATGCTTTTCTAAATGGTATTAATAACATGGCCATATAAATACGAAAGGAACATTTCATATCAAATGGTTCTCCTACTTTTCGTCTTTTGCCACTTAAGCCATTTATTCAAGAAAGAAGACAGAAATGCTTTTCTCCGAAACTATACCCGGATACCACACGGACATTGGTTGTCGTTTAATTTCCGCATGAAGACATTTGGATATATAATTTAATCCCATAAATTACTGATAAAGAAAATCCATGTGTTATTTAAATAAATTCCTGCTTCCTATTCTGATATCACGGTGTCATGTACTGGAATTTCATTCTTGTATTTTTCCATGACGTAAGTTGATTAACTGAAAATGATTAGGTTAGTAAGTCTATACTACCGAAATACCACGTTTGCTTAAAACACTTCCTTAAATGCGACAGGACTTTTTACCCGGTATAAATGGATAATACTGTTAATCTTTTATTTTATTTGTGACTTGTCAGGCGTTTGTTTTGTATTTCTTCAAGAAGTACACGCGAACAGATCATTTCAAAACAACAAAAAGAGTATAACATCTGTTGCCGAATGGGCCGGCTCGACCGGTGAAATACCACAACCTCACAGAAAACAGGCGTGAAGTAGAAGTACACTGCGTTTCGTCTGATGAGTGAGGTGCCGGAGACCTAATTTCAGTCTTCTTCCCCTTCCCACCCTTTCATCATAAAGATAGGACGGGAAAGTGAAGAGGATGGGACGAGGAGGGGTTAAGCGGGGAAAGGGAAATGTCCTTTTTCCTGTCTGTGCCCTCCTTTGTCCATTAAAGGTAGGCAACGCATCTGCAATACATTTGCCTGTTGCGGATGTCTATGGGCAGCGCTCACTTAACATCAGGTGATCCGTTTGCTCGTTTGCCACCTTATCATATAAAAAAAAACATACTTGTTATAGATAGATGACTAGGACTATTCTAAAATAAACAGCATAACAAGCCTGTTGTCATGATTTTACAATCCAGAAAATGAAATGTGGAAGGAAGAAAGAGGTTATTTGCGAACTATAGTCTTTAGAGAATCTTTTTTTGGTGTAAAATTGTCTCAAGGAATATATGTATATGCCTACGAATATCCGGACTTCCTTGCGTATTGATGCACGATGTTTGTCACGACGCTGAAACAATATCAGTAGGCTCATCAAATACAACATTGTACGCCAAAAAGACCTAAACTGTGTCAATTGGGCTCAGTCGACTTGTTTATGTTATAAAAAGATTTTTAAATTTATTAAACTGCGCTTACGCCTGTAACTCAGAAGGGTAGGCAGGGATAACACCGATTTATCTATATATCTACATAGAGCGTACATGCTTGTCGCTTACGTATTCCTTACCGTGAGTTTCCACTGGCGTATAATCGCATCGCGCTACAAGTTTTCAAAAATTAAGCTAAGGTTTGGCAATGTAAAGTCACCGTTATATCACCCTTTAGTATGTAGTTGTCCTGGAATGTCCGCTGCCAACACTGCACCTTTGCAATGATTTATGACATGTAATGTAATTTGCCTAGATGTGGATTTATCCATAATAAGTAACAGGTTTTAAAATTAGGCACTATATATAGCTTAGTCTAAAACTGCCTATTATAATATGCTTATCTGTATAAACAATTATTGTCTAAATATAATAAATCCCATACAGATGTAAGTTATTTTGGCGGCCATTTAAAATAAATATGGACACAAATGCTAAACGAGCAAGCGCTGTACTCGTTTCGGCCGTGACTTGTGCCACTTTAAGGATGTTTGAACCTACGAGCTTTTTTAATTTTCTCCTTGACATTATCTGAAATTTGACCTATTAACCAGTCAGATAACATAAGTAATATATAGATATGTCCTCGCCATAATAAGCTCAGGTGTGTGGACATTTTTCGCTGATAACGTTTCGGTTCCAATGATACCACCTGCCTGATATTCCGTATAACCGTCATCATTCTATCTACTCTGGCACTTTTATGTGCCTCGAGAAGTTATTTGACTGACGGTAATAAAACTCTAAACTTATTCGCTTGAATTTACATCTAGACATCGGCTTTGATACTCGTGGCACCCTTTATACTGACTGACTTACTATGACAACCAATTTTTCTATCCCTTAGGGTAGGTTTTAGTTTTTCGGCATAATGGTACCCCGTGTCATTGTCTATACCTACTTTTGAAAATAAATGTATGAAATTTCAGATGATCGGGAGTAGTTTACGCGTGAAAGCGTAACAAACAAAGCATGTGAGTTACATTTGTATTTGTAATATTACAAAGGATTACTATTAGAAAGTCGAAACGGAACTGAAATGTTAACCCTTTGCACTCGAGAGGTGACTCTCACTCACCATGGGGTGTGCTACCGCAACTCGAGAGGTGACTATCGCTCACCACTTGCTTTGCTGCGGTAACTCAATACGCGGGACTAACTGTTTTCGTTTACTTTCTTCGACCGGGTTCTTACGCTCTTTTTATATAATCTTATGAAGTGTAAACGGAAATGGGGATAAAATCTTCTGGTCTCTACTTTAACCGCCAAATCCGAAAACATCTACCTAAATAATAGAAAGCTGGATAGCATCCTTACAAAAGGTAAAAAATATTGCAAAGTCTTTACCCGAGGAAATAGGCCTGGCAAAAAAACACAAACAACGTATAATTGTGACACTTGTCCCGACAATCTGGGCATGCATCTCGGCAGTTGTTATCTCAAATACCATACAATGCAAAATTACAAAGAGTAACATTTGAGAAATTATCATCTTAAATATGTTGTGGTATACACCACATAGATTTGTATGTTCTTAATCCTAGCTGATAAAAAGTTTTGTAAAAACTTTAAATATATAATTTTTCTTAATAACAAGAGTATGAAGAAATATAAAGAAAACAAATCACTTATTTCAACATTAGAACTCTATTTTTCCAAGGAGTATGACATATGTAAAGATACATTTAATATTAAAATATAAAAGTTTTATGTGTTCCTCATGTGTGTAATCATTCACATCAGTCAGTAAGAAAATCAAAGACGCTACGAAACGCTTCCGAGTTGCTGGTGCGCCACGCGAAAAAAGTCCGAGTGCAAAGAGTTAATAACAAAGCATTGTTACGATAAACATCAGTGATAAATGCTTGAAGAAATATTAATCGAATATCTTCGAATGATAATGCGTATTTGTGTAATTCCTTAACGACACGTAACGCCGCTCGTGCTGATATAAATAAATAAATAATTCAACGGCCGCACGCGTTTGAATTAGGAATAATCGAAACAGACTTCAATGATAAAGATATTACGCTTTCATTGATTAAGGATTTGAACATTCATTTTATTAATGATAAGGATTTGTATATTAATTTCGTCTTAGGCAGGCAATTCAAGGTGTCTATGCGATTGACAATTGCTTATTTATTTGAAACAAACCGTTTTCAAGTTCACATTGAATAGTAATACAACTGCAACAACGACGGTTTAATTCTTTTGCTTTATATATTTCCAAGAAGATTCTTTCACTTGATAGTAAAATCTGTCAAAAAAATATCGTTTGTAAATAAATGAAAGTAAATCTATTATCTCGCAAGGTCACAGTGTCATGCATCGCGCGTGCCGTGAAAAGACTTGGACCGCAGCCAGAAAGTGTTGATAGATGTTATAAGATGCTTATGCATTAAATACATCCTTGTTATATTTGATAACGAAACATTTAGTATTCCCATGACATTATCTGCCATCGACCTATTGTAATCTTCATCGGTTTGTAATCTGATGTGATGTGTGGAAAGAAAATCTTGGAAGGAGACCACGGATGGGGGCCACTGACTTCTGACCCGACGAGATGACCTCGTGGGGACAGCAATAAGTTGCTGGATTTGGAGAGCGGATGACCGCATACTATGGAAGGCATTGAGGAAGGCCTATGTCCATGTGGTCTGACATAGGCTGATGATGATGATATCATAATCTGTCGGCAAATTGTGAACTGACGAAGTTAATACTCGGTCGGTCACATATATACATATCCTTATTACGATAACTTTTACATACTAGTTAGGTACTACAAATTATCATATTCTGCACCTATACATAATGTTGAATTTTTATATATTAAATTAAGAACGAAATTTGATGAATTTGAAATTAAACAGAGTTATATCTGCCATTAAAGAAAAATAACACTATGTGATGTCAATAACTATTCTTACCTTACCTTTAAAAGGCACAACTTTGCACCATTAAATGTACAGCGTCTTGACTTGGTACCGTTTAATCGATATCAGATGATAATCACTAATACTGGCCGCTATAAATATCTGGGGTATAGAATGATTAACCCTATTTCCTTTCGACGAAACGACGGCAAAGGTCGCGGCCTCACACCAATTTCATTAGGTTGTCGCTACCGGTGGGTATCGATTATTTATGCGACAGTGTTTCTAAATAATTCGACGCTAGAAAAGCTATATATAACAGATTTAGATGCGGGGCGTGCGTGTAGCGGGCGCCTGTCGTCTGAACGAACTTAAGGATAACCTTCTCATCCCTCCGTTTGGAAAGGCCTATGCCCATCAACAGACCAAGGAGGACAAGCTATCGGTAAATACGGGATGTATTTACATTGGGCAATAATTATACATTGCCTACAGTGCACGTAAATTTGTAAACAGAAAAAAATCCTTGTTATACAAATCACCTGAACATACAGCACCCAGAAAAACAGCAATTGAAAAATAGCAGTTACTGTGAAGCGACGCCTGGTAAAATGAAGAGACCTCATCTAAAAGTTTTTATTTCACTTTTGAAGCCAAATACTAGGTCAAAATAATTGTACAGTTAGAAAAGAACGGGACACGCGCAACGCGTACTTTGTGCTCTGTACATTGATACATTGTCAATTGTCGAGTGAATTTTGCCTATTTTATCGAACACGAAATCGTTTCACTTCCTTGTTGTACATGAATTAAATTTATAGACTGATATAATTAACAAGCTATTTTCAGCGAATCCAAAATACAAGGGAAATCACAGTACATTTGTTTTCCTAAGTGACTAATAAGTCTATAAGCATATAATATTTTTTTAACAAAAACAAAACCGACTTCAAAAAATAATTCACTAAAAATTATAAAATAATTTTACGCAAGTAAACATAAAAATCAATTCTTAAACATATTTATTTTTGCAGTCGGCGGTATGTTCGCTAAAAATTCTATAAAATAGCTGTTCAGTTGAATAGGTTGAAATTTTAGTGAACTATATATTTGAAAGTATAGATTGAAAGCTTAAAAATGGACAGTTTCGGAGATTTAGCTAGACACACAGAAAACCGCATGATTTACAGTTAATTCTAAGTTTCAGATAAAGTCGCCAGTAAATACTGTGTTAGCGTCTAAATGGCATTTTAATGACTGCATTCTACCTGACCATGTTTTTATAAGTTATAATAGTATAGCTATCCTTATAGGATAGATATCCCGATCTCGGACTTTTTTGGAGACGTTTTACATTCTTTACACACTATTTTGATTTATCTCGTAAGGTTTAGGTTATCGCGTTTGCAATGTCAGCGCACAAAAATATGTTTTTATGACATCACATTGCAATACAAATCTTTGAAATGTTTATACATTATAAATATTAACCTTTCTCAAGTTATTGATGAAAAACGTATTATCATATCTATCCGTTGCGTAGTTTGAAGATCTAAAGGAACATATAACAGAAGCTACTTTGTTTTATACTATATAAAGATTATTGTATATTTAATCGTTTGCAAGTCTTCAAAGCCGAAGTATCAATGTCCATGTCTGTGAATGCGTATCATTATTAGTTACTTCTTGATGTAAACACATTTGTAATCTTATCAGACCGACTTGATGATGAAATGTGTCATAATAGAATTCTCCTTAAAGTTAAGAAACGCAAAAGTACAAACTATAGTGTATTTCCTTTTCTTCAATTCTCCGTCAAATAAATTAGCAGCGCCCTAACCTAGTCAGACCATTTCAATTTTCGACGAATTCGGACAGAGATGAAAATGATTGTATTTATTATTGCGAACACCACATTACAAACAAAATATTAAGCCGATCAATGCCATCGCTGTTTAAAAAGTTGTTCAAGGTAAAAGGTCAAGAATATTGTTTTTTGTCGTCACAATTATCTACCAAACTTGTTCCTATCTCTACTTTTTTCGTAGGAATCACCGTATTCGTGATATCGCGAATCTAAAAGTTGAAGAAGTCGTTATCTACTATAATATGTAGACATTTCCGGATCACCATGAGGGAGTGTAGTTGGCATGTTTCTTAACGACGGTCTCTTCGCTAGCCATACTCCACGATCAATAGTGATTATTAAATATATATATTAATTTAATTAATTTAAAATATTCTCTTAACTACAGAACGGAATAAGGATCTATTTGAATGATTAAAGTACCACAAATTAGTGTGTAATTTCGAGATGTGTGTCTGACTGAATCTTCAGAAAGATACCTATTCTAGGGGTCAAGTTTATGTGGACGTCTTATGCGGCAACTTAAACTTGACTCCGAGAATATTATACAACCCACTTGTGATTTATCAATGTACATATTATCTATTATGTATATAAAATGGACGGTCTATAAAACTTTTTAATCAAAACTACACAACACAGAGTGATTGTGTTTGTGGGCGGTTGTGGCCTCAACGTTACTATGTGTTGAATGTGGATGGTTGTGGGGTTGTACAAGATAGGCTTAAAAGTGTATTTTTCAATTATGTTGCTGTTGATCAAAAACAGACGAGGGTATAAATTTCTTATGCCGGATCTTAGACCAGTAGGTCAAATCGCACCTCGGAACAAATAGCAATACAGTCACCGACAAAACTGAATTTGTTCGACACACGCTATCATTGCTAGCGTCTTCGCACGCCCGTCTCAATGTCGTTGCATTGAAATACACTTGTATATTACTATCACGTACAATTATTCTTATATGTTCCTTAAAACTACACGAGGGTTTCGGTTTTCTGTTCAAATACATCCCATTGATTCTTAAATGAAACGTAACGGCGGTTTACCCAAAAACGTTGACTTAGTCACGACTGTGGGGTTCAGTCTATTGAATAATTGTAAATGATGTCTTAAAATTGTGTACATCCTAACATTAGAAAATGGAATGTAAGTTTGTTTATTTTTTACACGTTCAGGCCTAACAACATTTAGTAGGGGCCAAAATTACCCCGAGACTGAACTCGGATTTTTAAGGATACTGTACTCGGACTAACAATGAAAAATGAAAATGAAAAAAATGAAACAGCTCTTTGTGCTCGTTCTAACTCGAGCATAGCAGATACGGTGGATCCCCCCACGAGCTTATACAGTACATAATTATGGATTCACAGAGCGCTGTGTATACTAACAGTGCAGTCTGGCGGTCTGCAGCGTCGCGGATGCGATACATTATATGTGTCAGTTTCCGGACTTTAGCGGCTAATCCAGTAATATGAGTGTTAAGGGATAGTTTGTCATCAATTATAACCCCAAGGTATCTGATACTATGAACTTGCTCTATAACAGTACAGTTACATTCGTTAGAGTTTTTACATTTCGAATGAATTTTTATAATTATTTGGGTTTTCGGTTTAGAAGATTTGGTTTTGTGGAAGCATAAAAATTTGGTTTTATTTGTGTTTAATGTTAATAGATTGTTAGTATGTAATATAACATTGTTTTTTTTGGATGGTGTTTGTGATAGGTAATGTCAAAAGTTGCTAAAGGTCATCACATACAAAAGAAAATATAATTTAATGACTTAGACAAATAAAGACAAGATAATAAAAGTACCAACTAACACATATTACTTAAAGAAAAAACCTGTAAATTGTCCTTAATAAATATGTAATTGATTTTATATTTTAGGTCCTTTTTATTAACTTTGTCTATCTAGCTAGTTCTTTTGCCTAGCGGTAAGACTTATTTAATCAGTTATTGTACAACGATAGTATGCATTATCAGTCTAACCTTTTTTCCGAAAATACGATTTCGCTCTTATATGAACTATTTGTAATTATAAAGTAACGGGCTGAGCTCCATGGTTTCCGGTGATATTTAATTTAACCGACGTTTGTCAAGACTTAAGCTGAATCTTTTTTAGTAAGATCGATCATATAGATTTGAGGGCAAATTCATCATTGGATTAAAAGTATTTCTTTATACGAACCTTCATCACCTATTTCAGAATTTTAGGGATGTTTAGAAAATTAAGAAAAATCCTTTGTTAGCGCTCGACTACGTAATAACAGAAGTTTTTGTGCAAAAGTTCAAGTCTCTAGGTACAGTAGTTTGGGCCGTGCGTTGAAATCGGGGTATATCAGTCAGTTTCTTCTTTTATAAATAAATAAATAAGAAGTACGTTTTTTGTTTTTATATCATACATATTTCGTAATAATATATAGTTAATTCTAATGATGTGGTCCGATTAATATTTTGTGACTAAGGTATTTGTTTTCGTCGAGAGTAAAATAGCTTGATCACTAAGTTGGAACGTGTAGCTATAGCTGGGAGCAAGTGTGCGCGGCGTGGCGTGTTGCATCGCGCCACACTTTGTTGTCCAATCCTTGGGTTCCGTCCGCGCCATGCCGCGCCGCGTCGCATTGACTCACCATTATGAAAACAGAGTTGCCAGCCTAAAGATACTTACACTTTATTAAGTATTCACAAAAAACACGTGAACTACCACCCAGTTTTGATAAAGGAATCATTTGTGCCACCGATTATGTAGTTTAACTTCAATTGATGTTAATTTGTCACTTAAACCATTGTACCCTTAGTATAGTCTATCTAATAATTATGCCACGGCCTTAAAAATAAAAATTAGTATAATATTTTCCAAAAAATAGTATTATTTTGACGCAGAAACTTTGCTGATGACCATCCCTCATCCCATCCGGTGACCGAGACCTGACTAGGCGGACATTTTTTGGTTTTAGATCTTGGTCTTAGCGGAATTCGTACATCTTTCTCAGTATGTTTGAAGATGCAAAATTTGATAATTAAGTTACTAAATAGGTTAAAGCGAAATGAATTAATTTTCATACATTTAGTAGATTATTTTTTGGACTTGTAGATATTTTACTGGCAGCACTGAGCTACGTAGTCGGCACGGTACGGGATACCAGATGAATTGTGACGTTAGCACGTGAATAATGGTCAATGCCGGGACTGCGTTTATAATATTGTTCGTGATAAACGTTTATTAGTGCCGGTGCATATAGTGCAATACTTTCCGAAATTACGAAATATTTGTAAGTGAACGTAAATTTGGAAATACAAGCGGTATATTCGGTGCACAAAATTTAGATTATCAATAAGGTAAACTTTAACATAATATACTAATAAAGTGTTACAATGTAAGTCATTTAAAAAATAAAACTACCTAGCTAGATAGAAGTACCTATTAATACATCTAACGAGGTTAAATAATATTCTTTAAATGTACAAATAGTAAACGCTTATTTTAATATAAGTAAAATAATGTAATTGACGTTTTAAATTATTATATTGTAATTTGTAAGTATCCGCGTTTCATGAAAAGCTTATCAAAGATTGCAAGGTCACCTTGGTAATATGGAGTAATATTGAAAACGAAGACAATAAGAATTTGGCGACCATATTTTTGTAGTCGACTGGCTTGGATTGCATAATGTGCAATGCAAAAAATCGCTTCATCAACTTTTAGTTATAACTACATGACCAAATTTAGGTTAATTTTAGTATACGTGTGTTTAACTGCGTTACATGAAAATCAATCAAAACGTCATGGTAATGAAATATCAATATCACTTACTAAAAATATATTTGGTCTTACAAATTGGAAAGTGTTGGGTGACAATTTAAACGTTTAATAAAATACAAAACCCAATTGGAAAGTAAAACGGCTGAATAAAAACACCTACACAGAAGTGTAATCTTGTTCGTCATTAGCACCGGCGCACGGCGTCACAAATTTCAGTATAAACAAAATACTTAGGCCTAGGCTGTGTCTGGCATAGAATTTTTTTATTTGATTAGATGAAAATATACTGAGTGGATACGACCTGTTTTTATTTATCAATCCAGGCGAATAAAGCTAGCTCTATCAATATAGAAAAAGAATAGGAAAAAAATACCAATCGAATTGATAATGGAAAAATCTATGATCGTATCGCGTTTAGAAATAATACAAAATACTAAGAAAAATATTGTTTAAATAAATGGTTCTAAGACTTTACCGTCCACCTTCATACGAGGGAATACAAAAAGGTTTAGCTTAAGCTTTATTTACAAAAAAATACGCTACTACGTCGAATAAGAAAGCGGACTGCCAAGCCAGTATCTTCGCACCAGGATATTGTAAACGGTTATTCAGATTTGTTTTATCCGTAGCATAGATAAAAGGTTTATCTTTTCTAGTGAACCCTATAAATACTTTATTTAGTCTGCAATATATATATAATGATATGCAGCTGGCCGCTATGTTCATTCGCCACTCATCTTTAATAGTGCGTAGTCTCTTCCTAATCTATTTCGACGAAGTTTTATGTTAACTATACATTGTACGTTCATATTAACCAGTGTTTGAATTCAGTAGCCTTTAGGTATCATGTAAGTTTAAATTATTTAATGTGTGGTTTCTTATCTTGTATTTAAAATTAATTGGTATTATTAGGTTCGTTATGCTAGATAGTTTTTTAATTAGCACTATTGTGACAAAAGATTAACATGGTTTGGAGTGAATGAATATACGATATATACGATAAGACTGGACACAAAGAAAAAAAAAATGCAGGTCCGAATACTGTTGCCGAAAATTGTATCGCGGTCCAGAAAATAAAAGATAAGGGACTTTCAAACGTATTAAAATAGGTAAATATTACTTAATTTAACATGTACGTGCACGTTTAACTTGTTTACGGTTCGAGTTACGATTTTCTGCTGTCTGCAGACACCGACCTCGATCAGCTTGTTGCCGGCCCCTGCTATATCACTTATTTTACTAGAAAAATTACCTAGTCAAAACAAAAAAACGACACAACTTCGATCGAAATAGGGTAGGCATAAACTCCAAATAGTTTCAAATAAATTCTTTTATCTTTTTTCTGATTTACTTCAACCGAATAGACTTCTTGATATATACAAGATGGTCAATCCGTAATTATCTTATTAGCATGACTGAGTTGAGCGAAAAACAAATAGTAATTGTCAAGTTGAAAGATATATATTAGCTGGTATTAGCCATGTATTAGCTATTACGAGAATCTAAAAAAGTAGGAGATTCTCCTTTTTGGTTACTTATATGTGCTGGTGCTATATCCTTTACCAATTTTAGCGTTCAATATTGCCCTTGTCCTCAACACAGATGTATCTGTATGAGAATAAATTGCATTATTCTTAAAAAAATATTTTATGGCGTCGGGTGACAGGTTGAAATCACAATATAAATACAATCGAGTTTATTTACAAACAAAACATCAAATATGTATATAATTAATTTACGGAAAGGCTATTTTTACATGAATGAATATTAATTTATTACATAGATGTTTTCGAAATGACCCATAAATTTTAATGTTTTATGTATAAGGTAAAAAAGGTAGGGTGGGCAAATACATACCAGGTTTCCCGATACGCTAGAGCGTTGGGGTTGTGTCAGAGTTCACACAGCTCGAATGTTTTAATCGTCAATTCACTCTGTATTCCGCCAGTCCGGACAAACGCAACTTAAAGTAACTTTAATAATTGAAGTTAAAGTCCTTCTAAGTGATGCAAAATCACGTTACATTCATACAGGTGAGACTAATGTAAGCGTGTTAATTAAAAACGAGGCATATAAGTTAAATTGTTGTATTTTTACTGCAATAAAGACTGTAACCTTCGAACATTATTTTATTTTTATAGTCGGTACATCAATGTGCATAACTTCCAAAATAATTGCTCAAGGATGACTGCAAATTACGCCGGTGATCTTTCCTTGTGTAGGTCATTACGAAATTAGCGACGGCAAATTTCAGCATTTAAACAATTAAACTTTATATGTTATAGCGAAAGTGGTTAATGCGGGCGTTATGAATAATGCTCAATGAAAATAATAAATTATAATCTAAACTTCAATATTTATCATATTGCCCATTATTATTCATATTGACAATATTTTGCATTCCGTAGCACCAACAATTTGAAAATTCGTTCTGAAGCAATGAAGTGTTTGTAAATATAAATCCGTGAAAACAAAAATAAAGTATGATAAGTAGAATTGAAGCAATATATTATGCGCATTGCACAAAGAATGAAAACAAATCTTTTTATAATTTTTTTTGTTAAATCTCGTGTACACAATGTACAATGTAACATTATGCGAAGTTATCGAATAATGTTACTTTGTTACTTCCGGTTATAGCGACGAAATTATAGTTGTCCCTTCATCGTCGTTGTAACAGAAACCCACTTTAGTTAGATTTGATAAAAAAAAATATCCACCGCCTTTTTACTGATTACTGATAGATTTCCATATTTATGGACTGTCGCCGTAAAACGTCACTTGTATGAGCACATACACCAAAGTTTGTTTTACTGATCATCTAAAATTTTGAAGATTCGTGGACTTGAAATAACGAAAGTCATTGTATGTAATGTCACTAAAATTTCCTCTCATTGCATATTTAGCTCGAGGTTGCTATGAGAAAGTTGTTTTTATTTTCGCAAAGATTTCAAGCGCATTAAAATTTGCGCTCTCGTCTCGAAGAAAACATGGTCGATTTCGTCCGATTTAATAATACTAGCCGTTACGAAACCAATGAATTTAGAAGTAGCGATGCCGTTTTATTACATATGCAAATCATACTTATCCTTTTTTTTAAATAACTACTTACCGAGAACACAATGTAACTGAATTATAGTATGTACTATGCATTAGGACTTGACCATTCTTGTATTTTTAGAATTCATTCATTAATGAAACCTTGAATGTTATGGTATTTTCCAAGTATAGTACATATAGCTTAATAGAACCTCGCCCAATCTTTTTTAAATCGGTTTCGTAGTTTTTGAGTTAATCCGGAACAAACAAACAATCAAATAAGGGAGCTAAAAAACAATAATAACCTTAAAAATGGAACTCTATAATCTGTAAAATAACGAAACAACCCAATAACTATAATTTAGTCGAGGTACATTCACCTAATTTAAAATTAATGTTTTAATAAATCAATTATGTGCCCGCCCAATCAGCGTTCTAACATACTGGATACCTGTCATAGCAAGACTGTAATCCGACGTGACGAATACCAATAAAATATCGAAATTATTTAACAAACAACACAAGCGTAAGCATTTTTCTATATCAATACTAAAATTATAAATGCGAAAGTTTGTATGTATGGATGTTTGCTACCCTCACGCAAAAACGGTAACGGATCTGACAAAAAAAAGAAAAATATCTGGTAAATATATGGCGATGTGTGTATGTATGTATGTTCCCAATGGGTTCCAAAACGGCTAGCCGGTAGAAATCGGTGCGGATCACAAATTCATAATATTTTTTTTATATGTTGTCTGTTATTCACAGCTATCTAAGATGGCACCCAAGTCGGCGGATGCTAACGGGGTGCTCTTCGAGTCGGACGCGGCTACGCCAGACCTAGCCCTCGGCAGCACACCTATCCAGGAAGCTGACAAGCAGCCTAGAAAACTCGTCTGGAGGAACATCATCGCTTTCGCCTACCTTCACCTCGCTGCTATCTACGGAGGCTACCTGTTTCTCTTCCATGCTAAATGGCAAACCGATGTGTTTGGTGAGTAATTTTGGTGGTAAAGCAAATTTAAATCTATTTGGTTTTTTTGTAAGATGATTCCGCGTATATATATAAATATACAATATTATTTCATATTGTATAATATGAATTTATAATATCCTTATTTTTTTTCTTGTATCCAACTCTATCCTGTAATCTCTTGTTCTAAATGTCGAGGTTTCTTTATACTTCACCTTTTTATAACTGTCCTTAATGTAACAAATCATTATGTATTGTATAATCGTTGCAAGTTTTTTTTCAATACATCTTTGATGGCTTTTATTGGTTGTAGCTTCTAAAGCAGTTCTGTTATCTGCAATGGATTTTAAGTATCCATGGCATGGTACGCTTGCTATCTCCGTAATATGTTCTACTAAACTTAGTTATCATTATAAAGATGAGCAAAGAGAAATATAGGTTTCTTGCGGTTGACACGGCGGTTCTTAATTTGACGCATCATCAAATTATTTGCTCTGCTCTTCTTGCTGACAGATTATAACATACCTAGTCCGATTATAATTTGTAAAGTAAACAATCGGTCGGCGACATGACATTACATGATCTACATGTTATCAAGTTATTAGCTGTTATTTATTTGGAAAGACAGACACATACATACAAACAATCTGTTTCATAACCAAATTGATAACCAAGATAAGATTATTCTCCCAATTTAAACGTTAACCAATTACTATGAAGTAACTTGTTTTTAATCGATTTATAAAACTGCAATCTCTTCCGTGATTGTTTTTAATGCAAAGGCGTAAATTCTATTCAATTCCGGATGGGCTCTTCCTAGTTTAGTATTTGTTTACTATTGTGTAATCAATTTGGACGAAAAAAAAACATTATTTAGAATGGTTGGACTATCGAAATGACGGATAGACAGATTGGAAGAGGAAAGCCTGTTGCGCAGACCCCGACGTGTTATTCATTTGGGTAGTCATAATTCATTTTAGGGATATACCGAATTGAATCCCTGACGGCTAAACGGCATCAATGCATTGTTTGGAAGTCTACTGACCATGAGCTTCTTCAAATAGACGATTACCGTATAATAACAACGGTTAGTGTCAGGAAAACTAGAATATTCCTCCGCACGAGAGATAAACCCTCTAAAGCACCACTAGGACCATCTCCGGCGTGACCTTGCTACAAGGGTATTACCATCTAGGTGTTATCTTAGCGAAAGCAAACACTTTCTCTTCCCCTTCAGGGGCAGTGGCTAGGTTAACGTTAACTTTAGAGAAAGTTGATAGCGGTCCCTTAATGTTTGACTGGTACGGAACCCTGGCGTATTTAACAGACAGGTTCAAAATGATTCCCGTTACTTGGGATATGATTAATTTTACGAAGTAATCTGATAGTGCGGCGTAGTAAGTACAGCTTTAAAATATACGGAGGCAACTATCTTGATATTGATTGTGTTAATATTTTAAAATGTGTTCTCCACAGCTTACATATTGTACGTGATGTCCGGGCTGGGCATCACGGCGGGCGCCCACCGGCTCTGGGCGCACAAGTCCTACAAAGCTAAATGGCCGCTCAGGCTAATTCTTGTCATCTTCAACACATTAGCATTCCAGGTAAGAAAGCTTAAATAAACACGATAACCTCGGTTGACAAAATTGCAAGTAGTGATTACCGCTTATCCATTATAATATCATTATAATCATCTTGCGGTTTTGTTACCGGAATGAAGAAGGGATAAGAATGGTTAAAGATTCAACAATACTTTTTTTCCTCCTTATTTAAAATAACGCGAAGTTTTTAAACTTTCCATCATTTGTTGTTCCAGCAGTTGGTCTGGGGCAAAAAAATGACATTACCCATCACGTTATAGGTAAAGAAGTTACAAGGCATTCAAGAATTGATTTATTACAATTTTGTTTACACAAACTGTTTTACAGTAGTACTGCAGCATTCGTAATTACTTTTTTGCCTTGAATAAATTACCTGTAGTCTTACATTTTTATATCAGATATAGAGGCTTGACGCAAGAACGGATCTTGGCCTGTAGCCAATAATAATCTTTTATTTTCCGCCTCACAATAACATTGGACATGTTCACGTATCTCAATATATTTACTATCAGTTACATTATCATTTTATACATCGAAATAAGAAAAACATTTTTATATCGTATACTTGCTGCAAAACAAACTATCGGTCAGTCTGTAATTCCGAATTCGCTCGAAAATAAAATAAAACATAATTTGCTGAAAATAAAATAAAACTTGTGAAACTATTTTTAAAACCAGTTCGGTTGTTTAGTTGATAATAGATAATTTTACGATTGTCAGGTAGTACTCCATCTGGGTTAATACGAGTAGGGGTACCGTCTCGCATCGGATTTCATTCATTCAGCGTTGAAAATAAATGCGATTAGTTCGACCTAAACTCGTTTTACGCGTTTTTTGGAGTTTAGACCTCCAAATTGCATTTCATCTACATAAACTAAACGTAGTTATGCTCTGAGTTTAAGTTCCGAACGGCCGATTTTTGGCGTTTAGCTTTGTAAATGCGTTTTCAATTTGACAGACAGACATTCTGTTGACTCATTCATTCATTTTATGTTCGTGAAATGCAATTTGGAACTCTAAACTCCGTTAAACTCGTGGATCGAGTTTACGTCGTATTAATCGCGTTTATTTTCAACGGTGCAATCTCACCTAAGTCTCAAACATGCTTGTGATTCTGCTTATAGATTTTTTTAACCGAAATGGAACCTCTTTTTACCACCGGGTATTAACATAAATAAAAATGTTATTTCAATACCGTATAAGTTTTAGTATGTAGGTGTAAAATGTATGTATCACAAGAGTCGCAGTAGGTAATCCTGGCGTGCCCGTTGCTTTGTTGACTGTAGATAAATTGCACTCATCGTTTATCAAGATAACAACCTGACAAAGGACAGATAGAACGAGGCGGAATTACCTGCACTTTATCTTATTACTACAATTGCATTTTATTGTATTGTTTTTTTGTATAATTTAATCAAGATAGGCAAGTACTTACTTGGTCCGTGTCTATCGGCTCTAGCCTCAAATCAAGACTGGACTTTCTGAAGAAATGTGTCAATGTCAATTAACATGTCAACAATTTTTTGTTGTGATGTGATTTTTTTCTACAATACAATATGTTGGACTGATCAATGAGGCGTTATTAGGTAACTTACATCTGCTATCTTAGTTCACCTGGTCCAAGTTTCGTGTAATTAATGGATGCCAATTTGGATCCGATAATTTCTTTTTACCATCTTATTGTGGTCTATACAGTCATGACAGTTTTTTTATATAGAACATTCCCAAAGAGGGTTGGCGTCAGGCAGGCGGCCGGCCGTAAAAACTGTAGCCAAAACTTATACAGTATGGACTGGAATCATACTGTGCCGACCCCAAATGTGTGGAAAAAGGGCAAGGAGATGATGATTAAGCAAACGATATATTATTATCTGTCAGTGTACCGATAAAATATTACATTAAGTTCATCGACAGCTTATCGCCTTATGCATCGCGATGATATTGACGACGTTCATGGACTTTGTAAATCATTGCCAATAAAAAAAAAGTCAATTAATTAATTTGTACGTCTTTATTTATCCATTTTTCTGTGATGGCTTTAGACATTGCTAAAAACAACTGGCGAGACCGAACAAAAATATCAGCAAGTTTGAGAATTCAGGTGTGGAAAAATTAAGGACTTTTTCTTAACGTCTTACAGAAATTAAATAATTCATAAGATATACTTGGGGAAACAACCGGGGAAAAGGTGATAGTCGTAGTAAGGTTACAATTGTATCGAATTGTAGAGATTGTTAGGACCGGCAAAATTAGCAAACCCAGTAGGATTTACTAATTTTACTATTTACATACATACTCAACATTGACAACCGCAACAACAACATCTGTTGCGCGAATTGACCGGCTCGACCGGTGGAATACCATGACTTCACAGAAAACAGGCGTGAAGTAGAAAGTACTCTGCGTTTCGTCTGATGAGTGAGGTGCCAGAGGCCTATTAGGTTTTAGGCGTTATAAGGTTACCTACATCTGCTATCTTGGTTCACCTGGTCCAAGTTTCGTGTAATTAATGGATGCCAATTGGGATCCGATAATTTCTTTTTACCATCTTTTTGTGGTCTATACAGTCATGGGAATAGGAGGAGGATTGGACGGGGAGGGGGTTGACGGGGAAAAGGAAATATCCTTTATCCTGTCTGTGCCCTCCTTTGTCCATTAAAGGTAGGCAACGCATCGACAACACATTTGCCTGATGCGGATGTCTATGGGCAGCGTTCACTTCATCAGATGATCCGCTATCTCGTTTGCCACCTTTTCACATAAAAAACAAAAAACATACATTAGGCCCTAGTAAGAGGCTTACCCTTACTTGCCACTTTGAAAATGTAAATTAAGTAAAAATAACAGGCTAAAATTCCAAATTTATTCACTAGTTAAAAAAACCCTAATCTCTGCCTCTACCCTTCTGATTTATAGACGTGCTTATTTAATAACTAGCTGTGCCCCGCGGCTTAACCCGCACTGCAATTTAACTTAAACGAAATTATATTACCTACTTAAATACTACCCTAACCTCATCGTCTCCCTGCCCATTGCCCGCTGCTGTGGGGACATCGACATGACCATAGCAAAGCTTAACAATCACATATGATTGTTTAAACTGTGACCATAGTCCATACTATAATATATAGGTTCTAGCTATAGTTTTTACGGCCGGCCGCCTACCTAACGCCAACCTTCCTCGGGCATAATAAGCTACCAACCTAACCTAACAAAACGTATTACAAAAAAATACATACTTAATTTCTAAAATCGTCTACATACGTGTAAATACCACAATTACCAGGGAGCACCGTGCGTGTGCGTGTGCTTTGAATATCTCAATACACAGCGTATCTAGCTGAAGCTTGCTGGTGATATTCAGATTTTTTTAGACATTCGTGAAATATTACAATATAAAATAAATGAAATAAATTCAAAATAATTTGAGACACACCGCTATGACAAACCAACAAATTAAATACTATCATACAAAAACCTATCTGTCGCTGTCACGTGGCGTGTGGAATGTAGTTAATAAGTTAACCACATGATTACCGCAGGTTATTCCGTCAGTTGAATTGGTCATTGTTTTTGCTTTCAAGAAATCGTTGCTAAAACAACTCCACTTCAAGCAATTTTCAAGCTTTTACCCTTGTATTAAAGTATTTATTCATCCTGACTCATTTATTTTGTTCAATGACTCACCAATTCATTTTGTACATTGTCATTTATAATGCAACATAAACTTTATTTGTCATAATTTTAATAACTCTCTGTAGCAATATTAAATTGTTTGTAAATTTTAATTAAGACTTAATCAGGGTTCCGTACACAAAGGGTAAAACAGGACCCTATTACTAAGACTTCGCTGTCCGTCCATCTGTATCTCATGAAACGTTGACAGTTGAAATTTTCACAAATGATGTATATCTGTTGCCGCTACAACAACAAATAATAAAACAACAGAATAAAATGATTATTTAAGTGGTTCCCATCCAAACAAACAAACGTGATTTTTAAAAGATAATGGAACGGAACCTTTCCTTCGCGAGTCCAGCTAGCACTTATGCGGGTTTTTATTATCTAAGGAGAAAAAAATTGTATATTGACGACATCTTTTTTGATAGTAGCACGATTAATTAAAAATCAAACTGTTCGTGCCCGGCGTCGTTTCAGTCAATACAATATTGCTATCTGTGAACCGAGCCTCGCTCCACGTTGTCATCTGTCATTTTCGTCAACACCGTGTTCACACCGGTGCCGACAACATTCACAAAACATGTTGTTATGGAGATTACAATGTTTCTATGTAAGATGTTTTTTTAGAAGATATTTAATATTCGAATACTGGTTCGATCCAATGAAATCGACGGTGCTCTATGTAGATAAATTAAAAACCGTATATATACAAGATTTCCACTGAATCATTAGAGCCGTTTCCAAGATAGCGATACAAGAATAGCGCGCTTTACATGGAAAGTAATAATAATATGGGATATACTGCTTTCTAAAGGTGAAATAATTGTTGAATTCGGGTCACTAGTAACAGAGCCTACCCACCCCACTGCAAACGGACAAATATTTGTTCTTTAGCATAAATATTGTGTGTTGTACAATTAAGTTTTTATCCGGCTTATCAGATTATTTTGCTGCACCTTCGATGGGGTACATTAAAATTAAATGAGGACGCATATATTTATCTCCCTAGCCTTTCCTTTACCTGTCTTCAATAAAGCTAACGTGCTCACCGTGTTGCATCGCAGTATTATTACATTAACCACTGACATACATACGTTTGACCTATTTAATGTTCAACTTGTGTTTAATCGGATTGCTACTATGATGTATGCGTGACATTGACTCTGAGTACACTCCTGATATCATTGCGATTACGACATTTGTTTAGACACCCAGACGATGCCACAAGAACAATTGACTCAAGTGGACCACACAACATCTTGTCATCTTTTCAGTTTCAGTAGTTTTCTCGGCATTTTTTAAAGAAATTTCCCTGGTTCTTATAATAGGATAACCTAAAATGTTCTTAATTGAAACAAAAACGTATACTACGGGTAAAATTATGAGTTATAAATTCGAGTCATTGACACGCTTATGGTATCTCTGGTAATGTGGTAGCATCAAAATGTAAAAACAACGCAAATGAGTACATTTTTTTGTTAAATTATTATTTTGAACTGTTGTTCTATAGCTTTCAGTCTCTACTTTCGTCCGTACCCCTTACAGGCTCCTTGTATTCTTTTATCAAGAATAGCTGTAAATGCGTTATAACTCGTTATAGGGATACCAAACAAGCTTTTTGTCCAAAACCTGTGTGTTCAGGCAAGGGTTAGGTGAGATGGTAAGATCAACCAGTGGCAGTAGATATAAAGATCCTTTTACATTGGCACAGGATTCAGCAATAGATTGGGCGCGCGACCACCGCATGCACCACAAGTATTCCGAAACCGACGCCGACCCGCACAACGCGACTCGCGGCTTTTTCTTCTCGCACATCGGCTGGCTGCTCGTCCGCAAGCACCCCGAGCTGAAGCGCAAGGGCCAAGGGCTCGACATCAGCGACCTCTACGCCGACCCTATCCTCAGGTTCCAGAAGAAGTGAGTTACCAAAGCAAGATTTCCTCTCATTATTATTCAAATTGTTGTGGAATAATCTACTACTCGATACACTCGGTACTGTAACTAGTTTTAATTGCCTTACTGATTAACATTACTTTGTAGTATCTTAAATCAAGCTTTCACAATTTAACAAGCCGATGGAAACAAAAAGTTCAGAGCTCCTACATCTACTAACCAGGCGATGTAATGCAGGTACATTCTGCAAGTCCCATGATCTGATCAAGGTTGCAAGAACGTGGTGGTTGCCCTCAACCTTTTACTTTTCACTCAACCTTGGGACAGGAAAAGGGACCAATCCAAAGAATACGTTCAGCAATATATGTTCAATATATAATAATAATGTTTGTGTTAACCACCCAGATATGTATATGTATTACATATATTTATTACTATTATAAATCATTTATTTATTTATCTGTATTTTAATTATGTACTTATTTCATTGTATCTATATTTATACCCCGCCAGACAGATAATTTTTAATCACTCCTAAAAATGACAAACAATTTTCTTTGCAGGTACTACCTGATCCTGATGCCTGTGACGTGTTTTATACTGCCGACTGTGATTCCGGTGTACTATTGGGGCGAGAATTGGATCACGTCGTTCTTCGTAGCAGCGCTGTTCCGTTATGCCTTCATACTGAACGTCACCTGGCTCGTTAACTCCGCCGCGCACAAGTGGGGCGATAAGCCCTACGATAAGCACATCCAGCCCGCTGAGAACATATCCGTGTCCCTATTCGCCCTCGGAGAAGGTTTCCACAACTACCACCACACGTTCCCCTGGGACTACAAGACGGCGGAGCTCGGTAACAACCGTCTTAACTTCACTACCAACTTCATCAACTTATTCGCCAAGATTGGGTGGGCATACGATCTGAAGACCGTCTCCGATGAAATCGTTCGTAACCGAGTGCAGCGGACCGGTGATGGCTCCCATCATCTCTGGGGCTGGGGTGACAAGGACCACGCCAAGGATGAGGTCGCCGCCGCCATCAGAATTAATCCTAAAGACGATTAAATAAATCTAATTTCTAAATATCTGCTTTATATCATATTTATGAAACATTGGAAATTAATTTGTTCTTTAATCTAGACATGTAATGTCAAAATAATACTGTAATAATAATACTCTTTGGTATTATAAAAACAAAATAATTTTTAATGTTTTACTTATTACTCAAAGATTTAAATACGAATAAAAAAATCGATACAATATTAAAATGAATCGAAGCTATCGTTGTCAGTCTCCATTTGATATAAGGTAGCCAAGAAAACAAACACATGTTATTTCAACATTTATGCAAATACTTTTATATTTTACATTATATGTCCGTCATATTTGGTAATAAACGTTTTTGTAAAGCGGATAGCGATTGCTATGTATACCTCGATTAAATAAAAAACGAAACGAAATAGATTTTTTTACATTTAATTTATATGTAACTTATTAATTTTATACAGGGACAAGTATCAAGGGGTCGACTTCATTTAGTACTATTCGTATTTGGTTCTTTGATATATCTCATAATAAAAGCACTGTAAAGGCACATGCTGCTTCTAACTCACACACCAAGACAATTTACAAAAAAAATGTTATTATGGCTATTAATGTAATACTTAGGAATTTAAAATGTTTTATTACATAGTTCTAAATGTTTGTAGCAAAATCCCAATAACAAAGAAAATGATAAAAAAACACTAAGTAGATTTTCGAAACAGACTATACTTATTAGATATATGCATTTTCATATGTTATTTCAGTGATAGCTTACATGAATGATTTATTAATATAAGTATGTGCCTGCAGTCAGTATTAGTTTGTTTGTTAATATGTTCTTAAGTTAAAACAAAGTTATTTTATTTCATTTTCATACACAAATAAAGCATATATATATTTCGTAAACAATAACAAATATGTAAATAAACAAAGACCAATAGTAGCTAGCCAATATTCCCTTCCAGGCATATAATCTGGAGAATCGAATATCTCATCTAATGCATATCGACTGTAGAAGGCATCTTGCAAACATTGGCGGCGGCTTGGGCACTGACTCGGCTATGATTGATGTTCAATTTAGATCTATCATCTAATTCCGATGTTCCATACAGAACTTTATCTATTATCGGCTCCTAGGCAAAGATCGCCCTACGGCACTTTTCTTTCCTGTATTTAGATATTTATCAGGCAACTTATAAGAATTATAATTAATTTTTCCATTTCATGAACCCCCACATCAGTAAAAATGACTCAACATTATCTTTGACAACGCTTTTTTGCATTATCATTGTTTTAACACAGGCCAGTATTAGTTACTGACAATTCAATTGTTTTTTTATCTATTTTGGCCGAAGTGACGAAAATGTAAAGAAAGAGAAATATAAAATAAAAACAAATGATACATTAAACTTTTAATGTTTTAACAATAAGAATAGTGTTTGATGCTTGTTACATATAAATACATATCTTTGTCAGGACGTAGAACACTTGTGTTAAAATTGTGCACTATATCTTCTTATTTTAAGAAACAATAAGATTTCGTTTATTTTCAATAAGCTTGGAAAGATTAAAGTGAAGTTTGTGTAGCGCGTTACACGTACAGTATCAATGATACAATTTTAGGAATGTGAATCGTTGTGATATATTTAAGAGGGTAATTAGAATAGAGATGTTTGCTTGTTTTTGTAAGTTGACTCATGACATAGTTTTCCAAATTCTATTAATTAATTCCCAGCGTTATATCGATGTGCTTTCAAGCAACTTGTTATAGTAACGTAGATGTACTTTGCTTGTGTCAGCTATAAACTCACATTATACTGAGACTGATGTGTTTAATTAGTGTTTGTGTTTAATTTAAATACATATCCCATTTTACAACTTTGTGTAGGTAGCGCATAGCGGCCACAGCGGTAATAGTTTTCAAAGTTCTTTGGGTTTTTATATGCAGCCTACTACTACTACAACAACAATTAGCTGGTAAATTTAAGACTAATAATTTTATTAAAGGTGAATATCTATTTCTGATTTTATCTACCCCGTTTGGGTTTAATAGACGTTGCATTTGTATTTTTAATGTTATTTTTTTTATTCAGAAATAATTTTTGTTTTTTTTCATATCCAAGTTTCTTATGTGCAAGACTTTAAAATATCAATATTAAATATTACGCTTATTAATATGGTGCGTGGAATACTAAATCTTTCGCAGCATTAAAACAATTCATTTCATAGTCCTGCAATTGCACAATCTTAGAGTCCTTTGAAACGAAAAATGCTTCACCAAGACTCAGGACATTGGTATTTGTAATGTAGTCAAATATAGCCATTCCAGCAAGTGAGGTGACGTAAGCGTTCGAACCTGTATTACACTGCAAACTTAGTTTTAGCGTTCCTGCAGGTCTGGGCCTGTCGGGAGAGCATGACCGTTTCTCTAGTCTTCTTCCGCGACAGGCTGGAGTCGCTTTGTCAGCGCGCTTCGTATCAAATACTCTCCTCGTAGAAGAAGTCCTGCTCGTCGTACTTGTCCGGGAGGCAAACGAAAAATTCGATGAAGTTCATGATAGGTCCTCTCGAGAAGGGATTCTGGTAGCGCCCCCTCTTGTCCCGCAGATACGGATATCTCTTGTAGTTGAACATTTCGTTTGTAGTGAGATTCATGCACGCGTGGAGAATCTGCGTACAGACGCAATAAGGGGTTAGGCAATATTACTATTTTTTACCTTCATTTATTATTATTACACAGAATACAGAGCGGCAACGACTTCTGCATGAATGCAACGCCACTCGTGAAATAACATGACCTCAATCCGGTGTGCAGTAAAAGTATTAAGTATTCTACGTTTTGTCTGAAACAATGTTTTATAGACTAACAAACACCAAGTATTTGTGTAGTTAAAATGATTACAATATATAGGATAACAATTAAAGTAATATACTCGCCGAAGTACAAGTGAGAATCCAGCCGAGCGCACAGAACGTTATAGCTTCCAGGAGTCCTAGCATGTACAGCAGTCCGAAGCCCTCCAAGAAGAGGCAGTAGCATGCGAAATATATCGACAGGGTGCAGTTGATGGCCACGCTCATAACAAACAGGAAGAACCACATTCGGTTTCGTACGCCGATACAGTTGTAAATGAAGGGGCAGTGGTGGTCGAAGTACGCCACGCAGCGCTTACAGATGCGACAATGCTTAGCTCTGGAAAATACAAAACAAAATGATATCGACTAGGTGGACTATATTCTAACAAGGATTGGAAAGGTGCAGAAGTTAGGAGTCGAGTAGGGACAGAGAGTTTAGAAGAAGAGAGGACATGTTAAAATTATGAAATATAGGTTATATTGTTTTTAAGTCGAACTGGTTATGATATCATCGCAAAGTTTACTATTAGAGTATTTTTAGTAGTTTATTATTAGGTAGAGTCCGCATCTAGCTTTTGCTGGCTAGCGAATGGCTCGCTCGCCCGGTGAAATACCACAACCACACGAAAGACAGGCGTGAAGTGGAAGCAATTCCGCGTTTCGTAGCTCATGAGGTATCTTACCAGCTGATTAGCGATCGTCAGTACGGCTTCCGTCAGCGTCGCTCAGCTGGTGACCTTCTTGCGTACCTCACGCATCGATGGTCGGTGGCAATCGAGGGCAAGGGGGAGGCCCTGGCGGTTAGTTTGCACGTGGCCAAGGCCTTTGATCGGGTGTGGCACAAAGCACTTCTTTCGAAGTTGCTTTTTTTATATGATAAGGTGGCAAACGAGCAAACGGATCACCTGATGTTAAGTGAGCGCTGCCCATAGACATCCGCAACAGGCAAATGTATTGCAGATGCGTTGCCTACCTTTAATGGACAAAGGAGGGCACAGACAGGAAAAAGGACATTTCCCTTTCCCCGCTAACCCCCTCCTCGTCCAATCCTCTTCACTTTCCCGTCCTATCCTTATGAGGAAAGGGTGGGAAGGGGAAGAGGACTGAAATTAGGCCTCCGGCACCTCACTCATCAGACGAAACGCAGAGTACTTCTACTTCACGCCTGTTTTCTGTGAGGTCGTGGTATTTCACCGGTCGAGCCGGCCAATTCGGCAACAGATGTTGTTGTTGCGGGCTCTACCACTGTTAAGGCAGTTCCTACGGGCTGCCCGAGAAACTATGCGCCTGGATTTCCAGCTTTTTGGAGGGTCGGAGCATCAAGGTCGTTGTCGACGGTGCATGCTCTGACCCGAAACCAATTAATGCTGGTGTCCCACAGGGCTGTATACTGTTGCCCACCCTGTTTCTTCTGCATATCAATGACATGCTGCAAATTAGCAACATCCATTGTTATGCAGATGATAGCACGTGTGATGCACTGTACACGGCCTGCGCTAACGTTTCTCGGGCTACTGCCGCTGAGAACCGGACCATACTTGTGTCTGAAATGGAGATCCTATTAGGTGAAGTCTCGGATTAGGGTCGACAAAATGTTGTTGATTTCAATCCCAAAAAGACACAAGTCTGCGCCATTGCCGCTAAAAAAGAACCATTTGTCGCGAATGTATGTTTTGAGGGCACTCCTCTGGTTGCCACAGCCAGCATCGGTATTCTCGGCGTTGACATATCGAGTGACGTTCAGTTTCGTGGTCACTTGGAAGACAAGGCCAAATTGGCCTCTAAAAAGCTGGGTGTACTCAGTAGAGCGAAGCAGTATTTCCAGCCGGGCCACCGCCTTCAGCTATACAAGGCGCAAGTTCGGCCCCACATGGAATACTGCTCGCATCTCTGGGCGGGAGCACCCCAATCTTCTTCCATTTGACCGCATACAACGGAGAGCGACTCGAATCGTCAACGACCGAGCTCTTACCGATCGGCTTGATACTCTTGCCTTGCGGAGGGACGTCAGCTCCCTCTGCATTTTTTACGTGTTCCGAAAGAGTGTTCCGAAGAACTGTTTGGAACGATTCCTGCCGCCGAGTTTCGTCATCGTACGACACGACAGACCGCCAGGTACCATCCACACCATCTGGATGGCTGGCATTCCTCAACAGTGCGGTTCTCTCGACATTTCCTGCCACGCACAGCCGCGTTGTGGAATGGTCTGTCCTCGGCGGTATTTCCAAACCAGTACGACTTGGGGTCCTTCAAGAAGCGAGCCTATCTTTTTCTAAAAGGCCGGCAACACATCTGCAGTTCCTCTGGTGTTGCGGGTGTCCATGGGCGTCGTTGATCACCTGGGTGTTCCCGCCGCTCGTTTGCCCCCTTCTCTTATATAAAAAAAAATCCAGTTCTTTAAAATTTCTGAAATTTCTTTCTGCGAGATTTTCTATTTAAACAAGAATAAGATAATTAATTATTGTGTGAAAGAATAATTATATACTTCTATAAAATTTCAATTTACTAAAGTATACTCGCCTCAGTGGTCTCAAGCAGCGACAGGTGTGACACAAGCGTGACAGGATCACGTTCCTCTTTTTCCACTTATCGTAGTACGGTATCTGTCGTATCGCGCGGTAGTAGGTCTCTGAGTTCTGCGGGATGTAGCCAGGATCGCGCCGGTTGGCGACCAACCAGCTCACCCACATGATCGCGTTCCAGTACAAAAAGAAATAATGCGACAGACGTAACGTATTCCATGTTAAGGGTATGCACTGTCAATCGAAAGACTGAAATTAGGATTTTAGTAAACATATTCACTTTAGTTAAATATGACCATACCAATTTCTTAGACCAATACCAACCATAAACAATTTCTTAGACATAGTGACAAATGTAAGGGTCATTTTGGTTGAAGTGTGTATCCAGAATAAGATTAATTTTGTACCTTTTGCAACACATAATACAAGGCAAGATCCAAGGAAAACGAAGTGTGGGCAAGATAATCTAGGCTAAAAACCCACAAGGCAAGAGACCAGTGGGTCGGAAGAGTGCCTCAGAGTTGCAGTATCCGACCTTAATATCGCCACACTTAGATAGAACTCTTAGAAGATATTTTTACGTCTAGTATGAATTTCTTTCTGAGGCCACGCCACTACAGGTCGACGCACTGTAACGTAGGCCAGACCACTCACGAGATGGGCTGATGGTCTGCTGAAGATAATGGGACTGCACTGTGTGAGGACAGATCCTTGTGGCGAGTGTGCTGCCTCTAACGAACTATGAATTCTTTTAAAAATAATTATATAGCTTCCTTATCTTACCCGGATTATGTACATTGGGTAGCCCCACAATAGTACTGACACCAAGAAGAACAAGAGGGGTCCTTTCGAGTCTCCAGCGCCTCCAAACAGCAGCGCCCAGAGTTCGGACAGCGGCGGCATCCAGTGGGATTTCCTCTTCATCTCCTTTTGTAGTAATTTGACTACTTCCGCGTGGCGATGACTCTGCGCCAACATTAGTGGCGTCTTACCATTCTTATCGCGGGGTTCCAATTCCGCTTTTACCTGCAATTCATGACATCGTAAAAATAAAAATTCACATTTCAAAATCTTAGGTATTAATCTGAAATATATAAAAAAATCTGACCGGGGAAATTAAAGTTTTAGCCCACTCTTGTCTCACATTCACATGTCTACTCTTCCACAGCGAGCGAAGTAATATTACATTCCAGTCATTAGAAAAATTTGGCAATGTAAACTTTGTTCCAAGACCGCCACTGTGTCATCGTGCAATTTAGTTGTCATGTAATATGATATCTGTGTGTATATATATATATATATATATATATATATATATATATATATAGATATCCGTTCAGTAAAAAATACCTTTTCACATAGCAATCTAACACACGTAAGGTTCCCGGATAGACAGGCGAGATGCAAGGGCGTCGAGCCGAAGTTATCCGTGCAGTGCAATGGCACGCCGGAGTATATTAGTAGTCGCACGAGATCCGCGTGTCCCTTGTACGCCGCCCAGTGCAGGGCGGTGTCGCCGTTGATGTCGGACAGGCGAGTGGCCGCGCCCATGCCTAGCAGGTACGCCGCCGTCGCCGTCTTGCCATACATGCAAGCCGTCATAAGGGGTGTTAGACCTAAAATTCGAGTTGCAGAAGGTTAATTGTGGTCACGCTGCGGTAATACATACTGAATCTATCAGACCATACCATAACTACAATATTGGACTTTAGCAGTATTGACAATTAATAATTCTCAGTTTGTCCGAATAAACATTCTAACAGTGGTAGAGGCCGCAACAAAATCTATTGCACGAATGGGCCGGCTCGACCGGTGAAATACCACGACCTCACCTTTTTCCTCTCTGCCTTCATCAGTCAAGGATATTTCCCTCTTCCCGTTAACCCCCTCCCCGTCCAATCCTCTTCCCGTTCCCATCCTATCCTTACTAAGAAAGGGTGGGAAAGTGAAGAGGACTTAAATAAGGCCTCCGGCACCTCACTCATCAGACGAAACGCTGAGTACTTCTATTTCACGCCTGTTTTCTGTGAGGTCGTGGTATTTCACTGGTCGAGCTGGCCCATTCGGCAACAGATGTTGTTATGTTATGGGCTCTACCACTCTTAAAATTAATTGGAGCATTAAATGAATATAGAAGGAGGGATAATTCAAAATAAATGTTACCTTTAAAATCGGCGGCATTGACTGCGACTCCGGACTGCAACAATACTTGAACGACTGACGCGTGGCCCTTGCGACAGGCCCAGTGGATTGGTCTAGGGCCCTACAACAATAATTCAAAAACCTAGTAAATTTTTAATATTATGGTTAAGAAATGTGCGAAAATTTATCTCGGAAGAAAGAAAAGAAAAAAAAGGGAACCTGTGTATCTGATCATCTCTAGGCTAGAATGCCTAAATAAAATGACTATAAAGACATTATCATAATTGTTGGCGCCTGTACGAACCTCCATCGCAATTATACATGGAAGAATGTGGACATATCAGGCGGCGTCTTAATCGGTCGACTCAATCCCCACTTCATATACGTCATTTAACTTACATCTATCTAATATTACCGTGGGTTTACATTTACATTTCCGAAAACATTCACCAAAAAATATACTGTCATTTCAGTTTTTTCAAAAGAAAGAAAGCTTGCATCGCGACATGATTTTACGCCAGTGAAAACCCACGGTTATACAGCTTCTCACTACAACGCGCTCTCACTTGCTTTTATATTAATCTCAACCAAACCCAAGCTAAGAACCAATGCATTTCTGACCAAATCGAGACAATAATGAAAGAAGGTATTTTACCTGTGTGCCTAAACAGGAGAGGTCTATGGGCGCGCCGCTCTCGACCAGGTACCGCATGACGGCGACGCTGCCGTCGAGCGCAGCCCAGTGAGCGGGCGTGTAGCCATGCTGGTCTCGCGCGCTCAGCACCTCCACGCCGAGCTTCTCCACCACGTTCTCTATCTCCGATACTTCCCTTTAAGGATATATTTGCATGATTTCATAATAATAATTGAATACTGACTTAACTAGTTATGGTATTTGGTCTACTCATCAAAGGACGACAGACCAAGATTAAAAACGGACATTTAATATTTTCAAATCCTCCCACAAATATTTTTTCCACGGAGAATCGAAACTAACCGCGAAGAACTAGGAGTTGTAATCATTAAGCTGAGAGGTCGTCTGACAACATGCCTTCTCTACTATTGTGTATAGAATTATGCATTCAAACATTTACCCCGATCGTACAGCCTCGAAGATAAGCTGATGTAAATCAGAGAGGTGGGTGAAGTTGGTGGTGATCCTCGGCGGCGCAGCTGGGGCGTCGGGAGAGAGCGGGGAGCACGGGGGAAGGGCCTCCTCGACCGCCATGTTGCAAGGGGGCGGCTGCGGGAGCGCCCACACGCCCCGCGCCGCCCCCGGACTAGGATAAACCTGAAACATTGTAAACAAACACGTCCTGTAAAGTAACCTTTAACTGCAGGTCTATGTAGCGATTCATAGGGATGCCTACATCTAGTTGGACCCGGCCGATGACTGAAACGTCAACTCAACACTTGACATCAGATGGCCTCTTATTCCATAAACATTTTGTAAGTGGTGTTGAATCTTACTGAGCTTCCTATAAATCATAGGTTTTTTCCGAATAAACCGCATTCATTTTATTTTCCTAAACTAAATTTGCATGAGTAGGAAAACTTAAAATGTGGGTACAATGAATGAAAAACATGATAAGCAGGTACACATAAGTGTGACTGCTGTCACTGTAGAAGTCTTGAACTGAATCCCGGACGTCCCTGTATAAGTCGTTCTTAAGCTATAAGGGTCTTTACTCGTTATTTTTATCAATGTATTCTCTGTTAAAAATGTGTTTAGATATTTTGTTTCAAATCAATAACTACTATATGTACGTTTACCGTTATAATATCCTTTTATTCATGTCCTAGTTGGTATTGGTAAGTCTCATCTTTTTGTAACACATTTATATGTAGATACCATTTAGCAGTGGTAGAGGCCGCAACATCTGTTGCACGAAGCGTCCGGCTCGACCGATGAAATACCACGACCTCACAGAAGACAGGTGTGAAGTAGAAGTATGCTTCAGCGTTTAGTCTGATGAGTTAGGCGCCGGAGGCCCAATTTCGGTTCTCTTCCCTTTCCCGTAATTTCATTTAAGGATCTTATGGGAACGGGAAGAGGATTGGTCTGGGAGGGGATTGGATAAATAGGGAAAAAGAAATATCGTTTTTGTCTATCGCTTTTGTCCATTTAATGTAGGCAACGTATCTGCAAAACATATGCTTGTTGTGGATATCTATGGGTAGCCGTCACTTAACATCAGGTGATTCGCTTTCATTTATTTTTCTTGTATTCTATTTTGAATTTTATTGTTAAGGTACAAAGGTTTATTTTTGTGTTATTGTCAGAGATGATGTATTCTTGTTGCAGCTATAACAATAAATACTAAATTTCTAAAATAATAAAAATATTTATGGGAGCCCCATACAACAGACATGATTTTTTATAGATAATGGTGCCGAACCCCCTAGTGCGCGAGTCCGACTCGCACTTGGCCAGTTTTTAATATGTGCATTCGGCAACGTATGTACATAGGTAAGGGTATATAAGATTACATTCCACTTGTATGTATTATATCTATGGCATATTATTGGCGGCAATGCCGCACTGCGGTTAAACAGCTGCATGACGACGTGTTTTATATCCGTTTACATTAAAGCGAACCAAATTGTTTTTTGTGTCTTTAATGCTGTAAATAACATAAATAAATTCTTTTTGTCCTAATTGGTGCTAACATACCAATCGTTATTGATGCGTCGACGCTAAGAAGACAATTTTATTAGCACGGGTGTTGTTACTATCGATTTTACCCATTTCCCACTTGTGCGATTTCGGCAGAATAGGACTGTAGTCAATACTGTAATAGGTTTTGGCTACAGTTTTTGTGGCCGGCCGCCTGCCTGACGCCAACCCTCTTAGGGATGTCGATTTTATATAGTAGTAATAAATAATGAAATAAAAGATAATATTGGTCCAATTTACGCATGTCCGTCGTCTATATCTAATCCGGGAGAATACTCCGCTCCAACATTTAGTGTGGGCGTAGGAAGGGACCGTTAGAAATTGCGACTAATACGATAAAGCGACCACAAGGACATCAGGAATAAAATAAAGAGACCGCATATGGACGTTCGTATAGCATATATGTTTGTATAGACATGTATGTAAAGTGAAAAGAAAAATGTGGGTGATGCATGTTGCAAAATTTAACGTATGTTATATGGGCAGGACAACATCTAAGGGGTTCTACTAGTGCTTTATAATTCTCTAACTAACTTTATAATGCTACAGATTCTAGATCGATTGGGAACCCCAATTTCTTATTTAAAACATGTCGGAAAAGTGAGTCGGGCAAGTCGGGGTGATCATACATATGGCTTTCTATTAGGTCCTGGTATTTTATCATTCTAGCAGATCTACTCATAGAACCGCTACAACTGCGAGACTAGTTTAATCAAGCATTCGGAGTGTTATAATTATTACCAATAGGTGAACAATACCTTGCTATTCACGGCGAGGCCGACGCCGCCCGCCGTCGAAACCGAATTCTCTCCGTCCGCCACGGCCACTGCACCTTCACAACGAACACCGAAAATTCCTCTAGACCTATTGCATTGAATTTAACACACAAATATTTTATAAGCTACGGAGAAATACGTCCACTTGCAGCGGTAAACAAGCGCCACTGCCTTCCATTGATTCTAAACTCTGTGAGCATGCGCCGTCCTTGTCCCGTGACGCGCTTTATTCAAAAATATTAGAAAACTAGTGAGAACTACTGAACCGATTTGAATGAATTTTTGTGTATGTGTTCAAGTAGATTCGAGGATGGTTTAGATTCACAAAACAACCCAGCAGATGGCGCTGCAATCTATATTTGTAAGTTCCATATAGACTCCGAAATGTAGAGGACCGATTTCGATGTAATATTCTGGAAATTGTCAGATTGCCCTAGAGGGGGGATGAATGATGATGATCCTGTGAATTTTCGTAGCGATTGGGTTAACATAATTACCCCGTGCGAAGGCGGGGTGGCGATATATATCTAGATATCTGTTTGTCTTGCAGTGTTTCTCAAGAAGAGTATCCGGATTGTGATGTAGTCGTGAATCATGCATGTTAAGTCTGACTGACTTTCAACGTAACTTAGATCGATACTTAAAAGCGTAAATCTTCGGAGGGGTTTTATACGCTATACGCGTGTTTGTATGTATACTCGTATTACCAGATAAGTTCTTCTGTACTCTCAGTTCGCTTAGTATGAATCTCCAAATTAGTAAAAGGGCCTTCCAAAGAGATCATCAGTACAGTGTACGTCTTGGTGGTCGAAACCATCACATGACGCCAGTATTTTCAATACCGTTTCTAAATAGTTCGCTTGATCCCATTCTTTGTAACTTGTCATCAATCAAACATGGTAGGCTACGAATGGTATAAACTTTTCATGTTATTATTACGAAATTGTGATTAATAAAATGGTGATATACATCAGTTATTGCAACATACTGCAATTTGTACTGTATTATTGATCTACTCATGTCATGTGGAAGCGAACGCGAATTTAACATTCAACTCAACATTGCAAAAGATATGGAAATGTGATACGTGTATTATACAAAGCAGTGCTAAAGGATTTATATTACAGATTAATGGAATGCAATTAGAAAGATCATTTCATGATAATATACTAGAAGATATGAGCTATGTCGCGTTCGTGTATGAAATTACATGACGTGTTAAGAATGAGTCACTTTCTACGAGAATCATAAGTGCGGTAATTGATACAAGTACGTGTGGCAACGGTTAAATAATTGCCTCTACTACCTCATGAGATAGTTCTTACATTGCGCCCTGATTTAGCAGAAGTGTGTGTTAAGTGATAGTGGATTACAAACGCCTGGTTGAACGCTTTGTAGTAAGTTCGGAAGTACACCGCTAAATTCACCCCTACCCACTTGTGCTATCTGCAAAAAGACGTTTTATAGCTACTTCCTTTAAGAGGAAAGGGAAGTGGGAAGAGGACTGAAATTATTGGGTGAAATTAGGAGACCTCCTATTTCACGTCTGTTTTTTGTGAGGTCGTGGTATTTCACCGGTCGAGCCGGCCCATTCGTGTAACAGATGTTGTTGTTGCGGGCTCTACCACTGTTTAACCTGCAGACAATCGAAACCTCTTATCAAAAATCAAACGCTTAGTCTAGTTACTATAACATTGTATTGTTGATAGGTATTGTTTACTCACTATTGTTTATTTGGTGTTGAAACTATGATCGCGTGCAATGCATTATACGTCGGATGTAACTTATTTCCAATATAATTATTGTGAAACTTACTTTTGTGCGGTTTTCTTGGCTCGCACAGCCGTGTTGTGGTATGATCTGTCGCCAACGGTATTTCCAAACCAATACGACTTAGGGTCCTTCAAGAAGCAAGCGTAGTCCTTCCTTAAAGGCCGGCAACGCGTCTGCAGTTCCTCTCGTGTTGCGGATGTTCATGGGCGTCGGTGATCACTGATGTTACGCGACCCGCTGCTCGTTTGACCGTCATGCTATATTTTCTTTCAATATATCATGTTGAGTGTATTACATAACTCATAAAATTAAACGAGAAAAAAATTATTCCAATAATGGTTTCCTAATTGGAATGATTGCTATTACAGTAGTTGTGCAAAAAGGAAGTAATTAAGTCGATGTAGCAATTGTCACATCCCTAAATATTGCAGCAAATGTTCAGTAAGAAAAGTAATTAAAATTCTAGTTTTACGCTACATAATTCAAATATAAACCGCATTTTGGTACATTATTTGGACCAGAGATAAAACAGGTCAAGGAGTCAGAAATGTTGTGAGTGCTCGTTAGATACGAGACGTCTTGAATTCTTCGTTTACGTACTGCACGCTCAATAAATGCTATTGTACTTAATGCCAGTGAATGAAGCTAATGATTTATTAGACGATAGCAAACTGATACTCTAACCCAGTTGTCGCGCTATCTCATCATGTAGTTTCATCATTATATTTCGAATTAGGTTGCCTCTTATGATATAAAACCAGACTGTAAGCTGTATCGAAATATGTATTTCAAAAGTACAAAACTAGCCCGCTTTTACTCACATTAAAGGTAATTTCAAGCCTTCGCCATAGGTTATTTGGATGTACAGGCTAAAACTTACATCATTCTAGATAACTGGAACCCGTGACTTTATCCGGTGTTAGATATTACAGTTGGAGTCAGGACTATCCCAGAAAAATCTAGCAATGATAATAATTACTCACGCATAAAAATATATATGTTATATTTCAGAAAAACTAAAAGTATTGGATCACACTACATTTATATAAGCTGTTTCTATCAAAAATCGTAATACTTATATTTGATTACCTCTGATAATTGGTCCGTCTTTTCATCCAATTTACAAGAATAGGTTACAGCGGTGGATCCAGGAATGAGATTGGGAGAAGGGGGGTTTGGCCCTCCTAAGGGTAGATTTTACGAAGTAAAAATTCTGTGAATTTTGATAATGTTGGGTGGCTTGAGTCTTCGCCGAAGCTACACCATCTCTCACGGCCATGTGACTTGTATACTTGTGTACTTTATATTTTAGCTTATTCAGTGACATTAACATTTGTTACTTGTAAATAATTATCCAAAAACATAGGAAGTACATGTTTTTTATTTAAATGTTTGCTTTTGGTTGTTAGTGACAATAAACCATATTAAAAATGATCTGATGAACAGTTTTTATTGTGAACAGATATAGTTAATTCTGTTGTGTATAATAACTGGCTGTGGACTTAGCTCTGCATTGTCATCTGGCATCCTAAGACCGTGTTTTTCCGGAAGATTACTTTAATATTCGGTATCGCGTTATGTCACAGAAATTTTAGGTTCCAGCAAAATCAGTACAGCCCACAAGATAGCTCTCCAAAATTATTATTTTATTTGGGATTTTACGACAGATTCATCTATATGGATAAATTAAAAATAAAAACCGCATCTAAATACAAAGTGTCATCCAAATTCTTAAAACTGTTTCCGAGATAGAAGAATTGCTTACTTGATGTAGTAGGATGAAGGTCAAAATTAAACTTCACATATTTTTAAGTAACCAAAGGTAGCAATTGATTTCTGTTTCTCAAGAAGCTAACTCTTAAAAAATTGTTTTGCATCTCATGTTCGAAATTCTATTTACGTGAATAACTTTGTCACAAAGATAAATAAACTCCAAAAGAAGCTGGCTGGTTCGAATTATAAAAAACATCAATTGAAAATTTATAAAAATCATTTTTAATGATTATAAATTGATAAATGTTAGTGACAATATACCATAAAATTATTGCTTATTCAAAGTATTAATAAATAATTATACACATTTTGGACATCAAGGAAAAAAAATTACATAGTGCATCAGAAACTCAAAACAAAATTTTCAATATTTCCTGTTGTATTTGCTTCATTCATGATTGAATTTAATTTGGACACATAGATGTGTAAGAAAAAAAGCAAAAGTTAAGCATCTCTTTTTAGTTATAAAAATATAGAAATAAAATAGTAGTCATTTTCAAATACATGCCTATTTATAAGATATAAGATATATGCAGGATTAATATGTAATGAATACTTTAAATTTTACTATTAAAATTTACTAGGGTGCAAGTCAAAGTAAACTAAAAACTGGAGCTATATGTAATTAAATATAGGCAGTGTGTTATAATAAAAACATCTGCACATTCAAATAGTTCACCGGTATCTATGATGTCACTCTTAGATGAACACATACCTTATGAGCTATTTGAATCAAACAAACTGTGACTGACTTAATTTATTACCCAATGTATAAAATACCCCACATAGAAGATGTAGACAACCAATACAAAGACACTTTAAAATTGTGAAAATGAACTTTAATTCAGCAAATTTTATACTAAATGTATAAATATGATATAATCTAGATTTCCTTTTCACTACCTAAATAGACATTGTGTTATAAAAAGTGTACAACTAAATCTAATAGCTGATTAAACATCTCATTGTGGCTTAAATTAATTAGATCTTGTAGAAGCACATTCTTTATAAAGGTTTATTATACTTAAATAATAAAAATAATCAAAGCACATAGCTCACAACTGGTGTTGAAGTCCAAATAACATACATCATTACAAATCTTAAAATCCTAGTAAACTTGAAACATTTAACGAGCAAACTGAATAAATTATTATTCACAATAAGAAACAAACTTAACAATGTTGATAGCTCAAAGTAATATAATATTTTAAACAACAGTCAACAGACTTCACAAACAGTTAGTGCACTCCAAACTATTTCATTTTGTATCAACTAATGCCAATCAATGGTAAAGAATTCATTCATTTTGTCTATTTATAACTGTATTGATATTGTGAATTGTATAAGGCCACAAATGACTACATTATCTCTTTTGTGTTTTGAAACTAATGGATAGAGGTTGTCCGTGGAGGACATACCCGTTCAAGCTCTGTATTGCCATGGCCGCCTGATCATAATTTCTCATAGTTACAAAACCAAATCCTTTGCTTTTATTAGTTTGATGGTCCTTAATTATTTTAACAGATACAATAGCACCATATGGACCAAATAATTGCCATAAAGTCAATTCTTCTACTTCAGGAGCAATATTATAAATATAAATAGACCATGTACTTGGGGAGTTATGGTCTCCTAAGGCGCTCATGTGATTAATCCAATGATAAGGCTTCACCAATGGGTTTTTAGTAAAATTATTGTTATTATTTTTATATTTATTTGGATTACTCTTATTAGCATACTTAACAGTTAATGGATGAATAAATCCAGGTGGTGTTGTGGCATGGATATTCTGGATGGCTCTCTCAGCCTCATATTGGTGTTCATACAATACAAAAGCTATGCCGGCGGCAATACGAGAATTGACTATTTTACCAAATTGTGCGAAAAGTCCATGTAAATCCTGCAAGGTCAGTTCATTAGGTAAATTACATACATAGAGGTTCCAATCTGCTTCCGGTTTCGATGGTGGTTTTAACTCTGGATTGAGCAGCGCATGCGACACCTTCAGAGTTTTGTTCTGCATCAGTAAACCATTAAAAGCCTTTCGAGCCTTAACTGCATCTTCAGGAGAAGTATACTCGACGAAACCATACCCTCTGTTCGCTATCAATTTACAACTTTCTAATTTACCCATGGTTGAAAAAAGTGAGAACATCATATCCTGGGTCATAATTTCAGGAATGTAATTGACGATAAGCTTCGTTGGTGATTCGTCAGGGCCATATTCGTTATTTCCATGACAATTACCGTCTTGACACGATTCCGACATTTTTTAATTGTTGTCGCCGAATGACATTTGGCTTAAGCATTGCCACTTTCTGCATTACATTCCGAAATAAGCGTTAACACTTGCCGTGTTTTTTTTTAAAGTTGTCATAAACAGTAAATTAAAAACGAAAGTTAAGTTCAGATATATAAAATAATGGGATTATTGACAACTATAATTTCTTCAAGCCTGCCATATTTCTTTTAATAATTTTTATTTTACCATCTGGGAACGCGAAAAGAACATTTGATACTTGGTCACTAAACACTAGGCTATCTAGAATATAGTATTTATGTACGTTTATATCAAATCGCCTCATTATGATGATCTGTAGCTAGTCAATAGTATTTATTATAAGGGTTATAATTATATTATTTTCGCAAGGGCCATATATATCTGACAGCACAATTGGTATAATTATGTTGTCTATTATTATATTTTAGGCTATTAGGTACATTTTGCAGTTAATGAAAGTCCTGTGCACATGTAAAATGTATAACAGTTTAGTAATGGTTAACATATAAAATAACGATAAACACGACTGACGGTACCCCTTTCCCACTCCGAGAACTTTACGAATCAGCTGGCACCTCACTCTTTAAAAAGTCAAGTCGTTTAGGCTGCAGGTGGTCACAATGGAGCGGACATACATACATACGTACTCACCCGCAAGTCAGTCGGGCAAAAACGATGGATAAGTTGTAATTTCAAATGAAGGAAATCTTTACTCCTTGATTGAATCTCTTGAAAACATTTTGATTTTCTAGGTGTTGGATGTCTTGCTTAGTTTTGTAAATTATAAAATTATGCAATGCTGTCATAAAATTTATTGCCTTAAACATTTAGTACATAAAAACGCTATTTTTTGGTAATTTAAATATACACATTTAATTCCACGGCGTTGATTTTCTGTACGTTTTGTCCATTCATACATAAGTAGATATTTTTTTAAATTTGTAAGGTCGAAAATACGCAAGCGTGAGTCAGAGATACGTTATCGCGGTTTTAAAGTTTTTTTAAATTACATACTTTCTATACTAAAAATATTTTGTTTTATGTCATATAGTAAAGCGAATATTTTAACAAACTTGTCACCTTAACAACTTACCAATTATTTATTTAAGAATAACATAAGCTGGCCTGAATAAACATAGCTTTAGTGAAAATAATACGCAGAAAATATTTTTATGAACTATCTTATTATGTATGAAAGGTATTGATATATGGATTGTTATACAATAATATGTACAACTCACATAGAGTTGAAAATACATGAAACGTTAAATTTCAAATGCACAGATAATATTTAATGTCTATTGTTGAAAATATAACTATAAATGTTCGTTTTAAATAAATTTGTAACTTTAACAGATAAATGTGAGATTACATTATGTCATACCTTATGTAACTGGTACAACATTAAAGGTACTTTAGTAAATTAATGGCGTCACTTGGCTAAAACTACGACTAACTTCGAACAACGCGTGAATTATCTTATATGGAAAGATTTTTTTGTTCGTCTTGTTTTAAGGTATCATTTTGCTTAATGAGCATATTAAAACATTTAAATTTAACTAAACTAAGTACAAGAGCGAATATATATAGAAGTTTATAACAATAAATATACTTTTTGTTTTTTAATCATTTAAAAGCTATAAAACACTTTTCTTTAACCTGGTTTTCATATTTCCTTTAAATCGTTTATATTTGTGATTTTTGACAGCATTTTAGACTAGACGGGTTTATACCTGTTCTTGTAACCCTACTTATTTAAGTGTATGCAGTTAAGCGGAGATATAATTTATTAGAACTGTTGAACTTCTCTCATGTGAAAGGCAAAAACGCATTTTCCATTACCCGTAAACCATCATTACATATGTAAAATAAAACAAGGAATGCACCTCACACTGTTACTCGTATTGTTAAGGCTAAGCGTTACCTTCCTACCCATAATAACTTTTTTTAGTATTTTATGAATTGTCTGGATGATTAGTATCGTACAAGGTTCACAATGTCTGTCGCGCGCGGCTACGCCGCAGCGTAGTACCCAACTCTCAGTACGTTCATGCATTACAAAATCTGCTCTGCCCTTTGCTGTATGGAAGTGCGTCACCTGCGACTCGGCATACGCTTAACCTAATTGTGCTATTAATTAGTGTGTCAGAACATACATAAGCGTAGTCCAAGTGTAGTCTATTGAATTCGTCGATCAAAAGCTTTTCAAGCATTCAAGATAACATAAAAATTATCGTTATTAAAAATTGATCACATATAGTAGCGTAAATAAAAATTATCATATCACAGTATTTGCCGTTACTTACATAAAAATATAAACAGAAATATGGCTATAAAAATAAAATAAAATCTTTAAATATTCACTTTGGATGAGAACTAGTACATTTTGTTGCGAAGCGTCATTAATATATTGATTATTAGAATTCAGTTAAATATTTGACTAATAATTTCATATTATTAAATTAATAATACTTTATAGGATCTCCTAAATAATACATCTGTATATGAGTACATATTGAATCTACACCTACCAGCTATACGTAAAATCTCAATTATAAACTAAATAAAATTATTGTCGTCGTAACGTTTATCCAAGTCTTCGGTTGGAGAACTTCTTTGTCATGTTTAGTTCCGGTATAACCTCATGGGGTTTGTAAAATATTATCTATGCTTGCATAGGTGCCAAAAGCAAAACCAGATACACCAAATACAATGATTAGTACATCTTTCCATAGCTTCCAGTCGTCTTTACCCAGCCGGTCCGGCCAAAAGGTTATGATCTCGATGAACGGCGGGAAAATTATTGCCAGCGCAGAACTGCTAAAGGCGCCCACTAAGGAGATGATTCCACTCAGATTGGGAATTATTGCCGCCAATACAACTGTAACAACAAAAATCATTGATAATGTTCGCTAAGAATATGTATGCTTCTGGTTTAAGGCGTGAATGATTCACAGACTCGGTTAATCGCTTTCTATGTTGCGTGCAAGAAATTTTGTCTCCTAGGTATCATAGGTAGGTAATATATGTATGTTTATCGGTTGTTAGGTTGAGGGGGACTTTGAAGTCTTCAAGTCAATCTACAATTACTCCCCATGATATCTGTTTGCCGTCTGCCCCGGAGATGAAGGTAGCGCGATAGCCGATAACAGACTAATGCTATTCGATCTGGCGGGGTATGATAGCATTGTGTGGAGGCGGCGGTAAGAAGAACCGTAAAGGCACTCTCGACCAGAACACTTCATCTAGCTTTCCTACATTCGTGGTGGTCTTCTGCTCCGATGGACACGCAAGCACATCCACTTATGGACTATAATATGTCACGCGCATCCGATCGCTTCTGCTCAACGGTTTCCGGAAAATCAAAGTAATAAGTCGATGAATCGACATAGAGAGATGTGGTTATGGCGTAAGCTGGGCTTTGTGTGAGGTCCGCACAAAGGCGGCATAAGGAGAGTGATTGCTTTCGCACTGCAATGGGTCGACAGTGTGTTTCGGCAGCTCCCTACGTGGTGAAGTAGCTCTATTTAGAGCAGCACTTCTCTAAAAAGGTATCCCAAAAAACTTCACGAGAGGTAGCAACCACGTCTGCCTACACATCCGTCGTATAATGTTTTTAGAATTTCTTCTACGTAAGATAATTACTTCGAGTAGCCTATATTACATTTACCAAACCAAGTTTCATTAAAATCTTCCATTAGTAAAAGCTTTAGGCATAAAGAAAAAAAAAGTGTGTTGAACAGAGTCACTTTCGTATTTATTAGTATATGAATGTCCAAATAAACTTGTGGTGGTTTGGACGACATGTTAAACATCTAATAGGAGGTCGACATCTCCAAATGAGTGCTTGAGTTCAGTAAAAAAAACAGAATTTTCTTGGTACATCAACAGGTCCAACCTTAATCGGGTTTAGAACGTTACGAGCTCAATGACCTGACTCTGATTAGGCCTCCGTAAAAATATAAAAAAAATGTTGCCCAGTACTTTTGAGACATTTGAGTTAGACATATCCCGTTAGTCAAGTAATTTTAATAGACATTAATTGTTCAAGCCGGAACGTAATCGCTGCTATGATATTTACTGCGAGGTGACGGCCTATGTGCAATTGAGTACCTGTCACCGTGAAAGTAGACCGAAACGCTCCTCAATTTGTTACATGGGCTACTAGTGAACCTTTTTTTTCGATTGAGCTAGATTTCAAAAGATTATCCAATTGTAAAGATTGGCTTCAAAGATATTCTAATACAAAAACATAGCCGATAATTATGTCATTACCGGTCGAAAAGTGAAGACTTGTAAGCTTCATGTGTTATGTGTCTACATTTTACACTGTGACAAACAATAGTCCTCATTTTTATTATTTAAATTACGCTAAACTTTTTACTCCTTACATTCGTTGTGCGAATATTACTGACCCTGTCTTTATTACAATTTTGACAGGCGATTTTGTATGCGTATAACATAATAAGTATAAATATATTACGATGGTACGTATTACTATGCTAACGCATACGTTTTGCAGCTGTGGGCAGCCATTGTGAGAAGAGGCCTTGACTTAAATGCCAGTCAAAATCAATACCAGTGACGCCACCTTCCATTAAAATGTATTCTTCGTCTCTCTCCACTATGATTATAAAACTCTACAAATGTTGTATTTACGCCTTGTTTGTGCATTATATAATATGCAATTGTATACAGATAATATTGGAAATCACATAAGTCTCTAAATACATTTGGGCTAAGCAGAGATAGCAACAGTTAATTGCTTTTTACCGATGTAATTCTAAACGTGACAAGATGTGCGCCTATCGATTATCGCATAACGGATTCTAATTTTATTTAGCCTTTTTAGAGTAATATATGAATTTGAAATACGGTATATATGTAATCAAACCGTAAAAGAGTAATTTAATCTTTGCCGTCAGATTGCAAGTATGAATCTTAATTCTTAATATATATATATATATATATATATATATATATATATATATATATATATATATATAAGGTGGAGATCGGATCAGCGTAATTACGCCACCCGGGCGCGCTAGATTTATAAACGAAAATGTTTTATGATACGCGGAAATAGTGTTATCGGCGTGACATGAATCAGTAATTAAATGGCATTTGATAAGAGCGTCATTGTCATCTGCGGACAGCGACGGGGCAGGCAGATTAGCTAATTGCCCGATACGCCCCCGACCACGATACTATAGGTGATGTTTTACCATTATTACTTCAACTTTCATCGCTGCTGCAAATGTTGCTGCCACTTTGCTGGGTTTTCTTTTATTGCTTTTAATTATACAATTATTGACAATATATTATCGAAAAATACAATTGATAGTAAAATATCATCTAACAATAATGTTTCAACCCCCGTATTTTTTACACCTTTACAACGATCCAAATGCTGGTTGCATTATGATACATGGAAAAATCGAGGCTACAACCACCCACAATCACAATCCCTTTGATTTCTATTTTTGGCTAAAAAGTCAAATATAGGGACGCGCAGGGCTATTTAATAATATTCAATAGATAAGGAAGCTGTCAATCGGTTTACTTGATTAATTAGCACTGCAAGGAATTGCTGCTACTGTCTCTACCGTTGTTAAGGTTTCCATCGGAGACAAATTTATAATTTAAATTTCGAACGGCGCGTCAAAATCCAAATTTTGGACGGCAAGTCAAAAATTCAGATTTCATTTATTTATTCTTCGGTTGGATCAGCCGGCGATTGACGCATCAATGTGAACGTTCAAATAAAATATGCTATCCAATGTAATTTAAATTGATTTTGTTCTGTCCCTTCTCTTAGTAGTCATAAGGCCTCGTATTGTTTGTATTTATTTTACTTTTATTTTTTTAAAAAAAGAATTACCTATCAACGATAAAAAATATAATAAAAATGTATGTAAATGTCTAATAGGTAACTACTAAATTTAAAAATTACACGTTCAGAAATAAGTAATCTGAATATAAACTTACTAAAATGTTTATCGAAAAGATTTATTAACATGTATTCAATGTAATTGATAATGCTGACTCGAAAGCAAAAGATAACCTCTTAAGTCAAGCTGATACACATTTAGGACAATTTACGAGTGCTGCGTGAGATTGATGTATCAATAGCAATTATTTAAGCGAAAATATTGACGAGGTCGGTGTAAACTAAAATATGTGGAAGAAAATGATCTGTACTGACGATGAAAATGTATGTTACAATAAAATATTTTAAATATACTAGCTCTGTAGCTGCCTTATGCTAAAGTAGTCAGAAAATAATTAAATTAGTCAGTTCAACTTGTTTCATGTGAATTTACAAGACCATTTTCGAGATGTCTATGAGAGAGCAATTTTTTTGTTTTAATATTTCAATCGTTGCAATAATTAATTCGTGACAGTTGTAGGAAAAAGAAATTACAATATCATGGACAAATTTGATGTTTCAGATATAAATTGAAGACAATAATGCGCAGTGGAGAGGATTCCTTTGGAGATCCCGGAACCATCTCACATCGCACTTGAGGGTGGCCGCCGAGGGGGCTTAGTGAGTAATATCCCATGTGATCTTTTCCTTAGAAAAGAGGATATCTTTAGAAGATTTCCGAACGATAAAAAAAAGTTTGAATGTAAAGTTTCCTGTAAATTATCTGTATTCTACATAGAACATTGTATCTTTCGATCACGCGTTTACTTTGTCGAGTAGAAATCTCTAAAAATACTTACATGTGATGAAAACCATAACTACTCTAGTTGCAGCTTCGCCATGTTTCAAGGCGGAATCCGAAGTTAACTTCGATTTAACATACGGCCATACAATATTCATGGGCACGTAGAACTGTAAGCCGAATGACAGGAAAATAGAAACGGCCATCACAGCTCGCACGCTTTGCGCCAACCTAAAAAAATAAATGGGAAATAAAGGCACAGATTATACAGACAGGGCTTCGTAATCCTTTTACAAATACGCATCGCGATTTTAACGTTATATGAAAATGATAATTACGGTTAAATTATTGTTTTAGAAATCGGGATAAAATTGACCAGTTGGATGATACACAGCACACAAGGACACAACATTTTTCAACGAATATTATGGTGGACTCATTTACGCCCACTCTTTATTACCTTTCACTCCAACCAACAAATTCTTAGCTTTTGGAGATCCACTGCGGAACCTATTAGTTCAAACTGAATTTTATCTGATAGCCGTGTGCGTGTGTTTGGTGACTTTAAGGGCTGACATTCTCTTTAAGTAGTATTTTTTTATTTTATTATAGAATTAGTAGTGTTCCAAATAAATAAACCCAAATATAGAACTTACAAATCGTCCGGAAGGTTTAACGTTATACTGCCATGTACATGATTTCCATACTTCAAGTATCCGAAAAATCCAATCGAAGCATAAAGCACGGCTACTATAACCATTCCAGTGTTTAGCACGCCGTTCCAACCACCGAAAGCCTCTGGTGTCTTCATATTATTTTCTAAAGGCAGAACCTGAAAAAAAACTTAACATATCAAAATTGCATTGGAAAAGAAATTAAAACCTAATTTAAATATAGTTTTTAATGTGACTTTAATATATGTATATTGATGGCAAGTATAAACCTGTCGCCTGAGTAAATTTTGGCTCGTTTATAAAAATAAAAATGTAGTCCATGCTAATTCTGGATAATGTAGCTTCTTTGATAGCTTTTTGATGAACTAGTTTCAGAGAGACATTTACCAATATAAAAAAACAAATTTTTCGTATTATTGATTAAAGTATTCTAATTAACTTTGTCACACAAAACTATTTAAATTAACATAATTCTTCAAAGCAAAAATTTACATATTTTTCAACCGCGCACGTATTTTATGTTAATCGGATTGATTTTTTTTTACCTACCACCATGGAATTTATTTATCTACTAACGAGTTATTCAAGTTTAGTTGTAAATTCCAAAATTTGAAGCGAATTTGGTTTGAAGGTTACATTAAGGTCGTCTTTAGATTTGAATGTATTTTGGATTTTTTTAAATACAGGTGGCTTATAAAGGTTAATAATAAAAGGCATAATATTATGTCTAGTTACTACTACATAATCTAAGCTACATAAATATAATAAGCAATATATCACATCACATAACTACACGCAAGCTAGCGCAAGTAACATAAGCAATGATAAACGCACACATTAGATACACTTGCGCGGATTTATAACTGTAAATACTAACTTACAAGTACAAATGTATGTTAAGCGTTTGCGTCCGAATGCGTGGTTTAAATTATTTTTAAACGATATTTAGGAGATGGACTGTCTTACGTGCGGATCAAAAGTAATTCTTACCTTAGTCTTAACTAAATAGTTAAATGAATAAATGGTGTTTTATCATGTACCTACAATGTATATAGCTTAAATACAGGGTGTTAAAGGGCAGAACTTGTATGAAATATAGTTGGGATAACTAATCTAACACATTTTGTTCCGTCTATTTAAATCTTATAATTTAAATCGAGTAGAAAAATTAGACTTCCGTCTTGATTTTCTGTAGTTACATAAAATCACTCATGCCTTGCTTACTATCGGAGTATGTGTGAAAGAGACCTTGCCTTATCGCCATACCAATCGGGCCCGACCACGAACATTAGTGATGTTTGCAAAGTAAAAAGCATAATTGAATAACAAACAGTGTAATATTAGAGTTAAACAATTCTCAACTTACCATTCCAATGCCCTCAAACGCAAAGATAGCGGTCCCAAAGTACAAAGGTAGCTGATGCCAGCTCGCGAACGCTTTCACGGTGCCAGTGTGCGGCAAGTTTTGCAGGATGTAGTAGAATGTTATCATCAAGCCCCAAGCTGTCATTATTGAAGCGATCAACGACACCGGGGTGAGATATTTTAAATTCTTCACCATAGCCAAGGCCAAGAAACAGGGAAAGAGCAGCACCAGGTACGTGTGCACGCTGAGCTTTATGTGGAAAATTTCCAACGTGTCTTGGAGATTAGTCGCAACAAACAAAAAGTACACACAACAAAATCCCAATTGTGTTATCACCAAAAATATATTCACTATATTCCTGAAACAAGCCAAACAAACATATAATACATGTAGATAAAATATTTATTGTCTCAAACTTCGTTTCACCCATTGTGACATCAGCTCATTAGGGAGTGATGTATGGTGACAGGAATTACCCCGCGTTATAAGTTAACGCCCTGATAAGTTACAGTTATCGGTAAATTATTATTGTATAATTTTCTATGGTTATCAATTGAGCGGAAAGTTTCATTGAATAATCGTGTGAAATTTTACATGATATATTAATTATATTCAGACCAATGCATATTATTAGTAAAAAGAGTTATTTTGTGTGTCTCGGAAACCGCTCTAACGATTTGAATCAAATTTTATTTTCCCTGCTCTTTTCCATTTTATGTGGGGTCAGTACGGTACGGCCGTAGTCGATATTGTAATCGGTTTTTGCTCTAGCTATCTACGGCCTGCCGCCGGCCATAATCATGTGCAATGTTAGTTCAAATAATTTACTAATAATAAGTATTTTAAACATTCGAATCGCGCTTTAAACTTGTTTCGACAAGTTTCACGACAATAGTCGAATGGTGGAATCGAACCCACAACCATGTTGTGTATGATTCTCAATCCGTACCCTTAACCATTGGGCTATTCGTACCCTTAACCATTTGGCTATTGGCGCTTCCCGCGTGGAAGTATGTAATAGGCTAATAAATAAGACATTTCACATATCTTTTCCAAAAAATGACGATCTTACAAAAGGTAATGCAAAAGAAGCTGGTGGCCCGGGTACTATTTTTTAAATATACAAACTCTTTGCCTTTTACTTTTATTGCAAGGGTTTAGTGCTCTATTAACATATGATAGAAAGACCCAGTGCACACATGGCCAAACTAATTTTGTCGGTCGCATATCGATAAAAAAAGTTCAGAGAACTGGACCAAGACTTGATTTTTTCCTAGGGGACTAGGGGATTTCGGTAACTGGGCGATTTGGACTTAACGAAAAAATAAAATAAAAGGGTCTAAAAGTTCGAAGAGGTAGAAACGAATACAGGCCATTGAGGAAAAGCAACTAGAAGGTTTGAGAAATCAAAGGAAGAGAATGTCTTCAAAATAAGATACTCTAGTGTGTTCTTACACGACGATCAGGTTGTACACCGAGTTACTCTATATTATATATATAATCTATTACTCAAAGAACTAACAAACAAAAAAAAAAAATCTACTGGTGCAGTCGTTATCTCGGTGAATTAATTACGTTCACAGCACAATCTAGTTTAGTCAACATCAATACAATTAATAAATAAACAGTTCAAACACAAACAACATATTTTCCACTCATTATTTAGGTTGTACAAAATCTTCCACAAACAATCATTTATCTTGAGTAACTATAAAAAGCGTGTGAATTGATTGAAACCTGCCTTTATTATACAACATCGATTTATATCGTATCAAATATTAATTTACTACCATTAAAATATCAATATTTTTATACTCTTGACGTTGCTAAGCGACTGGCTGGTCGTCAAGTCATTATCGGACAAGGGAGTTTCGATCCCAGTCGGCAAACTTTCATTTTATTTTTTACATGTAGAGATGGTACATAAAGCTGTTATATTAGGGAGACGCGTTTTAGTTAGCCACAATTTTGAAAATAAAAACACTTGCAGTCATAATGACTGCCGAAAGGAGTGAAAACTCAAAACAGGTGGGAAAGCGCAACAATCGTTTAAAAATAGATAGATAATTAATAATGAACAAAAATAAATCCTTATATGTTAAAAATTAATTTCAAAATTGAGTACTAGAAAAATAAATGAAAAAAAGTTCGTCGAAACCGTTCCAAATTCAAATAAGCATGTTGTTGACGTGTGTTGCTGACGCATGTTGTACACTCGAACCTATAAGATTTTTCACTACGAAATACCGTCTAACGTGGCTAAAAAAGCTTTTTTTACTAAAAAATAATCATAATGATTTCTTATATTTACGCGAATACTACACATTGAAATGAAACTAATTTTACGGCTTTTATCCAGTTTATCTTACGTTTTTGATTACCGACGTTTCGAGGAATTTACAGCACTCATGGTCACGGGGGGGACTGAGGTGTTAGACGTCCCGATGTCAAAAGTTGCTGGTGAAGTACCCACTTATTTTGAATTAATTACTTCTGTTCCGATCTATGCAGAATGAGCTCGCGCTGCTGTATGCTTGGTTTGAGATTTAATTTTATCCTTGTACCCAGACACCTCAGTCCCCCCGTGACCGTGAACGCTGTATAGTACTCGAAACGTCGGGAATCAAAAACGTACTTAAAATTGGTTTTATTTAAAAAAATCAGTTAAACCCGATAATAAGGTGGCCCCGTGTGGGAGGAGGAGGTTCGTTTTGCCAGAGCTATACCTTGACCTTCCTTGAGCCGTTCTGTTCGTGGCCGCCATTCCAGAGCCTTATGGTATCGGCCGTCAATGATTTTTGACCGAGACGGTGCGGGGGCCTCAGCTTTTAGTTTACACAATCATAAATATTGTTTTTAATCATTTTATGCACACAGAAAATTAACTAATAAATTTGCGTGTTTATGTGGTGAGGGCTAAGCCCGGCGCGTCGCGTAAATTATGAAAACCCATCGGAACTTGAACAAAATTAACGGACGGACTGTTTCGTAACAGTTGCGAAATAAAAAACTATGCAAGCAATTTTTTATTATTATTTCACTGCTCAATTAAACCCTTGTGACACTGCAGGTAATGAGACGCGCTTTCGATGCAGTGACACATATTTACTCAAATAAAATGTTTGTATAGGATTTTCTAAAAAACTTATAAGAAAATTTTCTTGTAAGTTTTTTAAATCTTGTCTGTCTGTTGTGGGTACTCTCCGAAACGGCTGGGCGGATTTAACAGATGGAGGTAATGTTGTAATGAATGTTAAAAAATTTAGATAGACTAACATAGTTTACTCACTAGTAAACTATGTTAGTCTACAGAAAATTGTAAATTATAAAATTATTCGAAAATTCAAAAAATACTTACTTCATTCTTTGAGAATGTGGTCGCAATGCTACTGGGCCCATGGCAAATGCGTCTTCCACTACTTCCGCAAAACTCATTGCTGGTCTTTGATTTCTTACACAAAGCTCATTAGCACACTGAACTAATATATGCATACAATGTGTGCAAATAGCTCCCATCAATAATGTACCGAAAACACCTGAATAAAAAAGATTAATTTTTATTTTATATATTACGCCCAAATATTAAAATACTAATTTGAGGGTCCTTTTTAATATTTTAGAGGATGTGTAATTTTGTCTTACTTAAATGGGACTTTACCTTATTAAACATACCATAATTTTAGTACGCTCATACACGTACTATCTTTCTTATTAATTTTAATACTATTTAATTTTACCTACCGAAAAATAAACCCGCATTTTTGAAGGCATCGGGCATTGCTAAAATACCAGTGCCAATATTCCCTTTAAGCAGATGAATCATCGTATCGAAGTTCGAGGTGGGATGTTCCAGGTGCCTTTCAGAAGCAGGATGGTACACATTTTTCACCTTTTCGTCCTTAGGCGTAAGAATAGGCCCAGTCGCTAATTCTACTGTTTGAATTTCGGTATTATCCAGGGGACTGTTAGGTCCAATGAGTAGTGGTTGCTTTTCGTCGTTCATTTTTATGGGCGTAAAAATCAATAAAAGAAACTCGTTACTTTGTACACCCTTATCACATCATAAAAATTTATCAACTTTCTAACAACAAGAATATAAAACTAATCACGCTCCGACAAATCGCAATCGACTGGATCTACTGACAGCTGACTGACTGTCAAAGAGTATAGTAATATTATATATAGGGGAAGTAAGCGACTAGCGACGCGTCAAGTCAAAGAGAAGAGAACCGAGCCGGGGTCACAGGTGATGGGTATGGGATATGTAATATTGGTATATCGATATTATAAATATGTATGAATTGCAATTATATACAACTAAGATAAAGAATTTTAATTAATAATATTAAATATTAAACGTTAATATGCTTGATCTTATAATTGTAATCAAGCTATAAGTACATAACACTACACCGTGTTACACTATTAAAATTACAATGTTGACTTAAGACGTCGTATGGTAGGTTAGTAGTTTCTTATTATTAGAAGGTTATAGGAAAAGAAGATAATTAGGAAATCTGCTAATTTTTGTATTATGCAATTTGATTATATATAATACTTTGATATTAGATTATTATATGTCTTTCATTATAGACTCAAAGATAAGAATAGAAATTGTACATTCTGACACCTGTCAAACTGAAAGTTAAGCGCGAGGCGAACTATATTATTTGTCTTGTCTGTGGTTCAGGAAAATACATATGACATATCATTACATATGTTAGTTAGAATAGTTAAGATTGCATCTGTAGATTTAATTAATAATTTAATAAATAATGTAGATATTTAACTTTGTCATGTATATATTTATATTTTCCTTGAGAAAAATTTCCATTATTGGATTTGACGACAACTTAAAAGTTAAATTCATGATTTGATTAAAAATCTTAAACCCATACCATCAGTACAAGGTTTTCTCATCAGGTGTTATCGTTTTCAATAAAATGGGCAATGCGGGAAGTAATCAACCCAAAGAATGGCATAAGGATAACATATCCAAACAACAAGATGCGCCGTCGTCACCTACTAAAGAAGGAGAAGCATTTACATTTGATAAAGGAACTGACGATGATCAAGGCGGTCGCGACGATGACACCAACATTGAAGACGGAGCACCATATTATACGAAAGCAGTTCCTGAAAGTAATGTGGAATATCAAGAATCAACGGATTTACCAAAAACACTAACCGACAGTAGTTATCTGGTTGACGACATCAAAGTTTTACCTACAGTATTTAAATGGGAAGGCGGAGGCAAGCAGGTACATTTTATATAGTTTTGCCAAAGAACTATAAGTGTATGAAGTCTTATAGCATGTATCTATTTTATGCAAAATTATTTTTATTGTTATCTGAAAAGTTTTTATGAAACAATTGTAAATAAATATGCGCTCACGCCCGTAACCCAGAGGGGGAGGCAGAGATCATGGATTTCCATTTGGTGCGATCCTGGTACAACTCTCTCGCTTCTTCCACATTCATACATCTATGCATGCATGCTCGTCGGTTATGGGTGCTCCTTATATCATCCTTTTTAGTAAGTCATTAAGCTGATAGATATAAGTTTTCCTAGGGTGTCCCCTACCAACACTGCCACTCACTTTTGCAACATAAATTTGTTTTGTTATTCTCTCTTCATTCATCCTTTCAACATGCCTGAACCACCGAAGCATACCTTTATTAATTCTAGTCACATCTACTTTTAAGCTACACTTTTCCCTTATAACGCTATGTTTAACCCTATCATTCAAAGTCAGGCCTAACATACTTCTTAAGGATCGCATCTCAACGGCATTAACTCTACTAGCATGCTTTTCCTGCCAAACCCAGCTCTAACTTTCATACATTAAAGTGGGGACTAATACAGCATTGTGTATTGCCAGATGAGCCTTCATAGACACATTCTGACTCCTCACTACTGTACCTATAGCCCCATTCATTTTATTTTCTGCACTCACTCATTGTTCATAATCTTTAACATGACTACCATCTCTACTAATATGCATATGTTTACACCCTAAATACACGAACTCTTCCACCTGTTCTACTACATTTCCATTAACCCTTATTTCAATTACTATCTTACTTTGTTCTCTTACAAACAATTGAATTTGTAAATGTTTAATGCCAATATTTGTTTTATGTTTCATAATATAGTTGTCTTTCAGGTTTACATTAGTGGCACTTTTACTGATTGGAAGACTATACCCATGGTGAAGTCTCATGGCGATTTTGTGACTATAATAGATTTACCGGAAGGAGAACATCAGTATAAGTATTTTGTTGATGGGGAATGGCGTCATGATCCCACCATGGTACAGTATTATTATATTATATTTGTTAATTTCCAACATTGTGCACATGTTATCTTATTACTTGGGTCTATTTATGTATTATTCCTGTGCAATTTTACATATTGAAGAGATCATTATATGATAATAATAATGAAGAGTCATAACACAAAATAAAAGAACCATAATCAATTGATAATGGTAATTTAACCATTACAAATATAGGCAGAGATTACACATTTCTATTTGCACAAGTGTGACTCACATTTTGCATTTAATCATTGATTTTTAACATGATCCTGCTAATTATTGGGTGTAATGCTGGCTGTATAAGCTGACTTCTAATACAGCAGTTTTGTAGTAATGTTAACATGGTAAAGTTATTGTTATCATTAACTCCATTTTCTGCCTAGAGGAATGATTCTGAATTAATCTCTAAGATCTTTTGCACAAATGGGCCGGCTTGACCGGTGAAATACCATGTCGCCACAGAAGACAGGCATGAAGTAGAAGTATTCTGTGTTTCGTCTGATGAGTGATGTGCTGGAGATCTAATTGTACTTCTCTTCCCCCTCCCTTTTTAATAAGGAAAGGATGGGAAGAGGAAGAGGATTTGACGGATGAGGAGGGGATGGACAGGGAATAAAAATGTCCTTATTTCTGTCCTATTCTTTGTCCATAAAGGTAGGCAACCCATCTGCAACTCATTACCCTAAGCCTAGTTGAAGATGCCTATTGGGTAGATCACTTAAGGTTGTTTGCCACCTTATTCTATAAAAAAAACATGAAAATTTGTATTTATTGTAAGTAAGACAAGTAGGTTAAACAACTCACTAATTTAAACCTTTTTGTTTACAGAAAGTTATAGATAATGGAATGGGTTCTAAAAATAATTTGGTAACGGTCAAATTGTCAGATTTTGAAGTATTTCAAGCATTAGCCAAAGATAGTGAGGGAATTCACAGTGGGGCACAAACTGAATACTCACAGGTATTTATTTTCTTTATAATTGTTCCGATATTTACAAACAATAAATTTTTCCAATATGCGCCAGATGTTGCAAATAGTTTTAATAAAAGTAGTAAAATTTTAAATGCAAATAGTTTTTAATGAAAGCTTTAAAATTCAAAATGTCATCAACATTAAAGTTTTCAAATAAAATAGCTGACTTCACTGATTTCAACTAATTTACACTAGTTTATCTATCATATTTGTTTCTATGTGAAATAATAATCTTTACATAGAATTAAACAAAGTTGCTTCCACTGTCTGTTCTGTTCCCTTAGATTTTAAAACTACGCAAAGGATTTTAATGTGGTTTCCATCAATAAAGAGAGTGATACAAGGGGGAAGGCAAAATGTATAATCATCCATATGATAGTAGAGAAAAGCAAAGATTTTTTAAGAATACACTACACTCATTCTAATTAAACTAATAAAAATGGTCATGTATAATTCCGTAATTGAAAAGTCATTAAGACAAGTACATATGTTAGTTACCTTAAGCATTTCATGCACATTAAGATGATCCCTCCAACATCGGAAAATAAAAGTTAAGTCTCGCGAAAATAAATTCAAGGGTGGGTCTCACATCAATGTAGGTCACCACTGTTTTCTTGATGTGACCACCCCCGCGCCACTCCTCTTGATGTCACCTACTGTGCCCCAACGCAATGTGGTTTCAATTAGTTCGACCCAGGTATAATCCACTCAACAACTAATATGAAGTTAATACAGTTTGCTTTAGTTACTTTACAAATCAAATTAATTAATTTGCAGTTTGCCGAGTCAGCTACATAATAATAAAATAACTATTTGTATTATATTCAAGGAAGAGTCTTTTAAATTTGAATATCTTTTCAAAGATTCTACAGTAATGTCTTCATCTTTTAAATATTGAAGTAATATATTACAGGTCAATTGCAGTAGTTGTTTGTGGGGCCCAGGGCTAAAAGTAAATGTGTTTAATTTCTACCAGTCTTATATATAAAAAAAAGATGACATTCATTTGGGCATCCTGTATGTCCATGGGCCCCTGGGCTGCAGTCCGAAAAGCCCTATGGTAGATTTGCTCCAGAGTATTGGAATTTACACATCATAGGCTGCCGAAGAGTCCCAGAGTTCTTGAGCAACATCCAACTGGATTCAGTTTTTTTTTATTAGAGCTATTGAGAGCTTCATCTACTAATTATTTTTTATCCATAATTAGAATTCTAAGAATTTATTTATGTAAAATTACTCTATTTATGAACACATAAATAAAATTATTTTACATTTTATAATAGAAAATGTGAAGTATTAAATAAAATCGGTTTAATTTTAACAAATGTGATTATACACAAGTAAAACTAAATCTTAGTAAAATTGATTGGCATTCGGTATTATCACAGGATGATGACGTCAACACAAACGTGAATTTATTTTACAAGCTACTTAAAGAAATCAGAAATACTCCCCTAGTTAAGAACAATAAGCATTCGTATCCTACGCGATTTAGCACTTCGCTAATCAAATGTCTATCTTAGAAAAATAAGTATCATAAACTTTTCAAAAGGTATGGGAATCCAAGAGACTACGATACGTTTGCAATATTACGATCGAGAAGCAAGTATTTACTTATATCTTGCCGTAAATCTTTTCTCACATCAACCGAAAAAAGTGTCAGAATCAACCTTAAGTATTTTTGGAAATATGTCAACCACCGCTAACCCTTAAATGTACCTCAGACAATGTGTTACGGCTCCCAATGATGATAACAATATATGTGAATTATTTAATCATACATAGGATTTAGCTCTGCTGATACACCTTCTCTTCTAGCCGACATTGAGATAAACACGAGACAATTAACGCGGTCGCAGATACCCTTTCCACTTTGAACTTTTAAAAATAATACTTCCTATTACAAGCCTTTTGTTAGAATGCGACGTCTTTACAATGGCTCATCACATGATCTAGATAGAGATCTTTAATCCTAAATATACCGTTTTTAGAAGAGCAGTCATCAATATATTAAGTTAACTTCTGTTTTTTTTAACTTTTTCCTGTTTTATTCTTATAATAGATAACGCAGGTGCACTTTAATGTCATTGGATTTGCACACGTTTTGTCATGCTGTGTACACACTCTTTGGTTTATGATCTACTTTTTAAGCATTGTCTCCTAATTAGATACATGTAAGCGATTGTAAACTGTTGTGTACCTAAATAAAAAAAATAAAAGAAATTACAAAATAATTTTGAATTGTACGAACAGTATTTGTAAAGAGAATTTCAAATATTATCGACAATTTATTTTAAAAAGATAAGTATTTCACATTCAAAATAAAAAGGTAATACCTATCTTTATGTCTAGTATTTACATTTTGAATATTTAAATTTTATATACAAATACAAAATGGTATTTCTAATATTCACATCTCTGCTTGTCCCTTCTTAAAGTTATAACACTCCAGTAATATATCTTTTTTTTTTAATTAATTATTTGACCCTCCATTGCATACCTGTTATAGATACGCTGCATTATTACTTTTAGTTCCAAGCTGATAATTGAACCTTTAAAAAATTACATCAGAAATATCTGAATTATTAGCTGCCAGCTTAAATTGTAGGATAAGATAATGGTGATGAATTCTATTCCTTGATATGAGAGAGAGAGTATTATTTTCAAATAAGTTGATTAAAATAAAAAGCTTACGAATGCTTGAAAATTTTAAAAAAAATCTAATATCAATCTTCTACAATGAATACTTATTAAAGTGTGCTTAAAATGGTCACTGGTGAATAATGAATGTAACCATTTTAATTCTAGTGAACACCAGTAACCATTTTAAACACAATGGTGTAAGTTTTCGTATTTTAATGTTTTATTTTAATTTCACCTATGAATTTGGTTTTGTTTCAGGAAATACCACAGTCCAAGCCTTGGGAAAAAGTAACAGGCCCTCCAATATTACCTCCTCATCTTTTACAAGTTATTTTGAATAAGGACACTCCACTTTCGGTAATTTGCTATTATATTATTTTAGAACAGATACGGCAGATTCATCATTAGACTCATAGATGGGATAAACCTTCTTTCATTAAAAAAATTTGATTTATGTGAACAAATAAACGACATTCTTCATACTTGGCGGCCATTACACCTTTTATATTTTCATCGGAAAATTTGTAATTTTGTGGAAATCATGAGATAAAGTGAAGTAAAATTGTATAATATGGATGGCTAATACTATAAAGGAAATGTGAGAAAAAGTTGTTACTTAAGTTTTAACTTATAAAACTTTGTTTACAAAAATCCCATTTTGTTGTGAAACAAGGTATAAAATAAACAACCTATTCTAGGAATATTAGAAAAGGACCCAGGTCCTTTTCTAATATTCTTGTTGAATGGAAATGGGCTCACCTTTCATCGCTATTGAACCTTGATTGGATTGAAAAATGGATAGTTATTTTTTTCTCTGTTTTGATAAGAATTAATACATACATATTTTTACTATGTACTAGCGACCCACCTTGGCTTTGCACGGGTAGCACTAATTATGTATATCCAATTTCTTCCAAATTCCATAGTACCACCCACTGGTCTAGTGTGAAGATAGCACTAATAGATAGATTTTATTGAAATTGGCGCAGATTTTTATATGAATAGATTGTTAGTTATATAATGTTGTTCTCATTTGTTTCAGTGTGAGCCTACATTGTTACCGGAACCCAATCATGTCATGTTAAATCATCTCTATGCACTATCTATTAAAGATGGCGTTATGGTATTGTCAGCAACACATCGTTATAGGAAGAAATATGTTACAACGCTGCTATATAAGCCAATATAAATGATACTTGTCATTATTAGTAGATTAGAAAAAAATGTATAGATATTTGTGCTTGGTGTAATGATGATTGGTTAATTTAATTATTAGTTTCCGACATATAATAACAAAGGCAGAAAGATTATAAAACCGTAAAAGGTGTGTGTAAGTGATGTATATAAACAAATAACATTGGCAATGTGTAAAACTATGCTATTGTAATATTACCTTCAATGTGATTATGTAAATTGTGTAGCAATAAGGTCTAGTAGTCTCGATGGAACTTTGCTACCTTTTATTTTGTAGAAGGTGGCAAACGAACATGCGGCTCATCTGATATCAAATGGCTGTGACCTATAGATATAGGCATCAACAAGACGGGAGGACAGAGGAGACAATCAGAAAAAATATTTCTCCTTTTCTTATTTATTCCTTTCGCCGTCAAATCCTTATTAGAAAAGGAAGGGAAGAGGAGTGGAAATAGTCCTCCGGAACCTCATTCATCAAACGAAACGCAGAATATTTCTACTTCACGCCTGTCTACTGGCGTCGTGGTAAATTAGTTGAGCCGGACCATTCAAGCATCAGATGTTATTGTTGGGGGCTAGGCCACTATTATATTTATGAGCCCACCATCCGTTATATCGGCACAAATGATCTTTGTTATTATATGTCTTATTTGTGCAATATAATGTTTGACATAAGTTATTGCAGTTTTTCAATAGAAAGTAGAAAATTGATAGATAACAATTAGTTTTTTAACTATATTTAATCTTATTAATTGAATGGATTTCAAGATGAAAATGATATTTAAAAGATAAGTAGTGAAAATTAAAAATAAAATATATACTTTTTTCTTTTATTTCATATCAAATGAAAAATTTGGAAGTAATAAGGTAAAGAAAACAAATTTAATAACCTTTGAACTGGAATAGACTGACTCACTATCCACATTCACCAAACTTATTAGGTCCAAAGTGAGACAGGGAGATTTTGAGACATTTTCTTAGTTCTTGCTAGAGCTTTTCTATAAATATCATTATATAAAACAATCTATATCTTAAATTGAATATATTATGTACATAAAGTACGATATCAGTATAAAACAAATGAACAAAAGGTGACTTACAAACTAATCCCACTTACACAGCCATTGTGATATTGTTACACTACAATACTCTTATTATTCACATACACTATTTCTGGAAACTGATAATATGCTCCATACTTATTATATGTAGCATTAACAATATTTCTTATACTACTCAATATGGCTTACTGGTTTTGGGATAATATAATACTGGATAATGTTTCAAAAAGGTGGTGAAAAGAATACAAATTTTTATCAAGTATTAAGCAGCTTATCGAGATAAAATAATTAACTGAAAATTTTGATGAGATTAAAGAACAATAATTTACAATAATTTCTAATGTCCTTATTATTAGAGCTTTGGTTTTGTTCTCATCCATTAATTGCAAAGTGTAAGAAGAAAGAAATAATATTTAGTCAGTCACAATTTCTAAGAGAGGTTGTTTATCTTTATCATTGGAGACTGTTGTATTGTTGACCGGGTTCTTGAAGTACATTGCTACAGCAATGCTAACCAGAAATATTGATATAATCGTAAATCCTGTAATAATAATATGAAACAGAAAATAACAGACTACAGCTGTTATGATTAGTTCTAAAGCACTTGCATAAGTCTTTAATATGGAATTCAAATTTTTTAAGAAAAAACTAGTTACTATCCCAACTATGGCACTATTCACTGTTATTAAGATTACAATGATGTCTTTTAAAGATTCCATATCACTAAATATATTACCCACTTCTCCTTTGTACATTAGAATAAATAAGTTACAAATCACTGAATCAAGATACATAAAAACATTCTGTAGAAATATATCGACATTTGAACCTTTGGTTTTCAATAAATACTCATTGTAAGTACCAGCTAGACAAGAGCAAAAATTTTGGAAATTTATTGACAAAAAGTAAATATTAAAAATTTGTGACCATATATCTGTATCACCATTGGATTGTATTGTTGCCGCATCAAAATTTTTAATCATACATCCTAATGTTAATATGCCTAAGGAGATCCATTGCATAAATGTTAACTTCTTGTTGAACAGGAACTGAAAAAATAATTATAGTTATTTTAAATTTTTTAATAGAACACAATTATAAATTAAACACTTCATTCTAATACTTAAAGTTATATAATTTATTTATAAATAGATGATAAATCCATTAATTTAACTGTATGAAATCTTATTGGAATTTTAAATTTCTGGAGATAAATATCTCAAACAATGACAAATATGACAATGGGGAGCATAGCTCAGTTGAGCTAGTAAAAAGTAATGTTCAGTCCAGTATGAAATAGCCTTTAATGTCCACTACGGGTTAAATTGCACCAAAAGTCTGCAACAGCCATATTAGAGACATGACACATACAGTATCAACAGAATTGAAACATCTTAGTTTGAAATATGGCATAAGACTATTGCCACTTGGCATTGTTTAGTGTATTTTTTAATATAATTATTTTCTTTTTTTAACTTACCTGAAATAGTAATGCAGTAAGCACAACCCTGAATTGAAGGAGAATATAATAGGATGTTGGGTCATAATGTGATAAATTAATAAATGCCAAGTTGTTGTAAAAACAGTACAACAAAGATGGAATAAAATATAGCAAGAGAAGATTGTAGTTAATCACAATTGCTTTAAATATTTGCGGTTTATTTCTGAAACAAAATAATTCATGTAAATAAATAATTAAAGTCTATATACTAAAGTCACATTCAGTTTGTCCAGTGTAGGTACTGACTAGTTTCGAAACTAATCCAACTTCAAACATCAGTTCCAACTAATGGAGGATCATGAGGGCGAGATAATTAGTTTGCGGTCACAGCTCACCTGAAGGCGAATTCGGTCAAGAGTCAAGAAGCCAGTGGGTATTTATTTCATTAATAATGTCTCACGAGTCATTTTAATTGATCATGTAAATAGTAAATTATCTAAATAATAAAAGCATCACAAATTTGTTAGTATTTATATGTCCCATTAGAAATCACTAAGCATTTATCACCTGAACTCATTCCTATGCCCCAGACAATATACATAAATAATAACAGTGGTAGAGCCCGCAACAACAGCATCTGTTGCGAGAATAGGCCGGCTCGACCGGTGAAATACCACAACCTCACAGAAGACAGGCGTCAAGAAGATGTATGCTTCTACGTTTTGTCTGATGATGAGGTGCTGAAGGCCTAATTTCAGTCCTCTACCATTTTCTCATAAGGATAGGATGGGAACAGGAAGGGAGTCAACAGGGAAATATCCTTTTTCCTGTCTATGCCATCCCCTGTCAATTAATGGTAGGCAACGCACCAGCAATACATTTGCTTGTTGTGGATGTCTATGGGTAGCGCTCACTTAACATCAGATGATTGCTTGTTTGCCCAGTCCTTCCATAATATATATATATAGTTTAAGAAAAAAGTGGCAGACTTGCAACTGACATGAAATTTTTAGTCAAAAACCTTTTAAAAAACCTGGTGTTGCATTTGAGCAACTTTGCTGCCCAATAAAAACATTATTAAGGGTTAATTTACAAATTTTGTGAAGATAAAGAAATAACATAACTATCTAAAGCTGTAAAGTCAATGTTATGTAAATTTTGTCAATTGTGGCTCTTTTTTTAATTTTCTAAAGGAGAATATTCTTATATGGAGGAGTTGGGCACTGTATAGATTTGTGAATAAAGAAAGATTATCCATAGATACATTGGTGCTGGAGTTTCTCATAGAAAGGAAGAGTTTGGTCCAAAGGCAAATGGGGGGCACTATGACAGTCAAGTCAGTACAATTAATAAAAAGGTCCATGAGGATCACAATTAGAGATCATTCATAGATAAGACAGGCATATGAAATTGTTTTAAAACTATTATTTAAAGGGGGTCATTTGATTTTGTTTTTCTTGTAAATGCAGGGCATTACAGGTTGGGAACCTATGCATTAGATATTAAAGTGATTTTTGTTTATAAAAATTTGCTGTATACATTACAGAGGAAATTCCAATTTTTATTTTTATTTCCTTAATGATAAAGGAACACAAATAATTCTAAAACACTTAAATTAAAATATACTTACTCTCTTTTATATGAGTATAATGTAGCAGATATAAGTAATTTTAATAGTTCTGAAAGAAATACAACAAGTGTAGTGTTGTAATCATATCCACCATTCTCAGTTTTCGAAGCAGTCACAAAAACACCTGAAAGGGGCAAACAAAATATTCAATTACTTAATTGTGATAATTTCAAATATTATTATAAAAAATGATTATTACCTTGAAATACAAATAAAATGATGTACAAGGAAAATGTAATAAATGCTTCTTTATTAGGGAACAATTTATTAAATCCTTTCATTTTTATACTCGTAAAATTCTTTGTTGAGTATTAAATTCTTACTAAGTATTCAGTGCATTTATTTTCCATCCATTACGTTTTTTTTTATAAGAAATGTAAACTAACCACACAAATCACTCAAAAAGTATAGGTAAACAAAAACGTACGTTCTTGTTTTTTTAGTTAGCAATAGCAATATGTATTTGTATGTATATAGAAGACGGAGAGAGACCGCCACTCAACAAACACTGCACCACTCCGTCGTTTCGTACAAAGTAAGCTGGTTGACGTTGACAGAATGAGGAGATTTGTGTGAATTGCAAAAAGAGCAAAATCCAAATAAAACTGGAGCTGCCAGTATGGTCCTAATTTTTTATACCGAAGCTACGTGTACGAAATAATTTAATAGGTACATTTAAACTGCTATTTTTTTAAATCGTAAAAAACTCTGGCGTCTTTTTTTAGTATTTCAGGGTGAATAGAGACAGCCATTGATTAGTTTATTATTGCTCAAATGTGATGTATGATTTATAATTGTAAGTTTCTATTATAGTAAAAATATAAATCAGCCGTGTCCGGTGTCCGCAGAAAGATATTTTAAATTAATTTAAGAAATAATCGTGGAATAATACACCCAGATTTTTTTCGGTCTTCGGTAAAACATTTACTCTGCTCCAAAAAAGTAATAACTATACATGAAACGATTTTACTTGCACCACTACGAATTCATCATCAAGTTAAGAACACAAGAACCATTTGTCATCACTTCCTTGCCCTTTTCCCACACATGTGGGGTCGGCACAGTATGATTGTAGTCCATACTGTATAAGGTTTGGCTACAGTTTTTACGGCCGGCCGCCTGCCTGACGCCAACTCTCCTTGGGAATGATGATAATGATGATGATGTTTAATTACTATGGAATATATTTTGAACTAAGTTGTAAGCAAGTCAAATGTTGTAACATTAAAATAGTTATATTTCTGTTGTGAGGAACCCAAACAATCAAAATCTATCTAGAAAGCAAGGCGTCCAGCCACTAGTACAGGAACATTTGATAATTTAAATTCTTAAATTGATGATATATTCATATTTGGGTGACGATAGATAAGCTTGGCAAAACCTTAACATCGAAGACAAATATGGTAGTTATTCAAATTATGTCAAATTTGACATAATTGTACAATTACCAAATTATACGGTATTCCTAACCCTTACCCCGATTATCTAAATCTCCTCCTAGCTCTTAATCCAATTTGCTCTCAAATTGTTTATCGTAAATATTTTTTTGCATTACTTTCACAGCATACATTTCCTGAGTAATTTTTGAATATAGTCTCCTAATAGGATCTATTGCGGTGCAAACATAATGTTTGTCTCCTTTTTTTACCGCGCACAGAAAACAAATACTCCTCCATATCCATTAATTTGATCCTGTACCCCTTTCCTTTTATAAGCAGACTTGTGTACTTTGGGAATTAATTGTTCAATTCGACCATATTCGTATCGGTAGCAAGGCATTACGTATTTGACTGCGGTCTTCATGGGCGAACTAGTTGGTTGATGGCAGGTCGGAAAATAATTCTGAGGTGCTTCGGAGCAATATGCAGCTGTGGTCACAATTACCATCGTAGCATACTTTCCTTGTCACCGGAGTACAAGGTCGTATCTTTTCACAGCAATATACGACTTTACTATCATTGCAACAAGGGACGTACATCGGCGCACTTTCGCAGCATTTAACTTGAGGACTTAAAAGAACCAGCATCACGCCAAATCTTTCGCATTCGTTGACGTAGCAACAGTCCATTTTTGTATAGAATTTGAGGTTATGTGATTCTTACATAAATAAATTTTATTTATTTTATAAAAAAATACTAAATTTTTTATGCACTACTGCATTACAGCGACTTCAAATATTGATTCAACAAGAACCATTTGTATCAATGTAAGGAAACTTCATCGTATATATATATATACATTTATTTTATACAATTATTATAGTTTGTGTTTTACATGCCAACTAGTCGACGACTGTCAGTGAAGTGTATATATGTCACCTTCTGTCATTGTCTTAACTCTATGATTTTCGTCATGCGCAGTGGTGGTGCAAATATGTCACCGCCACACCACCCCCCCACGCTGTAAGATGACCCATTACAAATCGAATAAAAACCTGTATGAATGTATTTATGATTTCTAAATGACATGACTGTATATGTAATGCTACACATCTATGGGCATCTTGAAACGCACTTTGCGACCTGAACGTGTATTATAGTGTTGTGAAACTGGGACATCTGATAAATCGTAAGAATCTAAGCATGGTTGGAATGGAACTTTTGACGGAGGGGGCGATATTATTTTACGTTGGGCACTCGGGAGAGTTGGATTTAAGTTTGATCCCGGACACTCCTGTACGTACGCTGGCTTAACACGGTCTAAACTTATTTTTGTGTTCTTATTTCCAATCGTGATAGTGATAGTTTTCTCATCACGGCCAACAACCGGGTGGGGGCCAGTATACGGTGGTTTCAAGGATGCTCGGACCGTATCGTCACGCAGGAATACGTGACTTGCTTTTTGCAGGTCCTTAAAGACAAATGGACGTCGTTCCGTGTGGTGTTTGGGTGGCACAGGATTTATATCAGCCATGTGCCTTCTCAGCTCTGAGGCAAAATCTGAAGTTACTTCAGTGTAGGTTGTAGGTGAAGGGGCAATAAACTCCCCAGGAAGCCGGAGCGGTTCGCCGTAAACAAGATCTGCAGAGGAAACTCCTAAATCTTCTTTGAGTGCGGCTCTCATCCCGAGAAGCACCAAGGGTAACGCCGTGCACCATGTGCCTCCATGACACATAAGGGCCGCTTTTAGCTGACGATGTAGTCTTTCTACCATCCCGTTCGCACAGGGGTGGTAGCTAGTGGTACGGGTTACTACGAAATATTAATTCGTTGTCCGCGAAACAGCAAATATTTGAAATGGGACGTTAAGGCTGCTTTTTTTGTAAGAAGAATTGTAAACAAATTAATTATGTAAATATGTACAAACGTTGATCACTTCAAACCGTCAAGCAAGTATACAATATTAAAGCCTCCTTTGTCCTTCACAAGTTTTTGACGCGTTCAATTTTCTTCGTTTTTATGTGACACTGACGTTACAAATGAAAACGTATTTTCGAGATGTGTTCCTTCCTGGTCTAGTTTAAGATGCACGCCGCTGCAACATCTGGCGCTAGCGTCAATGGAAATTGTGCATGATATAAAACATAAAGATGGATGATGGCGGCTAAAGTAAAAATGAAAAAAAACTTCTAATGATTAAGTCGTTCGCGTGAAGGATGACTGTAATATTTACACTCCCGCACTCCTCTTGATATTAGTACGCGTTTTAACGAATAGTAGAGTCGAGATGGTTGAAGCTTAGTCGAGTAACCGCGCACCCACAGCAATCCTCCGTCGTGGTGCAGAACGAACCCAACTGGATTTCGCCTTTCCAGATAATGTGGGTGAAGCTCTCGGTGGATGGCGACTTCTGTTAAGTAGTAACTCCGGTGAATTGTGCAGTGTCTCATCCACGATTCTTGATCAGCCGGTCACATTGAACGTCGGTTGGTCACCACTAAGGAAACTTCATCGTATATATATATATATACATTTATTTTATACAATTATTATAGTTTGTGTTTTACATGCCAACTAGTCGACGACTGTCAGTGAAGTGTATATATGTCACCTTCTGTCATTGTCTTAACTCTATGATTTTCGTCATGCGCAGTGGTGGTGCAAATATGTCACCGCCACAAATGTAAATAATCTGTTGTGATATGAAATGACACTGAGCTATGTTGACATATGTCAGTTTTAGGAAATCTAATAATTTCGACTAAATTTTGACTTTCTGTTTGTGAAAACAAAAACGCATTATTTTATTGCTAAAACAAACTGTGCATAGTATCATTTATGTATTTAAAATAAAAAGAATTAAGCATATAGCCAAAATACTTAGTTGCTTGTAATATATTGATACAGAATTTCCTTCACTTGTGTTCTGATTAAAATTGGATAGTTGTTTAATATACTAATTATAGATACTATGGCAGGCGACGAAGATGATAACACATGGTAAATATATGTTCTAAAATATTTTAGCATTAATATCAGTATCTAATCTACTATCAAATGTGTTCATGGTATGATCTTATCCTTGAGTTCCAGTTGTTAATCTCTTGTGAAATCTTGTACGACTAAGAAATGCATATGTAGAATTTAGATCCACCCGAATATTTATGCACCCAGTCAAAGAATAAAGTTCTTGACACAAGTAATAATGTAGCCTCTCAAATATTTTGTCTGAAAATATATCCTGAAATATTGTATTCTTATTATACATGTGGATATAATGAGGTAGAGGGACCTATACGACTCAACACTAGAATCAATATGAGAATAGAGAAGGAACATGTCCTTTTTTGTGTATATGTTTTGACTAGGGCAACAAACAAACAACAAGAAAAAGTTCAAAGCTAGCTTATCTTATTCATAATAAATATGAGTGTGTCTTTTTGAAGATTAATCATTTGTTCAGTGATTCTTTGTTTACAAGATTCAGTCACCTGGATAAGTGAGAGTTCAAGGGATTGCAATCTCTTTTTCGCTTATGGAGTGATGATGGGACCAGGTGATTACACTCACTTCAAGAGGTTCCTCACTGACCAAGTTCTCACTTACTCAGTTTTGACTGCATTTTTATTTTAAGTTAGGGAGTACTTAAATTCACAACACTATTTATATCTAAGTGCTTAGTGAGAATGTATAAATGCTGTTTGTGTCATAGCACTTTCAAATAAGAATAATTAAATTTTCTTTCTTACAAAATGTGGATTTTTTATTTTTGCTGGTAAGAATTTGTTCTGGTGCAAAAATAACATTGTCCATTATTATTTTAGGCTCATTGAATTGGAGTCGGCACTGTTAGATGGATGTTCTCCACAAGAAATCAATGTTATTACAAAAGGCAAGAAGATTCCAGATAGTCTTCGTCCTGATGTTTGGCTTGTGTGCCTAAATTGTCAAGATGGTGTGAATCAATTACTGCTCTTTGATGAAATTTTCGATTTACCAAATCAAAATGAACTACGGGATGATGTTAAGAAGTTTGTTCAAAGATTAGATAATGAAGATGAAGAGAAACTAGCAGTTATATCAGACATAGAGTCTATTATAACATTTTATTGTAAATCTAAGTCAATTTCTTATTCTATAAATAATGGTTGGATTGAAATTCTCTATCCCTTACTGAGTTTGAAATTGCCAAGGTCTGATACATACAATTTATTTGAAAAGGTAATAAAGCTCTACATTCCAAAAGGCTGTATAACCAATGGGGTTCCATTTCATATTTTGCGATTAGTTTTACAGTATCACGATCCAGAACTGTGTTCCTTTTTGGATACAAAACGTATAACACCAGAACAGTATTGTCTTCCATGGTTAAGATCTCTTTTCGCAGGGACCTGTAATTTAGAGGTTGTTCTATTTATGTGGGATTTATATTTTCAAAGATCAGACCCATTTTTCATCTTTTTTCTGTGTCTTATAATGATTGTCAATGCAAGGGAGCATTTGCTTGAAATGAAAAGTGATGAAAAATCTAAAATTATAAAAGCACTAGTTGGCATGCCTGGTGATTTAGAAGCAAATGATGTGTCAGACTTTTGTTCTTTAGCACATTACTATTCATTGAAAACCCCACAATCATTTCGTGAAGATGTGTTAGAAGTACTATTTTCAGAGAGTGGTTTAGAAATCAATTCAAAACTTTACTCACAAGCTCTTTGTCTTCCTGTTGCTGTGCATGAACTAATCGAGAGTGCTACAGTAGATGCAGCAGATGTGGACAGTGTAAAATTTTTCCTGGTGGATTGTAGACCAGCTGATCAGTATAATGCAGGGCATTTATCTACAGCTTTTCATCTAGACTGTAATCTCATGTTGCAGGAGCCAAATGCTTTTAATACAGCCGTACAGGGGTTACTAAATGCACAACGACATGCCTTAGCGGCCGGCTCACTCGCGGCAGGTGAACACTTGTGTTTCGTCGGCTCGGGACGAACCGAAGAAGATAGTTACGCGCACATGGTAGTAGCGTCATTTTTAAAGAAAAACACGAAACATGTTTCGATGCTCGATGGTGGATTTGTAGCGATACATGATTACTTTGGGCCTCATATGACCGATTGTCTAGAGGAACATAACATTTCCACATGTCTTGTATGTGCGCCCAATAATAACAATGTAAATAATGAATCGCACAAAACGAGACTACGTGAAAATGTACCGGCTATACAACTTTTTAGTAAGTTGTCATCGGCGATGAAAGCAAAAAGTCAAGAGGTGAAAGGAAAATTAATTGAATACATTGTCAATCCAAATGCGACGGTTAGTAATGGGGAATGGCACGTTTCCGCCAATGATCGTAAGGACCGTAGATATAGAAACGTTCCCCCCGTGTTCAGTATTAACGACGAAGATGACGATTCACATTCCGACTCTCGCAGGGACATGAGCTCTGATTCCATAGAAGAAACGGTTGAATTGCAGACATTCCTCAAAGGACAAAGTGTCATTGATAACTTTCAATGTCAAGAAGTTTTACTTAACGGTTACATGTATGATTCATATTTGATTGTAACTGATACACATTTGATTATTTTACGTGAAATTCCTAATAAACGGGGCTTTGCTAAAGTACTATCGCGAAGACCGCTTTCTACTATCGTCAAAATAACCGCCAAAAAGAGACACCCTGAGCTAATCACGTTTAAATATGGCATTCCTGACGGCGATACCCTACTAATAAAAGACATGGATCGTTTTCTTATACCTAACGCTTCTGCCGCAACCAAAGTTGTCTCTAATCAGATCGTACAACAGTTAGATCCTAAAAATCAGTAATTAGCAAATACCTTCGTTTACTTTTGATAAACATCGAATGTTAGTCATTAAATGTCGATAAAATTAGTAGAATTTATCTTTTTATACGTTAATAGTAAATTATTCTGTATACAACATTTGCAAAACTTCGAACATGACATTGTACTAACAAGTTGTACTATGTTAATTCCTATATAAATTGTCTGCCAGAGAGGAGGCGACAAGAGAGGCTGCCCAAAGCGAGATTTTTCGTCGTTCTGAATACAAAAGTTTTTTTTTAACGACGAAAACAAGACGTCATGAGACATCCTCGCTCTACCTTGATTGATGACTAGGGCCGGCGCTGGTTACTATACTAAACGTAAACCCAAACTAATGTGGATTTCAGCTATTGTTTTTCGAGTTACGGCACATAAATATTGTGCATTACTTTTATACTTATATTTGGCACTGAATGAATCTAACAAGTTCGCGCGCGCGCAATTGTGATATTCGTTTTATCTATAATGAATCACTAGCGCTTTCAACACATATAAATAGATTCTATATTACTAGATATGTTGCACATAGTACCTAAGATAATGCACCACATATGTAACTATTGATTAATGTAGCTAAGTCTAAATAAAATAAAAAAGAGAAATAGTTCATTGCTGCGATTATAAGAATGTACAAGGTAATATTTACATGAACATCTAATATATGAGTTTATTATATAGAGATATAACCACAACTTTAGTATTGGATTCAGTTATTTTTTAATCGAATAATATTTCTTATAGGTAGAACAATAGTTAGACCACTCTGTGCATTTGCAAGACGCACAAACTAACAAACTTGCCATTAATATTTTATAAAATGCGATTAACAAACAAATCAATATGAACGAGGCATCAATGAGGCATACGTTTAAGAATAGTACCTGCTTCCTATTTCATTTTTTATCCGTAATTTATTTTGTAATAAATATTTTTCTTTGTTAATTTGCTATATTTTAGTTGTACAACATTTCTGACTTAGTCCTATACTAATATTAAAAAATAATGTAGAACTTTTGATGTGTAATATGAAGTGATTTCGTGAAAACGGACGGAAGTGTGTAACAGGAAGTGGAGAAAGCACGCGCTATTTGATTTGATCAACGAGCGTTCGCTGTACATACTAGAGTTGGCCGTCAGATGGTACCAACACTTTCCGAGAGGTTGGGCAAATGTTACACATCATATGCGCAACTACTTTGAGACTTGATTGTTTTCTTGTAAATGACAGTCGATTTGATCTCTAAATTTCCTATAATTAAGGTAATGAAATTGCACATTTGTTTGTGTTGAAATTTACCTACATTTTCAATTATAAATTATTCCATGAAAGTATCAATTAGATTATGCCGTCTTATAAAGCTTTATCAATTAGAAAAATAAATTTATTTGGAACAAGTTGCAATACGAATGCATCTTTTATATTAATAGGTACGTATATGCACATTTTGTATTATTATCTTTCAAGTATATGTCAATCCGACCAGTTGCAATTATATTTTACATGCAGAAACTGGTCGGACTGTTCGACGCATAGCCTGAACGTCTTATTGTGATAAACCATATTATCCTTTAAGAAATTAGTTTTGTTAGTGGAATAATTCTTATAAGTTAGTTTAATTACCATTAATGTTATATTTATTTTATTCCAATAAAAATATGTGGTAAAATACTATATGTATTTTATTATTAACCTTTCTCGTTGGTTGTAGCCTTACCTTGGATGTCACGGGTCGCCAGATGATAAGTGATCACCGCCGCCCAGTGACATCTATAACTCCAGCTAATTGCATATGTTAATAATCTATACATATAATAAACTGATCATTGTCTGTACATGGAATATATTGGAGGATAAATATTATTGAGGGCCTTTATAAACGCAATAGACTGTGCTGGTCGTACTGTGTCGATCACATACGGGGACAAGGGCAGGGAGATAATGACAGGATTAGAGTAGTATAAAGTAAGTAAATTTATTTCGTTTAAGTAAAATTACGGGCGGGTGAAACCGCTGGGCACAGCACAGCATAAAGAATAACACAATAGAAATATTTTAATATTTTATTACCGAGAAATCTAAGACGCTTAAAACTATAAGATCGTAAAGATTAAGAAAAGAAGAGATATATCGGTACTTCCTTGTGGATTTCTATACATTATTCATTAATTTATATTTAAAGCAATTAGGATACAAGTGTTTTTACAAACAGATTTAGTACATATATAGGACAATATCTTGTTTGAGATGCAGTTAGAAGGAATATTTAGTATTATATATAGTATTAAGTACACTATCGGATTTTAAAATGTTAAATAAATTGTTTGGATTACATTTATATTTCGAGAAAAGTAAAGACAAATTGAACTCGTTATAATAAGTGTTTGAATGTAAATTTTAGATACTTAATATTAAATCAGTAAAGAAATTTATATCGACGAGTAAAACAAACTGCATACCTAGTTGCAAAAATATATTTAACCGAATGCTGATGATGATGATGAAGAAATATTTATAATAAATATAGCCATACACTAAAAATATGCAGTAAATTAATACGTTTACCTATCCATAGATTTATACACCTCTTGATACCGCGTTCCATACAAATTCAACATACAAAAGTAGAGGTCGATTTTATTGAACCACTTATATGTCTTTGAGGCGTATACACGGAGAATTTGTATTCGTGAGGCCGGAAACGAATGATTTCACGAAGTCGCCAATTGCAGACCTAAGGTCGCTTCATTTTTGCGTCCCGGCCCGGATGCTCCATCTGGAGGTATGTAACATCTTTGCGTTTACGATTAAGTTTATTCAAAGTAAAATAATAAAGATGAATACCTTTGTACAACGTAACATATTTAATACGTATAATTACAAAATGATAGTAAATATTTTATTTTATAGAGAGTTTTATAAAACTTTACTGTGGCAAACACGTATGTTTCGAATAACATACACATGTAATCCTAGAACAATTTCATTTCACACGCAAACATTCATTAGGAGCACTTATAACCGACGAGCATGTATGCGTAGATCTATAAATGTAGAAGAGGCGAGAGAGGTGTGCCAAATGGAAATCCATGATCTCTGTCTACCCCTCTGCGTTACGGGCGTGAGAGTATAATTTATTTTTTATATAAGTACTATATATGTTGCTGGAATACAATCCATTATTAACGGCGTCGTCGTTGAGGTCGTAATAAAACATATTGTTGTACCAAACAACAACAATATGTTTTATTCGTTATGATTACAACGGAACATTTTTATTTATTATTATATTTTTGTATGCATACATTTCGAGTTTTTTACATCCATATTTTTTAGTAAACATCATATCCTTATGTGAAATTATGAAACGACGGAAGAAGCAATACACGACAATTCTTATAATACACATGTTCATACATATCCCCTTAATATTATTTGATCCCAAGTAACAAAGAGTTAGGTAAATCCATCTGTTAGGTTTTTACATAGTTTATTATGCGCGGGATCTTTCAAGCTACCGATTGATTAATTTTATCACTGTTCATAGTATAGATATGTTGTTCGTTTATACATCTAATTTTAAAGAAATTCTCACAGGCAACATTGATATGTTTAAGTTTGGCGATTTTGATAAAATCTAGGCACAACATGTTTAAGGTCGTCACAATATAATATTTTGACAGCTGAAAACGAAAAAATCGCCGCAGCCGCATTACGTTAGACCGTAAAGTAGCAATCGCAACAATTACAAAGTCGTAAAGTTTTAAATGGATTACTTAATTACATTACATTACACCAAGAGCTGTCAAAACGAAATTATTACATTGCGACGACATTAATGACTTTGATAAGCCACTAAAATTAACTTAACATTAAAATTAATTAAATACATTGTATGATAAAAATAAAACTCAACGTTTTATTTTTATCATACAATGTAAACTAACTATTGATAAAATACGTAGTATTAACATCCAGTATAAATTTTAATTATAATAGAATGAAAAATATAAATAAAAGCAATAAAACAACAAGGTTGCAATAATAAAATTGTCGATATAATTATTGTAAGATAAGTCGGCTGCTTTTATTTAGTTTTACAACAAGAAGAAAACTTATATTACAGGTTTATTATTTATTCACCTTGTATTTTGTGTGCGTAAATAATTCCCCCGTGGAATGATGTAATAGGTAGAGAATAAAATATTACACCGTATATTGTAAACAACAATGCAGTGTATGGCAAGCTATTTGAACGTAAATCTTCAGCAGTATCATTTCAGTATTTTTATCACAGCCCAATAATTAATTTAATTCAAATATTGTATATAAAACAGCTGTCAAACAATTCTTGTGAGGCTTATAAATGGTATGGAAAAAAATACGTGTGAAAGAGATAGTGTATTGGCTTCAGATATGCTGGATCCTGCTTTGGTTTTGTTTGTTGATTCTTGCGAATATGTCGACGGTTTTATTAGATCCACTGAAAATAAAAATAAACATATATGTAGAATATTGATGTATGTATGTGACTTTCTCTGGTAAATCGTTTTAAACATATGAAGTGCATCTGTTTCTAAAACTGGTCACGAATAATTGCCAATTTTATTATATAATTGAACTTTGATCCGAATCAAAGTAATTGTGGGAGCCTCGGTTCATTTAGGAGTGGAGAAGGAATGGATCTCCTCTTTCTATTAAATCGTGAAGTAAGACGAGCGAATATGGTAGAAACATCACAGGTGTCAAAATAAGTATCACTATTGTAGAAATTTATTACGGTATCTTAAGCCTTCTGAGAATGCAGTCTTTCGCTAGAAATAGGCGCTTTGGGCGCTATTGGGCTTGGGAAAGTTATCATCCTACATAGAACCGAAATTGTTGGTTAAACTCATATTTTACTACAATATTATTGATAAATGAACTCATGTATCGGACTTCTATTTCCTTCTTTTATGTTTTTTTCGTGGTAACCTAGGTTAGGTTAGGTTCACATTGAACATAGTCAATTCATTACAATGCTTACCAATGACTGTATCATTTCTTACGTCCGCAAATTTGTCTTCGATGCTTCTAAACTCTGGAATTGTGCTGACGCAAGTAACTTCGAGTCTTCCAGTCGCCAACAATTGTATTTCTGAAACCGATATGTACAGATCTCGGCCGCGGCTCGGTCTTCGACCTCTGTGTCTACTGTTTGTCCGATTAGCGCTTGGTTCTTCAAGATTATTCACTAATTCAATCTGTAAAGTAAAGTAAAACGTTTAGTTATTCATACATGGAAATTTTTCCTTAGTAGGATAAGGGATAGGAGTTTTAATTTAATTTTAGGAGTAATAAATAAATTAGATAAATTCGATGTGGATAATAAGACATTTTGAGGGTTTTCTTATACAATTTTAATACTCACGTTTTATTAAAAAGTATAAATAAATTATATTCTTTAAAATTCCTTTGAGTATACTGGCAAGCTAGGTACTGCTGAGGTCAGATGGCTGGGGAATTGTAAAGATACGATCGGCGGTACTCGTACAACAATCTCATGTGCGAGACGTATAGCTCTGTCTTTGGATAGCATTTGAATAAAACAACCCTTTAGAGAATACATCGTATATGGTGGATACCTAACACGAATTCAGGATTTACGGTTCTAGAAAATATTTTACATTTTATACTCGCAATTTTTTTTTTGATGTTTTACTATACCCCAGTAACAACGTAGTCAGCGAACCCGAAAAATACATATTTTGTCATTTTAGAATTTACAGATATTTTATATCTATGGCTAGTACTATATTTTTACTATTTTACTCTGACATCTGTATTATCTTACCACGACTATGATATCCAAGAGAAGAGTGAATAGGCTGTTGCTAAACTAGTGCGTACTAACTTTCGCGCGCACTAGTAGTTCGTTCATAATAACAGAAATATCCTTGTTATAAAAGTACAACAAAAGCTACACGTATATATTAGTTTGAACATTTGATGTTATATGATAGATATCTTTACCTTGAGTCATATAATTACGGATGTGATTTCGATGGAAGTTACTTGCAAGCATATATTTAAAATTATCGATAATAATTTTGTACCTTAAATTGCACTTACCTTATCTAGTATGTATTTAGTTAATTGTTCGATTCATTTGAAACTGCACCCATGTGACGTTCTTGTATTTTTTACATTTCAATTAAATTAAATAGATAAATAAAACAAGATATATATAGTAGGGGAAGTACTACGGGAAATAATCTAATTGCTTTAGTCCTTAGTTGAATAAAGACAATACATAAATTAGAGTAGTAGATTAGCTGAACACGAGACCCTTGGGCAAAATGTACAAAACCATCGTAAGATCTGTTACTCGTTATTTAAAGTTACAATTTAGCACATCCTGGATGAAAGAAAAATACGGTGGTATAAATATCGTCTAGGAATATGATAAAAATTAAAAGAGAAACGGTATTGCAGAGCCACAGATCAGTAAAGTTGAAGTTTACATATCAGGTCATGGTAACTTCAACAAACACTTGTACAATATAGGTATCACCGACAGTCCTTTATGCAGAGCGTGCATGGGAAGTGAAGAGACTGAAGAAGAGAGAATATGTAGGTTCACCGCTCACAGACATCCCCCGCGGCATCAAGGGGTTGCTGGGATTCTTTGAAGAGCTGAGTTGGTTGGATTGATCCATGTCCCACTCACACGCAAAATTCGCGCTAGTCGTGGAGTTGCGGAAAATAGCCCTCTACTAACTAACTAACGGTATTGTATTAAATTTTAGTATAAATTTGCCACGAAGCATTTTTCTTTTCCTACCTGGTTTTCTTTCAAATTGCAGCCGGGTGTTTTGGTAGCGACGTGGGTGATATGCATCAGCGCCAGCACGGGCGGCGGCGCGCTGCCGGCCTCGTACTCAAACGGCTTCTGGAGTCCTCTACGCCCGTTCCTTTCGTTCAACGGTACACGATACTTATGAGAATGGACCACCAGTTCATCCATCTGCAATTATCAGTTATTTAATATTAAGTGGGATAAATAAAGATTTGTTCTAGCATTTAAAAGCAGGAAATACTTTAAGAACAAATATGTTTATTACGAAAGTTAATAAATTTATTTAATCGTTTATTAGTTGAATAATTGCTAACTAGTAGCATAACATGCAATACTAATATAAAATGTTAACAATTTGCGTTTCATAACGAGGGGTAGGCAGAGATCATGGATTTCTATTTGGCGCGAACCTCGCAAACCTCTATCTTTTCAATATACGAAAATACAGTGTCAAATTTAAAAAGTGAACGAGTGTGTTACTTTTCAAAAATGTTGCTTTCTGAAAAGAGCTGCAGTACTTTATCAGAAAAGTACTATTTAGGGGAGACTTTGATTTAGCGAATATAGAAAAAAATTGCTATCAACTTGGTTGTTTTTTAAATCAGTTTAGAAAATCATAACACTTACCTTACTGCCGTTAATGAACCACGTGATATGCGGTGCGGGGAGTGCGGGAGCGGTGGTGCAGTTCGCACGGAGCGTCTCCCCGAAGCTGATGTACCGGGTGGGGAAGTCGATCCGTGGGTGATGCTTTTGAGGATCTAAACAAAGAAAATAGCATATGTTGCTAGTGATGTCATCATTAATATTTTTTTATAATACATCCAAGAACATTGTTTGAGTATACTGCAGTATACTACAGCATACCGCAGACAAATGAGTTCTACTTTTATAACATTACAAATTACAAGCAGTGACAGTATAATCATAGTCAAATTTGACGAGAATATACAGATCTATTCTAGACAAGAATAACATATAATCAGTGGCTGATTCAGGATTGTGCTTCGGGGGAGGAGGGATTGACCCCCCTGCACTGTGTGTTACAATGCGCTCGAAAACTTTATTATTATACGATTTTAATTAGGACTAATGACAGTGTAACAAATAACATAATACAATTGTTGGGTGCTTAAAACGTGTATACTAAGTATATATTGAATGAAATTTTTAAGTTAAAATTCTTGAATGCCAAAAGAAAAACGAGAAACAACTTTTCTTTATAGTACCGTAACCTTTGCTATCTATATTATACAATTTCACTTTCCGTTATCTCCGATTGATCCCCAATTTCCACAAAATTACAACATTTCCGATGAAAGTACAAATAGTGTAAAGGGTGCCATGTGGTGATGGCACATGACAAAAAAAAACTATCTTGATGTGATACAAGGCACAGATAGGATTAGTAAATTATCTCGTACCTTAATCTTATTACACGCTGATATCGTCGTACAGCTAACTTAACTCACAGCTAACTAGTTGACCGCGCGAAGTAGTTAAACAATTACATTAAAACAATTGCTCGCAAACTTTGCCTAAGAGGACACAACTAGAATTGTAATCCGACTGTTACTGTGTGTTTAATCTAAAATATATTATCGTCAAAGAGAGTTAGTTATGTACTCGTACTTTAAAACCCACGGTATAAATGTATATACATGTAAAAGACATATACGTCATGAAACGCTTCGAGTTTTATTGACTGACTGACTTCGGTGTCAGCCAACCAAGTGACAATACAACTACATCTAGTACGTTATATAGTTGCATTGCTACTATTATTATTCAATGGGAGAACTTTGGAAATCCCCATGTATTTTATATGGTTATGCTACCGACATACGTATTCTTTGTTAAAGATATGGCGTAAGCAGGTGAACTTTATGTGATAAATACTTTTATATTTTGACTTGTAGTGAAATTTCTCATTGTAATTGTCATAACATCTTATTAGCCTTTACTTGTTATCTCCTTCAGATGTAAGAACTTGCTAAATGTTTCCATAGCTTAGGATTTATGTTACCTCGACTTGTGATTTATCTCTCCCTTTCTGCTACAAAACTGTTTGGGAAATGTTTTGCCGTCATTGGGATTCAGAAAGATACACCTTCCGCCTTTTTGTCGGTAATAAATAACGAAATTTATTGTTGTATTTTGTGAAAATAAAATGAAGTTTTGTTTGATTTTAATTATTTATTCCTGCGTAATGTTGCATATTAATGCGGTGGGAGTTTGCAGCTATGTTAATTTCTGTTGTCGACAAGCCTTAATTTTCGCAATTGCATCGTTTAGTGTATTTTGTATATTTATTGTTAAATATATTAATCACATGTGTCGGTGTATCCAGTCGAGGTAGGCAGTAACTCTTGCGAAAGCCGAAGGAAATCCTAGCTCACAACCGTCCTGAGCCACAAATGAGCTTACTCCAATAAGTATATCTTGCCCTTCAAATGAGTAAGTCAAAGGTCCACCGGAATCACCTTGGCAAATTCCTACACCGCCAAAACCATTCGTGCAAATGTTCGAATCTAAAATGGCGTTTCCATATATCGCCCTGCACTGTTGCATCGATATAACTTGAAGGAAGATATTTCTCACCATCGTGTTCGTTGTGGGAGTGCTGAGATCTGAGTACCTGCCGTACCCAGCTGTTTTGAGCCAATGCCCTGTGAAATCCATGTTCAAAAAAGATCCATGCGGCAAAGCTATCGGTCTAATTGCATCTGAAAAGCTGGCGTGTACTGGTAGATATAATATAGCTATATCATTGTTAAGAGTTCTTGGGTTATATTGTGGATGGACGGCGATTGTAAACGTAGGTATTCTGACCCCACCGTGAAACAAGAATGGCGAACCGAGAACGACGGTGAAACGCCAGGCCGTGAATCGACCGTCGTTCCAGCAATGAGCGGCTGTCAGTACTCTCGAATTTGACAGTAACGATCCTCCGCAAGCCACCGGTGACGGTAATCCTATGACATCGATCAGCAGGCCCGCTAGGTAGGGGTGCGATCTAATCGGTGCGATAGCTCCACCGACGATGCGCGACAGTGGACCGATTAAACGTTCAGAATGTTTTATTCTTTGTGCATCCTCCACTCCCATTTCAAAACTCCATTTTGAAACGTTTTCTCGTGATGCTCTTAACGACCAGGCGACATTTGATAGAAGGCAAGTCAACAACAGAAAATACTTCATTTTGAAATTGTATTATGGAGAGGTCCGCAAAGTTTCGGTATATATACGTTAATTAGTGTCGTTATCTTCGATTGCGACGTTGGGCTAGAGGATTTATTTGATATATCATTTTATTACCCATTATTAAAAGGGATTACCTTAAGTACGTATAAGTCATAATTAAATGTTTGTAATTTAATTTTTATTTATAGGATTTAACAAATTAAGTAATAACGTCTACAAATTCATTTATTTGCAAGCAACAGACGTTTAGTTAAGACCCCCCTGCCTTTTCCCACTTATGTACCCACGTAGTCCATGTTGTATAAGTTATAGCTACAGTTTTCAAGGCCTGACGCTAACCCTTCCTGAGACTAACTGCTTGTGCTTAAAGCTTATTTTACCGGTGTGATCAAAGACTGTTGTCAGCCTTTGCCAATAAATGAGCGATTTGATAACGTATAACGGACTATCCGCCTTTAGAAGCCTCCTGGTCGCTGGTGTAATAGTGGTGTAATCTATAATACGTATTTCTTGTAGCGATACATGATGCATTTTCTTTCAAAAAACATAACAAAAGATAAGATTTCAGCGTGTGATTGTACTTATCGAAGCATTATTTATGATCGTGCTCAATGTGAAGATTAACTATTAACTAAATAAACCACGGCTCACAACGAATTTCTTGATTTATCTTGCAGGTCGACGAAGTTTTTAATAACATAATCTTTTTGGGATTGTTCAGAATTGCGTAGACATAAATAATCCTTAAAATTGATGGTTAATTTTGATTACTCAAATCTTTATTCAATTAAAATACTATCGGACAATCAACTATTGAGGTGTTCTGCACGGTACCTTAAATGTTTATGACACACAAGTAATTTAGTAATTGACTATTTATCACCATAAACTCATACATTTCTTGTATTGAATACTGACTATGTATAACTACTTATAGATTTGTACAATAAATATTTCTGTTTTAAATGTTTTAAAAAACTAATTACACAAAGGCGATGTTTTGTCTGTAACTAAAATGCAAGTTAAAGTGCTCGCAATTTTCTTTCCATTTACGTGAACATATGTCTTCAAATTTTCCAGTAAACGATCCAGAATTGGATTTAAACCGGTGCACTCTTACAATATCGTCGCAAACTCTTTAAAACCTTTTCGAGCGTGTAAGCTGTGTTCAGACGGACAATTTAATTCAACTTTTATCCTGTTACGCTTCGTTTAACAGATACGGCTTTTAGGTTGCTTAAACGTCTATTTTTTGTGTTCAAGCTCGAATTCAATTTTAGTCAAATTTAAAATGAATGTCTGTTAGTTGATCGATTTTCTGTCCCTACTTTCTCTCAGATATCCTTCCTCTCACCTGTCCCACAGGGTAGCAACGTGACTGCAATTTATGCAATTTATTTAGTTGTAAATGTCTAGGGTAGTTATAACTATTTACTAATCTATCAGACGAACTTAGATTTGAAAAAATCTGTGCATGCATTGAAGTAAAGGTAATCAAGGTGCTCTGTGCACTTTGACTACCTTTTTACTTATGGTACTTCACTCATTAAACGAATTATAGAAGTATTATTACTACTATTCTACGTTGTAACATTTTTAAACTAAAATAAAAATGATGAACTAAACATATGCCCGGCACACTTAGCTCCGCCCTATAATTAATAGATGGTTTACTATTTTGGCAATAATGACTTACACATAAAAGATAGATATATGCTGTCGCGGGCTTTTGTAGGACTATTTAATATTTATTAACAGCGCACACCAGAGTAGCTCGCATATGAATTATTTTCTTCTTATTTGACACTTATCGTTATCTTTTAGTTAATTCACACAATATCTTTATAAATTATACCCTTTATGTTATTCTTATGCATAAGGTATAATATATAATATTAATATATAATCAAATTTCATTAACATCCATTCAGTAGCGTGAAAGAATAACAAACATCCATACATCCATGCATCTACACATTCATACTTACAAACTTTTGCATTTATAATACTATAAGTTCTAAATAAATAAATATGCGCTCACGCCCGTTACCCAGAGGGTTTGGCAGAGATCACGGATTGCGCGGCGCGATCCTGGCACACCACTCTCGCTTCTTCTACATTCATACATTAACGTATACATGCTTGTCGGTTATGGGTGCTATACCTATAGCCCTGTTAATTATATTTCTGCATTCACTCGTCTTGTATTCATTCATATAAGTTATTTAGTTTATATATTTCGCATTTATAATATTCATTTTATAGTTATGTAAGATTCAACAGTTTTACAATAACAAAATTTTTAACGAATATTCTAGAAGCTTCCAGTGTTCGTAATCACAGTGTCGTAAAATCTCCAAAAGCAACAAACGACAAACAAATAAATGGATAATCGTAATTCGACTTATATAATATTATAAGCTTTCCTTACATAAGGTTTTTCAAATATGAGTTACAAAAAAAATCTAGAGACACCTTGTGCGAGGGGTAAAATTCTGAATTAAAAAAAGCTTCATTTCATTGACCTCAGCAGACGTGTTAAGGGTAGATCATAAACATTGTTCAATTTAGAGTCCTATATCAATGGTGCAAAGTCGAAAATTCGTTAAAAAGATATTTGAAATATTTAAAGTTATATAAGATTCACATCACGACGGGCTCGCTTCGTGCATTGAAATCATATGCTAATGATTATGTTTTGAAAGGCAGCGGGACAGTACTCATATTTCGTTAAAATGTTTGTACATTCCTAGTTGAATTGAAAGTATACGTTATTTATAACAAACAGTTCGTCGTAAATCAAATTTAAAACTTTTTGCCAACCCTTCCCTTCTACCACCCCTCACCTATTACCATCCATAATCTATCTATGTTTCAGAATAACTATGGAATAAAAATAATGTAACATAAATAAATTTGTTTTTTTTTATTAACAGTGATGACATTTTAACAATCGAACGAGCGAACAATAAAAACGAAACCTCATTGAAGAAAGGGAAAACAGGCGTGAAGTAGAAACATTTTGCGTTTGATAAGTGTCTGTCTGATAAGTGAGTACTATCTATAGTATAAAATATCGTGTAAAATTTTGATTACAAAATGTAATCACTAAAGATTGTTCCTTTAAGTTATCTGTAGAGAGCCATCATTTTTAGGCCGAATCGGGATGGATAGGTATCACTATTAATTTTATACAACAAGCTAATAGGTGTCTCGTGACACATAACCCATTCTACGTGCCGTCTTGTTGCATGTTCAATTCATTCAATTACATGAACATACTTTTGCCATACAAGAGAATGTGGCCCGGAAGTAAACATGTATTTTATTTTTAAACACATGTCTCAGATAATTTTTTGGCTAAGAGTCGTTTCCTTGACAGCTAGATGCAAGGTCGTCGCTATCTGCTTAATAATATTATTAATTGTAAATGTTGGCGTAGGTGCGAAAATAAATGAGTGTACGTTATTTATTCAATACTATTCGAACGCTAATGAGTCACAGTTGACAATCAGTTTGATAAGCCACAAGCTAATTGTTGTAAGCATAATTACGCATTTTATACATTACAATATTATAAGCGTCTTTTACTTCAAAAGGGTATACAGCAATACAGATAGTTCTTGCTGCTTTTTTAACACGACGATTAGGTCCTAAATGCGACAGATTCTAGACTCGGGGACAAATAACTATGATTTAAAAAAATGGTACATACATAATACATTTTAAAAGACACATCAGAGTAGCAAAAGGAGACCACGCCTTTTTTTGGGCTAACTAAAGGTAAAGAGAGGCGAAGGTAGGTTTTTGAAATATAATAATAAATGTATAAAAGAAGAAACTGTCAGACTGATATATCAAACGCACAGCGTGAAACTATTGGGCCTAGCTTTAGATTTATAATATTGCGTAAGCGAGCACTAAACATAATTTTCCTAAATTAATCCCCTGAAGGTCTAAAGTAGGGGATACAAGAAACTGCCGTGCGAAGCCGGGGCGGGTCGCTGGTATCTGAGTAAGATATCCCTCATCATAATATATATAATCCATCCACTTACGGAAAACTGTAAGTTGTTTTGCGGTTGACTCTTTAGTATAGATGGGTGTATCCATGGACACTTCACACGAATAACTCCCGCTCGCCGCGAAGTCCAGGTTTTGCAGGATTATTGAGTTCTCCGTCGCTAGAGCAATCTGCAAGCAAAAATGAGGGTCTAGAATCACAGGTCGAGAATAAGACTCTCAAATAAATAATCTACTCTAATGTACAATAGAACGAAAACTATTTAAATCTATGTACAACAGGTGTCTCATAACGAATGAACCAACGGAATAGTTGAATGGCTTGGATCATTAGCTACCTAGAGCACCTGTGTATAGTAGGCGTTGACTTGAGTGGTTTTGAGTACTGGTTTATTTGCGTATCCTGTATAACCGTGGGTTTTCACTGGCGTAAAATAGTGTCGGAATACGAGCTCTCCCTGTATCTTTTTCTCTGACTGATGACAATAAGTTTTATGTCAATGTTTTCGGCAGTGAATATCCCTGGTAAAATTGTACCCCATCCCTTATTTCGGCTTATATGATTTATAAGTTAAATAATTTTTTTTTCAAATGTTAGCTTGTTTTATTTATACAGACCGAATCTAAACTATTCGGATTTCAAGAATCAACTCTCTAGGGTATGATGCCAATCTGTATAGCAGAGGAAAAGCCCGCAATAACATCTGTTGCACGAATTGGCCGCCTCGACCGGTGAGAAACAACGACCGCACAGAAGACAGGCACGAAGAAGAAGTTTTTTGCGTTTCGTCTGTTCAGTGCAGTGCCGGATTCTTATTTGTCTCCTCTTCCCCTTTCCATACATTTCTAATAAAGTAAGGGTAGGAGAGGGGAGGATTTGACCGAAACGTTGGATAAATAGGAAAAAGAAAGATATTTTTTTCTGATATCTCCTCCGTCCAATAAAGGTTGGTAACGAATCTGCAACTCATTAGCTTTGTTGCGGATGCTATGGGAGGTGGTCGCTTGAAGTTGGATGGACCGCTTTCTCGTTTGCGATCTTCTATTATACAAAAATAATCAAAAAATCTAAAATTTATAAAGACAAGTTGGAAAATGTAATATGTAAAAATTAGGGGTTTAAAAGTATTGTGTAACTTTAGCCCGCTCTAAAGCCGGGAGCTTAGATGAAAGATGATGGCTTATAGACGTGAATGTTATCTTCTCTACGTGACTGAGAATTCGCACATTTCTAGAAGAATTTGTCATGAATTTAAATTTTATAAGGAATATAAATTGTTGAGAAGCAGCCGTGGTTTAGTCGCTAGGTGTTCGACTTGGTATCTGTTGGCTGGGGTTCGATTACTACCAATGAGTTTCCTTGTTAAAAAATAGTCATTTATTGCTTGCTTGATAAGACATGCTGTGCGTCTTGGACATCGTACATTGTTTTAAGTACATTTGAATATTGCGCGTCGATAATAAAAAAAATTAGACAATGTTACTATAATACAGAAATTATGCTGATAATTATTATGCTGATAATTGTTAAAATAGTTTCAGAATTTACCTATCGCAATAAACAAGTATTTTTTGTATATAAATTTAGGATAAAAATATTATATAATCAAATAAAGTTATTCGTATGAAAGGTAAAAAGTAGGGAAGGTAAACGAGAAATGGAATTTTTAGTAACACGCGTATACATTACTGTTTCATAGAGCCTGGCCACGCAATACACTCTAATTGTGTTTGTAGGTAGAACAATAATATAACGTAGCCAATTTAACTTGTTCCTAGCCTACTACTACCCGGAGTGACCTGGCACTGAGGTCGACCTGTTACGCCCTCCTGCAGTTAAATGAGCTATGTGCATGCAACGGAACGTGGGACGCCTCGAAATAATTTTAGTGCACCTTTGCAGTTCTGTATTGCCAGGCGCCTCAATAACTAACACTCGCAATAACGTATACGCTCGTCGGTTATGGGTACTTCTTATACCGCCCTTCTTTAGTATGCTACAGAAGAAATCGATATAAGTTCTCCTTGGACGTCCCCTACCAACACTGCCACTCACTTCTGCAACATGAATTTGTTTCGTTACTCTCCCTTCATTCATCCTTTCAACATGGCCGAAAAACCGAAGCATACCTTTCTCAATTCTAGCCACAACATCCACATTTAAGCCACAATTTTCCCTAATAACGCTATTTTTAATCCTATTATTCAAAGTCACGCCTAATATACTGCCAAACCTAGCTCTCATGTCCGTAATTTAAAGTGGGGACTAGTACAGCATGCATTGTGTATTGCCAGACGAGCCTTCATAGACACATGCTGACTCCTCACTACTGTACCTATAGCCCCATTCATTTTATTCGCTGCATTCACTCGTCCTTCAAAATGTCCACCATCTCTACTAAACATACACCCCAAATACACGAACTCTTCCACCTGTTCCACTTCTTTACCGTCAACATTTATTTCAATTATTGTCTTACTTTCTCTTTCAAACACCATTACTTTCGTTTTATCTTCATTCTCCTTCATACCTCTACCTTCCAATGAATCATTCACTACATTCAGCACAAATAGAATTCAATCAATTACACATTATATGTTTAATAACTATCAAGTACTACCGATAAAAATAGTCTGATGTCTTTGTTTCTTACTAGCAGATGTTTTTATGATTGATTTAGTTACTATTGTGTTTTACTACTATTTTTATTTAGTTTCTATGCATGTTTCCTAGTATTGCTTATTCCCTTCCTTCTATAGCTTCCTAGTATAGCTTAATCAGTATGCCGCGAAATAAATACTCATTGTGTTTGCCTAGGACTTTTTTTTTAGGAATACTGTTAACATTTCTTAAATTATTTTTTGTAAAAGAATTATCTAATTTAAATATTTATATTTCTATACAGGTACTATAATATTATTAGTAATAAAATATCATAATGCTGAAGAAGGCAGCAAGTTCTAAACGTTGCATTTCACTAAAATATCCTAAGTGTGTAACGTTGTTCTGAAATTAAATATTTAGTAAAGCTTTTACGAAGCGTCTTCTATTGTAAATAGCTTGGTTATCCTACGTGTAACTTTGACCCGGAAAATTAACTCCGCTCGGGCTATTACGCGCCTGGCATCCGTGTTTGTAGCCTTTTAAGGCGTGTTTGTATATCAAGTGAATTTGCGAAATTTCCATTGCTCTTAAGCTGACAGACAATTACGATGTGCTTTTGATGACACGCACAAAGGGTAAGGTTTGCTCCGTTTTCCGTGTTCCCATATAGTGTTTTAATAAATACGATTCATTAAAATAATCTTAATATTATTTACTAGATATGATTTAAAAATTATTTTTTACTGTTTCATTATATTAACTTTATTATCATTGGTAATTTTAATTTTTAAAGGTTAACGAAAACGTGTGTTATGTATAAGTTGTAGTAATTAGTTTAGCTACTAATTAATAAAAGATTATACGCACTGGTTTACCAATAGTCTGTGCTTTTTGATTCTTCACTTAAATATTAGATTTAAGGTTATAATCAGACTCAGGCAACTTGCTTAAATCTTTTGCTGTACACACAACAACGATTAAAATTGCTTGGTTCGGTCGTGAGGATTGTTAAAAATAACAATATAGAGTATAGGTATAATTACTCGGTTAAAGGCCCTTACATTAAGCACTGCACCGGGCGTTGTGAAATTCCTATAAGGTGGTTTCCTGTTCCTGATGTATTGGAATATCTTGGTGCCGTGTCGCAGGAACACGACTTTATCGAGCAGATGGGGCGGCACGTCATGCACGCAGCGCAGACGAACCCCGCTGCCGCGAGCTGCCCACCGCTCCATCTGCAACTCCACCCGGACCTCTGTATGCCCACGACCTGGACACAAAGACATAATAATTAATACAAATTGGAAATGATGATGAATAGATAGAATGTGTTTTTATAGCAAAAGGTGGCAACCGGCTCACCCAATATCAAGTGATCACTACCCAAGATAGGCATCTGTCACATGCCATTATACCCTCCACCGTCAAGTCCTCTTCCCCTTTCCATGCCTTCCTCATTAGCAAAGGGTGGGACGGGGAAGAGGACTAGAATTAGACCTCAGACACCTCACTCATCAGACGAAACGCAGAATACTCTAATTCACGTCTGTCTTTTGTGAGGTCGTGACATTACACCGTTCGAGCCGGCCCATTCTTGCAACAGATGTTGTTGTTGTGGGCTCTACCACTGTAAAGAGCCTAGATAGAGCAAAGGATTGGAAGCATTTTCTACCATCAGTTTTTTCGTGCGATTATAACGGGACCTTCAAAAGAAGAGCGAACATCGATCACATCACCACTTAACTGATTGTAGTCAGGCATTAGTTTTTTAAGTGAATGACAGTGCTATTAGGGCTTATATAAACGAACAGATTGATGACACACTAAATATATAACCTGTAGTTGATGAGCACGTGTGAGTAAAGGTAAAGAGAGGTCCAGGACCTTCCCGAATAAAATTCCGTAATCTCTGGTCTTCTAGGTCATTGGAATGAATGCTTATGGTAATACGGAACGATTTCAAAGCGTAATTGCCTGACCAGTATTTTTTATACAAGGTTGAAAATGAGGAAGCTGTTCACCTGATATTAAAAGACTGCTACTTATAGGCATCTGCAACAATCTAATGAGCTGGAGATTCGTTGCCTACCTTTAAAGGGCAGAGTAGGACAAACAGAAAAAAAGATGTATCCTTTTCCTATTCATCTGCTCCCCATTAAAGCCTGTTCCCCTTCCCAACGTTTTCTTATTCGAAAAGGTGGAAAGGAGAAAAGAACTAGAACTGGGTCTTGGGCTATCGTGTAGCTTGTTCACCTTATATCACTATAGAGGTTTTTTTGATTTGAAGGAACATAAGAATATTCAACAGCTTCATTGCTAGCAGCTGTGATGTCTTATTTCAATACTTACTGTTTAACTTGGTGCAAGCCTGTAACTTCTCGACTCAATACGGTACGGTAAGCAACAACATAAAGAAACTTACTATACGAAACAATTTCATCGGTATCGCGCCCGCTTCTACAAAACTTTGTCTATGTTGTTTAGTATCATTACTTGCCGTAATATCACGTATATACAAATAATCTTTAGTAAATGTATTAGGTCTGTGCTTAAGATTTTAATTTTGCAGTTGTTCGAGTAATTATACAAAATACCTCCCTTAAGGTTCTCCATTGGTCTGTAACTGTACTGTAATAACTGTAACATTCTACCTAGATATGTCCTATTCAACGATAATTATTTTAGGTACCACACGGCTACCATATAGGCACATGAAAAATTTTTAAATTTTTAGTTATAAGACAACGTTATAAATGTACGGCACAGAAATTCCTTCTTAGTGGCGAATTATAAGACATCTACTTTATATTATCTTGCAGTATCGCTAGTTCACTTCGTATTGTAAAAGTGTATATCTAATTCTTTGTTGACGTGGTCGGATTGAAAGTTATCAATAATTCACGATTGTGTCCATTGGGGTAAAATTTAAAATTCATGAGAAATGCACATTAAAATGGCAAAGGCTCAGTTGCATTGTTATAAATCCAATTACTTTTTTTATTGTATGAAGGCACAGAATACATCACCTTCAAAATATTTTACGTGAACATAGTAACTTTAGTAACATGACGTTGCTATTAATCAAAATTATAATACGGATAATATTATAAATCCAAGAGTTTGTACGTATGGATATTTGTTACTCTTTCACGCAAAAACTACGGAATGGATTTTAGTGAAATTTTACTAAACTATATCATATACATTAGAATAACACAAGGGCTATAAGTTATAACGATATTGTGTGAATAGTCCAAAATATAACAAAAAAAATAGCCATATGGGAACTACTATTCTATTCAATCATAATAGCGTACATTTTTCTTATTTAAAAAAAATAATTATATGAAAGAAATTCAGACGTACTCGTTTGTTAGTTGCCACTTTGTATTTTAAACAAATCTTATTCACCTTGCCCTTTTACCAAATTCTTATGTGAGGTCGGCACAGTATGACCGTAGTCCATAATAGGTTTTTGCCTAAAGTCAATCCTCTGCGGCTATGTATATGAAATAAACATAAAGTAGATTATTGAAATAATTTACTAATATTTCTTTTTACTATTCCCAACCAAGCTTTTTTCACGACAATAATCGAATGGCGTGTTCGAACGTGTTTCGCAGTCCGTACCCGTAAACACATAAAAAAGTAATATAATAATAATTAAAAAAAAACAAAATACCCGACTGAATGTATAAGTATTGCCATTTTATTGATTTTCTACTACCATATGGATTTTATGTTCATTGCGTATGCGCTATGACACTCTGAAGAATACGAATCGAATGACACCACACTCATAAAAATCGGTCAAGACGTTTAGGCTACAGGAGGGTACTATGGAACGAACCTACATACATATTTACCAGAGAAAAACATTATCTTCCTATCAGTAGGGGAAAATGGTAAATTTCTATTACAACGGTTAGACCGGACTTGCTTTATGATTCTTGTAAACAAACGTCATTTACCATACATGGCTTATAAACAAACGTCATTTACCATACATGGCGGCCATTACACAGAAATGTTGACAGTTTGTGGAAATCATGAGATAAAGTAACGTGAGATTGTGTATAGCTAATGTTATAAGGTAATATGAAAAAAAAATTGAAAATATTTTGGAATTTACGAAATATTACGTAAAGACCTTTGCTTACAAATTTTTCAGAAAGTAGAAGAGCGATGATAAATTGCTTGCGGAGATGTTATAGTGTGTGTGATGTAATACTAAAACATCAAATCAAACATGGATGATAATAAAATAGATAGATATTAAGGGTTGAATTGTAATCTAGCACAAATTTAAATATCACGAATTAATGCATATGAGCTTCTGTATTATTACACGTGCATCGTTCATTCGTGAATCGCTGGTACAGAAACCGAACTGAGCGAAGGCCTTACATAATTTACAATCCCCTACCCGACCACGTTCAGAGCGTTCCGCTTTCCCGCACAGCCTCGCACACCTTCTCTGTTACATACCTGAGCTACACATTAAGATACTACACGTTTGTATTATATTTCATCTGCATTAAACAGTGTAATATGTCGGTTATGTTGATTGCGCCCTGTTATAATATTATTCACGCTGTAGTATTATGATACGAGAATAGTGTGAATGTATTACTACTCACGCCCTTCTAGTGGAGGTGTAAGCAGAGATGACGCTCGTCATTCCCGGATAGTTTTAATATTACCCTTCTATTGTATATCACACTTCGTTAATTAGTCAATTTAAATACCCATAAGTAAACTTACATGTATTTAAATCATAAAATTTACCGTTCTTATGTAACCAAAGAACTTAACCGAAAAACATACATCAATTAAAATAAATAAATATAATAAATTAAAAACGAAAGTACATAACTTCCGAAACAGTAAATTTTACGCGACGTGACTACCCATATAAAAAAGCCGAAATCGTTTCCTTATCTTTGTTGTATGATTTTAAGTACTATTCAAATTGTAAGAGACTTATAAAGAAAATAATGAAACGTTACGACAGCGATCGCGAGTCAGAATGAGTTAATTTCGTGTCACACGGCCGTTCTTGTTACAATATAACGACTGCGATATGGTGTTATTACAAATTTACGTAATTAGCATTTAGTACTGAGTTATACGTTCTACATTACGCAAGGTCAATTATTTCATTTGTTTTTCCTTTTTATTTAACACAATTCGAGGAGTATTCAACCCGTAGCACAGAGGAGTAGGCTTTGATTACGGATTTCTATTTGGAAAGGTCTTATCACAACTCTCTTGTTTGTTTTGTATCCACACATCTACGAACTATTTTTCGCTTCTACTGGAAACCTAACAGCGAGGTCATTAGGTTCTTTATAATTGTAATTTAAAGATACAATGAGTTATTGTAAGAATAGCCGTGACATATAGTTGAATTCAATAAATTTATGTATAAATAAATAAGTGAAATGTGCTTTGAAGTAGCCTAAAGCAGATGTTGGTAGTTTTAAATTTACAATTCTTGTTGTGCAGTGTATGGACGAGATTCCAGTCGCGTGTTTTACAATTTAAATTCAGATAAGATAAACAAGACTTACGGACTTTTTCCTTTAGCCTTGTTGTATAAGAAAACTTTTTATTATAGTTACTGATATAGATGCATAATGATTTTACATTTAATTAAAGAACTTGTTTAAATTTCGCCATGTTAACATTTCTTGTTGGCTTCAGAAGTCCACAACTGGTAGCAGTTTTAGACAGTATGTATTCACCAAATTTATTGACTTTGTTACAATCCTAGATTTGACCAGGGAAAAACTGAGAACAATGGTAGAGTCATATTTAACTGTTGTAATGTTAAACCTCCAATTGAGGATAAATGTATCATCCATTACAAAAATATGATATAGATTTGATAGTACCTTAAAGAGATTAAGATTTTATAGTTTTAGGTCTTACTGTATTTGAGTTCTATCGATAGAAGCTTATAAAAATTACTGCTCTGAACTTTGGCAATTCATTATTTTTTAATGTATTTGATGCAAAATATTTTTAATAGTAATTCGTGGTGTAACAGTGTCATGAATCCATGAATTAATTAATCGCATTTATAGAAGAGGTATTATAGTATAGCTAGTGTTAATGACGTATAGGTAGAGAGCGGGGGAGGCGAAACACGCGTGGTAAACCAAAGCATTAGATGCAATAAGCTAGCGTGGTAGATCGAAAATTAGACTTACAACTATATTTAGTATTATATTTACAATTATTATTGTAAAATCAATAAGAAAGATTAAAGATTTTTAATGCTGGGTAAGCTGGGTTCGGCAGTAAAAGCATGCTAGAGGTGTGCCAGGATCGCGCCAAATGGAAATCCATGATCTCTCTTACCCCACTGGGTTATGACCTGAGGGCGTATTTATTTTACTTTATTATTATGTTTTTGTGATGTTACAGTATCGTAATGAACTGATAGTAAGTAAGGCTTAGGCATACTTTTAAAATACCATTTATGTATAAATTCATTATATTAGATGTATATTTCATAAACTAAAATTATTCATATTGAATATCTTGTCAATGTATTTCTATTTAAGAAACAATGCTGCGAAGTTCGCTAAGAATTCCTCAATTTCGCTCGTCTGAAGTTAGTGATCTGGCTGTAGTTGAACAAGACTTCGGGAACGGTACGTTAAAGTATTCTATTATGAAGACTTAAACTGAATACAGTTATAAAATGAAACTAGGAAAAGTTTTATATCATACACAAGAAATTATTATTTATGATAAATTGTATTAGTATATATAATATGGCTTGTTGGTGAACCCGAGTGCGGACTTTTGGTTTTTTGTAAATATTTCGTAAGCATAATAACCAAATATTTTAATAATGCTTAAAGTTATGCTTTAAAAATGTTTGTGTTAACGGTTACTTATACTATCTTAACCCCGGTTAAGACTGTCGATTCTCGCGGGAGGTTGGACGCAGAGCTTGAGACTGAAGGGACGACCGCCGTCTGCAAACAACTGTACGTAACTCGACCCTTTCGCGAACCTTATTTATAATGCAGGAACCAATATTCGCTTTCCACTTCCTGCTGAGCTTAGGGAAATCTCAAATTAGTCGTCTCTTTTAGCAGCAGTGAAATTTTTACTTCATATTAGTATGTCAATGAGTCCTATTATACTATTTCATGGTTCGCTCAAGTTTTGGTTAAGTTCAGTTTCTTCTACTAAATACGTATACTTAAGATTAACATTTTATCACGAAACCTATGCCTTGATCATTTATAAGTGGTATTTAATAGAGGCTGCGGTAGCACGAATGCGAATTTGATCGGCGAAATATCACGATCTTACAAAAGACAGGTGTGTGTGACACATCTACCATTCATTACCTTATTTTGGATACTTATGGGTAGCAGTCACTTAACATCAGATGAACCGCTCGCTCGTTTGCCACCTTCTTTAATAAAAAGAACCTTTGGAAACTAGAATTTTTATGGGTAAGTAAATAAAAGGAAAGAAAGAGCAAGCGGCTATAGTATTGTTAAGTGATCAGCTGATTTTCGGATGTGTTGCCTGTTTCTACGGTAGTATATTCGGAAAAGGGGGCGAGGGAGGCATGAGGATTGCGGCGGCTCACTCACAAGAGGAAACGCAGATGTATAATATACAATTTTAATCCGGTATTCTGTCAGATCGTGGTACTTGACTGTTGTGCCGGCCTGTTCATTTAAAAGTTGCTGCTACTGGCTTAATTTCAATTAAATATAATAAATACGTATCTAAAATGGTTTATCTACTAGTTGTCATTTCAATTGCTTACAAGCCGTTACATATTTCAACTAGCTGACCCAGACTTTGTTCTGCCTTAGAATTAACTTAAGTGTAAAACTTACCTGTAATAAATTTTGATTTATTAATTGCTAGATGGCTGGTTGCACTCGGGTCGATACCCTTAATTGAAGCACCCTGATATATTTCTTTATAGTTTTGTTGCCTAAGTCTGGATAACCTATAATTAATTATACACATACTTTTTGTTGTTCCTGTCATTTCACCAGAGATAACGGAAAAGTGTTACGGCAAAACGCTTATTCTTGATATAATTTTTCGTAAATGTTTCATATTTTTTATTACTTCTTCTGCTAGTCGAAAATGGACGAAGGACTACATACCAAATAAATTATAATTTTACTAAACGTAATATTTTAGATCGTAAGGTTATATTACTCGGAGGTTTTATTTAAGAGTAGAAAGTGTATGTGTTAAATGATTGCCGTATGATTATATTTTGCATATACTCATAGTTAACACAGATATAACAGAAATGTTTTTTTCAAAAACAATAACATAAAAATAACATCTTTTATAAACAGCAGACGTTGTTAAATTGTTTGTGGAACCGTTCTTCAAGTGCGAGGTAGAATTAGGTCACGATTTTTGCCATTTGTTGGCGCAGATGGTTACTAAGCTCTCGCTTGTTATTCTTGCTTCCACTTGTTCTAATGGCAGTTGTAACGGTGGGTTTCTGCTGCTTTTAAGTATACAAATTAAAACACGCCATATAAGATAAGAAAATATACAATACTAAAGTTACACTTTAGATTTTCATGTACTTTAAACACCTAGTACTAGAAACTTAAAGACCCGTAAAAAATAAAAATTAAAACACGAATTAATCGTATAACTTTCTTATAAATTGATCAATTAACCAGTCTAAGAAGTAGTTACCTTACATCAATTAAGTTGGATTAATAGTTATTAAAACGATGCTGTTATTTTTTGGCGATAAATAATTTAACAAAATTAAAAAGAAATTGGCGACGCCTTAAGAACGCATTAAGAAAGAGGCTTAAAGTTCTTGTTGCCAAACGCAAGCTAAATAAGATTTTTTATAAATTATGAAAAAGGTTTAGTTGCAAAATTTTATAGATCAAAACGCGGTTTACATAACATGAAATAATAATAATAAAATACAAGTTTTTGATTTAATACAAGTTTGTTTCATGGCGTGAATGTTTAAAAAAATAAAAAAAACTTTGTATATTTAATATAAATAATTAATCATTTTAAATAAAAAATTCCATTCCGAGTAAAATTTCTATACTGGAATTTTTTCTATAACTCCTTCGTAGTATTTTTGGCATTCAAACCTTAAATTGAAATCCGTTCGTTAGAATAGTTGTAAACTAGTTTCAAGGCGGGCTTGGAATTGAAAGGCTCGAAATTGAAATTTGAACAGGACAAGGAGATGGTAAGAGTTTGGGCCACCAGACATTTCTACCACTCTTACTAAGCGAAACCTGGCAAGCTATAAATTTAAACCAGAACTATTCTGTCGCTGTACGTTATGTCAGAGCAAACTGCATTAGGTATAATGGATGCGACTAATTTTGGCGGGAGTCAAATTTGGTTAAGCGATAAACTTGAATCATCCCTAATATCTTCTATCTATCTATCTATCTATCTATCCCTACTAATATTATAAAAGTGAATGTAAGTTTGTTTGTTACGCTTTCACGCGAAAACGATTCAACCGATCATCATAGAACTTTGTACACATTCTTGGAGGTACTAGAAGTAACAAATATAAAGCGAAGTATGTATGTTCCCTATAGACTCTGAAACGACTGGACTGATTTCGATGATATTTACAGGGATTGTCCAGATTGGCACATTCCTGTGTTTGGTAGCGATCGGATTCACACGGGAATATAATTAGTGGTACCCGGGCGAAGCCGGGGCGGGTCACTAGTAAGGGATATTTTTGAAGAATTTTAAGTTACATTTTTGTTAAATATGTATATAAATTATAAAAGGTCTGTAAATATAAGTTAGTATTCTTTACATCCTACTAGCGATGGTGAATGCGTAACAAAGTGGCCACGAAAGCGACGATGGGCGCTAAAAACGGTATGTACATGCTTTGTATGGAAACCGTTTATACTTTTAGCGATTTTATCATTACTTGCTATTCGATGTACAAAATTTGTTGAGATAATTTTCAGTTAAGCATTTTGCCCTAGGTTCTGCTTAACTTTGCAAATATTTCACAATTTAATCTATATATATATATATATATATATATATGCGCCAGGAAAATATAATTTATTGTTTTTATCACTGAAATAAAAAGAAAATATGAGCTGATACCGATACGTTATAGGCGCGCGAGTCGTGTGGCTCGAATTAGAGCTAATTAGGACGTCTTTTAGTTAGTTTGCGTCGAGCGCAATCACACACATTATCCATTGTTCTATGGCATGTTACTGGACATGTTAAAATATGTTTTTTCTAAAAGTTGGCGTACTAGGGTTCTAGTTGCAATAAAATTGTATCGATACAATTATTTTGGGAGAATTAAGTAATCGATTTCTTTTATTTTATTTTGTTTTTGTTAGTTAGAGTAGTTTATACTCTACTCTGTCAACTGTCAGCCTACCAAGCTTCAGCTACATTCAACCATAGATGATAGAAGAAAAAAAATCGTTGCTTATAAGTTTTCCGTTAAAACAATAATTATGTTTCGTTTTACTCTTTTTAATATGAGAATTGACTAAGTAAAATAAAGCACTAAATAATTAAATAATCTAGCTATCAATTACACAAGTATTTAAATTCACGTAATTAGATAAATTATCTTTGCTCAGAAAATCGAAATAATTTAAGATTTATACAAAATGGGTAAGTTTTGCTTTCAATGACTAAAATTTATGATAATCTACGAATTCTTAAATAAAATGTTCCTTTTTAGATTCAGAAGACCTCACGTTAGAGGAAAAATGCGAAAATCTTATGAATGTTGTCGTTGAATCTCGTAAGAGATTTGGTAAGATGTGTGTGGAATATGAACAAAAGAGTTCAATAATGGAGAACAAAATACTAAATTTGCATCTAGAATCTTTATCGAAGGCTAGATTTAAACCTAAACATCCAATTCCTGACATAGATGTGGATAGTATGAAAATAGAAGTGGATAATTTTGTCACTGATATTCAAGAAAGACAAAAAAGAATAGAAAATTTGAACAAAAATCTAAGAAATACAGAGCAAATTGTTTTACAGCTCAAGGAAGATAAAATCGGTAGGAAACTAAGACAACCGCTTACTGCGGAGGCCAAGCTAACCACTGTTAAAAGTAAAAAAATGAAGTAAAAGTTACAGTTTACATGACCTTTATTTTATATTTTATGTAATATTTGTCAGATGTCCCTTATTACCATCATGGATGCAACTTAAGCCATCTCAACACACTTGCTACCAAAGGTGATTTAACGTAAGATGATAGATTGTTGGTCTACTTGGTGATGTAACCAATAATGTGCATTCAAAAAGTACCTAACAGTATAAGGAATAAAATAAAATAAATAAATATGCACTCACATCCGTAAGCCAGAGGGGTAGGCAGAGATAATGGATTTCCATTTTGTGCAACCCTGGCATATCTCTGTCGCTTCTTTTACATTATTAGATTATATATTGCTGGTGCTTTAGCTCACTAAATTATAATCAGCCAAAATTATATTCAGACCAGAGGGTGAATATCTTAAACTTCTTATTATGTAAAGTTTGAAATATTTAGTTGTTATATTAAGAAAGAATATTAATTATCGCTTTTAATGGCATGGGGATGAACAAAGCTCCTTATATGCAATTTCTTATTTTGAGAATAAACCATCCATATAGCTACCAAATTACATATTATATTAGATAATTTATTTCATAGGGTGTGAATTCGGATATGATGGCTGATAGATGGATAAGGAAAACATGAACTTTTCTATGGAAGAAAAAGGTAGGACAATGATGATGAATAGAAGTTAGAGAAATTAATACATGAATGATATGAATCAGTTCAACATATCCCATGTCTATATGAAAATGCTATTGCAGAAGTTAAATATTAAGTATAATAAAACTAAATAATGTTCTTATAGTATTATTAGGGGTATGTTTAATTATCAATGCGAGTTAAGAGATATTTACAGATTTACTAGGTTATATGTATGTTGGTGTTATTGATTTATATATTTTTTTATAATATTAATTATATTTTTTTTAACAGTGGTAACCCGCAATAACATCTGTTGCACGAATGGGCCAGCTCGACCAGTGAAATACCACGACCTCACAGAAGACAGGCGTGAAGTAGAATTACTTTGCGTTTCATCTGATGAGTGAGGTGCTGGAGGCCTAATTTCAGTCCTCTTCTCCTTCTCACCCTTTCCTCATAAGGATTGGATGGGAATGAAAAGAGGATGGGACGGGTAGAAGGTTAACAGTGAAAAGAAAATATCCTTTTTCCTGTGTATCACCCTCTCCTGCGCATTAAAGGGTAGGCAACGCATCTGCAACACATTTGCTTGTTGTGGATGTCTGGGTAGCATTCACTTAACACCAGGTGAACCGCTTGCTTGTTTGCCACTTTCTTCCATAGAAAAAAAATTATGCAGTAAGGCACAGTTTGAAGATTGTGCACTTATCTTTAGATTTTGTTAAATATGTACCCTTATCTTATTAATGAAGTACCTAATCTAACTGTTCAGGGCAGGTGTCATCAACAGGTGGATGAATGGTTGAAGCTCGGACTGCCAAATACTGATAGGCAAACCTAATTTAAATTATATTTTCTTCTAATTAGTCCTATTTTTATACTATTGAAAGCCCCTTATGTTTTCTTTTCTAGACCTCAATAAATAATTTCCAACAGTGTTTGGACCTCACTTAAAACTACTCGCTGACTCATGATTTAGGGTGTTAATTGAAAAACAAGGTTTTTGGTCCTAATTCGCCATATTGTTGTGAATTAATTTTTTTCACAACCAAAACTATTTGGAATGGTGAAGAGAATTTTGGTAAACTTATACAATTAGCTAATTGTTTTTAAACAAATTGTGAACAATGCTTTAACTACATTGTACATGTAGTTTGTAGCAGTGCAAAAGCTGGATGTGTATCTGTAGTTTCAAACCAAGATGTGTCTCCTTTTCAACCTTTTTGATCTTCTAATTTGTTAAAACTTTGATCATCCAATGAAAAATTTGAGTCAGTCAAGTATATACATATGAATAGGATAAGAAACTGTATTTTATTTCTGTATATAAACAATAAAATAATTCTACAAGTTTGATTTTTTTATCATTTAAAGCCTTAAGCAGTTCTCTTTTGTGGTATTAAATCATTATCTTTGAAATGTTGAAAAATGGATGAATGATTCTTAGTCAAACCTAGAATAGTTGATAACTTGGAGTCTTCAAATGATTAATATCGCCCTAAGCTCTTTGATTTTGTTTTATGGAAGAAGAGCAAGCAGATCATCTGTTATTTAGTGTAAGATGACAGCAGAAGATTTGTGACACCACTACCTAGCTTTAGATACAAGTGAAAATACTCTACATATTCTACCATTGGATCAATGTTTTATTACATAGAATATAAGTTGAGTCTCATGTATGTTTAACAGTGGTAGAGCCTGCAACAATTTCCGAAATACCACGACCTTGCAGAAGATATGTGCGATGTCGAAGTATTTCTGCGTTTGGTTCGAGCCGGTGCCAGCGGCTTAATTATGGTCCTAGTCCTCTTCCTCTTCCCACCTTTTCTAATAATAAAACGAAACGGGAAGGGAAAAAGGATTTGGCATAGGCGGGGATGGATAGGAAGAAGAAATATCCTGTGTATATTTATCCCCTCTGTCCATTAAAAGTAGGCAAGGCATCTGCAACTCATTAGCTTCTTGCAGATGCCTATACCGTCTGCACATGTCATCTACAACACCAGAGAAACGCGGCAATACCGACCTCAAGAAAGGCCTGGAGAAACCGAATTAAATCCTGGCTTAGATTTAATTTTACTGCTATATATGAATTACAAACATTATATTTACAACTCGTTACTTTAAAACGTTTGCAAATTATACTGGGACAAGTAATTCATATATTCAAAGGATAATAAACGACGTGGAATAATATTCCCGCATAAACATTTTTATTTATAAGCTCGGTGGTAAGCTTTTCAGGGCTACAGTACCCTCTGAGATTATCTTAGTATTACATGGTGCTTAATTATGCTGTTTGCAGTGCACGGTTATATAAATTTATAAAGTTGTCGTTGCTAAGCAATTATATTTTTAGGATATACCATATTCCCAAACAACAAAACTGAAAAAAGTACATTCAAATCACTACGTATTATTAATAGTGATTGTACCAGTATTTTCTTGTATTGTGTGTAATTGTGAGTGCTTAAATCATCAGAATTGTAATCGAATACTGAGGCAACGAACATTTTTCAGTCGCATTTTATGACATGGGTATACCGTACGTGTTTTGCTAGTATTGGTTTAATGTTTGGATGGTTGGGCGTAAAAGCAGGAGCAACCTTCTGCTCCACCCCACCTCTGAAATTCCTTCTCGAATTTAGCTCTAAAACTATAAAGAAATAAACTAAAAACGATACGATTTATGGACTATAAACAACGTAGTGCCACATTCGTACATAAAAAATATATTGGCTGGCTAAAAATAAAAAAAATGGCATCAAATAAGCGGGGATGCTCGTGTGATTTGTATAAAAAGTTTTAACACAATGTTATCCGTCTCAATTACACAGACTGCGTGTCTTTGTGACGTTAGGCGAAACGGTCGCCGCAAATCTCTGATTTCGAGCGTTTGCTAAATTCGTCCACCGGGACCAATGAAGGAGCTTATCTGGAAGATTCGAAAACGATCGTAGTTTGCATACACTGCTAGAGGGAAATTTGATTCATAACTTGTTGTAAAGTTTATAGAATTTGTTAGATAATAAATAAAAGACATTTTAGTATTATATATACCACCGTAAAATTATAAACATCCTTAGTTTATAATCTCACTAGTGATATTATAAAATGACAGACAAAATTGTGAACTGAACTAACGACTTTGACGTATCATGTCCAACGTAAATCAATTTTATTTTCCTTTTATATATTTTTTCACAATATCAGGTGAACCGCTTCTCGTTTGCTATCGTTTCCATAAAAATAACACGATTTAAATAACTTTCTTTGTCGTGTTATAAAGTAAGTACTAGCAGTTTACGGTAAATGATTTACCCCAGCTTCGCTCAGATTGATAGACAAATAAAAAAAATAAGTAATATAGCCTCCGTTCATACGCAAAAAACACACATCGAATCTTTTCTATACAATTTGTATAGAATGTATTATGACACCTACTCGTAAAGACATTAAATCCTAATAGTGTCCATATTAGGATTTAATATCATTTGACTAAAATAGGGTTTTCAAGGTTTACAAGAAGAGAGAGAAGAGGAAATTTACCTTAAGCTTTCTGTTCCTATTTCAATTAATTAAGTTATGAACTTCGATATGAAAACTAAACTAAGGTAAGATTTTCAACTGTATCAGGCTATATAAATGGCCTTCCTCTATGGTAAACTTTATATAAATTTTAGTTGCATGAAGAAAGTTCTTAACTCCGAAACTTCGTTGAGGTTTCTCAAATTTAAGCGATAAATTACGTTTGGTTAAAATACAACATATTTAAAGATAGTTGTACAGATTTAAAAACGGACATCTTCGTTTCACACAGCTTCGCTAGACATTTTGTTTTTCTAAAATTATGGTTTTTAGTAAGTATCACAAAATATGGCGATATATAGATTAAAATAATTTTAGTCATTTATATATTTTCTTTTTTTATTGATTTTTTCTAAATGCAAATGGTACGTTACAAAGCAAAACCTCTAAACACTATTTTTTTCCGTTTCCGAAACACAAGAAATAATCTATATATAAAACAAAGTTGTGTTACTTAATAATAATAATCTGTTTATTATCAGACCATGAGACATATACTTAAAAAATGTACAAAGAGTAACTTAAATATATAAAATTAGTTAATATACATTTAAAATAAATATAAACTTGAATTATATTTATTTTATATGCAGAGCTAGCCAGTTCCGCCAGAATGGTGAGCTCCATCCGCACGCCACGGTGCTCAGGAGACCATTACTGTAACCACATTTTCTCAAGCGGTGCATCATCAATTTAAACCCTTTATAATTATATATATCTCTCAAGGTGCTTCAATGAAGGGAATCGACCCAAATACAACTCACCCAGAAATTAATACAGTTTATAAAATAACAGAACATAAATTAACTCTAAAGCGGATCGAAGTTTGCCGGGTCAGCTTGGTATATGGATATACTAGAAGACTAACATTTATTATATAAGATAATAGGTTACCAAATGTATATACATTACATACATACATGCCAAAGCATGTATACCTTGTTTCAGACCAAGATGAAATTTTTGTAAGCAATTTTAACACCTTGCCGTTTACGTCAAAACTCGTGAATTCCAAAATATTTTGAAAATAACTTTTCTCACATTACGTTATAACATTAGATATCAATATTTCAAAATTGCTTATCTCACGATTTTCACTATATTACATTTCCGATGAAAGTATAAATGGTGTATGTATGGAAAATGACGTTCGTTGGTCTACGAAAATTCTATGTTGCTGTGAAACAAGGAGGTCCACTCAGAACGGCAATATGTCACGGAATTACTGATAAAGAGACTTACTAGTACGCTGTCACACGCAGCTTGATGGATGGTTGTAGTACAGCTTTTGTTGTGTCGTCTGTTCATGTTCCAGAAACAAACTTAAAAATAAAGCCAAGCTAAGGAATTTTATATTTACTTTGTATATATCAGCAATTCAAAGAAATCCGGGTACCTAACCCGGATTTCTTTTTACAAGTAAACTATCAACCGGCTCAACTTCCTTCGGGTAGATTGACAAGTTGCATTAGTTAGTACTGTGAACATGCCAGCTTTAGTTAACCGATCCATAACGTTGTTTCGTGATAAAAATAAATAAATGGGTCATTGTATTCACTTATACAACTTTATTACATTCGCATTTCTATAAACATGTCATATAAACTGTTTAAGTAAGCTTTTTAAATACATGAAGTATTTAAACTAAACTAGAGTATTTGTCAAGAATTTATTCAAAACAAGAGTTGAAGAGTTTTCATTGTTAAACAAACATCATTCGCGGTTTTCAAACGTAATAAGTTAATAATATAAAGGTATTGTTTTCGTTAGCAGTGTTTTTTAATAAAGAACCATAATAAAGTGTTACATTATAAAGACAATCGTAAAAAGGGACAACGACAACGTTAAAAGTAAGTCGCTGCCGTCTCAAAATGTTCCGCTTCCAGTAAAGCAACATTGCGGCTAATAAAATGGTAACTTTTATCGCCTTTAGGGATTACACACTTTTCCCTTCACTTTGTTCTAGGTTGTAGATAATGGTCAACAAGCATTAAATTTAAGATAGAATTGGACATATTGTATGAAACAAACACAGATTCTAAACTTGATAATGACCTCGTTTTGCATATTTCATCATTTTTAATTTTAAATGTTTACAATCATGTGGAAAGGGCCTCACCGGCAATTCACCTTCTACTCAATATCGAATAAAGAGATGTGTCCATTACATTACTTTACAATCTTCCTCTCGTTAATGTTGATGGGTATCGTTGTTCGTTGGGTTATGCGAGCATAACATCGAGCCGATTTTACGTTTGCATACTTCGACTATAAATAAAATAAAATATGAAGATATGTGTGTAGTGGTAAAGCCCGCAACAACAACATCTGTGGCATAAATGTACCGGCTCAACCGATGAAATACAACGAGCTCATAGGAGACATGCATGAAGTAGATGTATTCTGCGTTTCGTTTGACGAGTGAGGTACCGGAGGTCTAATTCTGGTTTTCTTGTCCTTCCTTTTTTATGTAAGAAGGTGGCAAACGAGCAAGCGGATCACCTGAATTGAGCGCTACTCATAGACACCCGCAACAAGCAAATGTGTTCCAGATGCGTTGCCTACCTTTAGTGGACAGAGGACGGCATAGACAGGAAAAAGGATATTTCCTTTTCCCGCCAACCCCCTCCCCGTCCAACCCTTTTTCGATTCCCATCCTATCCGCATGAGGAAAGGGTGGGAAGGAGAAGATTGAAATTAAGCTTACGGCACTCACTCTCACTCTCAGACTCACTCATCAGACTATTTAGGTAGGTAGTGTAACTATCCTTTTTTCTTCGAGGGATTATTAGGGGTATATTAATGAAATCGACTCGGAAACATAAAATGTCTCCAAGTCGAAACACCACCAAGATCGTCTCTTTTATATTATATTAGGCCAATGATATATTTATAAGTGATCGTCTAATTGTAGAACTTTGTACTACTTTGTGAGTTGTAATAACTAATTCTTCTAGGAATTATAGAGGAAGAAAGATTCGCCAAGCTTATTGAAGCCGTAGGATGCTTATTAAAGTCCTTAAGTCTATATAAATTTGCCAAAATAATATTTTAAATTTATTGATCAATTGCATTTTCCAAAATATTTCATTAAAATTTTACTTGTAAAGGGTTTACATGCTTTAATCTGAAATACCCGATACAACCCTACTATCGCAACATATATTTTTGTCTTTAAAAATATATGGAGGTACACAGCTCCAGCGGAAATCCCTGCTGTGTACGGTGAGTGCCGTCAACCGGTTGCACTCCCCCCGAATTCAAGGGACAACAGATCGGCCACCGTATATCGCAGAAAAATACTGGTAAACCAGTAAGAGAGTTTTTAGCTCATTATTGGTGAATAAACACCATTCATTCTCTTCTCGCATATCAATGCGTTACACCGTCAAGTTATAATAAGGCGTCGCCACCAAGACATTGTCAGCATAGGTATCGACCTACGGAGCGCATTAGGAGTATAAAACTCGCTACCATCTTCGCAAGAGACAAATGCACAGGCTCCACCAACTAATGCCAGGGCAGTTTCGGCCACATTAATAACTTTTAGTATAATTCTCGAACATCATATAATTGTGTTATACACCAACTTTTCGCATAATGTGAGTCTCGATCAAATTTGCATCACCCACCAATAATTTGCCTTCGTTTATAAACATGGGTATTTTACAGGCCACTTAATTGATTTGTAAATCATGGAGGGCATACAGTCTGTAATCCCGTATAAAGGGACCCGACTTGGGCAAATCTAATTAAGACAAGCGTCATACTACAATACAGGATACCATAGCAAACGACAATATCTTATCCTCAACTGATCTGAATAATACAAATGAGCATATTAGCCACGAACCACTTATATACCCGTCACAGGAAGACTCGTTGATCCCATCAATGATCCATCAAAAGATGTACCAAAGACCAAACATAAGCAGCATATCAGGTGCAGTAATGTCGAATTGCAACTCTACACACTCCACGACAGGCGATAAAGATAATACTCTAGGCGTAGCCGCTTCAGAGCAGAAATTTGCAATCAACACCCCGCAACCATCAATGACGCATTATGAACACAATAAACACCCGTGTAATGTTATTGTAGCGAGCATGTATAATCGCGCTTGCGAGACATGCTTGCGAACCAACAAGAAATCAAGCTTAGGCAATAAGTATCTGCTACCTCTATTTTCATCCGTATAAACAGAATCAATTTCGGTACAAAAGTTAGTTGGCAATACATATAAACTCGACGTATCATAGAAGCAAGCCTCTAAGACGCCAAGTACCCATTATCAAAAGGCCGAAGCTCTAAGACATGGTTCTGAGCACGTTTAATAACACCGAAGTGCAAAAACACACTCTTCCCAAACCAAAGCATAATTAGTGAATAACTCACCAACTACACCCTAGCCGGTATAGGTTTATAGACATTTATTCATCGTGAGAACATGTCTATGCAATTTCCATTATAATTTCACAACACCACATTTTACGGAAATTGGACCCTGTATACCGCTTGTATACGATCCGTAAACAACCACCACATCGTAATCGGCATTATTCATTTTATATATTTCCCCACAAATATATCTACCATCAAAATAAATAAATTATTTCAATAGTTCGACGTTCAACGCTTCACGCCGGCCGCATTACTCATATATAAGTAAAGGCATGCGTGTGTATCTACGTACAGGCAATTTTGATGTCCGTTCGCGTAGGATTTTTCACTTTCGTATTTTTAAATTATTTTATTATAAACGTTCATTATAAGTGTATACAATACCCATTACCCTATTTTTGGATTTAAATTCAATAAAAAAATCAATGCACGAACTCACTCTTTAGACTTAGTATGATTTTCACGAAAAATCAATACGAGAACACTTGTAATTCTTATGCCCCTATTATCCTTAATGTATTGATTCGATATCAATATTAATATGTATTTATATTACTTATAAGTGTTTTATAGGTCTTTTAGTACCTTTAATCACGATTTATATCTTCATTAGACCAAATAATGTAACTTTATATTTTAATTTAAATATCAATATTTTGTAATGATATTCTAATATGTTATGCATATAACTATTATTAGCATATTTTTATATTATTAAATGTCATATTTTAATGATTTAATAATGATAGTTACAGTAGGTTAGAGTATTTCTACTTCACGCCTGTTTTCTGTGAGGTCGTGGTATTTCACTGGTCGAGCCGGCCCATTCGTGCAACAGATGTTGGTGTTGCGGACTCTACCTCTGTCAAAATTATTAGAAAAGGATGGACTCGACGAGGGAGTGAATGGATGGGAAAAGGAAATATTTTTTTTCTTTTTATCCCTTTTAATATCATTTAAAGCAACGCACCTGCAATTGATTTATAAAAAAATAGGTAAGTAAGAAAATATTATAAGTAAGGTAATAAATTTATTGTATTTGGCAATAATATGTCTAGTCGGATCATAAACTGACAACGTTCATAATCTGTCGGCGACGTATAGATTACTATATATTTACATCAAAATTATTAAAGCCCGCTTGTGTTCGTCATAATCCTTGAATCATTTTTGAAATTGGTCTTATGACGAATTATTCAAGATTAAACGCCATTTGAAGCAGCACGATTAAGTGAACGCTGAGATGTTTCTAAACGCAAATACTAAAGTTAAAGTTCCAGTTAAATTGTGATAATTTAAAGGAAATACAAAATCTAGAAACACTCAACTCCGTAACTCAAAGGTGCAGGCTGGTATTAATTTCGATTTTGAACTACATATTTTGACGCACTACGCAAAAATATGACCGATAACCAGAGCAGTATTACGACTGAGTTTTTTTTCAATTTTACATTATATAAGACAATTTAAAAGGAAGACGGTTAAATTACTTCTTGGGAAATCAAAATATCTATTAGATTAATAAAAATGTCTTACTCTGTAGAAAACAAAAGAACAGAATGATGAAAAGTACTTCTCGTGCATAATCCAATTTAAAAGTTTCCTCGTGAGTGTCGTATTGTAAGTCATTACACGTCCATGTAATAAATATAGGTCAAGTTTGTAGCGAATAACAAAGCGGATAGCTCTGGCATAAAAAGCGTTTTTAATTATGCAACACCCAAATACGTTTAATTTGGGCACGAAAGAAATGTGATAATTGTGTACTGTAAAAAAAGTAAAAACTTAATTGTGAAGTATATATATATATATATATATATATTAGTAAGTATATATATTCTTTCCTATTGTTACTTTCAAAATAAACACACATTTTCCTGAATTTCAGTTGAAGTCACATAAAGGATACCAACAGTCTATGAATCCCCTTTTTGAAATAAATGTCAAAGGTTTAGGAGAGAAATAGAAATTTAAGTCGGCGAGTTCACATGTGTACTGTTTTAAAAGTTCTTTTATGTTTTACTTATTTCAGCTCTTTCTATGTTTTGCAATCAAGTATAGTACGAAAGGTTTCGTCATAATTGACGGTATATTAGAGAGTACAATATTAAGACTACCTGCAATGAATAGGGAATGTATGCCTATCCGTAAATGAATAACAATAAGCAAATAGGAAATGGTACATCTGGACTTATCTACATTAAATTGTTGGTCTTTGCCTATTCCTCTGCGATCCATAATTATTTTTTAGTCTTAGCCATTAATATTCGTATGACAAAAAATACTGTAGTCATTACTTGTGTGTACAATGTACCCTGTCTTTATTTTTGTTTATTTTAGAAATCATTTGACATAAGAATAATTCAATCTTTGTAACGTGTGTGCAAAAATTCCCGAGAGATTCCGCAGGGTAGTACAATTTTACGTCGCACAAACGCAAGAAGGTAGCACGTTTTATGTGAGACATAAATCCTGCGAGCGGTTGTGCTCCTCGTAGTTATGTCGATCACTCGCAACGAGTTATTTACTTCCACGCGTCTTCCGGGCAACAAACACTGTGGCCAGTAACTCTTTGTATTTGTTAGCGAACCCGTATAAAAAAAAACCTTACCAACTTGTATATTATAGATTTTCATTGGTTTATTATTTGGCTGGTTGGCTGGCTAAGGTAATATTGACATTACTAACGAGTGTTAATGCATCGGATTCCATTATTTCACAACCACCCAATTTGTATTATATAAACTAAACAATGAAGATTTGTAGTTTGGTTCTCCTTCAAAATGTTACTTGGCCTTCTTACTTTATCCACTCGATTATTGGTTGTTTTTTTTTATATTACAAAGTGGCAAACGAGCAAGCGGCCCCTGGAAATAAGTACCGCTACCCATAGGCATTCGCAACAAGCTAATGAGTTGCAGATGCGTTGCCTTTCTTCATGGACGAAGGAGGGGACAAACAGAAAAAAGGATAATTCCATTCCCTGTCCATCCCCTCCTCATCCGTCAAATCCTCTCCCTCTTCCCATCCTTTCCTTATTAGAAAAGGGTAAGAGGGGGAGGAGGACTACAATTAGGCCTCCGGCACATCACTCATCAGACGAAACGCAGAATACTTCTACTTCACGCCTGTCTTCTGTGACGTCGTGGTATTTCACCGGTCGAGCCGGCCAATTCGTGCAAAAGATGTTGTTATTGCGGGCTCTACCACTGTTAAAATATTATATATATATATATATATATATATATATATATATATATATATATTTGTTTGAAATACATATGCGTATTCTTCTTATGATGTCTGTCTCTAAACATTTCTCGATTAGAAAACGACCCAGCGAGCTTTCTTTGAAGCCATCCATGACATAGTTCAGTTTTACTGCTGAGTCTAACATTTCGTAAATGGTTAGTGGTTAAGAATTCTTTCTGTTTAAGATAAACTATGCCGTATTGGAAATTTATGAGCAAAAGTTTGAAGTTAGCAATGGCAAGTTTAGCTTTCTAGTGTTACTTCATTCCTTATTCTCTTCGTCGAAATATACGACAGATCTAAAGATCAATCAGACATTGATACGAATTTTTACCTTCACGCAGTAAAGTTATAGATTAATGACAAATTTTCAATCCAAGTATACGTTATCAGCAAAAATTTTCAGTGATAGCGAGGATCAAACAAAGATTGCTCGAGTAGGATGAACTTACGGCGAGCGCCCGAAAGGTAGACAAAAATCAGAGGCGTTATCATTCTTTGCAGTGTGGTTATTTATCTATTATTTAATAATCCTACGCGTTTTATTTTCAGTTATCGTTGTAGTTCTTTATTCCAAGCAACTCACTCGATTTTCCGTCAAACTCAGAGGCGAATTAACTGTCTGTGTAAAATAATATAATAAATGATGAATGGTGAAAATACATTAAGTTGCAAACCTGAATGTAATAGAAGGACAAAGAGAAGAACTCGTTTCTTACACTGCTATTGAACATATAGAATTATGAGGACAGGAGCGTTATCATATCGGCTTAGATACATGATCTGTCAACTTAATTTTACACATTGTTTGCACATATTAGCTCGGTCGCGAGCTTCGGTCGAGCGCCCATAGAAATCCGCAACAGGCAAATGTGTTGCAGATGCGATGCCTACCTTTAAAGGACAAATGAGGGCATAGACAGGAAAAAGGATCCTCTTTACCCTCTACACCAATGACATCCCTCGAATCGGAATGCTAAACGCGTAATGAGTGACAGCCCAAGCCGAGGTTCCCTCAACGGGTTCCTTGAGTCCAGTCACTCTATGGAGCGTCTGCCGAAGCGACCTAAGAGCTCGGCGGACTCCCAATCGGGTTATAATAATAACGTTACGGTTCGAGCCGAGGCTCCGTCTACGGAGGGAATCCTCGAGCTTTGTTACTCTTAAAGAGGTTTAGGCTAAGCGCCTACTGCGCCCTGCCGCCTCGAGCCCGGTGTAGCTGTAAATGCCTCCTCTAGGCACACAGTGACCTTTCAGTCACAAAAAAAATGACGATACGAGAAATAAATATGTAAACCAGAATTGTTCATTGCATATTATTTAATTGCAATAATAACGGGACCAAATAAAATTTACTCTTAACAAAAACTTTGCTATAAACAAACAACATGTCAAGCTTACCGTAACGTAAATGAAATAACAAAGAAAATAATGAAATAAAGATCGTTGTTTATTATTACGGTATTCACAACACGTGCGCAAGATACAAACTTTTTGTAATTAGCAATACACTCTATATTTCGTTATTAAACTGAAAAATAACATATTGCTATGGCTCGGTTATTTTTCATTAGAACTTTAAGTTATAATGTTTATCTGTACCGCATCCTTAGAATTCATCTGTTGATGTTACGGCGTTTAATTTGTGCGTATTTCGCCGCTTTAATGAAAACTCTAAATGACTATAGTAACCTGGAATTGTCGCTAAACATTTTTTAACTTAATAATTTCTTCGGGCCTAATATATTGATAATCAAAAACCAGACTAAACTTTTCAAAGTTATAATTGATTTTACCTATTTTTTTTATTTGAAATTCTATCTAAAAAAACATTTTATCGAACATTGAAATGGTAATTGCAGCTTTAGGGCTTATAATAATTACTTACATAATAAATATTACATACATCCTGCGAAGGTAGCCGTTCCGATCTTGTAGATACATGACTTACGTGTTCCTGAAGACTAATAATAAAATAAATAGTAGAAGAAGTAATGACAGGCAAGGCAAGTATGCGTTATTATTTTGTAGATTTTTGTTTGTTTTATAAACTTTATAACGTTAATACTAAACTGCTGAGAATGGGCAGGGTTCCTACAAAACTCATTAAGGCTTATGAGCCCCAAGAGCATTCAATCAAGAACATATCACCTAAATCATTTTTTTATTTAAAATTGAGAGAAGAAGAGGCTCATTTCTGCTACTGACAGCTGTAACTTCTCATTAATAACTGTGTAAAGTGTATACCACTTCCAAAATAGTACGATCACAACATTTGGCTTCTCTTTTAAATTGGTAGATGGTTTAGCAAACGTTGCTCTTTAAGAACGGAATGATAATCGATCAATCGCTTGACAGCTGCCGAGTCGATATTGACGCGCGCTCGTCAGTAATGTTTTCTTTTATTGTGTATCCTGAAAATGTTAAGTGTATCAAAGTAAATCAAGACTTCTTATTTCAAAAGCAACGAGAGAGAGATTATCAGTAGACAACCATACCAACAGATTTAAATATGCATGTGGAGAGGTCAACTTGCCAATCTTTAAGTATGCAGAAGAAGGTAGTGGATTAGAAGATATCGAACCTAGAGCAGAGCACGAGACTTCTGCTAGACTGCAATAGTCATAGGTCCTAGTGGCGGTAGTCGATTCATTGGTTTTGGTTATTTATTTAGAGACACCATAAAGAAATGCAGGGCATAATGTATCGCATTTCCTCTGGTATTACAAATGATCGTTGCCAACAAATATTACTTCATTTAATGTGATAAAGTTATTAATCAATTATAAGTTTAAGAAACACTTTATGTATCATATATCTTAATGTGTGAGCATGAAAAATTATTTGCCACTTTTAGTTTAATTGGCTAAACTAAAAAGCTTTAGGGCTATTTATATAACTTTTAAAATGCGAAATTCTTGAAGGAGTAGTCAAGTTTCGCAAACTTTTGAACTTAAGCTGTTTGAAACAGTAATAAACACTAAGTCAGAGTGTAACGACATGGAAATAGTTTCACAATTCTATAGTTATTTTTAATGCGGTTAAAACATTTCGCGATATTCACTTCTAAAAACAATATCAATGGGGAAGTAACGATGATTGGGTATCAAACTTGAATCATATGCTTACACCATAATGTCTGCTTGCTTTTACTATGTTTTTTAAAACGCATATGCATTTTATTTAAGTTTAAATGACCGCTCTACACGCACTAATATTTGTTAAGATATCAGCCTTTATCAACAGCCCTTTCGGTTTTGGAAATAAATGCCATGTGTTGTAACAACACATGGCAACTTGATTCCTTCAGTAAAATTGTGACGACATGTCTCATGGAATTATTCATGGAGTTGTCTTATCCAATTCAATATCACACTTGGATTTCGTTTTTTCTACGAATGTGAAGCTTTGGGACTTATAAATTATTTATGTTCGTATGATTATAAGAGCTTGGTCTTATTTTATTTGACCCCACAATGAAAAAAATAGAATCATTGTAAGCAGTTAAATAATTTGGCTGCTTTCTTGTCTATCTCTGATGCCATTTAATGTGTTTGGGTTTGCAAACTATTATATGAGAAGGAGATAGTTAAAGCACAAAAAATACCAAACGACTACTAGCTTAAGATCTTTCTGTTTTTAAAATTAATATAAAAACAAGTTTATATAAAGAACATTAAAGTACTTCGCTTTCTTATCGAATTTAATAACAGAGACCTAGAAAGACACGTGTATAAAGCACTTTATGGAAATAAATTGGACTTTGAGTTTTTTAATCTATTAATAGGAAATTATTAAAGAAAGTTATTTATTGTTTTATTTGACCGGTTGTTATTAGAATTATCTTAAGACTGATGGATGAAATCTCAAATGGGACGTTTCTTTAAATTCTAAGAAGAAATCTTTAACCAAAGAACTCAATCTGAAAACTCAACTCTACTAAGATGTACCTAAAGAAAGGCAATATTAATTGGCTTAGTTAATATTTTTTGGTTTGTTATTTGTATAATAGATTCTAAGTTAAATAAATTATATCCAAACAAGAATCATAAAAGTGGTGTAAATGGAAACGGGAGTAAATTTAACCTCATATTTGCATAAAAAACTAATTCAATCTAATACCGCCGATCCCATCTAGGTATATGGGTTAAGTGCGTTTAAAACAACCTTCAACGAAGATGTGAAATTGAGTGTAAGAGGGCAGAATATTTTATTTAACAAATAGCTTTTACACCATACTTATACAAATTCACTTGTATTTCATTCATTATTTAGTTACTTATTTTATTCATGGAAAATATAGATAAGTGTTTTTGTTATCATTTCACTATGGTCAACTTATTAGGGTCTAAGTTTGTCGTAACTTGTAAATTCAATCGATGACTTATGTTCTCTGAACCGGTGAATCATAAAAAAAATCGAAACATTTGTGTTCTAAATTCTACCAGTGTATTATAATAATAACAGTTACAATTTGTAAGAAAATAACAAAAATGTAACAACGATAGATGTACATTTATATTATTATACAACAAGATTTATTAATATCTCCATATTGTAACTCCGTAGTCCGGAGGCAGCTTACGTTGTTGTATGAATTATTAACAGGAATTTCCGCATAGGGTAGAATAACTGCAGGTACAGGAGCGGCTTGGACGGGGAGCGATGCAATATAATATTTTTCGTCTCTCGGTCCTTTTTCCGATTATGGTTGATAACTACTGTTTCATTGGAATAATAATTGTTTTTTTTTGGTGGGACGAGTATTATTTAAGATGTTCAGGCTAAGCCACTTTATGAAAAAAGTTAATAGACGAATTTTACAGACTGCATCTACTTTACCGTGGGTTTCCACTGCCGAAAACATTCACATAAAATATATTGTCATATTCAATTTTTTTTTAAAGAGAAAGATAGAGAGAAACGTTGTATTGCGTGGCTTCGTGGTACGGTAACATTGCAGGCAAGGACTATTTGTGTAACATCAGTTACCTGCCAATAATTAGTTCGGGTAGTAATCACAATACAGTACTAACAATCATTTGGATTTTGTAAATTATTGAGCAGCAGACAACTAGGTTCTATATTTCTAGAGACTGTTCTAAGTCTGGTCAGTTAACAAAATACTATCGTAATATTTATATGTATGTACTTATTCTTCTCTCTACCCTTTTCTTTTTTATGTGTGGTCAGTACGACCGTAGTTCATACTGTTAAAGATTTTTGCTATAGGTTTTTACGACCGGCCGCCTGCCAGACGCCCACCCTCTTCGGCCATGTATATGAAATATACTACAATACATTAGTGAAAACCGCACCCAAATCGGTTAAGCCGTTTCTAAGATTAGCGGTAACAAACGCACAGACAAACAGAAAAACAAGCAAACAAGGTTTTATTGCGTTTATAAAGGCCCCCAATACTATTTTTTTCAAATATCTTCCATGTACAGACAGACAGTTACAGTTTTATTATATGTATAGATTAGTAGATCTTTGAAATAATTTACTAATATATCTCTTAACCTTTCCCAAGTTTAGTTTAAGCTTAATCAAGTTTATGCTTAGTTAAGCTTAATATTAGTTGGAAATAGTTATGGTAACAGTTAGTATGGATAGTTCACGACAGTAGTCGAATGGCGAATTCGAAGCCACGACCTTGTTGCACATGTTTCGCAGTCTGTATCCTCAACAATTAGGGTATTGGTGCATCTATGTATTGTTATATGTATGTTGTATGTACGCAAATGTTTACGCAATTAAATTTAAAATTCATGTTCTGTGCAGGCAGAATATACAAGAAACAAGTTTTAAAATCAGATAAACAGGACTTACGGACAACACGTACTTTTTAAATCCTAATTTTATAAAGTTGATGATGTAATAACTTAATGAGTAATAGCAATCTGTATCTGATAGTTTAATTATTTATAGCAGTACAGTTACGCATTTAAAGATATCATATACAGAGTATTTTAAAAAAGTTCAGATACAAGAGGTTACTACGGGTGGAAGAATTTTTAAAATCGGCTTGGTAGTTGGTTTTTGCGGAACAATCAAATCTTTTCTCTTTATACTAGTAGTAGACGTAGCAGCTTTTCAAACAATCGTGATGTAATAAAATATTATTTGATAATAATTAGTTCTCTAGAGTTAATAATAATTTCTTAACTTGTCTACTTTCATATATATTTAGAACTTGTAAAGACGAGCTCAATAAGTATTAGCGTTCGGTTCTCCATTGGAAGCAGATAACACTCAAAGAAGTGGAAACTCGACTTCCTCGATAGCAGATAACATCGATGTTTAAAGTTCCGATTGATAAAAGTTCTCCCAGCTTACTCTCCCCTGAATGCGCTACAAAACTTTATCTTTTCACTACATTGTGCATCATTACAAATTGAAAGTTACGATATTACATTTTTAAATAATTTTTACTTATCCGTAAAAAAATATATCTATCGTTCTTTTATTGAATCGATATGTAGGTAAATGGCAGTCAAAAAGCTTAAACGCGATTGCTAAGGAAAAATATATGCACGAAAGACATTAATACAAAGCTTAATTGTAGTAATTTCAAAGTTGCTTTAATAAAATCTAAGTTAAGTTATTTAATGAAAATAAATACTAGTTTAATTGACTCGACAGTTGGACGAGAACAAGTAGCTCGACGAAATAAAGAAAAATGTACAAATGCACCTTGTCAGCAAACACGAGCCATTTAGCACGGCACTTCTGTGTCAAGTAAATCACGACAATAACAATTTAATAAAAGTAACAAAATACAATCGCGTACAGACATTTATGGTACAAGGTTGTAATGAAAATTTATTTTCTCTCGTCCTGAAGACACGTTATAACAAATGGAACCTCTATTTTATATGGCTCCCAAATTGAATAGATAGATATTTCCTAACATATTTCTTAACTTGTTCGCTTGCACTGCTTAGTTTCTAACCAAAATTATAAATGCGAAAGTGAGTGCAACTTTTTGTTTGTTTGCTAGTTACGCTTTAACTGCTAAACGAAACATTGCCAGGGCTACATAAAATTACATAAAGTACTTACTTTTTGTCCCGAAAATATAATTGTTCCCGAGGAAGATAAATCCTTAATTTATAACATCGGTTACCATGGTAATGTTTCATGTTTTGACAATAACAACTTTTTCACACATGTTATATGTGTTGTATAATTCGAAGTTATTATATGCGGAATCATATTATAAAAAATCCATTGGGGAAAATGTGAAATTAATACGTGCGAGGCCGCGCGCACCAGCTAGTATAAAATAGTCTATTAATTCTTTACATTGAAATAATAACAATAATATATTGCTAGCTGCTATCAAGTATCCGTTTTTCAAAAAGTTACGTTTCTTCTTCAAGTTCATGCCATAAAATATACATATTATTTTTAAATTGATTATTAAGAAAAATAGAAAAAATAAAAAGGTTTAATGTAATGGAGTTGTTTTCCCATGTCACTGTTGTAGTGACAACTGAAAATATTGTTATTGCAAGAGGGCATGTATATTGGAGTGTTACCCTTGAGAACTATATCAACCGGACCCCTCGTTCCGGCAGCCAATTGAACCCTTTTCCTTACTTTGAGAAATATAAGTGTTTTAACTTGATGGTCTTAAAATATTAATATTTATTATTAATATCAACTCTTTGGACAACCGAGTTTTTCGTGTCCATCGTAGCTACGTTAGGTCGCTACCTGAAAATACTACCTACATGAGTTAATTGGGTAAACAGGCAACCATTTTTAACGGAAGAAGGTGGCAATAAAGGTTGACTGATGCTTTGTAGGCCTTTGTGTTAAAGCGGAGGGGTTAGATTAAGATTAGAAGAAGGTAAAGGGAAAGGGAAGGAAAGTAAGGGCACCCTGTTATTTACTTGGCAAACGAAACACAGAGCATACAATATCTCAACTTCACGCCTGTCCTCTGCGAGGTTATGCTTGTCGATTCATGTAACTGCTGGCCAGAGTTTAACGACATCGACGTAGTTTCATCCAATGATCATCTAGTGAAATAGACTTCCCCTATTGAATGCTAAATCGCATCCATTTTGGGTACGATGTGTCCGGTCTGTAGCCACTTAAGTTTTTCAATTCTTCGGGCAATGGGCTTATACTGTGGATTACAAGTTTTCTGATAGGATCTCACAGAGAGCATTGCCCTCTCCATTGCTTTTTCAATGATCTTGAGCAGTTTATTAATGCACACAATTATTTTAGGTCATACCGGGGCTTATTACATCTCAAGTTATTGTGCCGCCACGTCGCGGATGTGTATCACGTAGTATCACGACCTTACAGAAAGCCGATGTGATGTCGAAGTTTACTTCTATGTCTTCTCCAATTGAATGGGGGAGGTGGTCATTTTCACTTATTTTACTATTCTCTCCTTCTTTCCATTTCTCTCTCTCTTATCACTACTTTTTGATTCCTACATGTAGGCTGCAAATTCTTCTACGATTATTCTGGTCATCGCAGATGTCGATGGGTAGAGTTAGTATTTTGTTAGGTTAGTTTACCCGTTAGTTTTAGTTAGGTTACCCGCTTACTCGTTTACGATAATGATGAAAATCGTTCATTAAATGTTACGAGCGATTTTCATTGCTATTGCATTTAAAATGATCTTCAGTATTTCTGTAACTAAATGTGGACGATTTTGGCAGTGTACTGCTGTCAATCAGTTTAATTCATTTTATGTGAATAACAAAAAATATTAATTTTTAATTAAATAGAAGTCGGTGTGTGTGCCGTCCTCTCGTTAAACTAACTTGATATTGCGAGCGGCGTTGTTTCACAACTATGCACTAGCACAGTTTCAAAACCGACAATACAAAAATATTATGAAAGATTTTGTACTGTATCAGGCCACTGCTAGTCGCAAACATGATATGATGATGATAAACTCCATTATCATAAATATCTCATTCTTTAGAAGTCTTTCTATGACATGACATAGGACTATTAACCCTTATTAATAATATAAAAGCGACTATGAGTTTGTTTGTTTCTTACGCTTTAACTCCTTAATGACTCAACCAATCATCACAGCACACATATTGTCAGGAGAAGAGAAAATAATATAGGGTACTTATTTTTTATTTAGAAAATAAAACAGTTTCCGAGGTACATAAAACCTTCATTTATTGGTTGCCTTGGCAATGTTTAATGTTTAAATCATAACAACTTGCAACAAATGCTACTTTCTTCTTCCTTGCTATAATTTGATGGTAAAATGCGCGGAATCTTATTAATATTTCCAGTGTTTGATAATGCAAAACGAATGCTTGCGAAGCCGCTAGATTAATTATATAGGACTCTTAACAAATGCTAGACGTCAGTCTAGCTACTTGGGTGGTCGTGTCAATCTGTCGACTAGCTCGTGATCAACTCTCCAAAATAATTTTTTAAAGCCACTTTGAATGAATACACATACTCGTGGCCTGACTGACATAAAATAGAATTACATTCACTTTTTTCCGATCATGACGTGTTAGGTTACGGGACGGGTTTGTTCGGGATCTCGTTCGCAGTTGTGTTTTTGGTTCTATTTGTAACTCTCAATAATTTTCATTTGGATTGAATCTCACCAAAGAAAGAAGCTTGGTAAGTTTTGGCAGCAGTTTGACTTCGGTTCTTTCCTTAAAAAATTAAGGATTTATTTTAATTTTCAGTTGAACACAAATTTTTAAGGATATTTCGACGCTATTTTAAAGGCATAGGCATATTTCTTATGAGATATGCGGACCTCATGCGGCGGTGTCAGTAGGTACTTACACACCATAGTTCTAAATACCCGTTTCTGAACTTGAAAATACTCTTATGCCTTGAATCGGGGGACACAATGTATACAGGTAACAAAAAATTACGAGTATCTTCAAATAGCTATTGCAAATTTACATTCTCTATTCGAATTTGATTTCTAGTAGTATGAAGAGCGGGATGGAAAGCAATTTTTATCAAACTCAATTTTAAAAGCCGACAATTCCGTAACGTCAAAATTGTGAACGCGAGAGTTTAAACTTTCTGATCGTCGAAATAGTTTACTGAGGATCGTAGAATGTGGAAGAAGGGAACGTGTATGACACTCTTGATTCTAAAATGCCTTATACATTAATAAAATTATTTTTGTAAAAGTTACAGTCGTTCTACAGAATCTTTTTTCGAAACTTTTGAATCGAAATTTAAATTTCCGAGGAGGTTTGGAGTTAGGCAGGCGGTCATCCGTAAAACCTATAGCCAATACCTATATATTCCACTACTACTACTACCCTTTATATTAGTAAGCGATATGGGATAAATATAAACACATTATGGAATTTATTATCCTGTATTTCATATGTATTAAACACATTCATTACTATTTTTTTAAACAAATAAAAAAAGTATAATCAACAATAACAACAATTTACAAGATTACAAAGAAGGAGTACATATAACATTTGTTACAATAAAAACAACTATGGGAAACAGCCTATACCATATTTTTTAACACTTAATATAGTGTTAAAATATATTGATCTCAATTATGAACAAAAAATAAAAAGTAAGAGATGAATTATGATAAGCAAGAGATAAGATATTCAGATTAAAACAGAAACGTATAAAAGTTTACGATATAGTAAGCATTAAACATCGTCATAGTCAAAAAATAATAAGGCAATGAGTAAATTGAAAAAAAAATCGTTGCATGCGAAAGCTTTTATTTTCAGGCACTATCTCGATTGAACTCAAACCGATTTAATTTTATTATCAAAGCGCTGCAGTAAAGTGAAATATAATGTTTCGACTATTCGAAATTCTCTTTCGACCTTCAATATATTTGCGTAATCGTAGTTGAAGGTATCTCATTAAAACTATCGTGAGACATTATTAATAATTTTTTTATGAAACGTCTTAACTCACGTTCGCGTTTTTCTCGGTGTTTTACCGACAAGTTTCGGACCTGTCGGAGGTCCACCTTCAGGGTGAGTGGTATTAATTCGCGGTCGCGGCCCGCCTCGCACTCATGCGTGCCGCGTCCGCGACAGGTCCGAAACTTATCGGTAAAAACACCGAGAAAAACGCGAACGTGAGTAAAACCGTGTCATAAAAAGTTTATGAAGGTATCTCCTAAATATAAACTAATTCGTATTATATTTTATAGATTAATAATGTATACATTAGGTTCCTTTAAGTATTTGAAAGTGGAGTCAGAAAAATTGATAAAAAAATAATCACATTTATTACTACGTGAAAGCATAAATTTTACGATGCGCATGTTAAATTAAGCAATTTCCTCAACGGCCCGTCCGACATGAATTATTTAAATGTAATGATTATTGCCGACGTAAGTGCTGTAATAATTATAGGATTAACAATTGGTGCTAGACTTTATAGCAAACTCGCTATGTAGTCAACATCAGTATGTTACAGTTATGGTATGGTACTGTAACATTTTTTAAAAATATTGAATTAAAGTGAACTAGGTGTTAAAATTTTCAATTCTTATTGGTTATGACGAAATTGAAATTTCGTATTATGACGTAGTAACGGCCCGCCGCGGCTTCGCACGGGTATTTAACAAACAAATTATAGATAAAAAAAACTCAATCGCCTATGTTCAGGGATAATGTAGGATTCGAATGGGAAAAGAATTTGCCGAATCGGTCCAGTAGGTTTCAGTGTCCGGTTTCAGAGCCTATTCAATGTAAACAAACAATCAAATCTTTCCTATTTATAATATTAGCTTAGACAATAACTGAAAATTCACGAGTAGTTAGTTAAAGATTTCTAGTTATTTTTGGAAAACGTGTGGTCTGTTTGATAAAAACATTTATGAAGCTTAGATTTTTTTATTTTAACGCTTGGTAGATTGTAAAAGAGAAATGCTTGTTAATTGGAAAAGTTAAAAGCGTTCCATGTTTTGATTTCTTCCTGCTAGATATGAAACATTGAGTATGTCCGACTTTTCATTTAGATAAATGTTTTCCTTTCGATCGCAACACGGCCTCTGATTGTATGGTCAAAATAAACACGACTCACTCTGAATTGAGATGAATCCAAGGCTTGGCCGCGCGCCTACATTATATTTGCAAATACTGAGTACTAAAGATGAAAATATAAGAAGCATGTTAGTACATTAAGCTGTTCAGTTTGCATAATCTACGAGTATATTTGGTATATAAAATAAAAAAACTGACTGTCTAATATTACAACGCACAGCCCAAACTGGGCCTAGAAACTTTAAATTGTGCCCAGAGATTTCTGTTATTACGTAGTCGAGAACAAAGAAGGGACTTTTCTAAATTCATCCTCTAAAGGTCTAAAGCAGGGGATGAAAGTAAGCATAAAGAAATAATGTTACACAGGATAGGATCGGGTGAAAAAGTGACTTAATGTCCATTTATTTTTGTCGCTGCTCTACTGGCCTTTACGGTTCAAATGTTTGTTTGTTTATACAAGTAATCCCTGGCATCGCTCGGGTAAAAGCAAATAAAAAAACAGTCGTAATAATTGCCCACAGAAGTGAAAACTCGAAATAGGTGGGAATGCGTGACAAATTTTCAAAAATATGTAAATAATCAACAAAAATAAAACCTTATTTCTTTACAATAAATTTCAAAATTGAATATAAGATAAATAAATGAAAAAAAGTTGTTGAAACTGTTTCGAATTCAAAGTGTGTGTTACTGACACATTTTGAGCATGCTGTTCGCGCGAACCTATAATATTTAGCTCTACCAAATATCGCTTAACACGGCTAAAGAAGTTGTTACTTAAAAAAATAAATATAGCCTGGGTTACTCGCTTATGGAAGAGCTTTCAGTAGTCTGTAAGTTTATCCGGAACAAACAAGCAATCAAATAATGTTAATAATATAATATTAATGATAGATGACTAATGTTATTTAGCGGTCAGTGTTGTAAGTACGCTTAAAGTTTACGATCGCGAGATCACGAAGCCATTAAGTGAATCTCTCGACTCATATAATGTTCGCAGGAGCAAAATGTTCTCTACGTGTTTTGTTTATGAAATTTTGGTGTAATGTCTTCAATAATTTTATATTCATTTATTATGTAATGTTTTATGATTTTGTCCAAGTATTTAAATTTTAGTACACAGACAGAGTGTATTTTTACGCCTAAAATATTTTTCACGAAATCTATCGTGCGAGGTAATTGTTCATGAAAGTAACATTGATAGCGTTGATTTGATTATTTATTGATACTTTGAACTAAGGCAAATTACATCTCGCTTTGACTTATATTAATTGGAACCAGCCTATTGTTAAGATCATTATAATTAATAGATTAGAAACTGCTGAAATACTTCCAGCTTTAGTCAACATTACTTGCTTAACGAATTTAAACTTGTTAGGATAATGGTTAGAGTACGAACACTGCGGTAATACTATGTCCATATGTAATAGCTAAAATTAAAATACGTAATAGTTGATGTTATTTGTCTTTATGCAGTTTAGAAGCAAACCGGACATAAACAATTATCAACAATATTCATTCAACAGTGGTAGAGCCCGAAACAACATCTGTTGCGCGGATGGGCCTGCTCGACCGGTAAAATACCACGAACTCACAGACAACAGGCGTGAAGTAGAAGCACGTGCTTTCTGTCTGACGAGTGAGGTGTCGGAGGCCTAATTCAGTCCTCTTATCCTTCCCACCCTTGCCTCACAAGGATAGGATGGGGACGGGAAAAGGATTGGACAGGGAAGAGGTTAACGGGGAAAAGGAAATATTCTTCTTCCTGTCTATGCCCTTCTCTGTCCAATAAAGGTAGGCAATGCATCTGCAACACATTTGCTTGTTGCAGATGTCTATAGGTAGCGCTCACTTAACATCAGGTGATCCACCTTATTCCATAAAAAAAATCATTTACAAAAATAAATGAACTTAGTAGAACTGCTACAATATTCGTACGTACTTTTTTCTTTTTAATGCATTTCGTCTAATGGAGTAAGATTTGGCGTGCTGTCTATTACGGAATTACCGAAGCGAAAGAATAACACGGTGGAAGGTTTTTATATCTATTTTGCGTGTCTAAGACGATTACTGGATTCCTCTAATAATAACCTAAAGTATATAAATCGTAAGCTTGTGTTTTCCTCGCATCTTAACGTACGTTGCACGTATATGTGGGGAAATTTTTTTCAGACATAATTTTAATTGCAAGCTTCTTTTAGCTAAAAAATCCGTACGCACATTCATCATTAGTAAATCGTATTCTTAACAATAAATTAATTAATTCGGTGATTTCTAGCCATATACTTTAACGTTAATTATCTCACAATAATAAGTATTTTTATATAATGTTGCGGTTATCCAAATGAAACATTAATACAATGGAAGGATTACATAAACTTCTACAAAGACTAAGTGGGTATAATGTATTTACCCTTCATACATGCTTACACTTGTCCTAGCGTATATGTTTCCCTTATAAGAATTAATAATTAATGTACGTAATTGCCCTCTGGATCCAAAGTATACCAGGAATAGTGATCACAATGCCATAGATCTATTGAATGATAATGTTGCTCAGTTAGTTTGTGGTAATAGCAGCAAAAATATAAAACTATAAATATTTTGTTAAATATAATTTGAACAGTGGTAGAGCCCGCAACACATCTCTTGAACAAATGGCCCGGCTCGACCGATCAAATACCTCACAGAAGACATGCGTGAAGTTGAACCATGTTATGCTTCTCATCTGATGAGTGAGGTACCAGAGGGCCGATTTTAGTCCTCTTTTCATTCCCATCCTTTCCTTCAATGGATACGGTGGGAAGGTGTACAGGTTTGAACGGAGGAGTAATAAATGTAAGAAAGGTCACGGTCACTCCAGCTTCGAGAACTTACAATAGTTTCTATTATAGCCTCTCAGGTAATTCATATTGTTAACTTTATCAATTAAGGTACATTTGAATCACTATATTATCATAAATGTCATTACGGAAATGCATTTCACTTAGTACATCTAACGTAAGTTCGTTAGGAAGTTTGTTCGTTGAATTAACTTTCGACAGTCAGAGCCGCGTTTAATCAAGATTATTCATGAAACATTTCTCTTTAGACGTTTTCCGAAATGTAATGCAGAATGTTAAGCAATTTACGTACTCTCAAAATATTACTTATGTTTTTCTTACATAAGATGCATCTGAATGTTCCAATGGGATTGTACATAGATTAGAAAAAAGAACATACTGAATTGATATTGAGCTCGGGCTTGATTGATGGGATTGTTTTTGAGCTCTTGTTTTTTTTTGGTAGGGGTTTCGGAAGTTCAGATATTGATCATTAGATACGTTAATTATTTATTTACATATTTATTTGTTTATTTATTAATACAAAAACATCGATGGAAAGTAGTATTCAAGAAACGACTATCTAATCGCTTAAGCGATGCATTCTATATATCCGTAAGTATCTGTAGATGAAAGCAATTATTGTAATGATTTGAACTTGTCCGTACAGTACAAATTGCTTTATTACACGTAATATCATTTGAATTGCAGAAGGATCCGGCGACCTACATTGAAGTAAACGCTTTCTCATTACACAAGTTTAAGCGGCTTAAGCTCGCAGTTAAGTGAGCACGAAGAAACTTCCAGACGCGAATGTAGATCGTTGACGACGACTATCCAGACCGCGTCGAGATCGATCATTAGAAGAGCAATTTGTAAATTGAGCAAAATTAAATTTATAGTGCAATACGTAATAAAATAATATTTTGGTTTAAGGGGTCGGTGACTCTACGGCAAAATCATTTCCGATAGAGAATAAAGGTTCCGAAATTACATACTCTTACTGGGATAGCCAGTACTTGTAAATTTTAGAATTGTAAGAGGAAGCAATTTCCTAATGACAAAAGACTAATATAATATATTAGCCTATAGCTATAGCTATAATTGTTGACGACACGATGACAGATAACAGTGATAGAGTCAGCAACAACAACATCTGTTGCACGAATGGGCCGGCTCGTTCGGTGAAATACCACGACCTCACAGAAAACAGGCGTGAAGCATTTCATCTGATGAGTGAGGTGCCGGAAGCCTAATTTCAGTCCTTTTCCCCTTCCCATCCTTTCCTCATGTGGATATGATGAGAACGAGAAGAGGATTGGATGGGGAGGTGTTTCGCAGGGAAAAGGAAATATCCTCTTGCCTGTCTATGCCCTCCTCTGTCCATTAAGGGTAGGCGACGCATCTGCAACCCATTTTCTTACTGTGGATGTCTAAGGGTAGCGTTCACTTAACGCCAGGTAATCCGCTTGCTCGTTTGCCACTTTCTTCCATAAAAAAATGCAGTAAGGCACAGTTTGAAGATGGTGCACTTATCTCTAGATTTTGTAAAATATGTACCTTAATCTTATTAAAGAAGTTGATTATTAATGAAGTACCAATAGTCTAATTGTTCAGGGCAGGTGTCATCAACAGGTTAATTGTTGAAGCTTGCCCGTTTGCTATCCCATAAAAAAATATATATTTGAATCAGCGTAACGACTGTTGAGCTAGCGAGCATCTTTTAATTAATCGCAGAGATAAAAAAAGTATCTGCGTGCTTTTTTTAAAGCATAAGGGGGCAAACGAGCAACGTCTCGCCTAAAAACTAAGTGATCAACGCCGACCATGAACATCCGCAACACCAGGGGAACTGCGGATGCGTTGCCGGCCTTTAAGGAAGGAGTATGCTCGCTTCTTGAAGGACCCTAAGTCGTATTGGTTTGGAAATACCGGTGGCGACATATCATTCCACAACGCGGCTGTCCGAGGCAAGAAATTACGCGAAAACCGCACAGTAGTGGAATGCCAACCATCAAGATGGTTAGGATGGTAATTGGAGCTCTGTCGAGTTGAGCGATAACGAAACTCAGCGCCAGGAATTGTTACAAACAATGCTTCGGAACACTCCGCATGGTAAAGACGATAAAACATGCAAAGGGAGCTGATGTCCCTTCGCAATGCCAGCATGTAAATCTGCAATGTGCTTGGTCTGTAAGAGTATCATTCAGAAATAGGTGTATTTACTAGTACAAAATAGCGTACAGTAGCTACTGTTATGTAGACTGGCTGATACGATACAGAAAAACTTCAAAGTAGCACAAAAATATTTCACTTTTTGTTTTCGTTTCTATTAATTAAATAAATATACGCTCACGCCCGTAACCCAGACGGGTAGGCAGAGATTATCAATTTCCATTTGGCGCGATCCTGGCACATTACTCTCGCTTATTCTTCATCCATACATCTACGCATACAAGCTCGTCGATTGCAAGTACTCCTTAAAAGTCTTTCTTTAGTATCTTATGTTACTAATCTGATCGATGTAAGTTCTCCCTGGACTTCCCCTGCCAACAGTGCCACTCATTTTTGCAACATAAATTTGTTTCGTTACTCTCTCTTCATTCCTTTCAACATGCCCGAACCACCGAAGTATACCTTTCTCAATTCTAGTCGCAACATTCACTTTCAAGCCACAGTTTGCCCTCATAACGCTTTTTTAATCCTATTATTTAACGTCAGGACTTATCTCATCTCCACGGCATTAATTTTACTTACATGCTCTTCCTACCATACCCAGCTCTCACTTCAATACATTATAGTGGGGACTATACAGCATGCATTGTGTATTGCCAGACGAGCCTTCATAGATACATGCTGACTCCTCACTACTGTACCTATATAGCCCTATTTATTTTAATTAATTAAATCCGTGTAAGTACGTCTCTGTACGTGTGGCTACAATCTGTCTTGTGGCCGTGTGTGTCACCGCGTAAGGGCGAGCGTAATCCCTCCAAAATATAAAGTATAACTAAGTTTTGATCGCAGAAAGCAACTTATTAGATGTAGGCCTTTTCGGATTACATAGTCACTGGACTGCTTACTATGTACATATATTTGCATAAATCGGGAAGTTAATATATTCAGGGTATGTTAGTAAGGTACGTTTTGAATCTTCCGTGATCAATTTTCCCCTTTTATTATCAACAAGGATCAATATTATTTTAACTGTTTATAGTAATATGACAACTTATTTTGTTAACAAATAAAATATTTTCAGATTCCATCGTTTCATTTTTTCCATTTTTGTTTCCTTTCTTTCGTAATACTAATAGTTTTTCTTTTTATTTAAACTGTGACAGAGGGTCCTCTGGCATAGACTATAAAGATATACTTGTAGCTCATTTAGGATAGAATTCTATGAACTACAGACGATAGAGGACCTATGAAGTAAGAAACTTGTATAGAAATGTTTTACATGCTTATTCCTCTCACAACCGTATGTCCCGATTAGGATACAAGACGTCCAGAATGTCTATCTGGTAGAAAATGTAAATTTGTTTTGTTACTCTCTCTTTATTCATCCTTTCAACACGTTCAAGCATACTAGTCTTATTTCTAGGCACAGTATCCATTTTTAGCCACAGAAAATGGTGGCCTTATAACGCTATTTTTATCTTATTATTCAACGTCACGCCTAAGACGCTTCTTAAGGATCGCCTGCCAAACGCAGCTATCACTTCTATACAATACGTTACCAGTAATATAATCATTACAAGAAATTAAACTTATTAAACTATATTTATTAGTACTAAGACTTAATATATTATATAAAACTTATTATTATGATCTACACTTTGTTGTCACTTATTTATTTGGTAGAAACCTCCAACTAAGATTTACTCCTTTTATCAAATTAATTCAAAGCTTAAACGACTCAACTTGTGACCTGATTCTACAAACTAGTCCGCAGTATTCGTGGGGCAAATTTGAATTGGTTGAAGGGACAAGCCGCTATCGAGAACCGGGACCGGGAGCAACTGCACTAGAAGTGTTAATTTACTGTAACGATAACGATTTATAGTAAAAATACGAAATAACGCTTCTTTTGAATGATACAAGGTAGGCAGAAGTAACAAATTTCCATATTTCATGCTTCTGGTATATCTCTCACCGCGAGTTCACACTGCCGAAAACATATTTTCATCTCAGTTTTTTCATAGACAAAGCGAGAGATAACAACAAGTTTATGAGAACGCTTTCGGCGGTATTCATTTTGGCCATCGTCTGTCTACCCCGACCGCCACTGAGGTTTTATTCATTTATACTATATATATATATATACTACCAAAACAACTTTGGATAATGATATACGATGATGTCCGGACTATACTTTGCCATTGATACCAAATAAAGAAATAAACTAAAATTCAAATTGCTTTGTTAGATTATTCAGCATAAATTTATTAGTAAACATCTTTGGGGTCGCTTTACTCAATTCCACTTTTTATAATAAGATTTTAGTGCAAGAGAATTGCGATTATTAAACGACAAGCGATTGAAAATAGTTTACAAAGGTCCTTCTATATTGATAGGGCTATCAATTATTAACAAGGTGCATAAGCGACTCTTTTATCTGTCGACCGCATGTTTCTGTGCAGCATGCACAAATGACCTCGCATCAAATCAAATCGACATGACCTCGAACTCCGATTTGTATGACTAGAATACAGACGAAAGGCGTTAGCTTGGCTTCAGCAATAATCTGTAATATGTACTATGTATTTCACGAAGCCGAAAATATGTCACATGCAGAATGCCGAGGTCTCGGTGTATAAAATCTAGTTTGCAAATATATTTTTTAGTAGATGACACTGTTAAATTCATAGTCTACATTTGATCACACCTGTGAAGCATTTGCAGAAATAGGCACGCTATAATAACAATGAAAACAAAGCAGAAATGGGAGTAACTTTTTACTCAGTGAAGTTGTTTTATTTAGTATCCTAACACCGGCTACATCGGAGTTAATTAAGTAATTATTGCATGAATAGTGACAATTGTGCCAATTTTCCGACTTTATATTATACATAACCCACACATGTTCAGTTTTTGTATCGTGAATTGGTCTTTAGTTTATACAAAATACCCGAAAAAGAACTTTCAGGCGTGTTCGAGTTATATTAAAATTAACTATTTTTTTTATGTAGATAATAATGTCGGGTTACTTGTTTTAATGAGGTATAGAAAAAACTTTAAGTGCCGTTGATTGCAATTTGCAAAAAATCTATTGAACTAAATGGATTTATGGGGGGTTCCTTGTCGTAAAAGTGGAGACGACGATGAAAGATGATAATTCAATATTTTAGAGCTAATCTTAAAGAATTCTCGATCCTTTTATATGTCAATATGGTCGTGTGTCCCAGATACTGTAAAGGCAGTTCGCCGCCGACGATAAAAATGTCCCCTTACGAGTTGTCGAGTCTATGTTCCGTTACAAGATAAGATTTCCGATAAACTAACAGTCTTTAAGTCTTTAAGTATTACAAATAAATGTATTAAATACTTTCTTAATGTATTTTATGGAAGCAAATACTTACGTCTTATAAAACGTCTCCGAACCCTGTCTTATAGCTACATTTTTCACAAAGCCTAAGAAGTTATATACTGTAAGTAACAATTAATCTGTTCGCGGTTTTGCCTATAATTTTAGTCCATTGGTATAGACTATCACCAAACAAACATATACATGAAAGAAATATTGAAGTGAACGTATATTTTCCCGTTATCTTGTTGGGCACGAATAAAGTTATTTCCGTCCATGTCTTATTAGGAAATTATTCATACGCTACGACTTCCATTAACTTACACAAATTAAGATTGATCGTGCATATGCGTATGTTGTTTATGACTGTGTGAATGACTTGCGTATTTCATGTAATAGCGTAATATAGCTGTACGAAAAATAGGGCTTATAAGCATTCGTATGACACGTGTGTTGCATGTTAAAATAATTATTTTAAGCGTGGTTAATTATTTGATATGATGTGACTTACATTTATAATGATATACTATTGATGAATGATGAAGACATAGTTTTATTTGTATTAGTGCAAGTGTATGGCATCATTTAACATTGACACATTTGTTTTCACTGGTTGTAATTTAACGGGGACGATCCGTAAACATCCGGTGAGCGGCGAGTTGTTAGCCGAATGTAAGTTTATTTCAGTCATTGTTGTCATGTTGAATGTTGAGTAGGAAGATGGCCAGGCCTGATATAAACGGAATAGGGCGGTCTAACTTACATTTTTCTTTTGCGCTGCTGTTTAGTTATGTGCGACCACATAGCACACTTACATTAAAATTATATCAGTTTATTGGATGATATATTTATATGATGGAGATGATTTCATAACTAACTAAACTTATTTAGTTAGTTATGAAATCATACTTGAGGGTAATCGCCGTGTGTATCAGTATAACGCATCGTACAAATAAGTGTTCATAATAGCGGATCAGGAAGGATAAGTATTTGTTGCATCTTACAGCTATTTAGTCTCGTATAATAGTCCGCTGAGAGGTTGTTGTGTAACATACTTGATCAAACTAAATAATGAATCTTAGTTCTAGCTGCTTATAAAATACACTCAGTGCGAGGCGGGGCGAGACTGCGAATTAATCCGACTAACCCTGGAGAAGGACCTTCGACAAGTGCCGTCCAAACCATTTGGTTTGTCAATCATGGACTCAGATATAATCAATGAACGTACCGATTACTTTAAATGTACTTTGATAGAGCGGTGGAAGGTAATTCTCGAGCGCTGCTTATCTTGACATCGATAGAAAACGTGTTGAGTGGAAATAACACTAAATGAAATGTTCATTCACAATTTCAATTTACGGATTTCGTCAACACGCGATTTGTACATGCCAAATAAATTCGAGTAACAATAAATATTTATGAACCAAAGAATTTTACCATTAAATTCTAGAAATAAACAATTATTATAATAATAGGTTATTAATTTGTACCTGTGAATACCTCATAATAACAGTGATTCAGAAATATGAATATTAAATTACCATGTTTAGTCGTTAACAGTTAAGAAATACGAATACAAAAACGAAATAGCGGTTTTTCTTGGAATTAAAGTTATGTTTTGGTGCTTTATATTGCAGGAAAATATCTTATTTTTTTAAGTGATTTGTTTTAATAATGAAGTATGAAATCCCTTTATGTTATTTGGTAGCGCTTAAGATTAGTAATGTAACGTAGTTAAATACGTTCATGTCAGGATAAAATTAAATGTGGTTTGTTACAAGCTAGATGGAATTCGATAACTATATATAATGCGTTTCTGCTTGAAGATCACGAAATTCAGAAATCTGCCTATTTTTGCGAGATCCGTCCGTTTCTCTACGTATTCCAGTGGACTGATACAGGCTGGTGAAGGTCCGCTTAATATCACTGATCAGAAGAAAAGCAGAAGTATATATCACGCCCGTAGTCGGTGAGGTCAACATACTTTTGGATAATAGAACACTAAAACAACAGAATTGAAAATGTAATTATGTGTGAGAGAAAACACATTCTGTTACTGTACATTATTAAGTCTTTACAACATAATAACTTTACGACCGAGTTTTCTATGGCTGACTATTACTTTGTTTAGTTCTGCTACGTTCTGTGAGTCGTAAAGTTATAATACTTAAGTGCAAAATATATTTATTCATCGAATTTTAAAAAAGAAGCATCAGCTCCTGTGAACTAACTCTAATAGAAGTAGCTATGAGTTTTCGTTTTCTTAACTGTGTAAAGGTAAGGCCAAATATTTTATTTTACCAAATATATCATGTTTATGACCTAACTTGAAATAAAAATAAAATAATTACCCACAAGAGACAAAAAACAATAACAAAAAAAATTGGGTAGGAAGAGACTCAGCTGATACTGCTTTTAGTGCCAGTGCCAGTAGAAAATTGATTCGCACAAAAATCACCAACTTCAAATCAGCGATATTAAATTTTGTTAGGAGTAATACAACATGTGTTTATAAATTAAAACAAAATGGACAAGAACATTGTTTTATATATTATCTAAATTTGAATGAACTACATAAAAGATGAGTAGCGATACTGTAAGCCTTTAGTTAGCGGTTAACAAGCATTCACTGTTATACATCTAATTGTCGCTGTGGGTAATTAATCTTCTTCATAAATTAGTTTTTATAGAAAAAGCTTTTTATTACATACTGTACAATGTTTTAAAATTTTAAACGTAGTAGTTAACATACAGATGTTTCTTATGGTTTTGAAGGATTTCGTCCAGATTTCGTGACCACTGCTCAATTTCTTTGTACGAAAAGTATCACTGATTTGTAAACGTAAATAAAAGTCAATAAGTATGTAACAAGCTTGTCGACTAGTAGTATAAAAAAACACGACAGGGCGTGTTCTGCCGACTGTGCCTCAAACTTTTGCATTATTAATTTCCTACGGATTTCTGTTTTATTCTAGCTTATATGGTATACTATTATTAAAGTATATTTGAGGTTTCAGTTTCATGGAAATAGGTTAAACAACAGTTTGTTTTAGGTTATGTGTATTTACAAATATTATGTAAATACTTTTTTATTTCTACACCTCAGTGGGATACACAGAAATAGGAACTCGCGTCGCTTATAATCTTTTTATTATTTTATTATAGTCAAGCGAAATGAAGACTTAAATATTACAGAGGATTAGTAAGCAAAATAGCAGAAAATGTTGTAAACGATGAACGGAATTTTTATCGTTTATTAATTAATTCAGATTATAAGTAAGGCTCTAATAATTTCCTAATCTAAGATCGTTATGATATAAGATTACAAAGATGTTGCATTAAAGATTAATACAAATTCGGTCTATATATTCTTCGTTTTGAATAAGCTATTCAGTTGCAAAACAAGCAAACTCGTAACGACAGAACTTCGGTCGCTTGCAGAACCGAAGTTAGGCGGCCGTTCATAATTTCAAACTCTTGTATGCAGCTCACAAATATCTTGGTCACGTACAATTATGCTTTAATAATACAAAAGAAGCAGATTAAAATTACTATTCGATCATTTCAATTAACTAACAGCAGCTTAAAATGAAATGATAATTAAAGAAAATATCTTTGTAAATTTGTGTACTTCAGTCAATGTATTTTGTTGTATCTAATGATTAAATCATCAATGGAAGTGTACGTCAATAGAACGATATATAAATTAAACGAAATATAAATCGATGAATAAACATGTGGTTTGTATAAGGATAAAATGATAAAACTTTAAATCAACATTCAGGCATTGGACGTTGTGCGTAATTGTCTCAACACCGGCAATAAGTTATTCGACCCTCACCGTGACCTTTGTTAAATCATTTAGGCCACAAGCCGCTGTAACTTGCGGACTGCAGATTTTCGAAGCTTTTATACGATTACATTTAAATAATTCTGTTATATTAAAGAGATTAGTAACCTAACCTAATCTAACCCCTTGTTGTATTGAAAATAAAGTCTTGATTAGGTGACGTTTGTTTTTAATATGTAAAGGAAATCTTTGTTGTATTAATATATATTATATATTGTAATAATAATAAACCTTTATTGTTTATACGGCAGTCGAGCAGCGTAATCATGTCAATTTTTGTATTTATATGTGTTAGTGGAATAAGGCATATATTTATCTTAGACAGAAAACTACCATTATATAGACACTATTTTCTCACAGTGACATGTTGTTTATGGTATTAAATGAATCTTTTAACCCATACTTTATTGTTAGGGGTACGGACTTCAAGAGGTACCTATTAGAAGCGCATATAATTTTTAAAGTTCCGTGTGTGAATAATAAGAGCCTGCTTAACTATGAGAAAGTGAAAGGTCGAGGATGAAAGCGGTGCCGCCGTATGCAGATTGCCTCGCTTTTGAGACTCTGATTTAATATTTACCATCCTATACTTGTTCTGCTTAGCTACTAAGTTGCTGCATTTGCAGTATGATAGTTTAATTTTCAATTTAGTGTGACTGAAGTTACTAAAAGTTGATCTAAAAATCAAACTAGTTCTTGTGGCTTAAGCGAAGAAGTTGTGTGTAAAAAGGATACTTCAGTGTCAGAAGTAGAAGCTAGGGTAGTGTGTCCATTTGACACGGAGATCAGTAATTTCTGCCGTTGCCTGTAGGTTGGAGCTCGGATTAGTTCTGTAGTAAAATGGCCTACTTTTAAATAGACCATTTTACAACATTTTTTGTTCAAATCAATTGACCTTATTGTAAAGCGGGTTTTTAACTTTTAAAGCGGTGTATCCTTGTACTTACTTACTGTTAAAATCCCCTGCACTGACTTTAAATTATCTCTTTTTATTCTTTAACTTCTAGTAACTCACTTTCGTAACTCATTTTTTATATAATGGTTATAATATGGAATTATAATTATTAGAAACAATATAATTTATAATGTACACCGTATATATTTATTTATATTACTAAAACAAGAAATGAGCTGTTTTTTGGGATATCTATATGTTAGATTAGTATCAGTTACTCTTACGCTTACAATGTTTTCGGTCTAGCCCTCAGCCCGCAAACACGTTATCGTTTAACGCGCGATAGAAACCTACACGTTTAAAAAAAATATATATTCCTTGTAGGCCTATTCCCCATTTTTCTCATGTCAATAGTTTTTCGAGGTATTTTTTATTTAACACGATGTTAAGAGCCTACCGATCCCTAGCGAACGTTGCAGAACAGAGTCAAAGTGACGGAGTTTATTGAGTTTTTGTGCTACGCGGCGGCCGGGGACGGTTTTGTAATCATAAACCAAGCGTACGTTTACGTGCATTAGTTCTCTTGTTGTTTTTGTTATTTCAATGGCTGAAGACTTACTTTATTTATTAATTGTTATAAATCATGTACAAACACTAAAATTCTAAAACGCAAAGAGACCTGCGAAATGTGGACTGAAGATAGAAAATATCTCCATTTATATTGTTTTATTTGAAAAAAGTATTGCTATTTCTGTCTACCTCGATTACGTTAAGAGACGAGACAAATTACAAATAACTATGACCAAAATAAAATTTAAACATTACATTACTGTAATGTGTTCGTCGTCATAAGTCGTGTAAATTATTTATACCAATAGTTTGAAGACAAGGAATATCCATCGCCGAAATACCGAAATATTAGTTATTTCCGCGCCGTAATTTACCCTGTCATTTCATTGGGAAGTTATGTCCTTACGTCGTCATACTGGTCAAGTGTTGGCGAATACATTGCAATAACGGCAGTCGCAGGAGGCGCGCAAATTATGTGGAGTCCAACCAAAACCAGAACTATAATACGCGGACCTTCATAGGTCGAGGCAACTGTAACATGTATACTGTCATTGCTACGGAGCTCTAAGTCTCTCCTTGTAGCAGTTTACAAACTTACACGGCTCTAGTACAGTACGACGTCCATATTACGTCACATGGGAGACATATTTATATTTCGGTTGATGCATAAGTGTTATTGCAGCGAAATGTATAATCTCGTAAGGTTTCGTTAAAGTATTTACCGTAATTTTTGCATGAAAGAATAACAAATTATATCAAATTTATAAGTAAACAACTTTTTAACATTATAAGTACAACTAGATCTATTTTATATGTTTTCTAATGATTTAACAAAATCAAACTAAACTAGAAGTGACATAATGAAGAATTGCATGTCATGTCAACATTGAGCGTAGGAAAATAATTTAAAAAAGCATGTTTATGAGCAGCGAGTTAGATTGTAATCTGCATTGGGCCCGCTTCGTTGTCAACAGGCAGCAACGCACGTTTCTGTTGTTCATTTCGTGACAACATTCAGACGAAATCCTCTTCATCCTCGCTGCAATGTTTACTGCAGTGGGAAGACTTAGATTTTGAAAGTCAAGTCGGTCTGAAGTATGAGTTGTAGTGACCAACGTAAAAAGCCGTGTTTTGGCGTCATTAAACTATACCTATTGTTAAGATGCGACCTTTTTGCATAAGATTGTTCTATAAATGATTTTTTTATGTACGAAGATGGCGAACGAGCAAGCGGATCACCTGATGTTAAGTGACCGCTACCCATAGACATCTACAACAAGCAAATGTGTTGCAGATGCGTTGCCTACCTTTAATCGGCAGAAGAAGGGAACAGACGGGAAAAAATATATTTCCTTTCCCCGTTAACCGTCTCCGTCCAATCTTCTTCCCGTTCCCATCCAATCCTTATGAGGGTAGGGTGGGAAGGGGAAGAGGACTGAAATTAGGCCTCCGGCATCAGACGAAATGCAGAGTACTTCTACTTCACGCATATCTTCTGTGAGGTTGTAGTATGTCACCGGTAGAGCCGGCCCATTTGTACAACAGATGTTGTTGCGGGTTCTACCACTGTTAATTTTTTTTAACTGTATTTGCTCTAGTCAGCTAAAGTCATACAATCATGAGATGTAGAGGTTGTTAACCCAATCACTATATTTAATATATGGTGGTTTTCAAAACACTATATAATACTATATATTCCGCCGATAAATCCATTATTCGAAAGATCACAATGAATATAAATTTGTTAAAAATTATTATGATCTACCTGCCTTCTTCCCACTAATGTAGGGTCTGTAGTCTGTAGTCGACACTATATATTATAGGTTTTTGCTACAGTATTTTCTGCCGGTCGCCTGCCAACTTTCCTCGTCAAAAATTTGATCGTAATAATTTCACGAAATAAAGCTTGTAAGTGATTGTTACAATTATTCATAATTATTGTATTAGTTTTAAGTAAAATTAGGTTTGGAGACGCTATACTGGAGTTTCATGTTTGCATTGTTTAACAAACAACAGGCGCAGTCTCGAATGTGAAGCATTACAAATAAAGCTGCAACAGTAGTATAACTATGTACAATATTAAATGGAAATGGAAGCTAATGCTTTTAGTATGTTTTTTTCTTACAAAAACATTCGATGAATCGCTTGTCCAAGCTCAATTCAAAAAAAGTAAAAGTTCCTAAAGTAAAGCTTCATGCTAATACTTTAGGATTTGAGTGATATTAATTTTAGTAAGGTAAAGTAAATAGGAGTATTTTCAAATAGGACGATACCTTTTTAATGTCATGTGTGTTTGTTATACAATTGACAGTAATTATATGAAAATACAAAGATGCCTTTCTTATTCGTAAAACTTTTTGTACGCAACAATAAAAATTGAAACTCTCAATCCATTGAATAAAATCAGTGACCTACAAGTTATTACATTAATATAAAAATGGGAAGTAAATATAATATTACAAGAAAATAAATACAACGAAGAAAATAAATAAGCAATGCCGACGTAGACTCGGGCAATCGTAAATTCACGTCGATATAACTAAAGTACCTCGGTGACTTTTTCTACTTCTTACAATTTAGGAATTTTCTTGTAACTAGAAAATTGAAGATAATGTTTTCAATTACTGGAATAACATCAATGTCTTGGATATAAAGCAAACATTATAATGTTGTGGGATACACTGAGTATGTATTTTAATAATTTGGTTTATCCTAAACCAAAAAGTTACTTTTTTATAAAGTCAAAAGATATAGCATCGCCTCTATAATTATCCATACATACATACAATAGGAGCATTAATGTTTATAAAACTATATCAATTAGCAGAGAATATGACTCCTGGCGTAGTTAGTCGATAATGCCAAAGGTTTAAGAATGGCGGCCACGTACAAGAAAAGGCAGCCTAGTTATGACGAGCGATCTGGTCAAGGTTGTGGGAGTCCACTGGATGAGGATGATAGGGGGTTTAGGGACGCCATCAAATTGTGAACCTATTTTCGCTGATAATAATACTATAAAATGAAAAATTGCTGTTATGTAAAATTGATGTAAAAAAATGTTATTTCTTCTGAAGAAACACACAGGAAACAGGCGTGAAATAGAAGTACTCTGCGTTTCGTCTGATGAGTGAGGTGCCGGGGTCCTAATTTCAGTCCTCTACCCCTTCCCACCAAGTTTAGGATGGGTACGGAAAGAGGATTGGACGGGGAGGTGGTTAACGGAAAGAAGGAAATATCCTTTTTCCTGTCTATGCCTTCCTCTGTCCATTAAAGGTAGGCAACGTATTTGCAACACATTTGCTTGTTGCGGATGTCTAAAGGTAGCGATCACTTAACATCATCACTTGCTCGTTTGTCACCTTGTACCATATAAAGTACACATGGTACCCATACCCTAAGTAAAATAGGTCACCACGCATCAACCTTGCGTGCGGTAAAGCATTAACAACACTGATTCATGACTTGCAACTTTGATAATCATTTAAACAATGCAATTTATTGCCCTTAATAGATATTGACGGAAACATGGAAAAGTTTTACGCGACCTTAAATGTAACAGGGTTATTAAACCGACTGTTTTGAATCTATTTGTTAATAGGGTCCTAGCTTTAGTCCTGGCAGCGAAAAAGAATAATACTAATAAACGATAAAGAATAAAGAAATTTAAGGTCTAAGTCCACCATTAAACCATAATTAACTTGAAATTTATATGGAAGTGTACCGGGAAAAAAATCAGTTGAGTATATATATGATGATATGATTTAATCGGAGTGATTTTAACTTCGTGTTTGTGAACACATTTAGCATTTTATTGGTTGTTTACGTTGCGTTTATTAATGAAGCGAATATTAATAAATATTCTCCATTTAGTCAATTCATTTGTACTGTTAAATTTTATGAACGTTTTAATTGAATTAAGTAATATGAACAGTACTTAATTAAGTGGAAACGGTTCGTTTGCCGTCCTCTCGTTTAACTAACTTGATATTGCAAGCGGCGTAGTTTCACAACTCCATACTAACACAGTTTGATAATTAACAATAAACCGAGTAACAAAATAACAGAATTTATAATAAATGACTTCATTCTTTCCGCGGATAATAATTATTATTTATATATTTTTATTTATTACTGCGGATGGTTGCGTTTTGAATCTGCTACGGTATTTTGGTTTCAGTAATTTGGTAATGTCAAAATCTTTCTTTATGGTTTGAGGATCTCAGGTGACTAGAATCGATTATAATAATAATAATAGAATGTATCTTCGAAGGCTCACCTGGCAATACACAATGCTGGACTAGTCCCCACATCAATGTATGGAAGTGAGAGCTGGGTTTGGCAGGAAAAGCGTGACATCAAATGATTGGGTTAAAAATAGCATTGAAGTAGAATTGAGAAAGGTATGCTCTGTTGGTTCGGGCGGTTCGGATGAATGAAGAGAGAGTAACGAAACAAATTAATGTTGCAAAAGTGAGTGGCAGCGTTCGCAGAGGACACCCAAGGAGAACTAATATCGACCAGATTAGTGACATACTAAAGAAGGGCGATATAAAAAGTACCCGTAACCGACGAGCATGTATGCGTAGATGTATGGATGTAGACGAAGCGAGAGAGGTGTGCCAGCATCGCGCCAAATGGAAATCCATTAAATTTGCTTACCTTTCGGGGTTACGGGCGTGAGTACATATTTATTTTTTAACTGAATAATAATGATATAAAGGAATGCAGCTTGGTAAATTGTTTAAAATAGTCACCCGGACATTCTCGAGTACGGTCAATTTTTTTTTAATGTTAGTAAAAAATGTTCAAGGATAACGTGGTAATATAACCTGACCATTTCAACAAGCTGGAGTAAAAGAGACCCTTGCCCCACCAATAAAAGTATAAATGTCACATATATTTCTTATTTTTACCATCTGATCATCAAATTTCAAAAGGTCCGCATGAGGCTGCACAAGTTCAGCATCGTTAGCTCCCCCTGCTATTAGACTTAGGAAGTAATTAAAAAGTATTAAGTAGATTAAATATTACGCTGCATTACCGCTGTTCCAACATCAATATGAAATATCCATTCATTGTCTCTAAAGTCTTATAAGAAATTTAATGGAGATGGTTTTATGATATAATACCTGTGAGACCAAAAATATTTTTTTGTTACATTCTTGACTAAGATATTAAATAATTTGTATGGAACGTGGTATCTGGAGATATATAAATTCATTTAATATACACGTTAACACTAATAGACTAAGGCAGACGTTACCTAGCCACAAACCGTCTTCAGCACGTATGTTTAAAATGTCAAGGGTTTGGCTTTCATGACTATACCGTTTAGTATGTTTGTAGATCTCAATATTATCAACACTTACCAAAAGTATCTTATAGTTATATGTAAGCCAACTACATTACAAACTTCTTTGATAATGATAATGGTTGGGTGGTTCCAAGATTAACTTGTTAGAAGTATAATAAACATATTATGTCTTTTGTATGTTAACATAACCCTACTAATATTATAAATTCAAAAGTTTGTAAGTATCGATGTTAAGAAAGAATAACAAATATGCCCAGTAAACAGTATCCAATATGGATGTTTGTTATTCTTTCATGCAAAAGCGGCTGAACGGATCTAGACGAAATTTGGCACAGAGATAAATTATAGGCTAGAATAGCATATAGGCTAGGCTTTTATCCCAAAAAAATGTATGGTTCCCTTGGGAATAATTTTTTGTTCTCATTTTGATTTCTTGAGCCCGAAACGGCTACCCGAGTGAAGCCTACTAAACTACTACATGAGTGTGTTTGTATGAATTTAATAAACTAATATACCCACAATAAATGTTCATTATCGCTAGGTAAGTTATAAGAGGACGCATTATGAGTTAAGCTCGCGTACATCTTTTATCCTATTCATTTATTACATTGTTTTTTTATGTCTAAAGTTTAAAAAAAGAATAAGAAGAGACTGTAAAAATTCGGAAGCACTGGCAACTACACAACTTTTTTTTAAATTTGATATGATAAAAACCTCCTTGTCCATTAGAAACGTTTATGCATTTCAGTTTAATTAATAGTTCCCCTCAGCTGGCGCAATTTATCACAGCAGGACGACGGACAGAGGAAGTTACCACTGCGCTGTCACGTGTAGCGTGATAGATGGACGTCGCTGTAGTCGAATGTATTTATCTTCAAACCAAAAGCATTTTTTATTGCATTTATTATTTGAATAGGTTAAGGTTTTTGAATTTTGCCTTTTAATAAGGTGAAATATGAATTTGCTATTAATCCAGCCTTTTGAAAATCGTTTAATTTCGGAACAATCAGGTAAGGTGTTTTGTTTAATATTTTAGTAAAATTCGTTATTTAATTAACTTTATATCAATTGAACGAGAGCTGAAAAGTTTGCTCGACCTGAAAAATCAAGCAAAGCGAATTAACAGTAACAGAGCCAATTCAATTATGCAATATTGCAAGTAATACAAATTAAATAATTACTCCTATTAGTCAGACAAACAAACGGGACCCTGGACTCTCTGTTCAACCTTGTTTCTACCCTAGTTTATAATTTAAAAAAAAACTCTGATCAGTATGTAAAAGTGACCACAGACAACAACTCTTTATAACAAAGTAATGTGTCTTAATGTGGTTTTTTTTAGTCGAGCTAACGACACACACACACACTACATAGTATACGAGAAAACCACACCACCAGGGTTTTGGGTTTTAAAAGAAAAATCGTTTGTTGGTCCGCTTTCGTTATTTTCTATTGCATATTTTTGGAATAAGGAGCCAAGCAACCTAAGTCGACCGACGAACCTCTACTTCTCGTCGATATTTGTTTGTAATGAATGAACTAGTGCTTGAACAAATTTCCGTGATATTCTTTGAGATCCTGGTATTCCATCCACACCATCTTGATGGTTGACAATTCACGACCTTGTATTACCAACGGCATTTCCAAGCCGATACAAATTCCTATCTTTCGTAGTACCCACTGCTTTCTTAAAACGGAAAAGCATCCGCTCATTTCGAATACTCACGGGCGACGGTCATCTATTTCTTTTTCTTTTACATTTGAAAGAAGTTTGTAGAGCAAGTAACTTACATCGATATTATTCTAATAGCGTTAATCCCTTATCCTCACTTGCTATTTTTTAGCAGACTCAATCCAGTATTTTTCACGCGTATTCGTATGTATTTGTATGCACGTCCGTTCCATTGTCACCACCTATAGTTCAAACGGATTGATCGATTTTGAAAAGTGGGGTTATAATTATTAGATTCCTATTTATCCCTGGAGTGTGAGGTAATACGATGAAGCATAATAATTGTATTCAGTCGGTTTTTTTTATTTTACTTTTAGCTATTACTAGTCTTCGAGAATAATAGTAATGGACTTAAAAGGAATGGTTATTATGTATATATTTATATATATATTTTATTTTCCGATAAAAACGTTAATGATCTACCAGACTTAAATCTGGCGTTAGGTTTTACAAAGCGCCGAGACGCCAGCTTGACTTTGCTACTTAATCAAATTATTCAAGCTTAAACGCGTTAGCCTGTGACCTGCTTTACCTAACAAGCGAACGTTGCCACTCCTTCTTGTAAATTTGTTAAAGAAAGTTACAAATAAAAAAGAAATTAATGTAATACATAACAATTAAGTAAAAATAAAAACAAAAGAAAGGGACGCTATTATCTATTTAAGATTGTGTACATTTTATTTGTGTGCACATTGTGAGGTCGCAAGCAGCAGTGACTTGGCAATGAATGCAGTTTTGCAAAATATATAAATTTGGAAAGTGTTATTGTATCTTAGGAGAGTAAATTATTTATATTATATGACTATTAAAATGTCGATCTTAGTTGTAGCAGTTATTTGGTATGTCAAGCTGTGTTTGGATATATCTTTTATCTATATTGTTAAAGTCTCCTTTTTTGTAACATTAAGTACACTTCTTGATTCAACTGGATTGCACAGTTTAGTCTAGTTAAGTAAGGCAATTAAGTGGATTTGTATGCCATAATGACCGGACTACTTCTGTGATAATTGTCCATATTTAAAGGAAGCGGGCTTAAGAACTGAATGAAATTTGAAAATAACTCTTTGTTCCTTTATATGACTTTCATTTATTTGCAGGCAAATTAAAGAACTCATATCATTTGGTAAAAAAATGTAGCCGATTCAGTTATAAGAACTAAACCAACTAGAAGCATTACTTGAAAGATCAGATCACTGTTTCTAAATCATGGATGAATTGAAATTGGATATTTGAAAAATAAATATAAATAAAATAATACAAAGTTATTTTACTAAGAAGCTATGGGAAGTTTCTAGAAACAACATTTGTACTACGGTCTTGGAGTTAAGTTGCTAACTTACGATATTTAGGTGCTTACCGAGTTTCTAGATTGTTGCAAACATTGAATATGTTAAACTGGAATCAACGCTGCATATATCCCACATAAATTTAATTTCAAATTAATAACAGAAGTGTTACTTCTGTTGTACTGGTTTATTAGTTTATTTGGAAGCCGAACGTAGTATGCATTTAAACTTATATACAAGTGAAAATGTATGACCGTTAATTAGAATCAGTCAACGACATACATTAAAAGTAACTCAGCGTTCTCACAAACAAGATAACGTATTAAATTAATATAATAATGAAAGTATACTTTTTACAAAATAAAGAAAATAAGATTATATAAATTTTCTTCACCCAATCTTCAAAGTTTGGAACATATAGGGTAGTCTAATATGCATTGAAAGCATAATAATTTCTACTCTGACTCGCTCTGAATCGCTTGAGATCGTAAGCCAAACGTTGATTCATTAACAAGCTTGTATCTCTAACTGATCTCAATTGGCGAAAGCTACTTGGTATCAGATTCTAACACATCGATAAATGAATCGAAATTACACGTTATTCAAAAGATATTAATTAGTAAACTAAATGAATATAAATAAGATTTTATCAAAATTTGTGTTGTCTGAAAAGTCTTTGACTGAATTTTGATACAAAAAATGTAATTTGGCGGGAAATATAACTTATAATTCCCTACGATAATTATAATAATTTTAATAACTTAGAAAATCTTAGAAGATCCCACACCTATGATCGTAATTGAGAAGATAGATAATTTCCGTTGAGCTTATCACACAAACATATACATTATAACATTTTAGTACAGTAACTTACAAGTATTTCGTATAATTAACAGTTATAAATTAGTTAGAATAATGAAATTAAGATGTGATCGGATCACGCGTCGGACGCACAAAGGAACAAAAGAATATTAAGGAAAATAAATGATTTAACAACGCAGTGTTATAGATCTCAAACAGAATAGTAACGCTCAAATCCAATGGGATTTAAGCTTGTGTCGCTAGTAACTCTCCGGTAGCTACACTGTGGGCAGCATTGTATCACCCACACGGGACCACGGTAAGCCGTATTGAATAAGTTTAATAGTGAAAGAAGAATATTAAAACTGTTAACTTAACACAGTCCCTGTGCATGCTTATGTCTCGCAGTTTGTATCGTACAAAGAAAACTTTGTTTCAATTGCTTTATTCATGATACGATATGAAAACGTGTGCCCTATTCCAAATAAGAGCCTAAATATTGTTAACGCAGGGTACAGGAGTACCTTTGGTGTCAAAATTCGTAAATTACAAAATATTTTTGGAAGAAATATTTCTCATCATAGCTTATAACATTAGCTATCCATTTACACAAATCCATCCATATTTGTACAATTTTACTTAATTTTATCTTAAAATGCGCGGCAAGGGGACTTTATTTTTTAACATAGTTGTTATTCTCTGTATGTATAAATGTGGATAATTGGAAAAAAATATTCCATGTTATGCATCCGTCTTCAACACTGAAATTATTTAATTCAATCCCGCGGAGTATAGGAAACGGCCTAGCAGAGGCACTTGCCCTGAGTAACATTGAAGGGTTATACATAAGTGTTACAGGGGTTAAGGGTATGTGTTTGGCACACAGCCATTTTACAACCATAATAAACTATTTCTTACAGACGGAAAGTTGTCATAAGTTGGAATAAAAAATATGGTAAACGGACTATGCGTGAAATATATAAGTAATTAATTAATTTTATCGCGTAACTTTACAGTGCTCATGCGTCAGGAAGATACGGCGGGGGGGGGGGAGGTTTGAGGTGTTCAATGTATACTGTTAGCTGAATAGCATACTGAAACATTGCTTTTAAATAAGTTGTTGTTGTTCAAGACGTTTATTTAATTAAACTCTATGGAAATGGGGTAAATACGAAATCTACTGTTTTAGTCCTACACAAACATATGATATATCTATCTTTATTTGTCTCTAAGTTTGTATCTTCATCCTTCCTATAACATAATAATGAAAGCATACCGCTACTTGGCAAAAAGGACTACACCTAGTTATTTATACTATTTACGCCACATGCAAGTATTACGAATACTTCAATCTCACTGATTTAAATAATAATTGAATGTATTTTTAAATACTTGGGTGAAGAGCTACGTCATAGTTGACCTACTTATTGCTCGGACGTGGTGCATTACTAACTCACAATAGAACTAGAAAAAACTTCAAGTTGAATTCATTTTCTCGTTCTGTTATAAAATACGCAATGGAGGCAATTTACGTTGTAGTATTTTACCGCAACAAAGAATGGAAAAATAATAAAATTTGAATTGTTATTCCAAATTTATTATTTCTCTACTCCTTTTATTTCCAATAAAATGTCATGATTCACGTTTCCGCTTAACCAAAACTGTTCACTCAGACCTACCGCATCTTTTAAGACGGTGACTTTCTGACTAACGGAGATTGGCAGTCTCAACCACGCTCTGTTTCTTGCGTGGGGGAACAGTTGGGCGGAACTTGTAAAAAATAATCTTATCTTATACATTATATATTATTTATTACATTATCTTATTCTTTAGTGAATACAACATAATTCTATGTATGTATACATACATACCTCGACCACTATAACGCGACGCGCGTTTAGAGCTATTAATAGCAATTTTATATATTTATTTGGACACTAGAGGAGATTTCACCGCTGAAAAGAAACGCGATTAGTTCGAACTAACTCTATTTACGCGTTTAACGGAGTTCAGATCTCAAAATTGCATTTTACAAACATAAACTGAACGCAGTTATGTTCTAACCGAGTTTAAATTCCGAACGGCCGATTTTCGGCGTGTAGCTCTGTAAACGCGTTTTCAATTTGACAGCTACATATGAGACAGTTTTGACGTTGCCAAACTGTATAAAATTTTGACGTCAGAACTATTTTTTTAATTTTCGTACGGCCGATGAATTCGAAGTGTGTAAAAACTATGCCATGTGATGCTATGGAATGCTTACTTTCCGCCTGCACATTGTATTAATAGAATAACATAAAATAAAAAAGGAACGATTGGTAAGCTAATTTTAGACAAATAAATAAAGTGTTCATTTTAAAAAGTAGAGCAGTTGCTCTTAAGTGGTAAGAGACTAATATCTTTATCAATCCACTTGACGTGAAACCGCGCGGCGCGGGCGTTAGCTAACACAATTTCCGTTCGACACATTGAAGATATTGAAACACGAGTGTCCCCCAAAGCCATTTTGAGGAGAGTTGTGTCTCAATGAATTCAATTTGTTGGTTTCAATTTCTGAGAACTTTCGTCTCGGATAAAATGATTTTTTTTCGTAAATATTTACACATTGGTACACTCTCGTTTTTTTTATTCCATTAGGGGTAAACTAATGGGATCGGTATTTGAATTCAACCGTGCTTATTAACTTAAGAACTTGATAAGGTATTCTGTTATTATTGATTATATCTCCAGTTTCTGCTTTTTCTTCAGGGTATTAAAGATAACGATGTGATTTGCAATTGAACCAAGCTAAACTAAGCCTCAAAAATTGCTAGACTTAAGTGGCAATGTGTGGGTCACATTGCAAGGGACAATTGTTGGGGCCAAACGGCTAGAATTGCAGCCACCAACAGGATGACGCAACGTAGGTGAAAGTGAATGAGGGTGGTAAGGAAGCGCCTTGTGGCAATTCATGAGGGAGGCTTATGTACAGCATTGGGGATTTGTTTGCTAATAATGATGAAGTAAGATAAATTTCTGTCTTTTGTATGCCCGTGTACTGCTTAACATATTCAAAATAAAGTAAACAGGATAGGATATTATTATTATATAAGCATTGATCGAACCGTTTTTGTTGTTGTTAAGAAAGAAAGCTTGAGGACAAACGACTATTATAGACTAATAACACAGCCCTTATGCTTTTCAATCAAATTGATATGGGTAGGAATAGTAAAATCTCTTCGCAGTTTCACAGATCTTACTAGGTCTCTAATCGATTAAAAACTCAATTTCATTTCCAACCCTAAAGGAAAAATATTTTTTGGGCTTTTGTCCCTTTCTTTGGTTTATTCTTCTTTTTTTGAAGAAGAATCCCAGGATCCATTGATTTATAATTATAATACACTTACTATAAACGTAAGCAACTAGACAGTGTCTTCGTCAATTAGCCCAAAAATCAGTTGAGCAAATAGTTATGTACAGATAGAAAGAAAATTTGATGATAAACTGGCATATATTTTTCAAAAGAATTAAGTATATATTTTATTTGTATTACACCTGGTGTCAATAACATATTTTTTTACTAAAAGTATGTTGGTCGAAATGGTATGAGTTTTCTTATTTCTACGAACACTTCATTTACCGACCGCGTTGCTTTTATAAAGATTGTCACGCTCGGAGAACGGATGCTCGGCGAGTTGAATGTATACAAACTACAAATGTATCATTTAGACTGTACTACGAGCAGGTAAGTATTTTTTGACATTTGTTTGTCTGCTTGAGATAAGCCTTTTTTTAATGCAAGAAAGAATATGAAGGTCCCTTGATGTTAAATGATTCCTACACATACACTCTCGGCAAATTAGGGGGTAGATCAGAGGTCGTGGTCGTGGTTTTACCACGTGCCGACGAGTCGAGAGTCAAGTGTCGTCCAGATAATTAAAAAAATTGTATCGAGGTCCAGAACAAAATACCAGTGGTAGAGTCCGCAACAACAACATCTGTTGCACGAATTGGCGGGCTCGACCGGTGAAATACCACGACCTCACAGAAAACAGGAGTAAAGCAGAAGTGCTCTGCGTTTCGTTTGATGAGTGAGGTTTCGGAGGCCTATTTTCAGTCCTCTTCCCCTTCCCACCCGTTCCTCATAAGGATAGGATGGAAAAGGGAAGAGGATTGGACGGGGAGGGGATTAACGGGGAAAAGGAAATATCCTTTTTCGTGTCTATGTCCTCCTCTGTCCAGTAAAGGTAGGCAATGCATCTGCAACACATTTGCTTGTTGCGGATGTCTATGGGTAGCGCTCATTTAACATCAGGTGATCTGCTTGCTCGTTTGCCACATTCTCACATAAAAAAATAAAATTAAACAAAAATAAGACATAAGCGGCTTTCAACCGTGTGGAAATAGGGCGAGTTACAAGAAAATATTATAATTTACATATACGTAGGCTTAAAAATATTTTGCGGTTTGACTTTCGGTCTGTCTGTTGTCGACTCCTGGGTAAATAAGATCCGTATATAACTCATTAAGTCACTAGTTTAACCAAATTACGGCCTGGAATGGCCGTAATTTTCCTTACTTCGGAATTTTACTGAGATGTCAAATAACAGATCGATTTTAAGTGTAAGATCGGAATATAGGAGATAATGAACGAATTAGGATTATAACGTTTTACTGCAATTAACGAAGTTATTATGACGTTGCAGTATTTAATTTTAACACCTGCTTGCATTGCATGCATTTAACACGATGCTTCGTTCCTCGAGATCGAGCTATCAATATTATGGGTACAAGATATAATTTCTAGTGTATACTGTAAATTATTAGACACGTCATAAGAGTGGTCCCTTCTTAGTTGCCCTTAACACACTTGATTTATGAATAAACAAGCTAATGCGTTGCTTATTTTTAATGGACAGAGGACAGAGGGGAGAAACAGAAAAAATAATATTCCCAATTCTTGTTCATGCGCTCTGCCATCACATCCCCTTCCCCCCATCACATCCATATTTTATATGAAAAAAGTATGGGATGAGGATGTAAAAATAATTCAATCGCTTAAGGCTTATTTATTAAAAACAAATAGAACAACAATAAACACTTTTATTTGAACAAAGTTCCCTCGAGAGGCTTTAGTACTGGCATAATTACTTTGGGAGAGACCACAAGCAATTTGCATCATATACTTCGGGCCTGTAGTTTGTAAAATAGCTGTGTCGGTTGGATCACTTAAAATTTGAATTTAGCGAGTGTAAGTCAGAAAACCTTATGTTCCCTTTTAAATTGTATAACTTAGTAGTTTTCTAGCAATGGCAAAAAGAAACAAAATATATACATTTATAAGGCCTTGAAATTGTAGGAGATATTTTTCTAGTTACTTGCAACCTTGAGGTCTTGCAGTTGTATGTTTGGCTTAATGCGTGACAGACCAAGTCGAGGTCCCCCTCAGAAGGCCTTGAGCCACTCCATGGAGAGTCCGCCGAAGCATCCTAAGAGCATCCCAATCCGGTTGTAATAACAAAGTAACGGCCCGAGCTGAGGCTCGGGATCATTAAGCTAATTTATTCTACTTAAAGAGATTTAGGCTAAGCGCCTTCTGCGCCCTGCCAAGTCCTGCCCGGTGTAGCTGTAGATGCTTCCTCTAGGCAAACAGTGAAGAGTCGGTAAAAAAAAGAAACATGTTAGCTTTGTAGCATGAAAATTAAAACAGACTGATTTATTATATAGCTTTGAATGCAATTTGAATCGAATTATTGATCTGGACTAGTGGCGCTTTGCTTCGATATGGTATAAAATAAAGCATTTAATAGTACAGCAAGTAATCGTGTTGTAGATGCCGATAACATATCTCTGATACCGCTCGCTGCGACGATAAAGCTGCCCGTCGCAAGTTGCGAGCGTAGAGGCTCTACGCCACGGCGTAAAGTCTACGCCGTTACAAGATAAGCTTTCCCGTAACGCTATTTATTCGTCTTGGAAGTAAATTGTTTTACATTAACTAAGGTATTTTGTTTCTTTTCGACGAAACATTATATTATGTACTTGGGAGTTGAAATTTCTTCAATTTTTTTAATTGAGGAAAATGTGTGCAAATTATTTACTTATTTTATTATTTACCAACGCAAGTAAATTAAAGCTTATGCTGGGAGATGATCCATGACTCTCGTCGAATAATGGCTTAGTACTTACGACCTAATGATCCGATTCTATGCGAAACTTGAACCACTTCAAATTTATTTATACTAAATTTTGAACAGTAAATGAAGGCAATATGACTTTGTTCCATGTCCACTAGCAAACTTTAATCCTAATTACGTATCGATGTGAATTGATACATGCAACTGAACTTTGTTGTTGGATTTCGAAGAAAGTCAACGACAACATATTAAAAAAATAAAGCATTTTCATACGGGTAATAGTTAAAAGCGAAACAAATGTATGTAGAGAAAGTGAGTGGCAGTGTTAGTAGGGGACGCCCTAGGAGAACTTATATCGATCAGATTAGTGGCTTACTAAAAAGGGCGATATTTGAAATTCCCATAACCGACGAGTATGTATGCGTAGATGTATGAATGAAGAAGAAGCGAGAGAGGTGTGCCAGGATTGCGCCAAATGGAAATCCATGATCTCTGCCTACCTCTCTGCGTTACGGGCGTGAGCGTATATTTATTTATTTAATATAGTTAAAACGGTATTTCTATTCATACTTGTTTTCACCACAGTACTCGAAAACGAAGTATGGTGTGTAAGATCAAGTGTGTATTAAAAAGAATGACAAGCGGGGTTTCAAGTTTGCAGTCATAAGTTAAGTCACAAGCAAAGTGACAAGCTTTATCATTAATCATTATTATTGGACACTGTCTGACTGCAAGATGTTTTCGTCTCAATAACCCATCTTTCCTAAATATAGTGTATACATATGTCACCCACAGATTGAGAATTTCGTAAGTTTAGGATAGGACTAGGCACATTGTCTGTTCCACTATCAGAGAATTGTGAACTAAAATAATCATTGACAATTTGACGTATCATGTCAAATCCAACTAACCTAGTTCTTTCATTGATATACACGGACCCCCTGTTGCCCCAAACAGGGGCGTGCATAGGACGTATTTTTCACACGTTAAATAAAAAAAAAGAAAACTTATATTATAACGATTAGTAACGTACTAATTGGGCTATTAAAGGAACAGATGAAAAGAGAGTGCATGCGGCAGAAATACGAATGTTGAGATGGATGTGTGGAGTAACACGAATGGATAAGGTACGAAACGAGTATATTAGAGGAAGCCTGAAAGTACCACCGATAGTGGAAAAGTTAAGGAGAAAAAGGTTAGCATGGTACGGGCATGTATGACGTATGACGAGGGAAGAATGGCATGTGACAAAGAAAGTCTTAGAAATGAATGTAGAGGGATATGTCGGTAGGGGTAGGCCTAAGAAAAGATGGATGGATTGCGTGAAAGATGACATGATCAAGAAGGGAGTGACGACTGAAATGACGGATGATAGATTGACATGGAAGTCGAAAACTAATTATGCCGACCCCACATAAAGCGGGAAAAGGGCAGGATGATGATGATGAACGTACTAAAGAAGGGAGTACCCGTAACCGACGAGCATGTATGCGTAGATGTATGGATGTAGAAGAAGCGAAAGAGGTGTGCCAGGATCACACCAAACAAAAATCCATAATCTTTGCCTACCCGTCTGGGTTACGGGTGTGGACATTTACCTTCATAATAGCCTGTGACATATAGATAAAGAGCGATAAATAAAAGTATACTGCCAAAACATAAAGCTATCGTGACATATTTGATGTTTGTATACAAAAGTTAATAACGAACGTATTCAAGTCAATGTTATTTGAAATTATGAGTAGTAAAAATATTTTACCGTGCGTCATGCTAATGTCTTTTTGATTAGGCTAGACCCTAACCACGAATGCCAGGCTATTTATGAGCATACGCTGATAATAGCTGTAAGTTTTACAATATTCTAACACGAGACAGTAAACTTATGAAATTAAAACTTCATTATCAAGGGTACTAAATTAAAAACCATCTTGATGCTAAATCATTTACAAAATTAGAAATAACGTAAAACTTTTATTAGTTCCATAAGGTTGAATTTGAAACGTAATTATGTACATACATATTGTATTATACGTAGGTATAAATCATTTAAAATATTTAAATTAGGTACTTCATAACATTGGTATATAAGCTCATAGAGAAATGTCGTAGGTGGAAATATCCTTTGAAATGCATATTTTTGAGTGACGTAACAGCTTCGCGATATTTAAAGATGGAATTTTAATTATTGCAATAATAAAAATAGGACTAAAAATATGTTCTTTATGGAGAAAGTGGCAGACGAGCAAGCGGGTCATCGATATTGTTACCGTTGCCAAGTGCAATAAGTTGCAGATGCGTGCTTTTAATGGACAAAGGACGAAGAAAAACAATGTTTCCATGTGCTATCCATATCCTCGTCCGAAACATTATCTTCCCCTTCCCGTCCTTTCCCCATGAAGGGGAAAAGGACTGGATTGAGGCATCCGAAGGTATTTTAACCGTCTAGCCGGCCCTGTCGTGGCACAGATATATTTTCGACCTTATATTTAATTTGGTTGGATTACGTAAGAAACATTTCCATTTCCAGCGGTCGGTGTATTAGTAACAAATAGCTTCATGTGATGTAATAAAGTTTTGTGGTTACACAAACGGCACGCAAATTAAGACCTTGACGCGGACCTGCATTTATAGAAATTTATCGACTCGCTTCTGTCGCCCGCTGTACGTCGCTGAAATACAGCATATTATGATTTATTAGCACATTGAGAATGACTTTTCACGATTTAGTTATGAAAGCTACGAAGTTGTAAGTATATGCGAGTATCGTCCGATTATGACGTGAGTTCCTTCAAGAGAAGAGTAAATATGCTGTTGTTACACTAGTGCATGCTTCGGTCACATCACCACTTAACGTAAGGTGGAATTGTAGTAAAGCGCTAGTTTATTCATTATTAAAAAAAAGTATCTAACGATATTGATGAGTCATTTGGCGTTACGTCTTGTGGTTTTTTGACAATGTATTTTGGTTTTTATGATATTCAATATGTATTTGGCGGGCTATGGCTTGGTCTGCGTGGGTTACAATAAACAGTTCTACTTTTATTTCAATAAGTAAGTTACGATGAGTTAAGTAAGTGCTTCTATTCCTATATAGGTCAATTAATTAACAGGCAGCGGGCAGCTACCTTATGAATAACTTTTTCCATACTATTAATAATAGCAATACAGTTTTCCCATTTGTTATTCCGTCAGAACTGTTCTATAGCTACAAGTTAAATTAACTATCTATTCCGAAACTTAGCGATTTGAAATTAACGCGGCCACGGTAAAAATAATCTATACTATATATGTACCTAAGCAGGTGAAATGATGATAATACAATTGTGTTGTGGCCACCTATTGTCCCAAAATGTGTTTTAATTGCAAGATTAACATTTTCGATCTACATTTAGCTCTAAAAAATTACACAAATTGATACAAAGTTTAGGCAGCCATCAGAAGAAGACGTCGATTTGCACAATAATACTTCTTGTATCACAATCAAGAATCTAGAAGATAATAAACGCAAAAGATAAAAATTAAAATGGCGATTTCTTCACTCAAAAATGCTGAACTATTAAAGAAAAAGTTAATAGAAACACACACATTAATCATGTTAGGTCATTAAAGTTTAGTTCAGGGGAGTTGTAAAGTTAAGCGCAAATTGCGACCTCGATTAGTTCGCGAGGCGCTGTTTTTGGCAAATTACGGATAGGTTTCAAGTAAAAGCTCGAAAATACTCATTTAATAAGAACACAACACATACAAGTACACAGCATTGAACCTGCAAATTCCGAGAATTAGAGCATTATTTATTTGAATTAATTTTAGCAAAAAGCTTGAAACTATTTTGCTGATCGATTTATAGCAAAGTTTCTTTCAAAACGCTGGAGTTTGAAATAAGGTCCGTTTTCCTTAATATTTTGATTGTAATTTTCAATTATAATTATACATTCGAATCTCATGTAACAGAGATTAATCATGTTACAGTTATAGTTAAATGAGAATTCTTTAAAATAAAATACCTTACGATTCTCATCCTTAAATATTTTTATTATTATTTGAGTTGTGAATATTAAGGAATTGTTAATTAGCAGTTTATAAATTGTTTTATTAGCAATTAAAGATTAATAAACATATATTTTTTTTCAAAATACCTCAACAATAAGAAATACTAAAACTAATAAAGCAGTTTATTTAATATTATTTTTCGATTCCTTGTAAAAATAAGTTAACCAGTTACTTAATAAGGAAAGAGTACATAAAAAGTGGGTAAATTTATGTAAATCCAGAACATTTATATTAAATAGCAAGAACTGTATACAGTCAGCGCAGGTATTTTCTTTTTGGAAATTGAAACAACGCCTGTTGGAATTATGCATGAGGTTGTCTCGTATAATATACCCACTGCGATTTCAGTTTTTACGGAAAATGTTGAAGAAAAATCTCTGCTACGAACAATGTCAAACGGCTAGATAAAGTTCACTTCACCTCACAACCTCTGAGTAATGTGTTGCGATCACTATCCATCCATACCAATTCGTATAAAGAGATTTGGTCGAGTAATAGCTAAATAAAATAATTAACACACAATATGCAGAGGCTAGCGTGGTGGATTACGGCTCATTCCCTCTCTCTGTCCTGCAGTATCGGCCATCTGCAATAAATCGGCCTTTTCTAGAATATTCCCCATATTCTAGAAAAGGCCGATTTATTATTATTATATCATTATGTAAATGTAGTTAATGAGACAAATGATGTCTGTAAAGTAGTTGTCAACTACTATTTTTTGGAAGAAGGATATGGATGGATAAGGATAAGGAATATGACGTTATACGGTCAAGACTACCCATAGACATCGACAACATAGTTTTTTCATGAGAGTTTTATCATTTCAACTAAGCTTAAGCTTGTGCTTGTGGTTTTACAGCAATAGTCGTTTCGTACCCACCACCTCATGTTTCACAGCACGTACCTTTTCTTATGGAAAAAGTTGGCAAATGAGCAAGCGAATAACCTGATGTTAAGTGAGCGCTACCCATAGACATCCGCAACCAGCAAATGTGTTGCAGATGCGTCGCCTACCTTTAATGGACAAAGTAAGGCATTGGCAGGAAAAAAGACGTTTCCTTTTCCCGTTAACCCCCTACCCGTCCAATCCTCTTTCTGTTCTCATCCTATCTTTATGAGGAGAGGGTGGGAAGGGGAAGAGGACTGAAATTAGGCCTCCTTTTATTCTGCCTATCTCTTTCTAGTCAGGAAAGGTTGGGAAGGGGTAGAAGATTTGATGGGGTAGGGAAGGATAGTAAAGGGAAATATCCATTTCTCCGTTTCCCTTCATCTGTCTATTAAAAATAGCCCACGCATCTGAAATTCATGAGCTGTTGTAGATGCCTATGGGCAGCGGTCACATAATATAAGGTGGACCGCTAACTCGTTTGCTGCCTACCTCCATAAGAAAGATAAGGCATACAGCACCTTACTGACTAGACGAAGTATAAAATACCTAAGTGTTCTGTGAGGTAGTGCTATTTCCTAAGACGACTGCCAACGGCTGTCGCTGCTCCAGAGTCCAATACTACATATCATTTATTTAATACAAGACAACCTTAATTATTATGCTATACAACATATCTTTATGTTATTCTAATTAATAAAATTGAGTAGTGAATTGCGTGACTGACAACAAGGTGTAGTCAATATCGCCGTGGGACGCTGACATCACTCGTGTTATAATGATATATGTTCCACTGGGATTAGATGCCATCGTAAATTGTTACAATAAAATAAACTTAATTGAACTAGAACGTTGCGAAAATGTACAAAACGTACCAAAGAATTAGTACATAAACGATTATAAAAAAGGTTACCAGCACCAGTATACTATGTACTACTCGTGCGCGATAACATGACACCTGAATCTGATGACGACGTTATTAATTATTATATTATAAGCTTATATAAATGTTTACGTCCTGAAATGGACATAGGAAATTCGACACGCTCTGAGGAAACACGGGTGCCACGAGATATGAGACGCACGAGGTCAGGGGTGTCCCATATTATTTATTCTACATTCTTAGTTCACATATTTATTAAATTGCCATAGCACAAGCTTCATATATAAAGCTATTTATAGAGCTCGTCAGGTCCCATAATATATTATCATAAAACTAGGACACATATTTTAATATTTCATTTTTTGTTCATATTCTCTTTTTAAGTATACAGATTTACATAATATTGTTGTTATAATTCCATTCAAAAAATAAATAAGTACTGAGTATGTATCAGAGAGTATTCTTCAATCGAGAATGTTACGAGTCTCTCTTAACCTTTTTAAGTCAACAAATTTTTTCTTTGTCACGTTCAACCACTGGAAAATCTTTTGTCTTTAAAAATGTGCAGTGTGGTGCTCACGACATCTTGTTATTCAAATTTGACTCTTCAATTATTAATAAATACAAAAATATATGTTGTCGGTTATTATACTTAAAGGAACGTACAGATAGACTGCGTTGACATTTCAACACCAACTGTTTAATAGCTCGGGCGTCGGGCGTTAGGGTATGGAGAATGACACGCAGCGAAATACATCAGGACATTACAAAATATAATCTTGGATCGATAGTACAATAAGTAGACTGGCTTCATGTAACGACACTCCATCAAACACGTACCTTGTATCCACGATGCAACCCGATTGCTGCCACTCTTCGTAATGTAATGACCGCTACCAGGTTCGCCGTTACGCTAGAGCTTGGGGTTGTGTCAGAGTGACTGACAGCTCGAATGTTTTACTCGTCAAGTCACTCTGTATTCCGCCAGACCCCGACATACTTTTATTTATTCACTTAAGTTAAACAAATGTTTATAAAACTCAAAAGTGTAACGGAACAGGTGTGCCAGTTTGATTGCAAGTTAATCGTAATTCATACCCTAACGTTTAAGTCATTTAATACGTAAGTTTATATTTCCCCACAATTTCATAGTTTTATCAAAGGGATCAGATCTTGCTACGAGTGGAATACTGGTTATTCTCCCGCTATTGTATGGTATATATGTGGGAACGGAACGTAAGAGTGAAGGAAGGAAGCGGTTGATTGATGAATGAATGAGGAGTAGGAAGGATAATAAAAAAAGATGGCGATTCGGGCGGTGTGTGTGGTTAAAATAAAAAGTGCTTTTTAAATATTCCAGAACGTCTATTATTTGCCTGCGTGATTCACTCCCACATATTTGTGGTAGTATCAAGTCATATTGATTCGTTTTTCGGTTAATTAATTAAGATATAAAAGGCCGGTAATACAGTAATTACAACTGGATAGAGAAGTAACTAATTTATTTATATTAAATGAAATTTAATATTAATGTTAATATTTATAAAGAGGGGTTGTATAAAATGGATAAGACATTTTCATAAGTTAAAATATTTTAAGTTGTGCTCAATATACCACACATAGTTGACAGGTGGAAGTAGTTTTCCAACCACAGTAAATATAAGCCGAGTCCAGTATAGATTAAGCTTGACCTATATTCATGACATTTAACTGCTACAGATGTGTCGGAATGGCCCGTTTATATTATAGCCTATTACGAGGTTGATATGTGTTGAATTCATAGCCCGGACAAAACATTTTTCTACACATGAATGTTTGTTTTATGCGAGAAATGTTAAGTTTGTCACACGTTTTTTGTTTTGATCTATTGATTTATGTATGTGACCCATTAAATAAGACTGGGAATCTTGTCTTTTAGTAACGTAAATACTTTTGTCACTTTATATATATATTATCTTCGGATTTTTTTATTTTATGGTATTTAAACAAAGCAGATATCGCCAGTCTATGGGTACCGCATTCTGTTTTTTCCTAAAACCTAACACGGGGTGGAGTAGGGCGAAGGTCCTAAAGTTTTTTAGTCCATGTCGATCAAGGAAGACTCGCCGCTGTTGACAAAATCTGGATGTCTCCGAATAAATGTGGTGGATTTTCTTTAAAATAGCAAATATTGATGTTCATTATGTGAAGATGACAATATACTGACAACTGTACATGTAAACTCTAAGCCGAAGAATTGTTAATTCGCTGTTTGTAACTTTGTCCTTCAGAGTCTACGATTACACCCATACTTAAAACCCTTAAACTTTACATTATTTTGTTCCTATTTAGAAAATAAATATATTTTGAATACAAATACCAGAAAATTCAAGGCATTCTTATTGGATGTATGTTTTAGTGGTAATTATATATTGTCGCTTTATGTTGAATGTCAAATAAGTAGGTCAGCGTTGATGTAAACGGAATACGGCGGTCTAACTCTTTTGTTGTTAACTTTATAGGCCTTCGTTTGAAGAGGCTATTGTTTTTTTTATTATGCTGCGTCGTTTACGTAAAAATTAATAAATACGAATGTATTAATAGCTCCCACAGTTAGCAAATGGTTACGACACTTTCAACATTCATCCTGATCGAGCAATTTACTTTTTTAAGTTACTTACTTACTTTACTTATTTAAGTTACTTCGCTGTCTTATTGAATCGCAATTTTATATTGTGATTTAAAATTTGAATATAGCATGATGTCAATTATAAAATTAAACAACAAAAATACTATAACTGATTGTCTACAACACATCTTCGGTTATTTTCGGGCAGTTTCAGGTGAGTTGTCTATTTTTGATGAAGCTTAAACGGTCTCGTTTTTCTTTGAGGACGATTTCTCATTAAATTAAATTATTTCTGTTGCAGAATGTAGACAATTAAGATAGTTGGAATGCTAAATTATTGTTAAAAACTGGATTGTCTTTATTTATTTAATTTGTGTTCTACTGTTGTCTAACAAAAAAAAGTAAAAAGCAGACGATACACTGTATTTCTGGACGAAGGAGGACAAGCGAGGAGTAGAGGTATGCTTATGTATTATATCTCATAAACAAGGAGACTCAATTCCAGTTCTGCAGGGAAAGACTGGATGGCGCAGGGGATAGATAAATAAGGAAAAAATCCTTTTCCCTATCGAAAGTGAACGTGAACGTCTAACAAGCAACAGATTTGCTTGTTAGTAATGCCTATGTTAGCAATAGTCACTTGACATCACTTAAACAACTATCAATTGAAATTGATCTAGACTACATTATTAAAGTGTTGAAATCCTAGTCTGAGTAAAAATATGATGAAATGTTATTATACGTTTACATACAATGGAAAACTTTTACTATACTGTAGCTATTAAAACTTAATACAGGAAAAGTAAACGGGTCGAGGCTTTCGCGTCAAATGCAAACATTAAGTTTGCGAAGTTAACGTAAAGCAGTTTTTGAGTTGTGGCAAACTTAATGTAACATTGTTTAAAAAATTACATAACAACAAGAAACAAAATAAACAATATAATATTGAAGGAAAAATAGTGCAATAAGCTAGATATTTTGATTCTTTACCAAAAATATGCATCTTGCATGGGCATAATTAATTCTATTTTGTGTGGATTATAATAACATAGTGGCACCAAATATGTAAGTCTTTCTTTAATCTTAAGTACCGTATAGTCTACGGATGGAATCGTCCTTAATTAAATTCGTCGCCACTCTGACGGGCTCGTGGGATTTAAAAAACTTATAATTTTATTGATTGTACTTTCTCTTATTATAGTTAGTTGTGTTTATGATTATTCTGAGCCAGATAATTTTCCCTATTTGACTTATACGTTTAAAGAACCGCTTTAATACTCTACCAAATTAGAAATGGTTCCGCAATCAGGGGGCAAAGTAATCGACAGACAACGTAAAGTATCGTGCAAATAACTTCGTGTCGATACAACACGAATGTTTCTCATCTTAAGTGGTCCTTCGGTAAATACTTTATAGTGAGCGAAGGATAGAGCTAGGCTCGGTGTATCTCTAAGGGATAAAATTCCGGAACGAAGAAAATCGTCGGAGAACTAAAGCAGTCGAAATAATATGTAGCTCTTGAAATCTATAGGTTTACGGGACGATAGATAGGGACCAATGTTTTGGAATGAAGGTCACGTATGAAAAAATAATTACTCTCCTTCCAGGACCGTTGACCTAAGGACGACAGTGGGAAACGGTTACATCCGGAAAGCTCAGGACCAGATGTGGCGAAGACAGTTAAGATAAGCGTGGGAAAACGTAGAATGATGCAGACTGGTCATGGAAAATTCGTAGAATTTTTTTCCTTTAAGTTTCTTTAATCAAATAATCATCGTTCTCAAAATGTAATTATCGATAATAGAGATTAATCGATTCATTGAATTATATATTTTAGCATAAAACTAAACAAAAAAAACATTGTAGCACATCGTAGCACCCGTAGGCATGAGCCATCTCTCTGAGGAGGTCGCTGAAACTAATTTGCTACGTGGGTTCGCTGCAAATTTGCGGATTTCACATGTAAAATATTACAATGATAACTCACAGACAAGCAGGTTTCCTCGGTATCATTTATTCACGCTTAGAACGTTGTGAAATCAACTCTTGAATAAACTATTAGCAAGTCAGTCACATAAATTCATTTATTAACTTATTGGTATATATTTTAAAAATAAATTTTAAAGTGAGCGTACTAGTATGCTATATTTTTTTTAGAAAACAATCTTCGTTCTATCAGTAAAGGTTTCCGACCTGACTGCCAAAGGTTCGATTCGCAATCAGCTGGTAGAAGCAGAAGAAAGTAATTCTTGATTAAATGAATTTTTTGCATGGGACATTGAGAGGTTAAGCATGGACAATAACTTCAGACTTGCATGGAATGAGACGCACCCTCTCACTTCCCACGTGCGCTGTGTGTACAGCGAGCAACGATGTTATACTGTGTTCGTTAGTCTTGTTAGATTATTTGGCGACGTAAACCTTTTGTTTATCGACAGCGGTCCCCTAATATCAACGTTTGCCACCTTGTTCAATAAAAAACATAAGGTATAGTAATAACTTAAGTTATAGTGACCTTGTCCTATATTTATTTCGTTTACCAAAATCATTGTATAGTAAGTGATATTGGTAAATAATTTAGTAGCGATCTGAACTTAGCCCGCCCCAAAGCATGCGCTACGCACAAAGGTATATTTCACTAATCAAAAATAGATTAGCTGAGTGCGCACGAGCAATCGATATTGTTGTAATATATGGACTTATATAGAAACAGTTACACCACTATTTTGTTACGGCAGATAGATAAGGGAAATTATTGTTTCATTTTTTTACGGAAGAAGGTGGCAAATGAGCAGGCAATCGACCAATTTCTTTACAAAGGCAAATAAAACATATGAGATTTTCCGTAAGATTAACTCAATTAATGACTATATTTTACTGACTGCAAGAAGATTATATTTGGGTAAGTCCGTTAAGTGACGCTTTATGGTTATAGGATAGAATAATAATAATATCGTGGAATCACACAAGGTCATCTGATCTCAAACTAAGCAGATATTGTGCTATGGAAACTCCATGCTTAAACATTATTATATACCTAGCAATTGCAAACTGCCGACACATTGCTGAGGCAATAATTATAACGTTAAAAGTATCTGGAATTCGATTACTATAAAGTTGGCACAAATTATACATCGGGAAACCTGAAATGCCTCAAAAAATGCCTGAAAAAAGCAACGATATTTTGTTGTTACGACTGTCCTTAAGGAACGTTGAGTGTTTCTTTGCAACCTAGTGATAAAGTATCTTAAAACTTTTCAGTTCACAAAATTAACATTTTATGTTCACTATAATAATAATATAAATTATGGTCTCCACGAGTCCCTGCAGAAAATATTGATTTACTTGATCTACTAAGGTAGACCAGTGCCGCCGTTTTCTGTGTAACAAGTAGCGAATTGAACTTTCGAGCGTAATGATTAAAAATATGTTATACAATATATTTTCTTATGTTTCTTGCAACTATTCTGTTATAAATTACGCGTCAGCACTGGAAAAGTTTATTGAAGTGAAAGATATATTTCTAGAAAAGCTATTACTTTAGTCGATTCATTGAACAAACAAGTCACATTAAGTATCACAAAGTTTATTCAGCATTTCTAAAAAGACGATGATATCCTGGGTTTTCCTAAGGCTTTTCAAGTTGCATTATAAAACAAGGATGTTTAAAGATTTTGTTATTTCGTTTAAGCAAATCAATTAATTTACCACTTATTCTTGGCGGGAATTCTTTATATATTATACTAATTTCTTTTTTTTCAAGGATGATTTCAGATATTGAAGTTTATGTATAAATACAAAAGGGTATCTGAGAAAATTCAGAAAACCAAAACAAACATCAAAGTAAAAAAATGGCTTACAGCGCTGTGGAAACATCTCGACAGAACGTTTCTCGACACGAGAGTGTCCTTAAGGGATGTCGAATTTTCCTTCCTCTCGTCCTAGCCTCGCTATATACAAGTGTAGTTTAAAGGTAAACATTAAAGCGTTGTTTGTAAAGAAAAATATGTGTCTTAAATGAAGTTCAATGAATCATAAAAGGTGATTTGCACATAAACAACGGTTTAAATCACCCTAAAACAAAATTTAGATCAAAAACATTCTAGACGAATCTAACTAAAGTAAAAACAATGAAAAATTATTCGTCAGTGAAACATCCGTTGCTAAGCAACCCCTCGCTGTACAAGGAAGCGTACATTTTGTATAGAAAATTATTAAAACTATCGTGAGACATTATCAATAAACTTTTTATGAAACGGCTTTACTCACGTTCGCGTTTTTCTCGGTGTTTTGTACCGACAAGTTTCGGACCTGTCGGAGGTCCTTCTTCAGGGTGAGCGGTATTAATTCGCGGTCGCGGACCGCCTCGCACTAAAAGCCGTTTCATAAAAAGTTTATTTTGTATATTTTATTTTTATTTAGGAGTTTGCATTTTTCTCGTGTAGTTCAGAGTTTAGCTTGTAAAATAGTATCACTCCCAATGTTCCATAAGCCCGTTCGGTACATAATGAAAAACACACACACCATCTGATCGCGGTCTTTTGTGACAGTGAACTTATAAAAGCTAATGTACGCAACATGACAGTGGTAGAGCCCGCAACAAATTCTGTTGCGCGAATAGGCCGGCTCGGCCGGTTAAATACCACATCACAAAACGCAGGTGAAGTAGAATTATTCTGCGTTTCTTCTGATGAATGAGGTGCCGAAGCCAAGAGGATTGGAGGGGGAGGGGAGGGATAAGAAAAGTAGGCAACGTATCTGGAACTCTTTTGCTTGTTGCGGATGTCTACGGGTAGCGGTCACCGAACATCAGGTGACCCGCTTGCTCGTTTACTTTACGTTTACATCAACTTTTCTATTTACATTTTATCTATTTTTAATTTATGGATTATGTATACATATATATTTTATAATTTACCGTTTAATTCATTTTACAATGTCAGTTTAGTCAAGTGAATTAGCGAATTAAAGTTGTAAAAAAACATATGAAGTCCTGTTTGAAATGTGCGTTAAATATATACTGTTTATGTTATTTAATTCAATACATTTCCACCGCATTTTATGCAAAAACCTTAACATGCGGCATGTCTCCTACTTTATGGCAAATATCACACTCCTGCGTTTCTGCATTATTCTTAAAAGTCTGTTCTGAATGATTTTCCTTTCACTTATGTATGTATATATATAGAACATAGATAACTTAGCTAACTGTAAGAAACTGGATATTTCTATTTATAAGGAACGTCGTGGACGTATTTTTTAATATCGAAATTCTCGTAGTCTTATAGAAAAGTACCAAAACGATCAGACAATTTTCTGCAAATTTCTTTTTAGAAACATACTCAAGGCGCGCCCACTTACAGTTTGTTAGGTACGCCCACGTGCAGTACCACAGGAGCGTGGGTGTGAAGCCCTCAATTATTGAAGCCTTATATTCAACAAGAACAGACAGACAGAGAGCTTAAACATTGTAATGAAACCTATAAACCAATATCTTGCGTAATTATTTTTTTCTTCACGTATTTCATAAATATCGTCAACCAAATAAAGAGAAAATATTGCAAAGTTTAATGCCGTCGAAATAATGTTACTTTTATATATTTGAGGCTATAAAATGTCTACATGTTAATTTCCCTTTCGTTTATTTTATTTGATTGATTACATTTTGTACTTTAAATATGTTATACTCATACAAAATCACCGGTCACAAGTGTTCCAAAGACAGTGACTGCGACAATCACACGTATCAAATGGTGTGAAAACGATAACGTAATTAAAATTATAAGAAAAAAGAGGACAACTAGTCTCTGTTATAGCGTAGATATGAACACATGACAAAGTTATAGAAAAGTCGTCCGTTTGGGACGATTTCGATCTGCCACTTTTCTATTATTATCATTCCATTTATCCATCACATTTGCGCAGCGTTTATAAGTAATTTTTTAACCAAAAAGCGCAAAGCCTTTGCTTCTACTGCTAGATATTATTTTATTGACCTTAAAATACTCACATAGAGCAGAGAAGATAATTTTAAAAGTTATAGATCATTTTAGTCAATTTTTTAATTACGCTTCATCTTTTTTCCTAAAAATAAATGAGCAAAAAAGTAGGTAAAAAAACATATTTTTCGTCCATATGACAAGCAAATTATCAAAATCAAGAGTTATCAAAAATGTTTATTAGAGTTATTTTTACTTAACTGTATTCAATATTCATATAAAGAAGACCTTTAAAATTCCTAACAAATATATTAAGAACATGCGTTTTCTCATACTATTTTTCGAATAGTCGCTAACTCTAATGAAATGACAGAATCAATGAATACAGTTAATAAGGTAATACAGCATAAATTCTAAGGCGGGCCGAAGTTTAACGGGTCAGCTAGTACTTATATAAAGATGAAAGTGTCAAACCTAGGAAATTTGATTTTAATTTTATTGGCGTCTATTCAAAAAAAATTCAATAAAATCTTCTCTTAAAATTTTTAGTACCAAGATCCTAGCGCGCTCCTGAGAACATCGTACCAAAGTTTCATAACAATCTGATCAATGGTTTAGAATGCATTGAGGACAAACATACTAACATAGATATATATATATATATATATATATATATATACTTACTTATTTATATTATATCTATAGTAAATTATGAAGTGCATTTTTATTGATGCATATATGTGTATAGATTACGAGTGTATTTTAGAGTATGAACAAAGGACTACAAAACCAGGTGCGTTTGTAAAAAATGGACATCTCGTAGAACAAAAGCTGAATATGTCCACTTCATTCTTTTCAGCGATGAAATGGAAAAAATAGCGGGAGTATCACCTATCGTGATATATTCTGTCTTTTGATGTATCTATTTATCTTTTATTTACAATAAAAGAACAAACCAAAGCGAGAGAAATAAATCGTAGAATGTGCTTTTCAAAAAAAAATTACAGTATTTTGTAAACACAACCAGAAAACGGTACAACAATACTTGTGGGTCAGTTTACGTAGACTACATTATAATGTTGTGAATTAGAATCCTACATTCGAATATAGTCGAGAACCAGGTCCTCGTACAAAACTCCGAGTACAATGCACATCGATCTTATTCAAGCTTAATATAAAGCAAGCAAGGTAAAAATATAAGTAGGTATAATCCGAGGTTACCCTATATTCCGGGATAAGACCACAACAAATACAATGATTTTCAATAACCCTTATCTAAGGTTGGGTAAGCCATATTATTTAAACGAATGCGTTGGCATTGTTTTTAGTAATGAACGGTTATTATAAGCTCGTCCATATGATATTAGCACGTGCCTAAACGAGTTTATTGTAATTGTGAACAACATTCAAGAAAAATACAAAGAGTTGAAGTTGAGAGAAATTTCACGTAGGAAATAAGAATGACTTGCAGGGCTACAGAAACGACTCGACAGAGATGTTTCTCTACTCAAGAGTCCTTAAGGGATGTTTGCTATATGTGTTCTTAACTTAGAAACACAGTAAAGATTTTACGGTCGGCGCAAGTTATGTTTTAAAATTTAATGATTTTTATACAGACGTCTTTGGAGGACCTGACCTCCAAAACCTCCAGACTTAGAGGAGAAAAACAAACTGATATAATAGATAGTTCAGATTTAAGTAGAAGTCATTTGAATCTCGGATTTCGGACTTATGACTTAATTTTTTTAAACGGTATATAGTTTTATGAAGTTGGCAAACGAACAATAGATTCACTTGTTATTACCATAGACATTCGCAACAAGTATATGAGCTGAAGATACGTTTGCCTATCAAGGGATAGGCAGATTTTCTTTTATTATCCATCCTCGTAAAATCGTACTCTATCCATCCATTCGTTATTTAAAAAGGATGGGATTGGCCTCTTGCACCACTATTATTATTTTTATCACTTAAAAGAAGTACTGGTTCTATACACACATGATTCACGGGGCCTTGTAGCAAAATAGGAGATTTAACTTAGGGCTAGCCTAATTAGTATATTGTGAACTGAACGAATCATTCACAATTTGATATGTAAATCGCAGTCAAATTTGTCAGTATGATAAATTTTGATCGTTTTAGTACTTTAAAGTTTTAGCTAGTTTCGTTCGATTAGACATGATAAGTTAAATAGTCAATGATTCGTTAGTTCACAATTTGCGAATGTCGATGTCGATTTGCTTGCTCCTTTACGCGCTAAAACAAATCGTAGAGTTACAGTTTAGTACGAATTCCTCACGCGCACGTTAGAGCGTCGCATTACTTTTTCCTTATTCATATCTAATCAAAAATACATTAGGGTGCATGCAATACGACAACTTTGCGTTACTCCCAACGCCTCTTATTGAAATTTCATGTTCCAGGAAAGACGTTATTTTTAGAGTAGTAACTGTAGAATTACAGTTATTCTTACTTTTTTAACCATAAAAGTTTGGGATATTTAAACGTAATGCAATATATAGAACTAAAACCATGCAGTTTTTCGTTTATATTTTCACAGGCAACACAGGCACAGGCCGGCGAGCTCACACGATGCTAAGCAATCATCGCCACTAGTAAATATCCTTAATTCTCGGGAAGCCATAGGCACCGGCAGCTCCTTCGCTTATTTTATAGATCTATACGACCTTCACAGTCCCCATTACTGTCCAAGATGCGTATTGTCAAAATATAGTTACAATTTAAAAAATAAATTCGCCCAACTATGTAGAGCGCTCGGTCATAAATTAGAGGTAGCTTCGATCAAGATCAAAGTCGTGAGACACATGTGTACAGGTAATTATAATCGAGTAGGTCTATAGACAAAATTCTTTTTTTCTTATTTTTTTACTAATATCATCAAGCGTAAAGATTTCATTGTTTTAAAAGCTTAAATTGTTTCAAAAGCCGTATTCGTCTGTCTATCTACTCGAGGGAAGACGGGGCCGGTGCTTGTATGTAGTATGTAACTATATCTTATATGCTATATAACTTCTAAGCATTTTTATTTTTAACAACCCGACTGGCTTAATATCATGATTGAACGCATCATCATATTTACTATGACACTACGGGGAACAGGCATATGTATGCGTATACATATATTCGCGAAAAACATTACTGTTCTTGGTTAGTCGGTCAATAATACTTCACACCGGTACTATATGAGGTCGTGTTAGTTTCCTGTGGGGTTGTTCCTGTATCGGTAGACCTGTTCACCCGAGCGACAAACATTAGACTGGCTATTTGTTTGCATGTTTATTGCGTTCGTGTAACTGTGAACAAATATTGTTCACTGTTATTTGCATTAACACTACGTTTCCTGAACAACGCTTAATGAATAAGACGTATATCAACTAATAAAATTCTTCGTAACGCTTATTTAATTATTTTCTATTTCAATCAGAAAGTCGAACGCAATCACTTGGTGTGATGACGCATTATATTGTGAATGTGAACGAGAGATCGTAACTTTAACGTTTATGTTCTTATTTCACGACCCATGCGATTAATAGCGTCACGTGCCCATCCAAATGTTTGCAGATCACATATATCCTCGACGAATTTACTCCTTGCTAAACTAATGTCGACGCAGTGAAGGAAGGCCACACAATATAGTCCGATGATCTAGTGAAGGTTGTGGGAGACCATCATATCAGGGACATTGGCTAAATCCTTGTCGTGATCCTACGTCCACCAGTGGACTTATGTTTTTTTTTTTTTTTGGGCGGCTTAGTGCCGCCCTGTCGTTCCCCTAACATTATAAAGCTTCGACTCTATCTGCTTCGTAGATCGGACACTCCGTCAAAATATGCTGCACACTCTCGTCCCGCCCTGGGTCACAGATGCACGAGGGGTTCTCCTTGCACTTGAACCTGTTCAGGTACTGTGAGAACCCCCCGTGCCCCGTCAAAATTTTAACCAGCACGGGATCAAGGTCCAGCTTCCGGAGTGTGGCGGGGGCGCTCGTCACGTTGGGGAAGAAGAGCTTGGTCGTCGAGGCCGTGTCTCCTTCCAAATATCGCCCATTCCATTTGTCAAGCGTGTCCAGACGAATCTGTCGCTTGACAAATGAAATGGGGCACCTTTCATAGTTTAGTTTGGTCTTTATTCCGATTGCGGCCATCTTGGCCAGTTGATCCGCTCTCTCGTTTCCTTCCAACCCCGCATGCGCTTTCACTCAAAATAACCTTACTTCCTTCCCTTGTTCTCTAGCTTCTTTCATACATCTTCTTATATTCTCCGCGAGGGGATGGAGGGACATACCGCTTTTCACGGTTTCTAGAGCGGATGTAGAATCGGAATAAATTCCAAACCTTCTCGCATCCATCTTCACAACTTGCCTCACAGCCTCATGCAGGGCCAACAGTTCCGCCTGATATACGGTGCAGTGGACTTATGTTGACCGACGATGATGATGATGAAATTAATGTGGGTAAAAACTAACTTGGGCAGACAGAGCACAGCTGCCGAAACTTTTGAGGCTCAGAACAGAATAGCTTATATTTGTATGAACAATAAACGATTCAGTGAGCTATCCATTTGCTAACTCTACCTTTAAAATATCAATGGCTTAGAGTTACAGTTGTGGTTAAATGTTTATATTATATATATGTACACAGAGTAAGCTAACTATCGACCGTAATATATAATTTTATTTAATGTGAGTCTTAGAACTTGCTGATTAGCATAATCTTTTATTTTATTTATGCAATTATAACACCTTGGTAAAAAAACTAAGCAAAACTAAAAATTGAAAATGATTTTTTTTCTACCTAACATATAATAACGGTAGAATGTTTGAAAATATTTAACGCATTATACATAGAATTAAATAATTATACATCCGGCCCAACATACACAAACATGTAAATTTTTAACACAATTTCCTGGGTGACATCATATTATCTTGCCGTCCATAAACATATATCCCTCTTGTCTCGGTGGGCTTAACACGTTTTCTATTAGCTTCGCGTGTCTATCTGCTTATTTTTCTAAGCATTTAATTGAATATATATTTCAAAGTAATTTTCACTAACTTGTGGACGTAAGATTGACTTGAAAATTTCCACTTGCATTGAGGGCTGATTACAATACAAAAATATAATAACTTTAACGTTATTAATTTTTTTATCTCACGTATAAAATAAGTATATTAGTTATTTAGTTTTAAATACTATCTGGACATATGCCCACACCAAATACATAATATAAACAATATACCATTACATAAATATGGTTTTACAAAGAAACCCAGAATACTTTTTGTGGTATCAACAATCGTAATGGTACGGGAGCCGAAGCGGGGATTTCTGTACAACCTCTACGGCGTCTGGTTTACATATCGGCCGTACCTTGGCCCCGTTAAGTACCCTTCTCGACAAAACAGTACTTTGTTAAAAAATATTCGATCACAGCGCGCCGTTAATAAGTGTGCATTTTCATTATTCATTCATTAAGTGCGAGAGTCACAAAAATGTTAAGCAAAACCGTCGCGGTGACGGCGACATCACCGAGTGCAGTCGATTTATTTCTATTTAAAAGGAAATAAATAGTTCAAGGCTAACGTGAACGTGATAAGATAATATGACGATCTTAACAAGCCGGAGTAAGGTTTTTTTCTTTACAACTTTACTTTTGTATAAAGATGATTTATTGAAAGCTTACTCACCTGCAATAGCGCGTCCCAGCAATAGAGTGCTGAAGAAAATCGACAGCAAGCGCTTGGTCCCTCGCGCCACCATCTTGCACGTTGATCACAACCAATATCAACTGTCACCGCAAACCATTCCTAACATACACATAACCGCTACTAATTATCTATCAATTAAATAGAATCATTCGAGCCAAGAACACATAATTTTACTATCTCGTTCATTGTTTATCAACACATTTTAATAAACAATTCCAGTTTTTAATGAACATTCAAATATCCAAGAGCACATATCTTTTCGCTTTACTTTACATGGAAGTTATACATAAACTAAATTCTAGTCAAAGATGGAACATCTGTGACGCCTTCATCTATGGCAGTGTAAAATTAAAATAGAAAAAATGTAAAAAAGTGACTGCGTGTATTGATTTTATTGTCTATTGATTAATTGTGATATAGTGATGGGAATAATACTAACATTAATTAACCAATACGTTTGACATTAGCGATATTTTTATTACCTACAACTACGTAAATGGAATTCCTACCGTGCCGTAAGAAGTATCACTTCAAAATTCTACTAAAGTTCTTTTGTAATGATCTCTTAATTTTATACCAGTTTAATAATGTATTATATCTTCCTGAATATAACTATGTTCACACTTGTTCCTAAAAGGCTCAATTGGGTTCGGTTCACAATGGAAGGGTAGCGGGAGTAGCACATCACTACAAATTTAAGTATTTTCAAAGACAAGCTAGATTTCGACGAAGTCTTTTCAATGACAGAAGACTACTGTTTTTAAGTAATTTGCTTTTACCGAATAATGAATTATCGACTGATATTTAAAACTAAAATGAATGTAAACTCAAAGTTTGTTTAGATTATTGATATGTTCGTTATTTCAAAGTGTGTGATTACGGCGTAATAAAGGTAAATTCGTTTTTACATTTATGCATATTTCGATTAACCGATAACATGAAATCATAAAATCAACGAATAGAAAATATTAAAGCATGCCCGTTCTAAGCTATAGGTACAGAGGTTACTATAATACTTTCATCTTTACTGCCGAGAGAGAATGTTGTTCTTTTTTAATTTATTATGTTTAGACAATGTGCTTAGATGATAGATTCATAGATTAAAAGTAACACTACCGAGTAAAACAATTAGAAACTGTATTTTAGTTGACTAGTAATTAGAGGTTTGCGTGTTTCTATTAATTATGAATATAGTTTAGTCCTAAATAGTCTACAATGATTTCTTAAGTTAACATCTATAAAAGAGACAATGTACACTGAATTGATTGAGTTTTTTGGCGAAAGCAATCATGGTGGTGGTGATACACTTGGCAATTTCAATTTAACGTGACAGTAAGCGCATTATATGGGCAATAGAAGCGGGCGTCGTAACTCGTTCGTTTATGTCGTATTTCACGTCCTACGCAGTAATAGCTTCACGTACCAAGCGAAACCTTGACAAGGAAGGTACGAGGTGGGCACGGATAGAAGCCTCAACGAGATAAATAATAAAACTTTTCGGAAAAATTTATCACGTCCGCCATCTTGACTCATGACCTAGTTAGACCTACACTTGATATTTTTAAAACTCAACGGTTAACTGTGTTGCGGCTTTCGAGGAGATTAAGACGTTCGAAGTTCTCGTTCGTTTAGAAACAACCTCGACTATTTTTATTTCGAAACGAATTTTATTTTCCTCGATTTTGTCTTTATTTTGCATTTTATCAATCTCTAGCATTGGATTCGGTAAAACGACATACGAGCACGTAATTGTGACACAAATTTCACAAATAATCAACTTACTAAAATAAAATAATAATAAAAATCGTCCTATTTTCATATGAATATTCGATTGATTTCCATTTAAACAGATTATTTGAGATTGTTTTACATTAAGGGCCTGTTTCATAACATTCAAGTAAAGTCCCGAATAAGCTACTTGCAGTATATCTGCGGAATAATGTCACGGCGTTTCACAAATTCAAATAAGCTCAACTGTATAATAAAGTGCCAAGTAAATTATAGGTTGGATCATCCGTCAGCTAAGGATGTAATTGGGTGGTTAGAGTTAATTGACAGATTATTTCCCATTTTATATTTTTTTGACATTTGCCTTACGTTTCTTATTAAATAAAAATAAGCAATTTGTAAAAATTGCTTTTTTGTATCATCATATTTTTTGCAGAATATGCATTAAAAAGTATATCAATTCTCGAAACATCAAAATGCAACGTTGCTATCTCGAAATTGCAAGTAACCAATTTGTTACTCATATAAATTATTGTCTCATAAACTTCGTTTGTGAAACAAACTATTTTAACGGGAAGTTTTATGTATCTGTTAACTTATTTGTCAAGTAGTTATTAGGAACTTTACTCAGAATTTGCGAAACAGGCCGCAAGAGGAATAAAGCTACCATAAATATTAAATTATAAAAGCCGTTGTAAAATCAATAATAAAAAAGACATACACAAAGACAGAAATGAAAAGGCGACTAAAGCAGTTTTCAGAACGCCAAATCTGAACTAATTTAATCTTACTACTTTACTTTAAAAATAATCACTGTTAATAAATGGTCTCTGATAATATTAGAAGATATATAGATAATAGTGAATATTAGATAACGGCTAGGTTACACGAATAAAGTTATTGGATATGACATTTACAAACTCACTACATGACAAAAGGTTTTGATCTATGTAATGTTTAAAGAGAATGTTGAAATTACGCAAATTAAAGGGTATTTCTGTGCGTAAAAAACCTATGGAAAAAGTAATTTACTTTCCTTCTATTATTTCCATTTTATTTACTAATGAAATAGACTCCTTTTGCTGTGTACAAATTATTTGACTTTTTTATTACCAATCAATAAGTATCGATATCTTATATTTAAATTCTTACTTAACATACTAACGAACAGAATTAGTTTACAGTCACTTTTGCTTAAGAATAATTCGATAGGTTATTCTAACTTCTATTTGAAAAAATAAAACTCACGGCCATTATGTTGACAAATCGTTTTGATGAAGCTTATGAATGGAACGGAATTTATTTCAGTTAATTTGATTTATTTCCCCACTTCACTCGGAGTCAAAAGCCCGTAACTTACTGCGCTATAATAAATCTGAACGTTTTCTGATTTTCAAATTTTTTCAATGTTATCTTAATTTTGCAACATACCGAACGCAATGTGATTTTACATGTTAATTATTTAAGCTAATATTTCGTCTTAAAGTTAAACTGAAACTTTGATATGTAATTAAAAAAAATTAATACTGTCTCCCCTATAAAATATCTTAAGGTAGACGGTGACAGATTAAGATCTCGTCAACTTTATTAGCCTGAATGTGACACGTTAAATTTAATCACAGTTTACCTGAAGTTCCATTTAAATTTGTAGTTCTTCTCGTTCTAACACATAAAATTTTCGGAAATCGACCTGTGGTTAGAAAGGTAACGTTTAGTACGCTCCAGCTCCTCAAAGTACCGAATTTTTCTCTCCTCTGTTCTATTTATATTATTATTTTTAATATTTATTTATTAGCTTTAGACAACTGCAGCCTATTTGCTGCAGCGTACTAAACGTTACCCTTATAACCAAAGGTCGATTTCCGAACATTTTCGTCTTTACTTTTTTATAGATAATACTGGTATGGTATGGTAACTTTTTCTTTTAGATTGGTTATACCGTTGATCGCCTAATGGATAGGCGTCCAATTTCAAGCCTTACAAAAAATTGTTTTAATTTTTGTATTCCTTTAATAAAAAGAAAAAAATAGTATTTTGGCACATGGCACTTCCTTCTTCACTAGTTCGTTGACTAGCAAATAGCTGTTGGTATGTGTCTTATATAGGTCACCCTACCGACTCTTAAGTTCTTCAGCTTATAATTGGACTAGGCTATTACAAGCTGTCAGCAAATTGTGACTTAAATCATTGATAATTTAACGTATTGCAAACGCAATAATATATTTTCCTTTGATAGAAATCTTTGTAATTATTATATTTATATACATGTCGGGGACTGGCCGAAAGGAGAGTCATTCACTCTGACACATCCTCAAGCTTTAGGATAACGGTGAACCTGGTAGCGGTTATTACATTACGAAGAGTGCCAGCAATCGGGTTGTATCATGGATATGCGCTACGTGTTTGATGGAGTGTCGTTACATCAAGCCGGTCTACTTACTGTACTATCGGTCTAAGATTATATTTTATATATTATATTTGTATATGTCCTGATGTATTTCGCTGCGTGTCATTCTCCTTACCCTAACGCCCGACGCCCGAGCTATTCAAAATGAAGTTAAATGGTCAACGCAGCCTATCTGCACGTTCCTGTATACATATAACTATAATATCAATTTACTTTAACCGTTCTCCCATTTTAACATAAACTTTGACGTAATAACGCAAGCAAAATATCAGTTCGCAATATGAAGATTTGACTTCGACTTCGAGCTTATAAACTGTCGCAAAATGACACGTCAAATTGTGAATGATTCCTTCAGTTCACAATTTGCTGACAGTTTTAATAGTCCGTAGTTTCCTAGCACGATTATAATCTGACGAAATTCACAATCGGACGGGGATATATATATTTGTCTCGCCAATGCTGGATGGGTTTAATAACTTAAGTATCCTTTGCTTGACTTGTAAATATCTGGAATCACTATTTACTTGTATGTGACCGAATAAATAGTGGTGAAAATGCGATTGTTGGTCGTAATATTTTTTTAAAACTCTATATTATATAAAAATGTTCATAAACTAAATACTTTATTAAAAAAAATTGGTGCCCCATGTTCTAGTGATAAGGTTATTTTATTTCAATTCTGCAATCTAAAAGTAAATAATATTATGATACTAAACTAAATGTTTATATGCTCGTCGCAAAAAATATTTGAGTTTTTATTTCATGCTGTTTTCTTTCACATTATTTCCATTCCACTGTTTTATTCATAACGTGTGGGCAGTAGTTATTTTTCCCTGCGGCTAAATTGTGGGTGAAGTCCTTTTAGACATTTTCTCACAGTCGTTTGAATCTATTAGGGATTTTAGGAGAAAATATAAACTAGTGTCGGCCGGAAATACCACATTTCGCAAGTTGTTGATTTATTGGGCTAATTGATTAAAATTAACTTAAAAAGTTGAATTCAAAAACATAAAGTGCTTTTTTTATTAAAATTTGTTTTTATTGTTATATAATATCGTATTCTACAAATAAATTTGCTATTTGCAAAATTGCAATAGAGGATCGCGTATCACGGCTTAGAAAGCGGTGGTCTATTGCTACAAGAGATTCCTTTATTACAATTAGTAAACGAAAGTGGTTAAGATATAGAACCGAATACCTCAATATTTTTTCGCATTTCTTTCATTACAAAGCAATGAAAAAATAGTACAGTAGTAAAGTAATGGAAATGCGAATGTAATTTTTATTACATTTAAGTATTAAGAATACATTATATTATTAATTATCATACATTTCAAATAATTAAGTATAAGTTAAGTTACGTAAGCATTTTAAGTATTTCTTTAGATTTTACATATGCTTAAAAAGTGATTGAAAACTTACGAACAGTATTTTTGATCGCGCCCTTATTATATCGTTTAAGGATTATTTAAAACGTATTTTATCTTATATTTATTACATACCAAAAGGAAATATAAAATTCATTTGCGGTTTTTAGAAAATGTGCTTTAAAAGTACAACAACCTATTAAAAAACCTTTCGCATTTTTGAAACTAAATGTTTAAACTTTACTACCAACATTTAGATGGACGTCATTTTATTTCTATATTAACAAAACTATTTACAATAAAGAGTCACTGTTTAAGTTCACTTTTATTAATCATTTTTAAATAAAAAAGTCCCTACAACTTTTACCACTCATAGAACTTTTTTTTTCACGTAGTTAATAATTTTTTATCATTTGTAAAATACTGTATAAGTTAGAAGCTTCACTTGTTGAAACAGCGCCGCGGACACTTTACCAACGTTCGCGCGCTCCACGGAGAGTGGGCGACTGCGCTTCCCGCCCATTCATTGAACGAACCCGACATTACCATACTTTCTCGATTCGAACTCATCCCTGAATAGTGCTTACTAACCGTGCGTTTACACTGCGGAAAACATTCACAGAAAACATATTGTCGTCTCAGTTTTTTCAGAGGAAAACCCATATGTCCAAACAATATATTACTTTTAAGTATATGGAATATTTTTACCATTATTTCACTTCCTTTCCACTAACGCCTGGCTTCTGAAGGGCTGATTATTGAAAAAATAAGTGTGATTGGTGTTTATTTATTTATATATTTATTTAAGACAAGCCAACAGCATACATATTTAAATACACAATATAAAAAAAAGAATATATACAGCAATTGTTCTAATATGTACGCCAATAAAAGGCAAGTGCAAATTACATTGTGATGATGATTCTTAAAGCATGTGGTTTAACTAAATTTTTATAGTTTTTTAACTTAGAGCTTAACTTATTCAATAATGCATCCGGCCAATGTAACAACTTTGAAATCTTTTTTCTGAATACGTCCAATGTGTCACTAAATATATCGACGTCAGCGTTGTTGATGACGTTATACTCGTTACATATGCGGGTTAGAGGACTATTGCGACCAAGATTAGTTCTGGCAAACTTAATGTGAAAAATATTTTTGATTGGATATCTGGGGCTTGTCCGCGGGACAGATATGGAAATTTGGTTAAGGAGGTCACGACAGTTAACTACGCTACGTAGGATCTTAAACAACAGCACGAGGTCTGTTATCTTACGGCGACTCCGCAGGGAGTTCATTTTAAAATAGACTAATCTCGCATCGTATGTACATCGATGCGAGATCTCGTGGCAGCTGAACGCCAATTGTCTCGTAAACGTCCGTTGGTGTTGCAAGAAGCATGTTCATGAACTTTTTTTAGAAACTGAAATTGTTTTTACATGACGGCTAACTTGACAGGAGTGTTGTTAGATAAAAATTCGACATATCTTTCAAACCGGTTGTAACTCTTTCAATGTGACATCTGGTGAGCTTGCTGCGGTTTTGGCCAAGCGGCGAATATTTTAAGTTACAAAATCTCGAATGTAGCATTCTCTGTGTTTTTCTTCCCTATTATGATTGGAAAGATATTATTTTAATAAGTAAACATCTCTATGTTTTAATTATAGCCTGTACTATGTTTGCATTTTAATATTTTTGAAAAGTATTTGTGAATATATTTGAACATGATCATTATCTGGTCCTGGTCCCGTAAACGTCCCTCCACGTCGATATTTTTAGGTCGCGTTCGACGTCATCCCTCTTAACTTTGGCTCAACCCGGGTAACACGACCATCGGGCTTAATCTCCATACAACGCTTAGCTAATCTGCGTCAGATAATTGCAACATCCATTCTAACAACATGTCCTGCCCATTGGAGCCGACGAATATTTATGATCATGATAATGTCTGGCTCATTATATCTTTGGTGTAGGTAATTTTAATGTATACATAATTTTTAACAGTATTTTAATATTCATTGTTTGAAATATATTGAATGCATGAAAGTTAATCTCGAGTCCGGTTACTATTAGTAGTGCACGTTAAATCCATGCAGCGTATGTATAACTTCTCTGTGTACTTAAACACAACTTGAGTACGTTATTTATACATACTATGTTTTAACATTATTAGAAACATCGTAATTAGAGCTTCAGTAGAATTACATTAGTGATGTAATTTTAGTTCTTATTGTAAATTCATTGGCAAGTTCTGTACCATTGCCCAAAATAATATAATTCGTATGTTGATTATAATTTGGGGCTAAATCTATCTATACCACTTCGCATTACAAAGATGATTTTTTGTAATTTTTATTTTTTCGCCATTAGATTATTCACAATTACACTTAAGTTATATTCTAGCTTCGTAAAATATACACGTGTGGTCCTCCTTTTTCTACACATGAGCAAATATACGCAACTACAAGTCATCGAGTAGAAGTTAAGTGCCTTGTTCCATAAAAACTGGTTTAAAACATTATTTATATTCGGTTTATGTAATAATTCAAATTATATTATTAAATAAATAAAAAAAACAGATAAAGATTAAAGAAATAGTTTAAATCTATAAGTCTTGACACGTTTACGTTTCTTCGGTACTATCTTATGAATGAGTGCGGCTGGCAGGGTTTTCGTATTCCGTGTATGTAGGCGTATCGGGGCGCGGAGATTGCCGAGATAGAGGAGTCCCTTTATGAAGGGTGTTGTTTGAATACCCAAACGATTCCATTCTCACTTGAGATTTATGTACTAGCAGTATTCTTAGAAAGACTTTTTTTTGTTTTGATTCTATTGTAGAAAAATAAGCTGTTTTTCGAAAATCTTCTTCCCCCTGCCCTTGTCCCACTTTTTTATGTGAGATCAGCACAGTACGACCCTTGTCCATACTGTAATAGGTGTCGGCTATAGCTTTATTTCCACGGCCCGCCGCTTGCTTGACGCCGACCCTCGTCGGGCATGTATGTACATGAAATGTTAGTAGATTATCGAAATAATTTACTAATATTTCTTTTAACCATTCTCAGTAAGTGGGAAATGGTTCAAGACAATAGTCGAATGGCGGATTTGAACCAACAATTTTGTTGTGCATGTTTCGTAGTCCGTAACCATTTACCAATTTTAAAAAACCGTTAGGCTATTGGCGCTCTTTTTACAATCATTGGAAATAATCCAGCACTAAATATAATACGTCATTTTACACCATCGTATCAACTGGTGATGGTGAAAAATGTTCCTTAACTCTAGGGCTTATTTATATTTATTTTATTTCTTAGACTTACACCTAAAGCATTATTTACACTTATACACTCGAATCTTAATAAATGAGAGCTTAAAGTATACCTCACTCCGCTTTTCATATATTTAAAGCTATTTTGAAATAAACATATAATGAATAAATAACAATTTTAATCTATAAAATATTGGAGCCATTCGACTGAATTAATTTAATAAATAATATAATATAATAAATAAATAATTTAAAAAATGTTTAGAATACACAAATTCCTAACTATAGAAAAATATTTTTGTTAAACTAAAATGAGTAGTATTTTTATTATGCTAATATTCAGAGAGCCATTAATGGAACTCTACTGAGGGACCATTAATTTTCTTTACGGAAACATGAATTGCATAAAATACTATCTCCCAGCAAACCTTAAGGTATTGAATGAATCAAACCATGGCCACATATTTTTAAAGGCATTTTGTGATGTTCTGCCAGAATATTTTAGCGCTTAGAAACAGAAAAAAATTTGTATTTTATTAAAACAGAACTCTCACAAACCCATTAGACTAATATTACTTTATTAGTGTAAGAGTATTGTTCAAATTGCAGGATAAATTAATATCGTACAATTACTTATATGTTACTTCTAGATAATAAATACCGGGTATACAACAGACTAAAACAATCCGAATTGCGGCTAAATATATATCAGAGAAAAACAAATATACAAAAACCAAAAGGTTTCATAAATTTTGAAAATAATAAAAATAAAATGAGACTTATTAAATCTTATTATAATAAGGCGGAAGAAAATGGCCTATAATACATTGAAAATAAAACAAAAATGATTTAAAATAATTTATTATTGTAATGAGTTAACCTAACTAGTATCACACGACCACATTCGACCATATCTTTTTAATCATATCTGCAGCCTTTTCTCCGATCATTATTGCCGGAGCAGTCATATGCCCGCTGACTGTATGCGGCAGAACACTTAAATCTACAACTCTCAAACCATCCACACCATACACTCTTAATTCCGGATCAACAACAGCCTCGGGGTCATTAGGAGGTCCCATTTTACAAGTAGCAACATGATGGTGCAGAGACACTACCATTGTTCTAATAGCACATTCCCAATAAGAGTCGGAACCGGGAGCATGGTTATTACAATTCGGATATTGCGGTAAATATAATTGGGCGCCGTACTTCTTAAATGGCTCAGACTCTCCCAACTTAATGATGTATTTAATAGCTTCTTTCATTGTCTCCATGTCTTTTGGATCCGTGAAATAATTGCCGTATAATTTTGGATGTGAAAATGGATTGTTATCCCGAAGCTCGAGATGGCCTTTGGATTTCGGATGTAGGAGTATTGGAATAGCGGACCAAGTGTCACAACCGTGAAGACCACTGAATGCAGTTACGTATGTCTTGTCTGATATTTTCAAACTTTTTCTAAATGCACCACCATTGTCCGAAACTATAGAGCCTCCCAAGTTCAGCAACTCTACGTCTGGTACTTGGCCTTCAGATTGCGACGTTTTTATGTATCCTACAGCTTCCACTAAACCTGGTGTCGTCATTAATCCATCTCCGAATTGTAACCACTGCATTAAATTTGGTAGTGTAGCTACTTTTAATTCTTGTAAACTAGCATTGTTTGAATTTAGTTTAAATATGATGCCAGGGAATGCTATGTGGTCGTATAGGCTCTTTCCAACTCTTGAATCTCTAATTACAGGAATTCCTAATACATCTAATTTTTCTTTAGGCCCTATGCCTGACAACATTAGCAATTGTGGCGAACCTATAGGGCCTGCTGACAGAATAATCTCTCTACGACAACGCGCAGTATGCTTAATGTGATTTTTGAGATATTCAACAGCATATGCTCTTTTCGTTTGTGGTTCAATATTAACTTTCGTCACTCTTGCGTCTGTAAGTATATGTAAATTCTTCCTTCTTTTATGAGGATGTAAAAATGCTTTAGCGGCGCTTAATCTATGTCCTCTATTTTGCGTTGTTTGAACATATCCAAATCCGAGTTGATCCGGTGCGTTATAATCGATTGTAGGGTTCCCGTGCAATCTTCCTGCTGCGAGAAAAGCTTCAACTAAACCAGTTCTGAAAAGTCGTAAAATCGAAATTAACACATAGATCGGTCATCTTAATTTGAGTCCAAATAAAGGTAGACAACGTTTTCATTGTAATGTTACAGAAGAAATTACAGATGTACATACATGGACAGGAATTTCTTTAAGAAGCAGTCATAACTGAGGCTGGCCTTTTATTAAGAGTAAAAGAGACCAAGCATTAAACACTTCCAATATATACAATGTATGTAGAAAATTAAACATCTACATGTTAAATGTCCATGTTTGGTGACAGGCTCACATAGTGTAATATTATTTTTTTTATAATCGAATCGCATTTGATATCCCAGTCTACGGTTAGATGAATAATAAAAAGGAATTTTAAAGACAAAAACTAAAGGATACAAGATGATTGGGATTATAACATCATAAAGTCGATATACCTATTTAAGGAAATATCGTAAATAATTCTTTAACAAAAAATGTATTCGTTTATTTTATACCACAAATAGGCCAAATAGCCTATAAAAATTCGTCTTGATGCGCCGATAATTCTAGTGATTGAGTCTATTCACTCACCTGAACGGGACATTCTCGACCGTTAGCTCACCATCACGTCCTCTGTACGTAGCGTTTTTGTATTTTCTCAGTTCGCATCTCTCCGATTTCTTATAATACGGCAAAATTTCGTCGAAAGACCTGCAATCATTTTATATAATAATGTCAAGCACAGAACGACACATTACTTATATAAAATTAAGCAAGTAATGAGTAGCTTGTTAAGCTACGACTTGGCTTTTGATATGTTGCCGATTTAGATTAGGATATAATATATATCATTCTCAAACATTATTGTTTAAAACAGACGATTAAATCCATGTACTAAATTACATTAATTACAACATTAATCAATAAATATAACATCGTAACTAAGAATTGCAGCAGCTATAGCTATAGAAACTAGACTTACAAGTTCGAAGTCTAAGATTTGACAATGTTTGTACAATAAATCATTTCAATGTGTATGCACGTCATGGATTTAAAATAAACCTGGCTTCGTGTATAGTAATTTGATGTAAACATATTTTATGTCAAAAAAATATATAGCAGTCTACTGCAAAAGCTATTTCAATTAAAGCCTTGTATCGCGTGTCTATATTTTATGTAGGCCTTTGTCAGATCTAATCAACTTTACACGATTTCATGGAAACATAATTTTAAAAATAACACACAAACACGCGTCTTATTATGGTAAATCTTTTAACTTTAAAAGTAAACTACTTTCGTACTTTTTCGAGTCTGTAAGTACAGACTCGAAAATTTATTTAACTTTGATTTAAAATTAAAAATAATCTTATCAAATACTATTTAGTAACTCTTGAAGAGTTACAAAATAAATTATTTACAATGGCAACACTAAAAGAATAAATTCGATTTAAAACATATTTTCGGATATTGCTTAGGATAACTCACTTGATATCATCTGGATTAATTTAAAGGTTCGGTTCGCAGCAAATATTATGATAAATCATTACATTATCCATAAAACTTCCGTCTCTGATACGGGTAGATAAATTTATAGGCTTACCAAAACTGTCGCGGCTTGTAGATCTATGACAATCTCACAGCTACCTTCTAAAATATGGATTATTTGCCTATTTAAATTTTCATTGTAAATATCATTTTTTGTCAACTTTACAGATACGGAAGAAGCAAACCTTAAAGAATAATGAAGAGATATATAAGTGCTTGGACTTGGCTGTAACAATTATGATTTCAAACTTGTATGACGATTACCAGAAGCATAAATAAAATATCGTTCAGGTAAATATAGGGTAGCCTTTAATGTTAAATCTTTTAATCGGATTACTTTATTAGTATAATTGGGAAGGCTCTCTAAGAAAGACTAAAATATATAATTTTAATTTACGAAATACGATCTTGCTATAGCACAACTTCTTAGAATCGAGACTCTCGGCCGCGCCTGGTTCATTAGATCATAATACCGTGGCAGCCAAGACCTACAGGCGGCTTTACAATTTAGAAGGTAGTTTGGTCCCCAGCTTTTGATTGTGAACAATTTATTGAATGGTAGAGTTGGCTCTACTCAATTTAATGTTTTAGGAGTAACATAATATCTTAACATAGCAGGAGTGTATACTAAGAAAACATTTATATATTTATTTTAGTTTTTATATTAGAAAGTGAACAAGTAGGCAACCAATTCTTAACGAAAAAATCTTGTTTAAGTTTTCCATTTAAAAATAGAATTTAAATATTACGTACGTAGCTGCTGGATTAGCCGAAGATTCGACTTTGTTTTCGAGTAAGAGTTGTTTGTTTGTATCAACAGTTAGGTAATACCGGCAAATCCCAATTTAACTTTTGTACGAAGCACGTCTTGACTTAATAAGTAAGATACAGCTTAGGCTCGCTCCCGAAGGTGCTATTAAAAGAGCCCGTGGCGCGGCTGTATAATAATATGCAAAGTGGTTAATAAGATAAAGCTGTTTCAAACGCACCATCCGTAGTTGCCGTCGGCGGCGATCCTGTCCCAGTCCTGCGGGCGACCGCGGGAGTAGATCATGTCGTTAACGACGCTGGCGCCTCCCACTGCTTTGCCTTGAGGTGAGTAACAACGTTGCTCCTCGCTGCCTATAACCATAAGGAAGTTTATATACTGAAAATCCCTCGTATTCATAAGAATTTATACTAAATACATGAAACCATTTTTAGCCCATAGCGTTTCTTAACCAATGCTTCATTAGGCAAGAGTGACAAATGGAGATCTTATCAGACTACTCGATATATCGTCAATTTTTTATTAGCTAATTATGTATGAATGTATGTATGTATGTTTGTTTGTATGTAACGGAATCTTTGAACGTAATTATCACCCATTTCAAATCGTCAAATTATTTTAAATCTCGCACACTTATGAAGAACTGATGAAATGCAATAATTTTAATAGTTTGTTCCATTAACCTTACAATTGATCTTCAGGATTTGCATTTTTTATTGAGAATAATGCCATCTAGATGCAAAATTGAATAACAATAGACACTTTGTAATGATATCTAGCTAGCTAGTTTACTTTTTAAAACTATTAATTATATTCTTTTACTTCAATATCAACACCATAGTTTTACAGTTAACTGTGAAACTTTACTGCCTGCAACGTATATATATATATATATATATATATATATATATATACCTATATATATGTGAGAAGGTGGAAGAAACGAGCAACCGGATCACCTGATGTCAAGTGAGCGCCGCCCATGAACATCCGCAACAGACAAATGCGTTGCAGATGCGTTGCCTACCTTTAAAAGACAAAGGAGGACATAGATAGGAAAAAGGATAATTCCTTTCCCCCGTTAACCTCCTCCCCATCCTATCCTCTTCCCCTTCCCGTCCTATCCTTATGAGGAAATGGTGGGAAGGGGAAGAGGACTAAACTCATGCCTCCGGCACCTCACTCATCAGACGAAACGCTGAGTACTTCTACTTCACGCCTGTTTTCTGTGAGGTCGTGGTATTTCACCGGCCAATTCGTGCAACAGATGTTGTTGTTGCGGGCTCTACCACTGTTGAAATGTGTATCTAAATATTAGTGACTGCATCTCTGTATACCTACTAATTTTTTTCTTTACCTCCTCTAATTTGGTCTCTTTATTTGCTTTTGCTTTAATATTATTAAATCTAAAGCCTGTGAATCCAACAGCTTTCTGTTGTACAAACTTATTATCAGTACACGTGATAAGAATGTTTCATCCATTTCTCTCCTAATATGTAAATAAAAACAGTTGCGGTGATTTTATTGTTCTGTTTACGAATTTACTGAATTTACAACAACTTGTTTTCGTAGTAGGATGTTTTTGTTACTCATGGAAGTAAATAAAATACAAGTTAAACTGCGCACGAGAGAGGTTCGGTGTATAATGTGACGTTCTTATTTTTGCAATGCACTGGAATGAAGCCCTTGTAAAGAATGCACAACAACATAATCTCCATAACAATAAAGCATGGGTTAAGACAGAACTTGGAAGCATTAAAAAGTTGCTTACAATTTTGAAGTGCTCGTTTTCGAACCGGTTCCAATCTACTTTTAAATTACCATCCCAGTCTATTTATAAACAGAAGAATTTCTTTATAAATTCCAATTAAACCTCGGCCATAGTATAGTAGGAAAACTTATCGATAATATATCACGATTCTTAGATTCAACTTCCCAAAAATTTACAGGAAACAATTGTTCAATTTTGAATCTGTACCGAAAACGACAAAGGTTGACCCTGTAACCTTTAAATAGAACCGATGGTGATCTTTTTCTATCACCATATATTGAAAGTATTTAATCTTTAATTTCCAATTTTACGTGCGAATATTTATCGCTTATGACAGAATTTCCAGCCTTATTGTTTAAAAAATATAGTACTTGGGAATCTTCTTAGTAATAACAAGCTATCCAAAGTTTGTATCGGTTCAGAGTGCTATTATCTTTTGTTCAAGTTCCTTAAATCGTACAAATACGATAATAGGGTAACCTTGTTAACTAGCTTCAACCGGGAAAACAAACTGGGGCCAATTTGGCTTATTTTTCGTTTATTTAACATCCTTTTCTGGCTTGATACAGAAAATATTTTTCGTAAATCAATATCATCGCCTGATAATAAAAGTTTTGTTTGCTTAATTAAAAACGAAAATCATTGCAATATTATCCTTACAAAATAGATATTTGACTTCATGTTAGTGCATCAAAAAGTTGCTTCTCAGTTACATTTACAGCTCTAGAAAGTAACGACATTTCGGTTGCTTTCGTTTGATAAAACCTATGCTTTTTTGTTCTTGCTTATGTTTTTGCTCGCCATCGATCTCATTATTTTCTTCATTCAATTAATGTAACGAAACGTCGGTGTCTTTAAAATTTCAATATCGATTCTCGTCTAATTATCCAATCGCTAATTTCTTGCTATTCAAAAAGTCATTAAAATTTAAGTCATGCGTAACTGAAGTACTTTACACATGTTTGACAACATTTTTATACTGCACTGGTGATTGAGGTACTATTGCGTAATAAAGTTAAAGCGACTGCCTATAATTATTATGGGTTTTTTTTAATAATTCAATAACCTTATACGACTTACCCAAGCAAACTCCTGGCTGATGTTCCATCGTATACGGCCAGACATATTGAGTTAGCTTTATGTAAGGTGTGAGGGCTGGTATGTCTGATAGGAGCATCTCGGGTTTTCCAGCTTCGAGCAACAAGACCGTTGCTTTCGGTTTGCATTCAGTGAGCCGTGATGCTAAAACAGATCCAGAAGTTCCGGCACCGACGATTATATAGTCGTATTCTTCGAGTAGTTTATCTGAAAGATTAAATTTTATTAACGATATTCGCAGGTTTTTGTTAAATACGATATAGTTTGACCTCGTCTGAAACGGCTGTAGCGATTTTATAGATAAAATAGCGTAGTTTTATAGATAATAGATAGCTAAATAAACCAGGAGCAAAAAATCCCCGGGTGATACCTGATAAGAGCAACCACTATATAACTAACGCGTTAAAAGTGACTACCCTTATATTACAGAGTTTATGAATATGAGGCTTGATTACTATTATTTTTATTTGTTTTTTAAATAGTATAATCTTAGTATATTCATGTTTCTAAAACGTGTTTAATATAAGTAAAGTCGTAAATCAAGTAACGCTAAGTATTTATTTTCAGGCGACACTAGTTTGCAATGTGCCATTCATCAAGAGTTGTAATCCCTTTGTTTGTTTTTACGTATGTGTGTGAAAATTAAAGAGACTGTCAATAAACAGGATGGATACGTAAACATTGCTGCGATGTTATATCGCTGACCATTCTGCATATTATAAATATGCTGCTGTGCATGTGCAACTTATGTCCTGTTATTTTAGTCTCCATTTACGCAAAAAAGAGCGATATAAGAGACATCCATAACCGGCGAGTATGTAGGCGTATGAGTGTAGAAGCGTTATTTTATTTTCACAAACCAAACTAATAAAATACAAAACAGTTTGCTATGGTCTAAGATACGACATAAGAAATGTACACCCTCATCTGTCACGTATAACGGAATGTTAGAGTAGAGTTCGCTTTGACGTCCACATAAACTTAACACCTAGAATTGCCAATGGCGAGTTACGCATAGGGTTCAACCTAATATGGATTTTAAGGTTCAACAGTGTTACATTTAGCTCGGCAACCCACTTGTGATTATTCAATGTACATATGATGTAACATATAATCTAAGTTCCGATCAAATTACGGTGGACATGATTTTTTATGCCGTAATTTAGACTATAATAAAGTATCTTAGAATATGAGAATGATGCGTTATAAAGAAAACCCAAAGGCGTGAGGATGAAACTCTACTATTTAAAGCTCAGTCGACATCTAGCAAAGATAATTAGTTTTTTGGATTGTTAAAAAATTCTATTAGACAAAAATATAATAACCTTTAAGTTAGGTTGAAGGCGTAGTGAGCATGGTATGGGCATGTTATGATGAGAGAGAATGGCATGTGACAACGAGACCGTTGCCGTTGAGCCGACTCTACATATCTACTATATGTAATATGCTAGGCTCGTACTTGTTTTTATTATTACGATATTTCTTCTACATAAGGCTTGACACGTGTTCAGACTACATTGCATTAGATTCATTGGTGGAAAAAAACAGTGATTAATTAATAAAAATAAAATACCATTGTGAACTGTTGTACAGTGGGAGAGCTGGGCTGGAGTAACAACTTAGAATAAATGGATGAGATATTTTGCGGTAGTTATATAATAAGACTCATTGAGAAATTATAGCAAAGAACATGAAATTCAAAGAAGTGAATGAAAAAAAGAGGACTATAAATAATCTATAAGTACGAAAAGTATTATGGTACTTATTGCTTTGCTTATTATACCGCTGACAAACTTGGATATACATAAACAAAGCAAAAACAATAGCAACGCAGCGCGCAATAGAAAGATGCACATTAAGTATCATAAATACACATAAAACAATAATTAAAAACATAAAGCAAAGAACAAAAATAATTATGATCTGACACACTTGACGGACTTCTGGTGGACTATAGATGCGATGCGGTGGAAAGGACGAACTGTGAAAAGTGTTGGCAAACCAAATAAACTAGGTAGGCTGGTAGGGAAAAATTGGGTGACTCTTGGCAGGAACATAACTGCTCAGAAAAAGATGAAAACATCCTTTACCCAAAAGGGCTTCTTACATTTCTGATGTCAACTGATAAAACTAAAATACGTATAGACATGAGATACATTTTAATAATATTAACAACATTTGTATTTGTTAATAATGTTAAATGTTACATAACAGAAAACACTTTAGTATTGGTATTATTATATAGCAACACTGACTCCATCTATCTTGGTTGTTGCGGTGCTTTTAAGCAATGGCCACCGCCCTTCCTCGCTTGTGTCCTTTTGTATAAAACATTTAAGACTAGTTATCTTATCTAAAAGTTCCACTCAAATCGCAACTCTTTGTTATTACATCTGTGCTACAGCGCTAGATTTGCAATAAGTCAAGAACACACATCTTCATTTATTACGAGAAGTGTAATGTTGACCGTATACAAAAATAAATAATACCAGTACCTAACTTAACGTGTACAATGAATCCCCACCGTGCATATCCGGTCATCATTGAAACAACGTTACTTTGCGGGCGAAAAACAATAAACAATTAATTCTGTGTTTGGCCGTGATTATACTCGAATAGTATAAGCCATTGTTAAAAAACTAAGTTCGAAGGTAAATTGAATCAGATTAAGTTATTTCATATTGTTTTCTTGTTTTGTGAGAATATTTGCTTATCGCTCTCCACATCATATTCGTGAACCGTCTGAGATCCATCGCAGCACATTACCTCCTCCCCTGACGGATGGAATACTGTGGTAACACTAAGTGTATAACTTTACGATCGTAGCATAGCATTTTACCAATGCTGTATTAATTTGATATTAGTAGTTATGCTACTAAAGGAAAGCGATTTAAAGAATATTAGCACCCAATGAGCATATACTCGTAGATGTATGGATTTAAATGAAGCGAGAGGTGTGCCAGGGCCCATCGCGCCGAATCGAAATGACTAATCCATTTTTTTACACATTTTAAAAAGTAACCTTATGAAGAGTCCACCATCTTAACAAGCCTAATAGTTTTGTTTGTACCAAATTGCTGAACGACAGAAAGATGTTCTAGACAGCTATAATTTTGTAAACATCAGAGGTATTAAATTTATTGTGCTGAATAGCATACTGCTTGAACTAGATAGAGTAGTGGGTATTTTTCTGGATTTTGGATTTCTATGTAGTTTCTCTAAGTCTAGTACGAAACCTATATTTAATTCTCTATAAAAAAGGAAAAAACTGAAGAAAACACTTACCCTCTGGCAGTTGATAGGAATCTCGTAGAAAATCAAAAGGGTCACCCGCCACAGTTGGAGAATAATGGACAGCCATTGTTTGCATCATCATATCAACTATTGGACTTTGTGGATACGACCAGTGCAAGAATCTCTTCTTTCTAGGTTTTACATCTTTGATTTCCTTTTGTGGCGTGTCTTCGTTTTCGGTTTCAGTAGATTTAGTTGTACTTTCCGCAATATAAGGCCATAGTATTCTTTCGTTTTTTACATTTTCTACATCTGGGTTCACAATCACATTGATATTCTGATATGGATTATCCTCTATCGTGACAAATTCATCTTTCCCGATAACCGCACATCGGACGTAACAAATATAAATGGCCACAAATGTGATCCACAATATTCTAGGCATTATATCTGAAATCAAAGATTTAAAAGTAATTATTTTAATTACGATTCTATATTCAATATGTTTATTTTAGCAATCTCAGTCACAGAATCTTATTTATGTACAATATACCATATTTAATGAAAAATGTAACCAATTTTTTCTAAAACTAATCAATATTCCAACAAGCTTAACGGAGTGTTTCTAGTAAAGCAAAAGGGTCACCCCTTTTGTTTTACTTGAAACACGAATTTTAGCTAGTGATTATTTGTTTAGCAACTCCACAAAGCTTTTCAAAATTTAAAGTATGTTTTGACGATCAAAAACCAAAACCTTTCATCAATTTGATAAAATTTTATATATTAGGATATTAAATGAAATATATTTACGACAATAGTTTAATAAAACTGCAATGTAAAACGATTTTTTAAACGATTTTTTAATTTTATTTACTATTATAGAAAATAAAATTAAAAAATAAAATAAACACTATACTAACAGTACGCTACTTACCGGATTATCAAATTTAAAAGTTATTTATTTATAAATGTTGAAAAAAAATTGCGAGCGTCGCGTTCTCTCGACGAGCGAACAGCGAATGGTCGTTCTGAAACCGTCACACATCTATACGAGCCTTGACCGTGCACTTGTATTTACCGCTATCTCGCCGCAATGCCTCGCAAAGGGGTCTTCGATAAGCGACAACACTTTATTACAGTGTCCAGCGTACTGGGTCGAGGTGATTGTTGCTTGCATTCTCAATCCTCTCAAAGCTTTCTTAGCTGAGACTGAGTGGGACCCCTAATAACTCCCAATTACGTACAACGGTACGCTAACATACGATAAAATGATGTGGAAATTAATTTTAACATGATATTAAGAATGCGAAAGCTATTATATGTACTCTATGAGGGCAAATAATCCTCATCGCCTTGACAAAAATGACGATATTTTATTAATTTTCGTTAAACTTTAAGTTTTACATATTGAAAGAAAACATAACTTTCGGTCGGACTTCCAGAGGAAAAATTAAAGGGTTGTTGACGTTCTAATTTGAATATTTCCTAGTAACTGCTGTAAGTCCGGTTCTTTGTATGCAAGCACGAATTATTATATCACATTCGTCCTAATGAAAAGTCACAGGGTTCAACTTGTAGTGCCCACATGGAAACCTTAGTTCGGCGGATACTTCAAAAACCTAAAAGAACAAAAATTTTTCAGCTACTACCGGACTAGTAACAAACTTTCCCGATTTATACTATACAATGCTAATTCGAGTCTTATTATTTATAGACATATTAATAAACCTATCAAGATAACCTTTTTGCAAGGAGTCTACAGTGGCCTAAAATTTGGAAACGATGTATTAAATTTCGGAAAACAAGTGTTTTTTTTAAAACTTATAACGTTAAAACCGCTAGACGTCGTCCGTCTTTTTTCGTTAGTCGTCGGACTGTGGTTTTTGCCGGATTTGCGGTGGTGTATGATTGACATTCAATGTGTGTACATGCACCGGATAATGACATCGTTCGGCGAACAATTTAAGCCGATTGCCTACTATTGCCGCCGGTCGTCCGGTGATAAAAACGGACGTCTGGAAGCGCCCTAGTATGCGCCGGTGCATTCGGCGTAAATTGGTCGTGGGACGGGTAACCGGTTCATGTACACACATTCATTGTACAATACGCCACCACAAATCTGGCAGCAGCACGTTCCGACTTCCGGGGGGAGGTTTCAAGCGCTCTTAGGTACATTATTAATTAGCATTGTTTTTTCTGTATTTTAACAAATATTAATTGAGTTTTGGTACTAGTTTAGAAATTTGATACGAATAACCATATAGATATTCCTATATTTTTTCAATACATCATAATTGAAAAATTTAGCAAATTAACTACTTAATTTTCCTTTATATGTAACGAGACAACTTTTCGGGACGGGACAGTTTACATAGAGTAGTACAATGAGTCCAATCGCAAATAAAAGAAAAGGATTGAAGAGCATGTCTACGATGCAATAAGAAAGTTATAAAATTTGCCTAATCAGAAAAACATTTTTATTGACTACTACGCGGACGAAGTCACGAGAACATATTGACTCAAATCAATGAGCGTGCCGAAAAAAAACAATAAGTTGGCCGTCAGTCTTCTTAGCTAAATCACTAAGCATTCATCTTGTGTGTCTCGATAACCTATATTTTTTCTCTTAGTATAACTGTTGAAAACGTTATGAATAAATTTCTTGCTATGCGCTTCAAATGTTAACTGTTTGCGATATTAACTATAATTGTGCTGTATAGCTTTCTTAAGTCTGTAACAATTTAATAAGTCTTATAAAACAATTAAGAAGACTTCTTCATCTTAATGCATAATTGTGAAATTATTGAGCTCTGATTTGACTATTAGTCTATCAGTGCTTCCCTTCTTCTTTACGAGCTTGTCCTTGCTCTTCGTTCCTATTAACGACCCAAGGTATAATGCTTTCATAAACATGAATTCATTAATCATCTTATATGATAACATAATTGTAATGATAGGTGTCAGAAGTAGAAGAAGAAGCATGTTGCAAATTGTCAGTTTGTTTTTTGGACGTTTCACCGTCTTGGAGTTAATAAAATTAAATACCTATATGAGCACTTGATCCGAACACTCTAGGGCCTTAGGGATCAAATAATTTCTCGACTCTTGTAACTAGTATTAATATTTATTCCTAAGTCTATATTTATTCGTGCTATGATTGACATGTGCCAGTACAGTAGTCGTAAGATTTTGGTATTATTACGACTAGTTAAAATATCAACAACATATTACTACGAGTGGTTGACTTTGATTGGGCTTTTAATTAATGGCCTTAAAAACTTAAAAAAAATTGGACTAAACCATTCTATCACTTACGAATTTTTAGAAACAAGTTTTAAATAAGGACAAATTGAAAAACCTATTTAATATTTTAAGCTACAATGAGATTACCTTATACTAGAAAGTCGAGAATTTGTATGTAGTGAAACTTCTTGCGGAGTACCGTAAGGTTTGAGGTAAACATCTCTGTGCTAACGAGTACGGTACTTTTAAACAAATCACCTATATACATCGTGTACGCTTTTAGAATACGCACGGAATAAACATAGATTCAGATGTTAAATTTGCAACGAATTGTTCGGTATTTTAAGGGTATTTCGTTATAAAATGCACCATCCTTCTGCTGCCGCAAAGAAACCGGCAGTAGTAGGATTGTGACTCGCGGCTCGAAAAAGCTGGCTCTGGCGGCGCACAGGCTGGCGAGGACCGAGAAGAACGCACGTCATGGGGCCCGCCGTCTACAACCGCCTGCCGGACTAGCGGCTACCAGCCTTAAGTCTTTTAAAACAAGATTGGAATCTTGGCTTATCCAAAAGGCTTTTCATAGTATCCGGGAGTTTTTAATTGTTTTTTTTTTGATGATGTAAATTTTATGATAGATATTTAAAGGCCTTTTTAATTACTGACACTGACTATACAAAATGCAATAAATAAGGTTGTTTTTTTACGATATAGAATTATGAACTACTCCTTCGCCATAAATCAGATCTAAGGAAATTGTATAATTACTCAAGATATCACCTACCTGGCCGTAAATTTTAGTGGTTTGTGATGAAAACTCGGAACAAAATTAAATACTATTTTCGAGTGTAAAACATATTTGTGTTCAGATTCACACTAAAACAACTCGCTGGCTATGTTGGCATCACCAACATTTTTTTATGTTGTAAACCTTTTACAGTTTTTGAATCTGTTTCCCTACTACCGCTAAATATCCCGCCTTTAATATATGCACAACCAGTAAATCAAAAAAATATACAGTGCAATGATATTTCATTATCGCCAGCGACGACTTTTTACTGCCTTTTTACAAGATCCATAAAAAATATAATCCACAAATAAATAAAAATGACCGCTGCACCTTTACCATGTAACAGCCTAAATCAATGAGAAAATAATATAATTTAAAGTATAAGGTATATGTAAATTTTTATCGGTGTTTTATTCTCATGTTAATTACTACCAAAGTATATATTCAATCCAATGTTCATGCGAATCGTATAAAATTTGAATAGTCTTTGTGTTCTTGTCTTGTTAGTATTTAATGAGTACATAGTATTACACCTTGTTACATAGCATTACGTGAAATTTGCATTATTGTATGAACGCACACCGTTGGCGTGACGGCTCGCAAACCTATCGTGCTTGAGCGTGTTAAATACGTGTAGCGAGGATTATGCTTATACTGCTAGTGTTACTGTCTACTCTTATTGAAACATTGAGCGTGAGTTATTTTACACATAGATACATTATGAGTAGTTATGGAGATAGAATAGAAGACTACTAGCTACAGACTTTGAAAATAAAAACATTTGGTACATGGAATCTTAATCGCAAATATGTCGGAATTCCGACGATTTGCGATTTTTAGACTTTAAGGTCTCACAATTGTGAGACCTTACCAGCAAAACACAACAATTTGTTTTCTTGTAAAATGACGTCTCTCAGCGAGATGTAACTAAACCTTTTGTTTGCCATGTATATTAAACTGTTTAGTGCCGTAATATGTTTTATTTTACACAGGTTTTTAGAGTTATATAATGATAATTAATTTGGATAATAAAATATACGACGGTATATATACTATATAATTTTTTTTTTCATATAAATTCGTTATCCGTGCGGCCTAATACAAAATACGTTAAGAACTTGGTTAAAAATAACAAAAAAGAACTTATATCCATCTATTATGAGTCAATGACCGAACGAAGTAGGCGAAAGTGATAAGCATTCGCCGCGGCTCCGGGTCAGCGCGAGGATAACGGACCGAACCATCAAAATAACACAGATTATAAATAAAATAAAAGATATAGTAAGTTTAACTTATCTTGGCGTGCGACGATTTGCGTACTTAACGTTTGTATCCTCTTTATCTTCAGACGACCATTGCCTGGCGTGGTCGTGCCGGTCGTGCCCGTCGGGCCGCTCGGTAACCTACCTTCATCGTCATCCACACCTATTGGTCTTCCGCGTCCATGACCAAATCTTTTGTCCATCGATTACTACAAACGCTGAGTCGATTAGAACTGCCGGTAGCGCCGCCCGCCAATATCAGTTGAACTATCTATAACCGGCTCGACTTGTTGCTATAATTTCACTTTTCTATCGATAGCAAAGCATGTTAATGTCGTTGAAATTAGTTCAGTCATTATAAAGCTATTTAAACTCTCACGTCTGAGATGACACATTTAGGACGCGATACGCCACACTAACAGTCACAAATATTTATGAATGCGAGATGATTCTGTCCGTTTCATGATTTTTGTTATTGAAAAATACTTGATAGGGTGAAATAGATGATGATTTTTTTAGGCTTTTGGTCGCCCTCTCTATCTATTACAAGAGTATAAAGTCAATAATTTTTCGAAATACTTCAGCAAATATTCTAAATAATTCAACAAGTATTGTATTAGTATATAATAATATATATAGTATATATAATATATATATATATAGTATATAATAGTATGTAATATTATAGTATTTTACTAAGAAAGTAACCTTACATGACTATACCCAGAACCTCCATAGAACTCCTATTCTTTGAACCTATACAAACTCCATGGTTGGCTTACCATCTACCATAACTTGTGCCTATAACGGTGTTTAGAAATATCCAGATTAAAACCAATAAACTAAGATATATTGCAATAAAACATCTAATTTTGTACAAAAGAAAATAACTTCACTTTTTTAATTATTAACGGAATTTATGAGAGTCATCTCAAAGCCATTATACTAGCTGTAAAGGCATAAATTATAATTTTATAACTTCGTTTTATTCGTGCTGTAAATTAACACTTTTATTAAACATACAATTTTAATAGACGCTATAATGATTAAATAAAGTTTTTGCAGCGAGATTCACGCTTTTCAGCTTTCGCTTTTTTTTGGAGGCTCCTGAAGAGCGCATCAGCAATTTCAGGTGGGAGTTGATGAGAATGAATTTTATTACGCTATGAGGTTTGGAAGTTTGGTTGTGGATATAACTTCTTAAGAAGCAATTGTTGTGGTTAAGGTTTTTTTTGTATGCTAAAAGGCAAATAAGCAATCGGCTAACTGATGTTCAGTGACGATACCTATTTGAAGGTGCCCACCACACAGTTGGTAGGAGTACTTTCCCGGTGGTGTCAATGGACAAGAGCCATAGTTGCTGCTGGCTGAACCACTCCGTTCTGTTTTAAAACATTGGTTTTTATAATATATATCAGAGCCATCTAGACTGTCACAGTCAAACTACTAGGATATGTTAAAACACATTGTTGATTATGCCCTGTGCTTAAGTTTTGGTAACTTAAATTCCCGCTAGATGACTCTTACTATGAGCCAATCGTTTCATACTGAGCTTCCATTATGCTTAAAATATTTATTACCCACAAATTATTCGTTGCTCTTTACAATTACGTGAAGTGAGCCTCTCAACAACCCATTTTATTTATGTCTGAAATGCATTTCCCAAATGATTGAGAAGTTAACGGCATATGTAGCTGTTAAGTGAAATTCCGCTAGAGGGCGACCTTTTACAAAACAAGTTACTGCTTTAGTAACTGTATTTGTATGTGTTAAATAATTTTTATCCATGCACCCATAGGCGGATTATTACCTAAGGCAAAGTAGGCCCGTGGTTAGGGGCGCGTGATAAAAAAACGCGCGTGGCGCGGAAATAATGGATGCCAAAATTCCATCAACGACCATTGCGTAGTAAGTGTGACTGATCAAGAAGACCGGTGACTTTGTTTCTTTTTTTGCTGTCAGGGACGCCGAGAACATCTTTGCCTACAGCCGCCTCAACAGTTAATTCGCCTCTGCATGCATCATTACTCATACTTAATAATTACTATAGTACAGAAACGGGATTTACTTACCACGATCAGCCTTATCCCGATATTTCGGCACAGTTGCATGCGCCATGGTCACGGGCTGACAGTAGTGCGAAATAATGTTAGACGGCTACCGTTCTACCCTTCTTCTAATTCTGCTAAAGATATAGAAAATCTACAATAACCGAAACCACAAAAAATACAACCTTTGATATAAGCTCGCTAAGATTCAAACACATCTTGCCGCAAAGACATGCCATATCCACAAAAAATATGAAGGTCGACAACGGGCACCGAGTTAAACTTACCATAAAGCTATAACAAAATTGTTGCTCAAAATTATATTAGCAATAATAAAAACATACATTTCCTTTCTGAAGTGATATTTTTCAAACATATTCGATTCTGAAATAGAATATCCAGCACGCGATTACGTGCATAGGATGTTTTAATCTCTTCTTGATTGACGTGGTTTAATTATGCCGAATGTCGAAATACAACGGAACAACAAAAACAAAAATGAACAAAAAATATTGTAATCCTCGCCCGAGCGTTTTTGTATTTGGTTTGAACGCGGACTACATATTTGTATTTTAATATAATTCCCAAAATTCTAGTGCAAAATTTTATTGTTTCCTCCGAATTAAAATGGTTTTCAAATTTGACGGTTTATATTATATTTTTTAACTAAAAAACAACGATAACCCGTCTTTCCGACGAACCGATAAACCAGCCTTCTTAAGCCACGTTAGACAATATTTGGTAGAAGAAAATGTAATCTAATATAGGTTTGCGTGACCGGCATGCAACATGCGTCAGCAACATGCTTATTTGAATTTGGAATAGTTCCGACGAACTCTTTTTCATTTACAATTTGAGTTATTTTTTTAATTTTGAATATTATTAGCATACATGGACAAGGGTTTATTTCTGTTGACACTTGTGTCGGCCGGTAGTCCTTATGATTGCCTATGTTTCTTTTTACGCAAAACGAACTATTTCCCCCTATCACTTTCTACAATCTTTTATTTAAAAAAGAAGCAACCGGTGCGTTAATTTTAAGCAATGACGACATACTCTGTTAATATGTTACGATAAATTGATATATCTATGGCGCAATGAAAAAGATTTATGACTCTATTGATCAGTCATATATTGAAATAATTTCACGCTACTCTCAATTTTTTCTGCTTGCATAAGTCGAGTAATGCCCCTAAAAATCCATTGTAATGCTTTCATAGAAAAATGTGGTATCATTTTTTAAGATATTAACAACGTGTAATCACAACCTTAAAAATTCGGTTATATGTTATATTAGCGTTGTTTCTCGAACTAAATAATTAGTGTAATGGCATACAAGTGATAAAAAATCATGAACTACTACACTAGTTAAAGTGTAGGTATTGTTACCAAGGTATTGATTCACAGCAATATATGATTTTGGTAAACAAAGGTTCTTACGTTAAAATTTGTAAGTTCCAAAATATTTTCGAAAAACAACTTTTCTGTTAAATTACCTTATAACATTAGCTATCCATATAACATAATTTACATAAAAAATGCAATGGCCGTCATGTATGGTATATGACGTTTATTTGTTTACAACAATCATATCTTGCAATGAAACAATGTATAATTGCATTAATTCAAATTATTCACTACCGAACTACCAAAACTCAACATATCGACTCATTGTGTCTATTAGTCTCCTACACGTCCACGTCGGCCGTAGCATTCCAGTTTCGTGGAGATATTAATCCCCCTGTACGTGACGCGTCAGATCGGCGCATAGTAACAAGAGAGCAGTGAGGCCGGCTCGCTATCGCACCGGCCGGACACCGCACGGTGCACAAACCGACGACACAGATTATAACCAGCTCACAAACACCACGACTGATACTAGCGGATTGCAAAATACTAGTTCATTTTGATGTTTAGGCATTTCTTTAATTAGCTAACACTAGCAAATTCCTGATTCGTTGCATATTTTTGTAGAAGCATGTGATAAACGAGCAATCAGATCTCCTGACATCAACTGATCGACACCCTACAGGCATCTGCAACAATTTAGTGAGTTCAAGAGAAAAATAACATCTACCCAAGACTTTGCCTATGATACATCTTCCTTTATCTTCTTACAAGAGTCGTGTCTTGTACATATTGCCCAGAGGGTCGTCGCTCATTAATCAGGTGGCCTTTCTATAGACGATTTATTTCATTTACAGTAAAAACATCGTTAAAACTCATTGCACAATTTAAAAGCTACATGCCAATGAAATAAAGAAGTCACGTTGTCGGTACAACAACTACATAATTCGCTATTTATTACGCACGCATTAAAGGGCTTTCGATATTTAGTTAAAAAAGAAAACAAAGTAAATAAGAATCTCTGCGAGTGAGATCACTGTAGGTGAAGTGTGGCTGTAATATACGAGTATATTGTAAAACGTAACCAATTTGAATCTTTGCCAAATGAATGCCCCACAAACGTGCGCGGATGCGCCGGTCACCTATTTAGCGCCGCAGTAATTATTGATAGCACGTGCTTAATTACTTTAAAATATGCAACATTACTAATTCGAATGTTCTCACTTATTATACATTGAATTGAAGCACGAATAGTTATTTATTTAGAAAAAGTAAATACATTAACGCTTTATAAGCACACCTTCGCACACTCCAGGTGAACGAAAGCATAAAGAAGAATAAAAAGTGTCTATGATTGATCTCTTGTTAATATTATTGACGATATCCATAGATTATTATCAAAAGCGAAGACAACGTGGAGACTTTCGTTCGTGTTAGGTATATTTGTTGCCTAATATTGGAGCTAACTTCTGCCCATCTGACCTGATTTTAGGTGGTAGTTAGGTCAAAAGATTTAACTACTTGAACGTTGGTTTTTCACTTTTATGAGTTATGACCGTACCCACGTCATAATCGGATGGAAAAACTGACGCTGGCAACTTGTTGAAATCCATTGCAATGCGCACAACAAAATCGCGAGTTCGAATGCAAGGTACATACATTAACAACAAAGGGATCTATACTTATCTAATCGAATTAGGGTAGAGTGGAAATTAGGTATTTTAGTTATGTAACCATAATACTTTTGCTTTGTAGTTATTAAAAAAATTAACATATTTCTAATAAAAAGTAAGCCAGCGTAAGATGGAGTAACACGTTACTGCCGTGTTGCTCGTAGTGAATTCGAAAATCCAATTACTGGAAGAGAGGCGTTCCATCTCAGCCCTCAGGGGTGACGACGCATCTAAATCTTGACTTTACTGTCGTGAATGGAGGTATCGCGGTGATTACTTAACATAATCATGTACAGGAGGCTCGTTTTTATTTGTTAGGCTGTGGCTTATAGGATGCGATACAAATACAGTCGCGTGGAAGGAACATTTTTTATTTTCACCTGGTGGTTCCCGCCGCTCGTTTGCCCCCTTCTCTTATAAAAAAAGGGCAAGCAGGTGATAATAGTGTTTTATCATTATTATTTGCAAAACGTTACTACAAAATTAATACAAAAAAGAATATGTGATATGTATAGAATATTGGACAATTAAAAGAAACAAATTTAATGTTTTAGTATGAAAGAATAATAGACATGAAACCATTGTATTTGAAGCAACAAGGCGGTATACTGGCCATAGATTGTTCACCACGGGACATCAGCAAAACGCTTATAAATCATCATCAGTCATAGCTGTTTCTGTTGTTACCGCTGCACTTATTTCAACCGCTGCTTCAAAATGCTACCTCCCAGTTATTAGATACCGTAGGTGAAATTGTCATTTCTGTTATTAATTGGCGCTAATGAACCTATAATGGTCCGTTATGTAAAAGGATTCCTCCTCCGCTTCCTAAGGTAACAATGAAATTTTGTAACCAATCGACAATTTAATGAAAAGCTATTCTTATTAATTTCGATAAGTAACTGACTCAGATTTCATCTTCGTTTATCGAGTTTCTAATTTAAGCGCGTACTCTGTTGAATCGACAATGTGGCACAAAGCTGTAATGCTTCATCGATACCTAATTTCCATAGATTAATCGAACTAGCGATTGTTGAAATCTGTGTCAGGTACGTACGAGTCATATATGCAGGCAGATACTTTATTCACTTTTAATGCAAGTTGTTCAATAAATGATATTGTATCCAAGCGACCACCCTGTTTTTGTTCATTTCAAGTGCGATATGAAAGAGTTCAGGGATCACCAAAGGAACACGACGGAACCGTCTGAGCTTCTGCATGACTCTGGAGATACCATAACTTCCCTTGTGCTAAGTTGTGCAGTGCTACGGCAACGCTGAACCTGTCCATGTTGCCGTATTCCCGGTAAAGTTTGGCTGGACGATAAGCCCCCACCCCGACCTCCTGCGATCCCGAGAGTCCCTTTTTTCGTCATAACGACGAAAGAGACAATGGCAGCCTTATTACTATCGAACAATTAGTCACACTACTAATATCACTATGCCATGCCATCACCATACCATCACTATCACCATACCATCACCATCACCATCACTAACACTTCGTACCTTTTTGCGTGGAACACTCATTATTTTGCTTAATTAAATTAGCTAATTCACCTTACAATATTACCTAATCTTCCACTAAAAGTCCCATCCCAATCGGTTCAGTCGTTTCGCTGATTACCCGGAATAACCGGACAGACAGACATACAACATTCTTAAAAAAGTTTATTTTTTTATAAGTACCGTATATACATCATGTGTATTGAGTATGGAAATTTTATTTTAATATTACATAGCTACACTTCAATTTTATTTATCTGTATAGATATATACTATAGTAGGGATTAGTACATAACATAAAAAGAAATAGAGCGGATACATTTATACAGTAATTATTATTTCCTTTAACTATTACTACAACGAGGTCAGATTCTATGAATAGAACCACTGGGGGTTACGTTGAAAGAAGAAGAGTAGAACGATTTTTTTCTAAACGCGGCTTCCGACTTTGTGTGTCCGGATCTTGCTAGTTTTTAAACATACTTGTAAACTATGAAATCACCATACACAAATGGATTTCCCATTACAAACAATTAACATATCTAATACTAGCTGTTGCCCGCGACTTCGTCCGCCTTGAAGCAAATAAAACATATCAATCACTTCGCTGAATAAAACTTTATAATCGTACTTATTAAATATATTTTTTAAGGGTACAAAATTAAATACAAAACATTTGTATCGAATTATTTATTATACGAGCAAGCAGCCCCTGGAAATAAGTACCGCTACCCATAGGCATCCGCAACAAGCCAATGAGTCGCAGATGCGTTGCCTACCTTCATGGACGAAGGAGGGGACAAACAGAAAAAAGGATAATTCCATTCCCTGTCCATCCCCTCCTCATCCGTCAAATCCTCTTCCTCTTCCCATCCTTTCCTTATTAGAAAAGAGTAGGAGGGGGAAGAGGACTACAATTAGGCCTCCGGCACGTCACTCATCAGACGAAACGCAGAATACTTCTACTTCACGCCTGTCTTCTGTGACGTCGTGGTATTTCACCGGTCGAGCCGGCCCATTCATGCAAAAGATGTTGTTATTGCGGGCTCTATCACTGTTAAAAAATTAAATTAATTTTATTTTTTATATAAATTAAGTATATTTTGATATTACGAGCATTTTAAGTTTGTTTATCATTTCACCCGGTGAAATAGCAACAGCTATTCAATTTAAAAGTTAGAAAATGGTGAAGTTATACCGCACATGTTCAAGGCAATTAACAATAACAAAAAAAGACAGCTGCTTATAATTAATAATTTCCAACTGATATTTTGACTGTTATTATATTTATTACACTATATTGTACATATTGTATATTTTGTAATGAATGTTTAGAATGTGCATTTTTAATCAAGAACAACGACACCGAAACTAAAACCGATACCGACACCTCCACCATCGCCACCACCACAGCATCACATCATCACCTACGGCACCACCTCATCACTACCGACGCTACAACCATGACTACTACCACCACTAGCCTCACCCCATCAAAAATCGCGGTTAAAGATAATTCAGTTCAATAAGCAAATTGCTGATGTTGTCGCTAACGCATGTTGCGCATGTCGATCTCACGAACCTATAACAAGTACCCCTGCCTAATATATCTTAACGTGGCTAAAGAAGTTACAATTGAAATAGTAAAATGTTTATATCATTTTACTGATTCAGGCAACCTTTGTGGCATTGCAGGTAGCGGGCCGCGCTTTCCATCCGTATGGAAGCCGTCAGAGCGTTTTTTTTTTCACAATTTCAGGGGTTTTTCACTTTTCGCGCAGAACTCTAATTATTTTGCCTAAATTAAATTAGCTTATTTGGATCCCGCCAATATTCGCTATCTTCTAGTAGAAGTCACAACCAAATCGGTTAAGTCGTTTCGGAGATTACCCGGAACAAACAGACAGACAGGCAAAAATCATAAAAATTGTATTGTACCGTAAAAACATCATGTGCATTGAGTATGGAAATGTTATTTTGATATTACATACAGACACTTCAATTTTATTTATCAGTATAGATTATTTGCACCTTGCTGATATATGTAGTTGATGACATTACAAAACTGTAGAGACTTAACAGTGGTAGAGCCCGCAACAACAACATTGTTGCACGAATTGGCCGGCTCGACCGGTGAAACACCACGAAGACAGGCGTGAAGTAGAAATAATCTGCGTTTCGTTTGATCAGTGAGGTGCCGGAGGCCTAATTTCAGTCCTCTTCCCCTTCCTTATCCTGTTCTCATAAGGATAGGATGGGAAAGGGAAGAGGATTGGACGATGAGGGGGTTAACGGGGAAAAAGAAATATACTCTTTTCTGTCTATGCCCTCCTACGTCCATTAAAGGTAGGCAACGCATCTGGGACACATTTGACTGTTGCGTATCATATTTATGAGCAGCGCTCACGTAACATCAGATCCTCTTGCTCGTTTTCCATCTTCTCAAATAAAAAAGAGACCTCCCATTAGTTGCTGACTTCCTGGTATAAAAGAACCTAGAACAGTATGTGCTTATCCCGTCTTGATATTATTATATATTCAAAGATATTTAAAACGTTCAAACTATAGTATTTTCATATAGTGTACACAAAATAGATGACTATCCATTACGAACCTAAAGTACATATCTATTTCTTACTCTACCTATCATACGTACGGGTACCCAATCGAGCGATCAGTAAAGCGATCAGTTGAGCGATTAGGAGCGATTAGTTGAGCGAGCAGTCGAGCGATTAGTCGCGAGATTAGTCGAGCGACAGGTCGAGTGTTTAGTCGAGCGATCAGTCGAGCGATCAGTCGAGCGATCAGTCAAGTGATCAGTCGAGCGATCGGTCAAGCGATCAGTCGAGCGTTCAGTTAAGCGATCATTCGAGCGATCAGTCGAGTTATCAGTCGAGCGATCAGTCGAGGGATAAGTCGAGCGATCGGTCAAGCGATCAGTCGAGTGATCAGTAGTGCGATCGGTCGAGTGATCAGTTGAGCGATTAGTCTAGCGATAGATCGAGCGTTTAGTCGAGCGATTAGTCGAGTGATAGGTCGAGCGATTATTCGACCGATCAGTCGAGCGATCAGTCGAGGGATCAGCCGAGCGATCGGTCAAGCGATCAGTCGAGCGATCAGTCGAGCGGTCAGTCGAGCGTTCAGTTGAGCGATCAGTCGAGCAATCAGTCGAGTGATCAGTCGAGCGATCGGTCAAGCGATCAGTCGAGCGTTCAGTTGAGCGATCAGTCGAGCGATCAGTCGAGTGATCAGTCGAGCGATCAGTCAAGCGATCAGTCGAGCGTTCAGTTGAGCGATCAGTCGAGCGATTAGTCGAGCGATCAGTCGAGTGATCAGTCGAGCGATCGGTCAAGCGATCAGTCGAGCGTTCAGTTGAGCGATCAGTCGAGCGATCAGTCGAGTGATCAGTCGAGCGATCAGTCAAGCGATCAGTCGAGCGTTCAGTTGAGCGATCAGTCGAGCGATTAGTCGAGCGATCAGTCGAGTGATCAGTCGAGCGATCGGTCGAACGATTAATCGAGTGATTAGTCGCCAACCGCCAAATTTAAGGTGCCGGTTTTTTTTATTTCAGAGACAATATGGTTTGCAGCGACGATATTTTAAAGGCCCACTGGTACGTCGACGCAAAGAACCATAGATCCATAATTGACCGTGTTTCGTCAGCTTTTAAGATTTATTTAAAAGATTTTTTTTACATTGTCCTTCTGAAAGACAATCTATGCATATAATAAAAATGTAACTGATCGTTGTCTGTCTGTAAGATATTTGAGAAAAACTATTATTGGGGGTCTTTATAAACGCAACAAAACGATGATTATTAGAATTTCTGTCTGTTTGTTTGTGTGTTTGTGCGCGCTAATCCCAGAAACAGCGTGACGGCTGTTAAAAGCCTTAGCCAGACCCTATATAGTATGGACTACCCGCAGGTTAAGCGTCATATGTGATTGTTAATTGTCATGTCGATGTCCGCACATAGACGGGAAAACGGCAGAATTGTGATGAGGTTAGGGGTTAGGTAATATCATTTCGTTCAAGTAAAATTGCAGGGCGGGTGAAACCGCGGGACACACTTAGTATGTTAGTATTTATAACAATTTTATTTTAAGCAATGTTTTATTTATTTATTTGCATACCGATCTTGCAAGCTTTTTAAAACGTGCGAATGAGACCAGGGTGGACTGATAAGTTTACACTAAATAATTTTTCATCAATAGTAAAAATTTTAATAATTATTTTACCATGTACTTACAATGCGGCGACATGACACGTTTTACATAACATGCCGAAAAAGTATATTGTAGTAACCTCTCTATCATTTGAGTGATACAACCTTATGTATGCTACGGTACGGTTTCTTATTTATTTTTTTCCGCAGTCCGGACTGATTATTTAATCGTAAGGGATAAATTCTTGTTATTGTATGTTGTATTTCCAATTACATTGTCGCTAAGAGACGGAGTAATTTCACGGGTCCTTGCAGGAAAAATTGTTTGATTATTCAACGGCTGATGATACGGGATTGCGTGGGGATGTTTATATTTTTTTGACTCTGGGTAATGACTTCTTCAAAGATACGTTTTGATTAAGAAAAGGAAATTCTTTGTGTTCAAAATTAAGTAAAATCCAAGGAAGGAGTCGCAATTAGATGAAAACTTCTGCACTTACTACATAACAAACGTAGAAATATATATAAAAGAAGCATGCAAGGTGTTAGGCGCTTTTTGTATGATTTGTTTTGAACATTAGCTTATATGACAAAGTCAATTCGTATAACACTCATCTTATAAAATTTAATCAAGTTGTTTCGCAGTGGTCTCATTTCAACTGGGATCTAATAACATGGGGGTCAGACACCTATTACTACTACTACTAGTAATATGATAAAAGTTTTGAAATAATGAAGCAAGTAACAAGTTTTGAACGGGATATCTTTTGTTTCACAAAATTTGTGCAGAGATTTGCACATCGCCGAAATTGTGTTTCTCCTCAATCGCGTAATCCTAGATCATGCTTTGGCGTTCATAAACGAGGTTGTTTCTGTATGCAGTATCCAATTGAAATTCTAATAGAACCTGAGAATAAAGCAAATTAAACGAAAAAACACAATGGAGCGGTACCGTAGTACAGGTTTTTGTACGCTCCAATCTTTAGTATATTCTAACATTTATAACAAAAGAGAATCAATTTCAATAACCCTTTTACATTCTCTCATATTTTTTTATGGAAGAAAGTGGCAAATGAGCAAGTGCATCCCCTGAAGTGGGAGCTATTCATAGACATCCGCAACAAGCAAATTTGTTGCAGATGCGTTGCCTACCTTTAGTGGACAGAGGAGGGCCTAGACTAGACATGAAAAATATATTTCCTTTTTGTCGCCAACCTCCTTCACGTCCAATCCTCTTCCCGTTCCCATCCGCCGTATATATCGTATGGAGGAAAGGGGAAGAAGACTGAAATTAGGCTTGCGGCACCTCACTCATGAGACGAAGCGCCGGGTACTTCTACTTTACGCCTGCTTTCTGTAAGGTCGTGGTATTTCACCGGTTGAGCCAGCACATTCGTGCTCCAGATGTTTTTGTGATTCATTGTTAGAATTGTGACATTTAATTTATAAGGACTGCAGGCAGAAGTGAAAACTCCAAAGTGATGTGAAGCCACAACAATAATTCAAAAACCCCTACTAATATCCCTACTAATCTACAGTCACAGTGCTAGTTGCCATACTCCTCCGAAACGGCTTAACCTATTTTAATTAAATTTTGCATATACATTCGGTAGGTCTGAGAATAGGTTTTTATCTATCTATAATATTATAAATGTGAATGTAAGTTTGTGTGTTAATCAGTTGGATAGATTGGCATAGCGCGTGTTCCTGTTTTTGTTAGAGATCGGATCAACATAATTAGTGGTACCCGGGCGAAGCGGGGGCGGGTCACTAGTCTATCTATATCTATCTATCTGTCCGTCTGTCCGTCTGTCCGTCTGTTCGTCTGTCTGTCTATCTATCTATCTGTCTGTCTATCTATCTACTACTTATTTTGTCTAAAAGCGATAAATTAATTTGTCCAAATTGACCTGTAACAGCCAAGATGTCTGAATCTTTTGGCGAAATAGCATTACGGATTTATTTGAATAATAAACTAGATAAAGTCAGATTCGTTACATTCTATAAGCGCGTTTTATTTATTGTTCTCATAATTTGCTTTAAAGAAGGTTCACCAGGCACATGTTTTATGTGACACAAATGTAAACCACAATAATATATTTATTACTGTACACTTTGGGATTTTTGTTTCGTGCAGTGTGTAATGAAGAGGCGGTTGTAAAACCGAGACACATTGTTTGTCACTTCAATGTGATGTTTTGTTTAAATAACGTGATTATCGTGTCAAAATTTTATACACATAATAAAAATAAGAACAAATGCAACGCCTACTAAAACTATTGACTAAAAAAATACCTTAGAACCCCAGAATATTGATAACACGCCTAGCGTCCATTTTGGTGACGTAATTTCGTTACATGAACAGTCAGTACCGTTAGCAACGTTATCTTGTTTGCTGCTATTGTTGTTATTTTTGTCATCTTTAAAATGAAAATAAATTTAAAATGAGTAGGAAAATACTTTACAGTGGTGCTCGTCAGATTATTATTTAAACATGAAACCTTTTTTTTATAACTTTTGCTAACGGTATTATATTAAGATATTAAAGCGTGGTGACCGAGTTCGCCTCCAACTTTTGTTGCTAATTCGAAGTCAAACTTCATTGGCGAAGCTAAGCCGCTTACGGTAAAGTGATGCTTGGTTTAATAATATGAAATGTAAGGATGAAAGAACTGATGCCCCACTCATCTGGCTGCATGCATACTAATACACACTTTTGGTAAATTTATATTACTTAATAATATTTTTTTTGCCATGAGTGTAACTTTCCAAAGCGGATACAATACATTTTGAACATAGGAATACTATTTTGTCTATAAACAAGCATATTGGAAACAGAAACTTGTGTGCAAGCAGAATGACTTGATGTTTTTATAATTAAATGAACAAAATCTACATTTAAACTTAATTGAAATCTATTAGAGATGAGCCATAATTTTAAAACTTATGTTCTTCTCCTTTCGACACGAAATTTCAAAATAGTTTAGTGTTACTCCAGTCGACTGGTCGTTCGATATATTGCTCGATCGCCTGACTCATCGGGCGCCTCGGCGTGTCGGTAGTGTGATCATCAACTGGTCGATCAACTTGTTGGTCCACTTGTCGCTCGATTGGTCGCTCAACTTACTTTTCGGTTCGATTTGGTTCGGTTTGGTACTAGGCGATCGACAGGTCCCTCAACCGACTGCTCGAATGGCCGGTCGATCCGCAAAACAAAGAACACAAACGAGGGTTTTATTTCGAATTAGCAACGGTTTTGTTAACATATTTGGTATCGAATTCTATTTCAAAAATCTCGAATGACATTTCGCTTTTCGCGTACTAGGCGAGCCCGAGACGGGTAGCGATCGGCAAAGTTTTTGCGCGTGTATTATAACTGATTTTGATGAACGAAATGGCAAAGCTTAATAATAAATGTATACTTTCCTTTTCTCTCAGTCCTCTACGCATTTAATATTATAACTACTAAAGTATTATATCATCAGCGATGCACCTACTTCTGTCATCAGTGTTGGGTATGCTCAATTCTTTATTCCGATTGAAAGCCATGTAAAATGATTATAGTAAAGACACGTGGCAACCAACGCAATCCCGGTGATATCAAGAATTTATAAAGTTTTCATACATAGATGATTTTGTATGTCTATTCATAATCTGAACGTTCCAATTGTCATTTCATTTATTAATATTCAAATAGGGTCTTTTATTACTCAGGTACTTAAAAATTGATACAAAATAATCTATTGTGCCGCTTTTATGGCCTCTTCTTTTGAAGTCGAAATAACCATTTTATCGACAACGAGGAACTGTTCTTGTTATACATTTCCAATTATATTGTCGCTTAGGAGACGAAGTAATTTTACGTTTCATTGAACAGAAAAATATTAGACTTTTCATTAACGGGAAAATACGTACAGATTTTAAAAAATATGCTATCACTACTTTCCCATTGTCTTTTATTACAGCGGATTCATATTCGATTCCTATTTTAATACTTTCTATATATCTCAATATGTCGGTAATCACTAGTTCAAAATTATTAACAATGATGTAAGGATAGCTATATATACCTTCTGGTACTTCTCCGAACTGTTTCTACCTTGAGTTCAGATCCATCTAACAAAAAAATCCAATCTTGGAGCCCACCGTTTAGCTGTCTTAGAAAAATTTGTAACCAATTGCCGCAATCTAGAATATCCTAACGGCAACACTGCCTTCCGGCCGTCAGTTAGTGACCTTCCGGCTCGACCAGTAATGACTGCATTGTCGCTAGCGATATAATTTCTGGTCTAGACAAAGACGTTGGACTTTGGTTAACCAAAGCCTAAGTCAAAGAATTGATTTTGAAAATAATACACCAGATATTGTTGGCTCCAAAATATTTTTTTAACTTAGACATAAAACTCTATGAATATTTTCTTTTTATTTTTCATCAACTTTTACATTCTGACTACAATTGACAAATGTCCGAATAAAACGTCACATACCATATTTAAAATTAATTTATCCGCTTTTAGGATTTTAACATAAAAGAATTACACAGAAGAATTGCTTAACCTAAACGGAAATAGGCTGAACTCATAGTTTGTACAACGGACGGCCCTGACGACCGATAGGTTCTGGAAAGGTAGCAGCGTACAAGTTGACACAGCATAGGTTGACATCCCAACAGGATAAAACAAGAATAATGAACCTACTAGATTTAATGTGGTCTAAGTCTTAATATATTTGTCAGAAGATAAAGAAAATCACTAGCTTATAAAAACTAAGCTTAGGTATAAAGAAGATGTTTAATGTTTCGTAGTGGAGTTGCTAGTAATAATAATCTTGTGCGAACCCGATTTGAGTCCGATCCGATAGATCTGTAGTCTGGAAATATACGTGGCATAATTTGCAAACACGTGATAAAATGTTATTGTGACGTTCTATCTGGAGACAAAATATAGAACGCAAAGGCTGACTGAGCGTCAACCAGTCCGGCAATAAATGACAGCAATTTTTCTAAGCCGTATCTTTCGCATAAGATAACGAATTATAAAAAGATTTTCCTTAATGATATATCACATTTTATTCTACCAGGTCGAAAAATGTATCGTCTTTCCAGTAGTGAATCAATTAAACTACACAAGTAAAAAAAAAAAAGTAACTTCATCTGGCTTGAGTCCAGCTAAGAAAATAAGTGCTTTACATTAGACATGGTTGTTATAACAGTTAACAGAATGCAGACTAATAAGTAGTAACTACCGTGTTATATTTTTGTGTTCTAATATTGTGTGTGACTGTAAACGGTATACGTATTGGAATCATTTAGCTAATAATTACATTTTCCTAGATGAAAACGCATTATTATGGTAGAAAAAATTATGGGTTCGCGTTATGGTTGAGCTCGAAACCTCGGCTCAATCTGTCCACTAATAATCCTCACGTATTAACCCTTGCATTTTAACAATAAAATTCAAAATTGATGAATCAAAACCCTACTAGAAAAAAATCAAAATGCCAAATTTTATTTTTGAATTGCGAATTCTCAAATTCAATACACCTTGTCTAATTAAGCAGTTAATTTACTTGTATATGTATAATATTTAAGTACTAGTTCGGAGATAGAGTTCATATTACTGTGAAAAGGTTTGAATAAGCACAGACGATAAATATTTTTGAACTATTGCCGCGCCTTTTCACTTGTTTTGAGTTTTGTCTAATCTTGTTTTTGCAGCATTTTTTCAAGGAAGATAATTACGATAGTTACAATATAATTAATTGTTCTTTGACGCGTGTTTATGAGGTTTAAAATCGTGGAGTCAGTTACTACATTTTTTATATACTCTTTCTAATTTTTGTGTTGATGTATCACGATAAGAATTGTAACTGACAAACAAAGCTCTCGGAAGAGTTACTCTATATACCCAGCAGAATTTGAAGGCGTAAAAGTTCATTAATATTCTAATATTCTCAACATTACCAATTACGAATAGCACGTTTACACTTTCGTAAACACTGACGTATAATTCGTGAAGTCTTATATCATTAAATATACCTCTATGTATAATCTTAAAAGCTTCTTTGACGATAAAATGTTTTATAAATCAGAACTACCTGCGCGCGCTTACATTTAAGGGAAATCACTGGAGCTGGAATTCAAATTCTAAAGCCACTTATTTATGAAGGGTGGTATGAAGTATAGATATACCGTCGTGCTTAACTCCTTTAATTTGAATTATATATGATGCTTAGCTGTAGTGAATATTTAAAAGCCAACCCCTTAAAAAAATTAAAGTCTCACTGGTGACTCACCTATGAAATGAATCCAAGGCATTATTATTAATACATAAACATTGAAATAATACAACTATTAAGTTAATTAAAAAAAACTTGACTAACTGTCATTATCATCACTCAGAACATGATCATTGGTGCCTATGTCCGGGGAAGATTGCGAATCTAACGACACATCGCTCTTCAAAATCAGTCAAGCCGTTTAGGGTCACAATGAATCCTCACAAAAAAGAAAATGAGAAAAAGAACGGAAGGTGTAAACTTAATGGGTCTTTGAATAGCGGGCGAAAAGCAAACCACTAAATACTTTTATTACCAATTCGTTTTATATGAGGCGATGGTATTGCGGATGTCGACCGTGGCTAGTGGCTTATCATTAATGCTATTATGCATTTTTCCATTCATTTAATAAATGCCTTTCCTGAATTAAGAACTTAACATAAAGAATGCCAACGACCCTTACCCATGCCCGGGGATCATAACATAGATGCTGTGATCCGGTAACACCAGTCGGTCTAGGTAACTCGTACATAAAGGTAACTAAATGAAACATTATGTCAACATACAAAATTTTATTGATATCAAAACTTCTTTATTGTGTGTCAAAACGTCCGACTTCGTTGTGTATGTAATTGTTCATAATAATTATTTTCTTAGCAAATCATAAACGCAACATGGATTACTATAAACGAGTTATAAAATAATTCTAATAAATATTTTATCACAGATTAAGTTTTAATATTCAATAAAATATATAATTTAAAAGCTAAATAAATTTGGCAAAATTTTAAATCAAATAACTTCAAGTACAATATAGTATTTCTAACAAAAACATTGATAGAAATGTACGTGAATGTATAATACAGACAAAACAAAAGGAATTCAATTAAATCAAAATGAAACTCATAGACAAACATGAAAGTTTATGTAACTTTATTACAATATTTTATGTTTTTATTACATTGTGTAGGAAAGTCTATAACAATACTTATAATAAACAATATATACACTATTAAATTAAACATTAATAAATTTATATATTTTTTACTTTAAGATGATCAAAAATAACATTATTGCAAAAATGTTGCTCGTCGAGTTCATGGCACCCGAGTCTAAAACAAATTACATGTTAAATTAATTAATTAGTTCATATCAACGCATTTCCTTAATGGTAACCATAAATAATTGAACCAATAGATAACCCTCACGGCGCTAAGGTGAGAGGTGAGAGATGATGCAGAGATTACGGACATCCATTTTACACTCCTCTAGATATAGAATCTTAATTTCACTTGTAAGGTTTGCAAATTTATGATAATTTACCATTTGATAGACGTTCTTGTGGTTTGTTGACCTCAAATGTAGCGACATACGCGGTTGGCATTAACCCTGTAATAAAATCATACAAGCAATTATTTTATTGTTTTCATTCTTCGAAGCATTGTCTAAGAGCCTCAACCCAATGAGCAGGTGCAGAGCGAGAAATATGTATACAAAATGTTTACGTACGCACTACATTGGTGGCGGATGCGCGAGATTGAAATCACCTCGGATTCTTTCGGTGCGTCTATATCATACACACTGCGCGGAATCGGATGCGGTTCATATACAACCCGCCGTTGCGGCTGTCATTCGTAATGTCAACTGCGATATGCCGATATATATATATATATATATATATTTTAAGTAAACATAAAAATCAAGAATCGGTGTCAGCGAAGGTAGGTCTGTAACTAGGGGGTACTGTCGACGCGAGCTCCCATATTTGTAATCATATTTGATATGGAATTATTTTTGTTTCATTACGTAAAATTACTTTTTACCCTTTAGTGCCTTTTTTATTTTTGTATATATTTTTGTATTTATATGAAGTATGAAAATATTTCTTTCTCTAATATCATATGCTTATTTTATTTATCACTTTCTTTTTAGTCGTCGTCGTAAAGGGCGGGCAGTTGTGCACAACTGAAACATTTGTAATACTGGCCTTAATTATATTTACCAGGATAGTATACTGTAGTTCTGTTAATGGAGTAATTAGCTGGTGGCAAAGAGAGTTCACACACGAACTCTTCGAATGGTCGTGCGACATCGTCATCGTGCACCACGGCTGTTGAAGTAAAGGTGTAAAGGCCCCAGGAGTCCATCTTCATTTCTGTTAGTGTCTGTTTTAAGGGTACACTGTAGGAGTAAAAAGTCATTAAATTGTTGTTACGTATGGAAGAACGTCTAGCCACTTTAGGTGCACGAAACATGTACCTATTACTGATACTTTTGTATCACACATATCAAAGCTAAATCTCCAAAGACGAGACCAGAATAATGCAGCAATAATATGACTGATTCGAACCTACCATTATGTTTTGTAGATCGCACTTTAGATTATTGGGGCGATTGATGATAGTCAATTAAAAATAAAATAGATAAATAGAAATTCATAAACTTACCCATTTGATAATATTGCTATAATAGGTTTCGGGTAGATATTTTCAGCAGAACAGATTAATGTTACTAGGAATACGTATTTCTTTTCTTGGATGAAACGAAAATTTTGTGCTGGACCTGTGAACACGGACTCCTATATGCATTACCTCATTATTTAAACTATTGTGAAATTTCCATCATTAATAAAAAAAGAATAAGAACTGGACCTTTGTCTGAAATCTTCCTAAACTAATTCAAAATGATATGCTAATGCCTTTATTATTGATGAGTCGTATGCAATCGGTACATTTGGATTAAAGAGGACACAAGAGTTTCATTTATTGCAAAACTGCAAAGACATTATTTTTATTATAAAAGAGTTTATTTTGAGGGTTCATTAAATAGCAAATCTCTTAAAGTTGCATATTTTATAATCTTCTCTTGAATAAAAATTCAAGATGGTTTAAAGGCTTTATGACAAGATCTCGTACTGAGTTAGAAAATAGATTGTTCTAGTTTTCTTTCTTACTGTATACAAGCATTGTCCTCGTTTGCCGATCTTCGTCTAAGAACGTCGAGACGACGCAAGTGAAGTTTCCGCTCAAATCTGTAGTCAGGTTCCGTATTTTTATTGCTCTGTACGCTTGTAGAGGATCATCTGAAAATAAATAAATATATTTTATTGTATTCGTAATCGCTTCTTTCGACGGTTGTAGTTAAGAGGCTGATCTATCTATCTAGTTCCAAAAAGACACGGTCTGATTAAATCCTTCTGAGTAACAATACACTTTCACTGAAAGTTTTTACAGTAAAATATCATAGACTTGACACTAAACGTTGCTAAACTAAACTTGTAGATAACTCTTTATGTTTTAGAAAATATTGCAAACTTTATACAGAGGCAACATATTGCAAGCTGCGGCAAAAACAAGGTAGCCTCACTTCGTAGGCACCTGCTGAGTTTTCTCGAGCTTGCTCTAATATTTGCTTCCCTTGCTCAATATAACAATGAAAACTATAAATAAAGCTTGAGGGTCAACGGTATTACGTCCGTTTCTTATATGTCTAGGTGAAGGTGAAAGTCTTTTTTTTCGTCAATATAACGACCTAAGCACAAAGACTTCGTTTTTTATCGTTGGGGATTTTAAATAAAGAGTATCTAATAATCATCATAGACTATTCTTGAAAACGTCTGCTGTTTTTTATTCTGTGGTATCAAACGTTCATTTTCAAATGGTTTAAATGTTAGACAATTTAAGACGCCTATATTACCCACCACTGCATGTAACGGACTCTTTTAACCGTGTCTTCCTCAACACATCAACAAATCCAAATGTATTTTTTCATTTGACATCCTATTTCGTGCGATAACCAGTATGTTAAACGTTACATTTAAGTTAACCTCAAGTACCTTAATCCATCACAATTCAAAAAAATAGTTCGTAAATATTTTTAACATCATAAATTAGTCCAATGTTATTATAATAAAAAAGTAGCTGATATGCCATTAGCGGTTGAAAGTGAAGACTTGAAAGCTTACGCAATTGGGACGCTTTTTCTATAGCTTACGTCATATGTTTACATTTACGCTTAAGTGACAAAAACTAGCTTTCCCCTTTTTTTCTTTTTATTTTAATTACGCTATCCCTTTTACACCATTTGACATATTATGTGAATGTTAAAAAATATAACATTTTATGTACTATAAAAAGTTGTTTTAGTCACTTTCTTTTACTCCTTACATATTTGCGTTCAATGTGCATGCATGCTTTGTTAAACGCCGTTATTCGCTCCATAGCACATATCTTTGAATCTTTTAAATTAAGAATTCCCCTTCGTACAGACGTAACTGGAAGGCATGCGCTCGTCGCACGGCTGAAGAGGCCGGCAAACTGCGCCACCAACCGAACCTTTGTAATGGAGAAACTGCATTCTACAAACGGAACCTAAAAACTTACATATTGAATTGAGCTTTATGAACAAAAGTTGTTCTACGCTTACATTGTTATTTTTAAAGCGATAAAAAATATTCAAATGTTACATTACATAATTCGTGTTCAAATATGGTTTGAAAAGGCGAATATTATGTACTTCTTTAGTAGGAAGCAAAACTCATTGTAATTGTAAAAATAATAATATCATGATAAAGTGAAAATATGTCGTCCAAAAATATAAGAATAAAATTGATAATAAACAACATGTGCATATGCGTTCTGTACCTTTTTTTAATAAGTTTTTTGAAAGGTGTTCCATATAAACAAAGCCCTACCACTTTATTTTCCCTTAGTGTCAATAAAACTAAAATATCCCCATAGCCTAACCCCTAGGTTCGATAAAGTTGCATAAGTCTATTTTCCAAATTTTGAATGTATTCCTAAGGATGTTTTAAAACTACGATAATTAATATTAAAATAATGATTGAGGTACAAAAACGTGTACTTGGTGGACTAACAGTAAGCATCGGTTGCAAGCTGCTTTATAAACGAGCAATTTTAGCTTAAGAATGCACTTTAATCCATTTATCTTCGCCATCGTTAAGTCATGTTAAGTGCATTATAGAACAAAAAGTGTGACGGTTAGCGCGAAAAAGCCTTAGGATCATAGCATTAATTCTGCCTTTTAGGCATGACATGAATAATAAATATTACCCTTTTATTTTATTAAAAGTATGTTCTTTTAGAGTAAAATATAATATTTAAAAATGAAACATGTCTTAAAACCAGTATAATAACGGTAGCCTACGGGGTTGAAGTAGTACACGTCGTAGACCTAACAATTTCTCTACCCAAAACCGACAGCGTTGTGAAGTTTCGTCGACAGAAATACGTGCGGCGATAAAATATACAAATTCATAAGTTCTTCTTAATATTTGTGGGTCTAGTTCAATGTTGTGAATACGCCCCGATTGTTATAAAAGTAAGAAGTATTTTATAAAATCGTCGAATAATGTGTTCCTACAAAAGCATTTTTAATTTAACGTATCTCTTCCGTACTCTTGCTCCTTAGACCGTGAAAGACTGTCTTAATCCACCTAATTCCAAAAAAAGCCACGGCTCAGATCCAACCAAAGGCCTATTGCCATAATTTCTTTGTTCTCCACGATAATGGAAAGAACCATTATTGCCAGCTCATGCGGTTAGTCCTGGACCTATGGGACTGGCATAAAGAGCTTCGTGCCAAGTTGCCTTCTTCGGGCTTCCTCGAGCTTCGTAGCATCAAGGTCGTAGTCGACGGTGCATACTTGGACTTTAAGCCCATTAGTGCTACTACACACCTCAAGGTTTGTGTACAGCCACCGCCCCCTTTCTTATTCATGTCAATGACATATTGCAAAGTGGTAACGTGTTATGCAGAGGACATTACCGGGGATGCCCTGCCACACACAAACACACACGTGCGCGCGCTATCTTTGCTTTTTTACTTTGTAAATTATTTTTTTTGGTAAATATCATGTAAACATAGAAATAGGCATTTTAAATATTAATTATGCGTATGTTATTATTAGTCTCGCTCCTTGACGCACTAAGACGAAAGAGAAAGTATTTTTCTCACTACAGTATTTGTTATGTGCCTAAATAAACGTTTTTTCACCTTCATTTTTTTTTAATTTGACCGCTTACAACGTAGGGCGATCTAGCCCTTACTGATCGGATTGACCCATTGGCCTTACGAAGGGACGTCAGTTCCCAGTGCAATTTTTACCATCTTTGACACGGGACACGGGATGAGTTCCGAAGAACTGTTTGGAACAGTTCCCGACGCTGAGTTGTATCATCACATAACACGACAGACCTCCAAATTCCATCCAAACCAGTACGACTTAGGTCGCTTTAAAAAAAGATCGTACTTCTTCCTAGGACGCCGCCAGCGTATTCAGTTCCTTTGGAATGGGACCCGTTATTCGTTCTCTTATAGAATATTCGATATGCGTCGTAATTGAACAATTGTGGTAAGACCGGCTACAAGGTTATGGGTTATATAGACGCTTTATGTTATCCTTGAAAATATTTAAGTATTTAAATGAATAACGAGTCATTACTATTTTTCGTTAAATACATTAAGTCGTTACACGTTTTCTTGTCTTTGGTACTTCGAGAATCATATGTAGAGATTCAGTGTCGAATAACTCTAATTAACGTTATGTTTTGTTATTATATCAACTAATATTTAAATAACCGTTGAACTTATAAAAGCAAAATACTCTATTACCAAGGCTAACATCTTGAGAGGTATTATAACAAAAGTTATATAATAAATCCTTCTTAAAATAAATAAGAGGCTTTTTGCTTTATCTTATTAAAACTCCATAAAGAGCCGAGCATATTTAAAAATCTTCGTATCAAAGGATCACTACTTCGCTTTAGTAGTCTTGGCAATGACTGTCTGAGCCAAAATAAAGTGAATTCTATTATGTTATGCCTACTTGGTCTTTTGTAAGTCGAACAATAGCGTCAACATATTACGATGCCAAAAAAGGGCAGGTACTTATGAGTATTTCGGACAAATACGTCGTAAATATTTAGCATTGTGTATTATGTAAGTGTCCATTGAGTTGATTAAACTATTTAATGCTGTATCAAAAATATGAAGACCATTGTCCATTAGCGGCCGTGAACATGTTTGTGTATAATAAAATATAAGTATTTGTCTGATATTTTAATAACATTATTTGAAGATGTGACATTATGTTTGTTATACGTGAATTAATAAGACTTTGTCAAGATTGATTTTTTATTATGGCAAATGGTTAATGATAATAATATATATAATCTTTAAAATTTGCCGTTTCCTCCAGTTTATTTTTTTAAAACATTTGCAAAATATACTTTGTATACCCTACTGAAGCATATCTTGATTTCTAAACTAAACAATGAACAAAATACAGTTTAAATATGTTAAATTTATATACAGCGGAATCGGAGCCAACAAACTTAGTTCACAAACGGAGTAAAAAGTTCGGAAAAGTAAATCCTTTAGAAGACAGTTTCTAGTTGACAGTTGTAGGGCATTGCCGTACAATTAGTAGACATCTTTTACGCTTTTATTTCAAATTGTTTACTTATATTTACCTCAATATAAAAATATTATATTATTTACTTCAATTTATTTCACTTCATTAAATTGTTGAACTCATGATCTATTTTGTAAAGATCTACAAAAAAACGTGATTCTATAATGTTTTTGTCCGCAATTACATGGATGAAATATATTGCTACTGGCTTTATAATTTGTAATCTTACTAATGATCAAAGTAAGTATTTTTAAACAGCAATTTTGTGATTTATTGAATAATATTTATTCCGTAATTCGTCACATGTATACAAATATAAAAATACATATATTTATGAACTTTCTGCAAATCTACAAACAATATCATAATTAGCAGAGAGTCATTAGGAAGGACTTTCTCTTTAGTTCATTGACCTGTTGTTGCGTGGCCCTCCTTATTTTCTCATTTTATTTTAAATATATTGTTCATAAAACTATTTTGGTATCAAGAATTATTAGCTATCAAAACTTACCTGAAATTTTAAAGTCGAAATCAACTTTTCCCTTCAGAAGACCAATAACTTGAGGCCGCATGGGCGGTATCCATTGATACACGAGTCCTGAGGATCCGTTAAAGAACCACTTCATCACCAGACCGACTTTCGGAGACATCACGTCGATACTGTATTGGCAGTCAAGTACCACAGATTGGGTGCCAACCTCCACCAGCGCCGGCACCACTATGTTTCTGATATTTACCCCAACACATTCTAAAAAAAATACATAACAAAGTCTTGTTAGTTTAACCATTTTTAACTTAAGATTGACTGCACAGATTTTTTAGAAGTATAAAAAGGCATGAAAAAACAAAAAAGCGATTTTTCCTACATATTTCGTATTAGCCGTATGACGAAATGATAAAAACAGTAAAGGGTATTATTATACTTCTTGACATTGACTTTACAAGAAAACGAAAAATATCTTGATCTATATGGTAACATAACACAAAATTAATTTTAAACGAATTTTGCAGGGTCAGCTTACTTATCAAAAAATTAAAAAAGCTCAAAGTATACATGTGACATAAAACTACGAGCATGAATGGATGGGACATGTATCGTACTTGTCATGCCAGACCGCAGTAATGTTTTCACTCAATACTATTTGATGGCACCTACAGGCATTGCGAAGAAAACTATGAAGCCGTTCTGCTATCATCTATCAAGACGCTATATTTCCATTTAAGTTTAAGGTTTACGGTAAAATAATGTAATAATCCTGACAACAACACGAATAATATTACGATTAGCAAAATAACACTCAATAAGTTTGCATAGCATATTTCCTTATAAAATTGGAATTGAGTTTTCAACAAACTTTATTAATTATAAACTGGGAAATTATTAAAGGAATTCAATAAACATGAAAAATTATATAAATCAAATTTCTAACTCCTCAGCAAGCAGTAGGTCAATTGCAATTAAAACTAGCAGTGACTATTTATTAAAGTTTTATCCGACAAAAAATTGTTGGGAAAACTCTTTAAGATTATTTCCTCCTTCATTAAATTTCTTATTCATTTCATTTTAAAATGAACTTATATATTTCTTTACTGGTTCAGTGGATAAAAAGGTTGGAACAAAACCTTCAATATTTGACGACGGTTCATTCCTATAAATTGTTCTTCAATTCACCACAAGAATATTCCAAAACTCTTTATAGGTAGTTGAAATGTGTTCCACACTCGTTATATTTCTAGAAATTATTGTATGAAATAAACAAGAGTCGCAATTGAAAAAGAACTAATGTAAACGCAACAATGGCTCTGGATAATGGAAAATGTAATAATAACACTACCGTGACATGTTCCACGCCTCAAGCAGACAATTTGTCGTTTTATTTACTTGTACTCACATCTCGCCGTATTATTTTATTTACTCGGTTTGTGGGGAATCGTAATTCATGAATAAATATTGTAATAATGAACACAAAATTTTACTAGAGATTCTTTCAGAAAAAAACCACTTCGCAGAATAACTCAATGGGTATTGTATATTGTGATATGGTCGTAACATTGTTAACCCCTAAAAAACCTCAGATATACATAATAAAAAAGTATGGGTCCATAAGAAAACGAGAGACAAAGAATACGCAGTGAATGTATTGTATGCTTGGCATTAAACTGAGTCTGGGGTAAAGCTGCCTAGGCGGCTGGCGCAGACGGTGCCGCGGTATGTGTGAACGGTGCATGAACATTGTGAGGTTTTAGTCGGTGCGAGTCCGGCATAATCTGACGTTGTCCCAAGGGCGAATATGCGTGCGTATGGATCACATAAAAAAACGCAAACTGGGTATAGATTGCTAAGCTGACATCTATGTCGTAAAACTAGGACCAGAACTGTAGTTGTTGCGAGAATGAGTTAGCTCTGCCTTTGCTTCCTGTGAGGTCGTGAATGGTATCACGTTTCACGACTTCACAGAATAAAAAGGTAGCAACAGGAGTAGTGTACATTTTGTCTGATACGTGAAATTAGCCTAATCCGATTCCGATACCCTCGTCCCTCCTTTTTTTTACTAACTCCTTTCCCCACTCCACTCGGGGAGAGTTTCCCCTTTATCACTAAGCTGGCACCGTATTAGTAATCCTGCTATTTGTTGCGGATATCAATGGGCGGCGGATATTAACATCAGGCAGGTCAGTTGCTCTTTTGCCTGCTGCTCCTCCTCCTCCTCAAAAATGGGAAAAATCTTCTCACCTTTTCCGCTTTATGTGAGGTCGGTCTAACATGTTTTTGACTTCGACATCGATATATTATCCGTCATTTCAGTCGTCAGTCGTTTCTCAATCATGTCACCTTTCACGCAATCCATCCATCCATCTTTTCTCAGGCTCACCCTTACCGATGTGTCCCTCCAACTTCATATCTAAAACTGTCACAATTACCTCTTCCTAGCATGCAATATTCTAATACCCATAGTCAGAAATGGTAAAATGTAATAAAATTTAAACAAACAAAATCATAACTATATAAATATTTAAAAACTTATCTTTCTATTAATGGATAAATTAAATTTGTATTTAATTCTTACTTTAGAAAGGAGAAAACATAAAATTACACAAATTACATTAAAATTAAATAATACTAAACTTGCTGATATTAAACTGAAAAATATTTTTCACAAATATAATTTCATGTTCTTAAGTTTATATATATATATATATACATATATATATATATACATATATATATATACATATATATATGTATATATATAAACGTTAGCCTTCATAATGCCACATACATAGGTTAAATTGATTTTAATTAAATGGTTTTGTAAATAAAAAACTGCCTTGCTGCTCCCTTCTGTTTCGCATCGTAATATTGTTTGTATAGTTTTAATCTGTACTTGCAGGTTTTTTATTTCTTTCATTTAGGGTAATATAGTTTTAAGTCCTCAGTTCAATCTCAATGCTGATAACAAGAAAAGGTTTAATCATAATACTCTCAGTGTGACAATCAGTATTATTAGTAATATTGGAATTTATTTTTATTTTCCGTCCCTATCGCTACGCTATCTCATTTTTATCTTTTGTGTCTGTATGTCTCCTTAAATAAATATTTAAATGAATATATATGTATACTATGTAACGTCCTTAATAAGATATTAAAAGCTTACATGGTTACAGTAAAGTTCATAATGAAACGGCTCCTACCATTGTGAAGGTAAACCCAACGGTGTACATTACGTCTGTTACTGCGTAAGGTGTGTTAGAGAAATTGTAATGAGGAAGCTTAGACTCAAACGAGCTTATATTAAAATATAAGGAACAAAATAACTTCATATTTTGCTCTAATTAACTACATCATTTCTAAAGGGTATTTACATTCATGTTGTTGAGATGTTTTTTTCCATTTCCATTTTTGCAGGAAACATAATGTACTACTAACTATACAGAATTACAACTTGTATGTTTTGTATTGTTTAGGTATACAACTACGGCTTAGTATTTCGTACTACTAGTTTTCGCAAAGCCCTTGCAAAGGTAACACACTCATCTCTAAACACATAAAGCGTAAGTAATCAAGGCGACTTAGTATTTGATCAATAAATAAATATATAAGCAAGAATCGATAATTTGCAGTAGGAACAAAAACGTATTGTTCCATATTAATATATGATATGGATTAATAAATAAAAGCAGCTCCGTGAGCTAGCGGCTTAGAGACGGAGATGTTACTTTTCGCGTCCTAGCTTCGATTTCCCCTGAGCAAAGTTAGTCTTTTTCTTTGAAAAACGGTTCGCGATAACAACGTCCTTCTATATCAGTAGAATTAAAAACAATCGATTTTTATTTATTAATCGGACAAAATTATTTAACACTGCTTTATAACTAATGGAAATAAATATGTAAGTAATAAAATAATAATAAATATTGCAGTAAGAGCATTGTTTTGGTACGTTATCTTGCAAATGGTATATGAATAATGCATAGTCGTTATAACCAGAGTACGCTCGAATGGAGCCACCTAGACAACTGAACGCTTTTACGAAAATTGGACCGAAGGTATCCCAGGCGGTTATTATTTATTGCACCATTTGTTACCGGGTTAATCGAACACCCGCCAGCCGCTCTTCAAGCCCTTCTTATCTGATTTACTTTCGTCTTTTTATTGTCAAAGCAGAAATAAAATTAGTAAGGTAGAGCTATACTAATATCTACAACGACCTGTCCCGCGGTTGCATTCGCTAGCGTCAGCTCCGAAGGGCCAAGCTTGATGTTGAATAAGAATAAATAAGAATAAACCCAATTCATAGTTCATGAATAGTGGGTTCAAATAATAAAAATCTTCGACTTTATTATCTTATAAATAAAGTAGATAATATACATGTAAAAGACCGAGATTTTTCACAATTCTGTTGTTATTGCAAAATGTACACTGTACACAAAACGTATTTTTGTAATCTACGCAACCAAACGAAAGGAATTTTGGAAATTCAATTCCTGCCGGATAAAAGACGTGATATACGTGTTGTATAGAAAACAGAAAGCATAATCGTTAAAATGAGGAAGAAGTCGTTATCAACAGCTAGTTATTAAGAAAATGCGCTAATTTAATGTGAAAGGAACTTTGTTTGTACAGCTAAAGCAATCATGGTAACCCCGGACAAGCGGTTTTAATGAATTTTAGTACAGAGATGGCCTTGACCTTGAAAACGGATGTAGACTATTTCGCACCAATAAACCAGTAAAATAATTAAGCGAATTAAATTTCAAACGGATGCTCATGTCGGTAGGGAATTCAGTAATTCCAAAAAAAGGAATATGAAAATCGGTATTTATATAACAGTTGCTGTATTTCAACTCAAACTCAGAATTATATTTTTTTTCTTTGTATTTATAATTTTGTACCAATTAATAAAATATTTGAAAAAAGTATATGTATGCTAATAAGAATATGTATGCTGGGCAGCAAGCCCAGCCTACCTCAATCGCAGAAGCTCTATTGCATGTAACGAGTGCAAAGCACATTCTATTTAAACATTATTGTTATTAATTTTCTATAAAAATTAGGTATTGTTATAATCGTTCTATCCGATCGTATCTGAAGCGTAACAATAGTAATAATAAATAATGGTTAAGGTTACGGACTGCGAAACATGCACAGCATGGTCGTGGGTTCAAATCCGCCATTGGACTATTTTCGTGAACCATTTCCAATCAAGTTTAAGCTTGGTTGGGAATGGTTAAAAGAAATATTAGTAAATTATTTCGAAAAGCCACACACTAAAACTGACCACACATAAAAAGTGGGAAAAGGTGAGGAAAATTAAGTCCTTATGATCGTTTTAGAATCGCACCTACAACCCGTAGCGTAACAGCTGCGTTCTATAACCGCTGGACTAAAGAACAGATGAAAAGCGGAAAATAATATATTATATATCGAAAATAAATATATTACTTAATAATAATGACTTACTTAATTTATATTCTTTTATATAATGTTTAGTTGACAAGTATGCCAATTCCTTTGTTTTCATAGTCTTGTGTTACAAAAATATGATATTAAAATGTAAAACAAATAGCTTAGAATACAGTGATAGGTATAAGTAACTCTCAATTATTTTGCCCACATATAACATTCATAAAAGCAATTCACGATTGAAAAGAAAATTCCAAATGAAGGTTGACAAGAAAATTACGTAGGCGCCAGACTGCAAAACTTTTAACACGCAAGAAAAAGCGAAAATGTATTATTATAAATAGTGCGATACAATGCAATTACATGGAAACATACGAACTTGAACACAATATTAGAAGCACGATGCATTTTCTGTGATCCATCGCTAGCTACATATCAAGTTGTCACGTGTCGCTAAGTCAGTAAATGTTACGAAATAAAGTCTTTCCAAAGAGATCGTGAGTCGAGGAGGTCCACTCGTCTCTGTTAGAGCGCGAGAACTGAAAAGTTTATGGTGATAGAAAAAGTCAGTGCGGCACGCATGCGTAGCTTACGTCTGAATGCCTGTTGATTTACTTCTAAAGCTTTGACTACGGCAATACTGAAAGCGTAATTACCAAATGTTTCAAAGAGCTTTTACGTGAGCATTCAACTTGCGGATGTAAGTAATGTAGGTAATTTTATTGTATAAACAGTTGTTGTGTTGTACAAACATCAAATATTCATTGTTTGATAATTTCCGTTTTAATTCAGTCAAAAACAGTAACAGAAATGCATAATTAAAACTTTTGAAAAAATGTCATTTTAATTTAAATTCCAATTTTCATTTTGCTAATTTATTAAAACCGCCTCTCGAACTGGCATTAACTGAAGTTTGCGCCACACTATGTCAGCACCATGAATGGATGTCCTAAATAAAACCAGATAGCGCCAGCATTTTTTCTTGCCAATAGAATTCGGGGTTACTACCCATTTTGGTGCGTTGCCAAATTTAATAATCTCTTTATTCTTTGGATATGCTTTTCATAAACAAATCTAAGAGGATGGACCAGTGGACCGCGCGCAACACAAATTACAATATCGGAGAGCAATAAGCGATAGATATTACTAATTACATTACATCACATGAATATATTACATAGAATTACCACTTTATCAAGATTAAACACATTTGCATTTTTACACAAGTCACCATTAATATTTAAAACACACTACTCCTGCGACTAAGTCAACACAAGCCGTCGTGATATCTCAGCGTATTTACAGTCTCGGTTATTCAATTCTGTGTACACTGACAACGTACACGAAACGTTTCTGATTGATACACGCCATACTTATGAAATATTATTACAGCATTGTCATGAGCAAAAGATTAGGATTTTAGAGTTTTAATCATGGCAAACAAATTCAGTCTGACAGCTACATACTTTTTATTCGAATAGTAAACGAATTACCATTTCGATGTAAGCGTAAGCTGCACTTCTGTATGCGACCGAATAACGCAATATAGTCTCTGTGTTAACTTTATTACTTATACAATTAAAACAATTTTACTCG